>BPTQ01000003.1:96581776-96810615 GCA_019973895.1 Chrysanthemum seticuspe | reverse complement strand
ACTTCCCTCAAGCCCCATCATCAGCTGAACTAAGCCCCCAGCTTACTCGTCAACAAATGGAAACGCTATTTGCTTCGTTGTTTAGTGATGACATTGATGAACGTGCTCCAGGTGTATCCGATGTTTCCGCTGCTCAACCTGATCATACTCTTATACCTGATACACCTGCTACAACAACTACTGTTGAAGAAGCACCACCAGTTGACTCTACAACAACAGTTGAACAAACTGCTTCCAACGACGCTGAACCAGCTGCTGATGTTCTTAATGAAGTACCCCCACCTGCAGATTTTGATCCAAATGCATTCTTTAACCCGTTTGCCAATGAAACTGCTGCACCTGATGTCGCGGAATCATCAACAAACCATTTGAATCCTCAAAATCTGCACAATGTATACCAACATCAACCCTCTACACATCGTTGGACTAAAGACCATCCTCTAGAGAATATTATTGGCAACCCGAATCAACCAGTCGTTACAAGACAACGTCTTCACACAGATGGTGAACATTGCATTTATGCTCTCACTGTCTGCCAATCTGAGCCTAAAAACATTAAATACGCAATAACAAAAGACAACTGGATTGAACCCATGCAAGAAGAACTCAACCAATTCAAACGTCTTGAAGTATGGGAACTGGTTGAAAGACCAACAGGGGTCTACGTCATTGGTCTCAAATGGATTTCGAAGAACAAATTGGATGCTGAAGAGAACGTAATCAGAAACAAGTCACGTCTGGTGGCTAAGGGTTATAGACAGGAAGAGGGTATTGACTTTGAAGAATCATTCGCTCCGGTTGCTCGTCTTGAGGCTGTCGGATCTTTCTCGCGTTCGCGGCTCATATGAATATAACGGTCTTTCAGATGGACGTCAAAACTGCTTTTCTGAATGGACAACTGAAAGAAACGGTTTATGTCAGCCAGCCAGAAGGATTCGTTGATCCCGAGTTCCCGAACCATGTCTACAAACTGAACAAAGCTCTGTATGGTCTCAAACAAGCTCCTCGGGCGTGGTACGATAAGTTATCATCCTTCCTCATTGCCAATAAATTACCAAAGGTTCGGTCGATCCTACACTTTTCATACAATATCACGGGGCTCACATCTTAATCGTTCAAATCTATGTGGATGACATCATTTTTGGGTCAACACATTTAAAATACTCAAATGCTTTTGCAAAATTAATGACAAAACATTTTGAAATGTCAATGATGGGTGAACTCACATTCTTTCTAGGAATGCAAGCTCATCAATCACCTCGTCGTATTTTCTTGAGTCAGTCCAAATATGCCCTTGAACTGTTAAACAAATTTGGAATGCAAAACTGTGATACCTATGCCACACCAATGGCTCATACCAAGAAGCTAGATGCTGATTTACATGGGAAATTGGTGGGCCCTATAAAATACCGTAGTACTATTGGGTCTCTCATGTATCTAACAGCTAGCAGGCCTGATATTGTTTTTGCTGTATATCTTTGCTCCCGTTATCAGTCGAGACCAACTGAAACCCACCTCTCTGAGGCTAAAAGAATCCTCCGATACATCAAGGGAACCATTAACTTGGGGATCTGGTATCCGAAGGATTTTGGTTTTGAACTAATAGCCTTTTCAGACGCTGATCACGCAGGATGCTTAGATTCACGGAAAAGTACTTCAGGAGCATTACAATTTCTTAGTGATAAACTGGTGTCATGGCAATCGAAGAAGCAGGATTGTACATCACTTTCCTCAACAGAAGCGGAATATGTAGCCATGTCGGCATGTTGTGCTCAAGTCATTTGGATAAGAACACAACTCAAAGACTATGGTTACGTGTTTGACAAAATACCGATGTACTGCGACAATCGGAGTGCTATTGCGATCTCGTGCAACTCAGTTCAACATTCGAAATCAAAGCACATCGATCTTCGATATCATTTCATCAAGGACCACGTGGAACAGGGTACTGTTGAATTATACTTTGTGGGTACAGAATACCAATTGGCAGATCTTCTCACCAAAGCCTTAGCTCCTGCTAGGTTTAATGAGTTGGTTCACCGGATTGGTATGCGGTGTTTGACTCAAGAGAACTGGATGAACTCTTAAAACATTCTTAAAAACCAGTCAAACACCAAAACCTCTTTTGTAAATATTTTTCAAAAACAAAATATAAAAAATATAAAATCAGATAAAACAACAAAAATATTCTTCTATCTATATTTTTTTCAACATGGCAAGTATAAATCTTCCGTCAACACTCAAATCTTTCAAAATTCAGTATTTTTTTCGATCAAGTGTTGAGGGTGAGAAAACAAATATTTTTCAATTTCATAAAAACCTTGTACTTGCATGTTACTTTATCCCGGCTGTTTCTTTAATAATGGTGGTCACATTTCTGGTTTTCTGACACTCCTCGAACTAAAATTTATAAACTTTCATTACTTCTTAAGTCGAGGGGGAGTGTCGACAAAATTGTTTCCAAAATATCACTCGTTTGGTAACCAAAATAGAAGTTAAAGGCATTGGATGAAAATGGTTAAGGTGGAGGGACTTAAGTTGTCAAAAACTCAAAAGTATTTTTCATAAAAATTCCACCAAACTCATTTAATTCATCACATTTAATATCTCACCAAACCTCATCCACGATCCACAATCGTTTCACAAATCCGGACTTTTGATCATCAATTTGTAAGTGAAAACATGTTCTTTGTAAACATCTAGGCAATGGTTTTTAACCGTTTTGAAATCCAACGGCTAGATTATTATCTAGAAGTGATTTTGTGTTCTACGCATAAGCGTATGAACACATAGTCAATGGTGTGTGTTTTTGGTTAATATGATAGTGTCAAAACGTTTACTTAATCATTTTGAAACCATTTCCATCATCAAAACACACCCAGATACACGAATTGATTGATGTTTGATAATTAGAGTTTATGCGTGGATTTGGGTATTTTCGTGTATGAGTGTTTCTGGTTAATTAGATGGTTAGAAGATGTTGTATTCACGTTGAATTGATCATATCCATACTCAGAACTCGCCCAGTAACATCAATTGTGATAGTATTAACTTTTAGGGTTTTAGTTCATACGGTTTGGGTATTTTTGATTCATGGCATATTTGATGTTAAAACTTGAACAAAACATCTCATTAGGCATCTAAGACATCCCAGAAAAACTTTGGTGCATTTTCCATGGCTAAATTACTTACTCGTAATTCTTAAGCTTTAGGGTTTAGGTTACGCGTAAAATGTTTCTTCGCATAACTGTTTGATTAAGTGTTCATGTTTGAGCTGATAAAGATTGAATGTATGTGTTAATATTGGTGCTATGATTAACTTATTTCAGGTTTATTACGCGTGAAAATTCATAATCAAGGTTGTTTAACATCTACGCATAAGGATCACCTTACGCGTAGCATGTTATGCGTAAGAGAAATCTTACGCGTAACGTTTACGCGTAAGGTTCTACATAAGGAACTACGCGTATCTTGTGAAGGATATGCGTAAACAGTGACCTCTACGCATAAGGTTGACTCTTACGAGTAAGCCTTACGCGTAAGGTTCCATATACGCTTACGCGTAAGCTCTACGCATAAGGTCCCCTTTTCGTACGCGTAATATTTCTTACGCGTAAGTCAAGAACCTACGCATAAGCTTGCGTTTACGCATATACCATTCATGTTTACGCATAAGCTTGCCATTTCTACGCCTAAGCCTTGTTTAACCTTAATTATGAATTGTTACGCGTGCAAACTTGCAAATAAATAAATCATAACGCCACGAAACCAATAATGTCACTAATAAGCTTAAATGTTTAACAAGTTGTGAATAATAAGTGAAAACATGGACTTTAAAACTTAAAGTTAATCAACTCACGAAACTTATCACGACGTCATTGTACTATTGGACAAATAAGTGACATTGGACTCGTAACAATCATCGACATATCATATTTAATAATTAGAAAATAAAACCATCTATTGACTAACATAATGTCTTTCGATATGTTGGTTCTTTTGGCTAAATATCTTTCAGATCACGACATGGACGTTCAAATGCAGAATGTGGATGCACCAAATGTTCTCACCATTGCTGATATCTTCCCTAATGGCTATCCGATGAAGATAGGAAAGAACAACCTCCGTGTTGATTTTGATACCCTCACATGCTCTGAGTCTTCTTGCTTGATAGCAGTGGACATTCTGAAGAACCATTCTTATCAGAATATGCTCACCAACTCTGCCACAGTTCCGGAGATCTATATACAGCAATTCTGGCACACAATGAAGCAGATCAAAGGGCAAAATGCTGTGACTGTGACTCTCAATCACAAGAAAGTCACCATCACACCAGCAGACTTACGGGCTATTCTCCTCATTCCTGTCATTGAACCAACTGAGTACAACGCTACACCTTCTAAAGAGGTCGTTCTGCAACTCATGATCGACATCGGTTATGACGAAGCTACAGGGGTAATCACCAAGCACTCTTACGTTGATATGAAGAATATCCCTCAGCCCTGGAGAACCCTCTTCATCATCATCACAAAATCTGTTTCTGGACGGGATAGTGGTTATGAGCATCCCAAGCTCATAGAACTACAGATTTTTTGGGCTTTGGTCAACATGAAACATATCGAAGTTGAAGCTCTGATATGGGATGACATGATGTCTTTCCTCAAAAAGCTAGGCACCAAGATCCCATACATCATATACACAAAACTGCTGATCCAGAGAGCTCTTGGGTTAAATCTCGATATTCCCTTGAGACTCGACGACCCAAACAATCACTCCATGTTGTATGAACCTACTCTAACAGTCAGATTTAAGGAATCAACAACAAAGAAACAAGGTGTTGTGCTGCCGGATCACCTTCTCTCTGATGAAATCAAACAGCTTTACTCATACAAAAGGTATCTGGTAGCAGTTGATGAAGGCAAAGTTGGTTTTCTCGATGACAAGTCTTCTGGCACACCTACTAGGAAAACCAGGAGAGGCAGTGCAGGAAGTGTTGCAAGCACTGAGAGTCAAAGAAAGTTCCCTAAGAAGAAACCTGGACGCAAACGTAAAGTTCCCTCTAAGGAAGCTGTTCCTATTCCCATTCCCAAGTCTGAACCACAAAGAAAGCTAGTGGATGAAAGCTCTGATGAAACCGAATCAGACAAGGAGGTTACCTACTCTGAAACTGCAACCGATGTCACTCCAACAGTAGCTAAACCTCCCAGTCCAAAAGCTGACCAAGGCAAAGGGAAGACTCCAGTACTTGAGCAAGAAGAAGAAAGCTCAGATGAAGAGCCACTGGATACTGAATACAGGAAGAAGTTCAAAATCATTAGACTCCAACACAAGGAAAAAGAGTTTGAACATGAACAAATGCGTGGCCCCGGAGGGTCAAGTGGTGGTGTCCAATCTACACCAATTCCTGATGCGGTTAATCAACCCGATAAGGGAACTGGTGCCACCACTCTTGAGCAATAACAAAAGCGCGTGGAGGATTCTATTGATTATGACTTTGAGGAACCTGAAAAGGAAAAGTCTGAGAAAGAAAAGGCTGATGAAGAGGCTGCAGCTCAAGCCAAAGCAGAGGAAGAGGCTCGGATTCAGGCTGAAGTAAAGGCTAAATCTGGACAAGATGACAAAGTGAGTTATGATAATTATCTTCTTGACAGTCCTACTCGATCTAAGGAGGAAACTTCTGAACCTCCTAAGGACCCTGAATCACCTCACGACTCTTCATCATCAGATTCGTCCTCTCACTCTTCACCTCCACCATCCAAAGGAACAACCAGATCCACATCCAAATCTGTGAAGAAACCTACAGACTCTTGGTTATCCCGGACTAAAACAAGGATTGTTAAAGCTGTCAAGCAAGTACGGAAGAAGGATGTAACCAACAAAAAGCTGAATCAACTCGCTGACAGAATCAACTTTCTTCAAGACGGGATAAAAGAGTTTTTGACAGAAAGGGAACAAATCCAGAAGTTTATCAAAGGAGATTTCCAAAAGGAAATGGAGAAGACGGCAAGATAATATACTCACAAGTTTCTTCTCGACACTGTCCCTGGTGTGACTAGAGAAGTATTCTCCAAAAAACTTACTCCAAACATCATCGCATTGGTTAAACATATAATGGCCAAAGAATCTGATCTTTCTGAAACTGAGTTAATTGCTAAATTGGTGATGCAAATGTCAAAACGATCTGCAACTTTTACTTCGGATGAAGCTAAATTTTTTGAAGGTCTACTAGATTATCAACTCAGATCATCATGCAAGGAATCAACAGATCAACCTAAACGACCAAGAGATGACGATGATACAGATAAGGAATCTGCACCTAAACGTCCAAAGAAGTCCGGAGAACCCTCCTCTGTGCTACCACCACCCCTAAGGACTCCAACAACAAGACGATCTCCTCCACGCTCTTCTACTGACAAACCTCAGGACTCTGAGTTACCACCCCAGTCGGAGAAAACCGGTGATCACTTTGAGTATACTGGTGGTGACGATGAGGAAGTCCCTGAGCCCCAACAACAACCCACGTCTCCCGGTTCAACAAAGCAACCATCATCCTCATCAAGGCCAAAGAAGAAGAAGAAGTCTCATAAGGCTGATGTCGTCTCATGGCTAGACGAAGATAACACCGAGTTTGAATGGTTCTCTACACTTGTTGATACCACTCCCGCTCTTACTGATGATCCAGATATGGTAGAAGGTCGTACGTTGGAGCATGCTAAGTTTCTGCAAGAGAAGTTCCGTGTGAAGAAGATGACGAAATCAGAGTTGAAACGAATAAAGAATGAAGCATTTCAACTACTCAAAGACAGCTCGGAAAGTGCTATTGAAGTTGAATAACAACATTGATTGGCTCAACCCTGAAGCAAACATCGACTTCACCAAAAGAGACAACCCTCCATACTACACCGACTGGTCTAAACCTCTACCAACAATTGGCCAACCAGATCAACCTAGGATTCCATTTCGCTACTTCTTCAACAAAGATTTGGAATTTATTCTACACGGTAGCGATGGTTCAAAGAAATACGCTACATCACTTACACTTCTGTTCCCGGCAGCCATATACTCCAACTGCATAGCCATCGAAGAAAAGGCTACCCACATGTTTTCCAACAGCATGGAATAGTATGATATTGATGCAATGTACGGGATTCACCATTGGCCAGAACGTCAACGAATCTACTACAAAAGCTGCCAGGTTCGCAAGTCTCCACATGAAGTGTACAGTGATAAAGGGATCGTTGCTGTTAAGCATGTCACTCTTTCGTCTAAATGGGACTACACCTTCCTCAAGACTATCGTGGTCAAGAGACAAGACGAAAGGGACTATGAATTCTGTGAAGCGGACTTTCAGAACTTGTCTCTCAACAACATTGAAGATCTGTATCTTACCAAGGTACAGGGAAGAATGAGACAATTCTCGACTGAAATTCAACGTGAATACATCAAGTCCTTACTCATCTTCATCAGGAGCATAGTGATCCAGGAACGTGTAGAAGATTTACAACTTGTTGTTGAATCGTATCAGACCTGTGTCAACTTCACCAGACCTCAGCTAGAACTTCCTGACATCAACCAGCTTCCACAATACACTCTCGTCATCAAACCATTCGGAGTAGTTTACCGTAGTGAACTACAACACAACTGCTTGATGGCGTATAGAGATCTTTACAAGTTTGGGGATCACACACTGAAGAAGGTTAGGGACGGCTTAGCTTATCGGTTAAAGGAGATACATTAAGGCATTGGGTCTCCAAAGCGATGGAATTCTAAGGACAGACGGGATGTTAAGAGGATCATCACTCAGATAGATGAAAGGTTGTACAGAAGGGACCAGCTCAGAACTCTGGAGAGCTTTGTAGGTGGTCGTCCAAGGATTACTCTCACAGGCTATCAACGCCCTGTTCGCATTCCTGGAAAGATTGATGGACTACCGGGTACCCCTTAAACTGTTTTCAGTTTCATATTAATTTGGAAGTGTAATTTTTATATTGACAATGGCTTGTGCACACATAACAGTGTACAACCCGTTCTTGTAATGAAAGTACCCTATGGTACGCTTCAGTGCCACAATCCTTATAAAAGGAGCGAAAGCTTCTTACTTTTGAGTAAAACCTATCAAACCTTTCACTTTTCAAGGTTTTGCTCAAAAGCACAAGTACTTCCCCTTACGTTTTCAAAACCTCAAAAGTTAGTATTACTTGTTGAGGGGGAGTATTTGCTAAAAACTTTGTTCACAAAATTGTTCTTCGTGATAATCTTCCCACAAAACTCGAAATGGTCATATTTATTATCAAAACGTTATCAAAAACAACATTTATATGCCATTTTTTAAGGGGAGAAAATTATTGTGATAAGAAATATGTTGATTTGCTATTGAATCGTCGCGTGAAAAGACTTAACCCATGAATTGACGGAATCTGAACAGTCATACATTGAAAATATTTGTCTTCCAAAGACTTATCCAAGTAAATTGTACCTATTCGAGAAACTCTTGATAGACATGAACTTTGACGGGTTTGACAACCTTTCGAGGTTTGTCCACACCTTCAAGACAGTTATTAGAGCTAGTTGTCACCTAAAAGCTGAAAATGTAACTCTTTAACTTTGCAACGTAACCGTGTCCCTCGGGGAATTATCTATCTTGAGTCGATCAATTCAAAAGTGCGCACTCTTCTC
The DNA here is from genome assembly GCA_019973895.1 of Chrysanthemum seticuspe. NCBI lineage: Eukaryota > Viridiplantae > Streptophyta > Magnoliopsida > Asterales > Asteraceae > Chrysanthemum > Chrysanthemum seticuspe. Next base: position 96,801,939 of record BPTQ01000003.1, on the reverse strand, counting down.
TCACCGTGCAGATTTCTGTCTAAACACTTAAGCACGTGTGGAGGGGGAGTATTTTGGCAAATGATCAAACTCTTACAGTGGTACAAAATGTTTTTCAATCATAACCACTTTGAGAGATTTTCAAGAAAATGGTTTTATGGAAACATAGGTTAGTCATGGAGTTATAAGGTGACTAAGGTTAGGAATAACCGTCCTATGATCTGCCAGAGCCGGAGGGATCTACCCAAGGACATCACAAATAGTTAGTACTTAGAAGTCCTTAGGTATGATTATAAAAAGGAGAAAATGAGAATCGGAGAAAGAAGGAGTTGAAGAATTAAAAAGAAAAGCAAAGAAAAGGGTGAAAAGAAATAGCCCTCCAGATTATTCAACTTAGGGCAGACACCGGGTTCAATTCATATGCTACTGGTCGTCACTAGTTGACACCGGTATTGAAGATTAAAAGTCGTCATGGACCCAGTGACGCATGCACTAAACCTTCTTAGCCAATCAAGTTTCTTCCAACAGAAGCTTGTTTCATTCTCACAGGGAACCCTACGTAAACTATCGGCTTTCTCTTAGAGATTGCTGGTATTGAAGAAGGAGACCCTCTCCCTAGTCTCCGCTCAGGAACCAAAGTGCACTATTGAGTCTAGAGCCACGAGATTCATCAAAAGATCTCTTAGGTACACTTGAAATTTCATCACTTGTTGTTCAACAATAAGAACAACAGTGGTACGTTATCGAGTCCTACACAGATCCTAGCAATCTGTCGAGAACATTTATGAGAGGTTCACTATAGTGATCCTCAGTGATTGAATGGAAACTCCTGCCAAGGTCAACATCAAACAACCCTGACAGCAGGTCACTTCGGTAACTCCCCGTGGATTACGCTTAGTGTGTCTCAAACGGTCTACAGTCGTGAGGTGATGCTTCGGTGTACCTCAGCGACTCATCTGAACTGTAGGTGTACTTCGGTACATCGCGTTATCTCACTTGTGGGACTATAGTTCAGGAACGGCCTTTGTAAGAATTAGAGTTGTGTTTTCACACTATGCTGTTAACACTCTCGAAGTTCAAACTTGTAAGTGCCGGAATCCGCTTATTACTAACCGTGTGTATGTTTACCTCTTATGGAAGCTCTGGAGCGGACTGATCATGCAGATTCTTCACATGTTCATACCAACATCATCACTAATGCAAGTTCTCTCAAAAGGCAACACAAAAGTCAGAATGATTCTACGTCAAATCAAAGAATCTACAAAGTTTAAAGACTAAGATAACTTCATCAGTACTGTAATCCAACGTTAAAGAGCGTGTGAGCATGTTGGAGAAAGACGTGGAGACACTGGAGCAACGAAGCAGACCTGATACAGACAACAACAACATACTATCACTACCATCACAAAGAACAAAGATCAAAGAACAAAGAAAATGATGACGTCAAAGCAGAACTTTTCAAAGGAAACAATTTCTCTACACTGGGGAGATTGTTCGAATCAAGGCAATTCTTCTCACAAGAAAGAAGAATGTCAGAAGACGTCAAAGCTACTATTACATCAACACCTTTACCGTTCACATCATCAATTACTAACACTAGGGGGAGATTGTTGGAATCACTCCTAATCTAGAATTCAAGTGTTAGTAATTAATATGTAATAGTTAGCTTAATTAGGCCTTTATGTTTGTTATTAAGCTAAGGCTTATGTAGAAGACCCATAAGCCTTGGCCCAAGTCCAATAAGGAAAGGAAGGGACTAGGAGTGTTGCCCTAGCTCTCTCTCCTATAAATACCTTTGTAATACCCTCACTTGAGGGTTGGTTGTTCAATTCATTCACTCACCTTACGCATAACATTTCTTATAGTCATATCGTGTGTGTTTGTGTGGTTTGTTCATCCGATCTCTTCTCTATCTCTTCTCTTGATGCTTGTGTTACTAATACGGTGACCTAACAGGCTGGCTTGACTGGTTATAAAGAAAGGGATCACATGGGATTCTTGGTTGGGGGTTCATAAGATTATTTGAAGGGGTCAGAATGGTAGTGTAGTTTTTGTTTTTTTTTTTTAATTTATTTTTGGTATTTAGACTTTAGGTGTAAAAAGGATAATTCATGTATTTTTGAAATTTAGAAAGACTAATGGTGACATTTATGAAAAGGTAAGGGTTGGGTATAAGTTTGGATGAAGGGTTCATAGGGTAAAATTGGGAAAGTGATGGGTATTTTGTATAAATATGTTAAAGTGAAGGGTGAAAGTGTAATTTTGATAAAGTGAGGGTAAAAATGAGAAAACTCCCTGAGCATGATCCACAAATCCGTAAAATGCAACTTTGAGCATCAAAACCCATAAAACTGCATCCCGGCATCGGCTTTTGCACTCTTCTCATTCTCGTGCTCGGTTTTCTTCTGTTTTGTCTGTTTTGTCATATCCGTACCTGCACGTGCATAAACTCAAGAAACAAACAAATATTAGGCATTAACGGCTTATTTCCGGTTATTTTGGGTCGGTTTTGATCAAGAAAATGTATGTGTTTTCACACATACCACACGCCAATTCATTTTTTTCGATTCACGTTTCCATCCCGACTGAGAACGAGGAGTCGAAAGCGTGTAACACTTTGCCTTCGTGTTTGTTAATCGTGATCGTGTTTGCCGCAAAGAAGATTTCTCCTGCATGAAATGTGTTGAGAATTATGTAAATTTAAAATGTCCTGACATGTTATACAGATAACTAATAAACCAACTTTAACATCTGATTCTACCCAAACCTGCCACGCATGCCAATTCATTTTTTTTTATTCACGTTTCCAACCCGACAGAGAATGAGGAGCCGAAAGCCTGCAACACTTTGCCTTAATGTTTGTTAATTGTGATCGTGTTTGTCGCGAAGAAGATTTCTCCTACATGAAATGTTTTGAGAATTATGTAAAGTTAAAATATCCTGACATGTTATAAAGATAACTAATAAACCAATTTTAACATCTGATTCTACCCAAACCTACCACGCACGCCAATTCATTTGTTTCGATTCATGTTTCCAACCCGACTGAGAACGAGGAGCCGAAAGCCTGCAACACTTTGCCTTCGTGTTTGTTAATTGTGATGTCATGTTCGATAACAAAATACTTGAAAGATACATACGAATAAGTAAAACATACGTATTATTACAACAACAACAACAACAACAACGACGACGACAACAGCAACAACAACAATAGTACATACGAAGATTTTCCATGTCACCTAACAACTCACGGAGTATTGCATCCGACTGACATAAATGGTCGTCAGGAAACCTTGCCATTTCAAGTCTTGCCTCCAACATCCTTACTTTTGTCTCTAACACCTGTTTTTGTGATTTCAGCATGTTTATCCTAAGATCTTTGGCATTACAGTTTGAGCACTCTGTTGGTGCAGAGCCAGAACCTTGAGATGTTGAAGAAGAAGAGATTACTCTTAAGTATTTCTCAAATTGACTCTTCCACATAAAATATCCACATCCATGATCTTTTTGTCTGGGCTGTTACATAATAAGGAAATTATAAGAGATTACAACCCAATTATTTGTATATTTACATAAATATGAATTGTATGATTTTTCACCTTTGAAAGAGGACATGCATAATATTGCCATCCAAATGAATTTTTTTTATGTGATGTTCTTAGTTTTATATTTCCTGTTTCACAAGAACACATAAAAGGATTATATCGCTCCATCTCAGGTTTTGAAATTGGTGTGAAGATAAAAGGTTGTGAGGTTGAGTAGTTTTGAGGATAAGAGTGTATATAATGTGTTTGTGAGGATAGAGCAGATATGGTGGGAAGTTTTGGCGCCATTTTTTTGGGGGGAAATTTTGGCGCCATTTTTTTGGTGGGAAATGTTGGCACCTCGAGTCATTTCATTTAACATCTCAAGTATAACGATATCACCTCGACTCATTCGTTTAACATGTTATGTATAACTATATCACCTCAACTCATTCGTTTAACATCTCAAAATAACGATATCACCTCGACTCATTCGTTTAACATGTTGTGTATAACCATATCACCTCGACTCATTCGTTTAACATGTGATGTATAACCATATCACCTCGACTCATTCGTTTAACATGTTATGTATAACCATATCACCTCGACTCATTCGTTTAACATCTCAAGTATAACGATATCACCTGACTCATTCGTTTAACATGTTTTGTTCACATTTAAATGAAATATGTATGACAAAAATAATTTAAAATGATTTAAAAATAATTTTAAATAATTTAAAAATAATTTAAAGTAGTTAAAAATTACTTAACTTAATTAAAATGATTTAAAAATAATTTTAAATAATTAAAAAATGATTTAAATTAGTTATAAATGATTTAACTTAGTTAAAAAATTAAATAAATTTTAAATTATATAATTAGAAATTATTTAAATTAAATATAAATGATTTATTAGTTTTTTAAGTTAATTAAAATGATATAAAAGATTTTTTTAATAAATTAACTTTCGGCGAAGACATGTCCCCGCCTAAAGATTTTACAATTTCCAATACTTTCTCTCCTCACTTGTACTTTATCCCGCCAATATTTTTGGTGAAATAATAAAAACTTTTACCGTGGACATGTCCCCGACAAATCCCTACTAAATGACAAAATAACCTTTGCCGGGGACATGTCCCCGCCAAATGTAATCGCAAAAAACATACCTCAATAATTAATAGATCTAGTTTTTACACTTAGTGATCTGTGCCGAACCGTCAAGTCTAATCACACAAGCTGGCCACTTGTGAATGGCCAACCGTAACAGACTTAAAACAGCTTAAGCACAAATACAATGAAGATCAGAGAATAGATTGAATTCCCGGGTCGTTTAGTCCCACGGAGACTCAATGGTGTGTTAAAACAAACTCAGATGATAGAATGATCACTAAGGATAGTGATCTGTAAAGGTTTTGATTAGAAATTACACTACTGATTGATTGGAATGGAATTGGACACAGAATTGGAAAGCACAACAATCAGATAAGAAAAACGTAAACGTAAGTTTAAAAAACTACGTATACGCACAAAATAAAAAGTGAATCTGAGAAATAAAAGACCTAAAAATATAAAAATGACATTTTTGGAATCCTAAAAATAAAAGAAAATTATTAGAAAAATAAAATTATTTTTTACACTATTTAATTAATTATTATTAATTAAAAACTATTTTAACTATTTAATAATACTCTAAATAGAAGAAAATACAAAATAAGGCTAGAAAAATAAACTAATGATTCAGAAAAATCTAAAATACTATAAAACTAATTTTAAAACTAAAAATATATTTTTCACACTTTTTATTTAATTATTACTAATTAATAACTATTTAAAATACACTTAATTACTAGAAAATATAAAATAAACTTTGAAAAATAAAATTTCAACTTTGAAAAATCTAAAATATGATAAAACTAATTTTAAAACAGAAAATATATTTTTTTAGGCTTTTTAATTATTTATTACTAATTAATTACTATTTTTAACTATTTAAAATTATAATAAATACTAAAAAGCTAGAGAAAAATATGAAACTTTTTTCTAAAAATACTATATGATGACAGAAAACAAAGAAAAATAGAAAAACAAGATTTGCTTATTAATAAGATGAAAAGAAAAATCAAAAAACTAAGAATTATTAAATAAACACTATCACTGATTTTAACTTGATCTTTTTCTGGATTTTCTTTTTGAAAACTACTTTACTACTGATTATATGAAACTTTAACAAAGACAAAAATTTTATAAACCACAAATAAGCTGTTTTGATGGCTTATGAGCTCAACAGTGGGCTTAATAGCTTATTTGGTGGAAATGAGCTCAAACAAGCTTACAACTTGAAACAAAAGCTAGAATAATATGAAATAAGTGACAAGCTACTGAAATGAAGCTAAAAGATAAAAAGAAGCACACTAACAAGCTAGAAACAAGCAAATAAGCACTTGGCTATTTGTGATGAAAAACAGAAAATGGGACAAACTTGAGGCTTGTTGCAGCCCTAGCAAACAAGTTCCAAAGTGAAAACTTAAGCTTAACAATCCAAGATGACCAGGTTGGCTTTCCAAAGAACCAGAGAACACAAGATTTGAACCACTAATAAGCTCAGTGCAAGCTTATCAAAATGGAACCATTAACTGTGCACAGGGCACTTATCTCAGACAGGTGTCCACAAAAAGCTAATCAAAAAGCACTTAAGAAGCTGAGAAACAAAGAACTAGCATTTTTATATTTTTGTTTAGCAACCAAACTTCAATACCCTAAGAGCTTTTAAGCTAAAACTTAATATCAAACCCACAGTGAAATTATCTTTTTTATTCAAAAACGACCCAAGTGACAATTTTGACTTTTATTCAAAACCAAAAGTTTGACTTAGATGAACTTATAACTGATTCTATGAACTAATTATGTTATGTTAAGGTGTAATAAGACTATCTTGAGCAAGATTAACAACTTTTAAGCTTGTAAAATGAATTTGACAATTCACAATCCCAACAGTTAACTGTTAAGGGAAGAAATTGGAATTTTGACTTTATTGCAAACAAGACTTGGTTTTTATGACTAAACTGAGTTAATAGAAGCTAACTTGACACAGAACAACAACCAATAACAACTACAATACCTTCTAACACAGATTAGCATGCAATACCAAACACCCTTAATGAGGACTGTTTTGAAGTTTTTTCAAAGTAAAGCACAGATTACAACCATTAAACTTATATCAGACCTTATAATATCATCACATGAGACTAATGAAGCATGAACTATAAGTGACAACAACATAAAATCAAGAATTAAGACTTGAGCTAGTTTAACTGTTAGAATGGAGTTTTCACAAAACACAAATTTAAAATAACAACATACTAATTTAAAAGCTTAGATATACTTAATTATGACTAGTGAACACAAAGAAAAAGAAATTTGAGCTAATTAACAACTATAACAATGAAATGCCAAATTGGTCAAAAGTGCTTACAAAAACTTCCAAGCTCAAAACTGAGATTCAGAACCAATGAACACCCCTATAAGCTTACCACTAAGCTACTAACCCAAGGCCATCCATGATTTACCCTGCTCCATGATGAGTGTCCAAATACTCATCATTTTTACACAATCTAAACTGCAAAATCATCTGAAAACACTCAAAAACACATCAAAATGATCAAATTATCACAAATCAGTGTTTTATGTGTTTTAAATGTAAAAATATCAAAATCAGATGAAAAATGTATAAAGTTTTCAAAATTGGCAGTTTTAGTCCCCCGAGTTTTAAAAGTTGTCAAATCTAGTCCCTGGAAATTCAAAAATGTGGAAATTTATCATTCAAGGTCCCTGAAGTATTTTAAGTTGTTAAAAATGATCCTTGAATGATTCTTTGGTCAATTGGCAAGAAAAGTCCCTAAACTTTGAAAAATTGCAAAAATAGTCCTTGGACTTTAAAAATGGATTTTATGCAAAAAGGGCCCTTGTATTATCAATATATGGCAAATTTGGTCCTTGTGAGAAGTTTGGAATAATGGTACTTTCAGTCCTTGAAGTTTGGCAATTGTACACTTTTGGTCCTTGTTTAATGCTAAAACCAAACGGACACAATATTACCTAAGGCCCAAATTCAATCCAACTACTAGCCCAACCCAATTGCTTTTGACCCTTGAGCCTTGACCCCCAGGTCACAACCTGTTTTTGACCCCAGCCACAACTAATTGTGAACCCCCCATGTATTATTAGCTTCGGTCAACCAAAGTCAAAACCCACCTATACGCGCCCAAAAACCAGAGACACTGTAGCAGTGTCTCTTCCCCAACAGAAAACCCAAAACCAGACCTGGTTTCACCACAATTTCAACCCCCTCCCATTCCATGTCCCCTCCACCTCTTATAAACAACAAAATCTCTTAATTGGCCAAACCAAATCCATTAATTACTTCAAACTGCTCAAAGAAATTTTTGGCGCCAAATTCACAAGTGGACGGATATGATGAGTCTCAAGCATCCAATGGCTCAAACTTGGTGGGATTCAATCAGAGACACGTGGGAAGGATGAAAAGTCTATAAAGATGATGTGAGATGCAATGTATCAAAATATCTAGTGTAATTTTAAGTCTTATTGTCGTTTTTAAGTATTCTCAAGTTTAAGTGTATGATTTTATCTTCAAACTCTGTATTTTAAGTTTCAATGCTATAATAAATCTTCTGTGAATCATCAATTTCAGTTACAAGTTCTATTTACAGTTTATGAAAAATCTCCTAATTATGCAAAATCTCAAATGTTTCAAATGATGTTGTTTGTTGTTTGTATGGACTAGAATAACTCATGTAAGCTCCCAAATAGCTTTTATAAGCTATTAGAAACAATAAAAATTAGTTTAGACTAAAAAATCAAAAATTACCAAAAATCCAAATTAAATACTTCAAAAATAAAAAATCACTTGAAAAGGGTGATCACAGCTGGAGCAAGGTTTATTTTGGATGGCCTTGGGTTAGTGAACCTGTGGGGGTTCTATAGGGAGTAGTCCTTGGTCTTGGTTCTCAGTTTAAAGCTTGGAAGAATTTGTAAGCTTTTTGATAAAATTGTCATTTTACTGTTATAGTGATTAAGTAGCTTATATTTGTGTTTCTTTGTGTTCAATAGTCATAATTTAGTGTGTTTGATCATTAAAATCATTAAGGTGTTAATTTAAATTTGTGTTTTGAAAAAAATCTTATTTAGACAGTTAAAATAGCTCTTGTCTCATTTCTGATTTTTAAGTTGATATTACTGTTGGATCATGTCCTTTTAGTCTCACATATTGATCTTGTAAGGTTTGAAATCAAGTTCATGTTTTATAATTGTGAGTTGCTTTGTAAAAGTTCATAACTGTCAACATTAAGGTGTGTTTGGTTTAAGGTGTTCAAAGGGTTTTTGATTCTTAGTTTTGTTGGAAACTTGCATAACTTGGTTTATACAACTTAGCTCAGTCAAGAAATCAAGTCATCTTTAGCAAAAAGTCAAAATCCCATGTCTTTGTGCCTTAGGCAGTCCACTGTGGGATTTTTCAAAAGCAAGATCATCATTTTGTGTTCAAAAGTTGTTAACCTTGCTTAAGTTAGCCTTATATCATCTTAAAACAACATATTAAGCACTTTAGATCAAATCAAAATCCAACTTAGTCAACTTTTTAGTTTTCTCAAAAAGTCAAAATTCTCAAAAAGGTCGTTTTTGATTAAAGTTTGGAATTTCACTGAGGGTTCATTAGTAGGATTCAGTCTATAAGCTCTTGGGGAATCAAAGTTTGGTTGGTGTAGAAAAATACAAAAATGATAGTCTTTAGTTTCTTAGCTTTTTAAGTGCTTTTTGGACTGCTTTTTGTGGACACCCCATCTGCATATCTGTCCTGTGCACAGATCTTGTTACCATTTTGAAAAGCTTGCATTAAGCTCATTACCTGTCCAATTCTTGTGTTCTCTACTTCTTTGGAAAGCCAACCTGGTCTTCTTGTAATATCAAGTTTTGTTTTTCATTTTTGAGCTTATTCTCTAGGGCTGCATTAAGCTTAAAGTCTGTCCCAGTTTCTGTTTTTCATCACAATAGCCAAAGTGCTTATTGCTTATTTATAAGCTTATCAGTGTGCTTCTTTGCATTATTTAGCCTCAGATCTGTTCATTAAGCATATTTGAATCCACTTTGAGCTTTTGTTTCATCTTTTAAGCTTGTTAGAGCTTATTTCCACCAAATAAGCTATTATAGTCACTGTTGGATTAATAAGCTCAACAAACTGCTTATTTGAGTCTTGTAAATTTTTTGTCTTTATTAAAGTTTCATATTATTAGTATATAAGTAGTTTTCAAAAAGAAAAATCACAAAAACATCAATATAAAAATAGTGATAGCGTTTATTTAAGATTTTTTAGCTTTTTGATTTTTCTTTTCAACTTATTAATAAGCAAAACTTGTTTTTTTTCTTTTTCTTAGGTTTCTGTTATCATATAGGATTTTTAGAAAAAGTTTCAGATTTTTCTCTATCTTTTTAGTATTTATTATAATTATAAATAGTTAATAAATAATAAATAATTAGTAATAAATAATTAAAAAGTCTAAAAAATATATTTTCTGTTTTAAAATTAGTTTTATCATATTTTAGATTTTTCAAAGTTAAAATTTTATTTTTCCAAGTTTATTTTCTATTTTCTAGTATTTAAGTGTATTTTAAATAGTTATTAATTAATAATAATTATATAAAAAGTGTGAAAAATATATTTTTAGTTTTAAAATTAGTTTTATAGTATTTTAGATTTTTCAGAATCATAAGTTTATTTTTTCTAGCCTTATTTTGTATTTTCTTTCATTTTAGAGTATTTATTAAGTAGTTAAAATAGTTTTTAATTAATAATAATTAATTAAATAGTGTTAAAAATAATTTTCTTTTTCTAATAATTTTCTTTTATTTTTAGGATTCCAAAAATGTCATTTTTATATTTTTAGGTCTTTTATTTTTTAGTTTTCACTTTTTATTTTGTGCGTATACGTAGTTTTTAAAACTCACGTTTACGTTTCTTTGATCTGGTTGTTGTGCTTTCCAATCCTGTGTCCATTTCTGTTCCAAATCAATCAGTAGTGTAATTCCTAATCATAACCCTTACAGATCACTATCCTTAGTGATCATTCTATCCTCTGAGTTTGTGTTTAACACACCATTGAGTCTCCTTGGGACTAAACGACCCGGGAATCCCCTGTATTCTCTGATCTTAATTGTATTTGTGTCTGAGCAGTTTTAAGTCTTTTTGACTTGACTGTTTTGCACAGATCAAAATTTTGGCGCCGCTGCCGGGGAGGCTTTAGCGTGTGTCTATCCATTTTCAGATCCATTGTTGTGCATACCCATCATTTGTAAAAAGTTTTTGTAAAGTTATAAGAAAATCAAAAAAGTCATTAACACTTTTCCTAAAGTGTTAAAACACCAAAAAAAAATATATAAAACAACAAAACAATCGAAACGTTTTCTATTTTGTATTCTCTTTTAAGGTGATTCTTAAAGAGATACGATTTGGTTAAACGGGACGATAACAAAAATATTGTCCAAAAGTTTTTGAACCCATCTTCACAAATCTAACCTACGTCTTTTCAGTGGTACTTAATTGAATACATAAAAATCAACCACCGCAAACCAAGGCAGTGCACTACCTAACTGGGGGTGCGACCATTAATAAGTTCCCGAACATCAGATTTAAAACTTGCCTTTGTGTCACTTGTGATTTGGTGTACCTTTTTCAAAGAAGCCATTTCATCTGTGATTATTGGTTAAGTTCACTTGTGTTTTGCCTCATTTGTTTTGAAAATTGGTTTTTATACATAGTGCATGCGCACTCGTTCTTCCAGTTCTACAAGTCCACTTTCTGAACTTGGAAACATTCCTCGTAGACGTAGAGGACGTTCAGCTCCTTCAGCCGTGACTGAGGAACGTCTACCACCACCACCTCCTGTCGAAATGGCAGAAGACAAACCTATGAATGAACTTCTCTAAGCACCCATCGAGGGTTACGGAGATGCCATTGTTGTTCCAGCCATCGTGGCTGACACTTTCGAGCTCAAAACCGGGTTGCTCAATCTAGTAACCCAAAGCCAATTCTATGGTTTTGAGCGGGATGATCCTCATGCACACATTCGATGGTTTAACAAGATAGCATCTACCATCAAGTACAAGAATGTCCCATCCGAAGCTATCAAGCTTCTTCTGTTCCCATTTTCTCTAGAGGGACAAGCCCGGAATTGGCTTGAGAAACAACCCCCTCGTTCTATAGAGACATGGGAAGATCTTGTCACCAAATTCGTTAACGAGTTCTATCCTCCATCCCGAACCACAAGTCTTAAGAATGAGATAATGAAATTTTCTCAGAGATTTGATGAATCATTCGGGGAGGCTTGGGATCGTTACAAAGAGTTGCTTCGCAAGTGTCCGCATCACGGTTTTACCGAGTTAATGCAAATGGATACTTTCTACAATGGTCTCAATCAGGCAAATCAAGATTCTTTGAATGCCTCCGCGGGAGGTAATTTCCTGAGCAAGACCACCAAAGAGGCCTTGCAGATCATTGAGAACAAATCTCAGGTCCGTCCTTTCAGAGCTAAGACATATCAGTCTAATGCTGGACCTTCTTCTTCTTCATCCCCCGTGAGTACATCTAGCACCGATGCTAAGATTGATAAACTCACAGACATTGTTCAGGCTTTGGTTCTTGCTAACCAGAAGAAAGTTTCCTTCACTCAGCCACCAACACATGCTGAAGTGAAGAAAGTTGAAGTTTGTGTCACTTGTGGTGGTCCTCACGCTTACTACAATTGTACTGCCACCGATGGTAGTCCTTTTGAGGCAAATGCTTTAGCCGGTAGTTCACAACAAGGAGGTAATCAATACCGTCCTCAAAATGAACCACACTACCGTGCTAACACTAATCAGGCACCACCCGGTTTCAATCAAAATCACAACATGCAAAACCGGAATCAGAACCAACCAAGAATGAACCAAGGTTATCAAAACCAAGGTAATTTCTATCCTGGACCCAATCAAGGTTTCCATCATCAAGGAAACCCTCATCAAAACAATTTCAATCGAGGGAATCAATTTCATGGGAATATGAATCCTAATCAAGGGAATTTTGGTCATAATCAAAACATACGACCTCAAATTGTCCCTCCAGCTCCTCCCGTCATTACTCCTCCAGGACCATCATCTGATGAGTTACTGAAGCAGTTTATGAAATCCCAAGATGAAATGAACAGGTTGTTGGTCAGTCAGATTGCTGATCTGAAGAAGTCTTTAAATGATCGACCCTCGGGCTCAGGTACTTTACCGAGCAACACGATCGCTAACCCGAGGGGCGATGCCAAGGCGATCACAACCCGAAGTGGTGTTTCATATGATGGACCTGCTATTCCTACTACCTCTTCTTCTTCTTTTCTTCCAAAGGTAGTGGACAGTGAACCTCCAAAACATAATGGACCTACGACTCCAATGCCACCTCCACCAGTGCCAATGAGTCAAGTTACCAAGAATACTACGGACAAAGTGCATAATTCAAGCCCACGAAGTACAGCACACGTCCTACCTTCGGTAGTCCATCCTCAAGTGGTCCAGAAACCCCAGTCAAATCAAGGAGTTGTTTTTGAACCTCCTATAGCTCCTGTTGAGAATCAGAAATCCAAATCTTCTATTCCTTACCCATCACGCTTGAATGAGCAAAAGCTCCGCGAGAAAGCTAGTCATCAAATGGATAAATTTTTCCAAATTTTCCAAGAGTTACATTTTGACATAAGCTTTGCGGATGCTATCATGCTGATGCCCAAGTTTGCATCTACTCTCAAGCACATGTTAAGCAATAAGGAAAAGCTGTTTGAGATGGCTAAGACTCCTCTTAACGAGAACTGCTCAGCAGTTATTCTGAAAAAGCTTCCTGAAAAGCTTGGAGATCCTGGGAAATTTCTCTTACCTTGTGTATTCCCAGGGATGGTTGAATGCTTTGCCCTAGCAGATCTTGGTGCAAGCATTAACCTTATGCCATATTCAGTGTGGAAGAAACTTTCTCTTCCGGAACTCACTCCTACATGCATGACTCTCGAGCTTGCTGATCGATCCATATCCCGTCCTCTTGGCATTGCCGAGGACGTATTTGTGAAAGTAGGAAAGTTCCATTTCCCAGCTGACTTCGTGGTTGTTGATTTTGATGCCGATCATCGGGTTCCTCTCATTGTTGGTCGAGGATTCCTGAGAACGGGCCGTGCTCTCATAGATGTATTTGAGCAAGAAATCACATTGCGTGTTGGTAATGAAGCTGTCACCTTCAATCTTGACCAAACTTCGAGGTACTCCGCAAATTATGATTCTGAATCGGTTAACCGAATAGATATCATTGATGTTGCTTCTGACGAGTACTCTCAAGAAGTTCTTGGTTATTCTCATAATTCTGTGAGTGGGGATTCCACCACATCTTCTCAGCCTATCATAGCCAATTCAACTCCTTCTATCACTCCGTTTGAGGGAAGCGACTTCATCTTAGATGAGATTGAAGCATATTTGGCTAGTGATTCTGTTCCTTGGGAAATTGATCACGCTCCAATTGATATTGAGGGGGACATACTTCTTATTGAGAAGTTGCTCAATGATGATCCATCATCAGCCCCTCATCCTAGTGATTCAATCCCAGTTGAGATTAATCAAAATGAGATTAATCTGGAGGGAGATATTCTTCTTGAGAAAGTGTCAAATCTGGATACTTCTTTTCCTCTCCCTCCCATCAAGCTTCATAACAAGGAAGTCAATTCAGTTGAGAAAACTGAAGAATTTCCTGAAGTTGAGCTTAAGGACTTACCTCCTCATCTCGAGTATGCATTCCTTGAAGGAGATGATAAATTACCCGTCATTATTGCTCGAGATTTGAGTAAAGATGAAAAAGCTGCTCTCATCAAAATCTTGAAGTCACACAAGCAAGCAATTGCTTGGAAACTCTCCGACATCAAAGGTATAAACCCTGAGTTTTGTACCCATAAAATCTTGATGGAGGATGACTTTAAACCCGCAGTTCAACATCAGAGGCGAGTGAATCCAAAAATCCATGATGTTATTAAACAAGAGGTTATCAAACTTCTTGATGCAGGATTGATTTACCCGATCTCAGACAGTCCTTGGGTCAGCCCAATTCATTGTGTCCCGAAAAAGGGTGGCATTACTGTTATCACAAATGAAGATAACGAGTTAATTCCAACTCGATTGGTAACGGGATGGCGTGTTTGCATTGACTATCGTAAGTTGAATGACGCCACCCGAAAAGACCATTTTCCTCTACCCTTCATGGACCAGATGCTTGAGAGATTAGCAGGGAATGATTACTATTGCTTCCTTGATGGTTTCTCGGGTTACTTTCAGATCCCTATTGATCCGCAGGATCAAGAGAAGACCACATTCACTTGCCCATACGGAACTTTTGCCTACAAACGTATGCCTTTTGGCTTATGTAATGCTCCTGGCACGTTCCAACGATGTATGATGGCCATTTTCCACGACATGATCGGGGAAACAATGGAAGTGTTTATGGATGACTTCTCGGTCATTGGGGATTCTTTTCAATCATGTCTCTCCCATTTAGATAAAATGCTTCAAAGGTGCGAAGACACCAATCTTTGTCTAAATTGGGAGAAGAGCCACTTTATGGTCAAAGAAGGCATAGTCCTTGGCCATAAGATTTCAAAGAACGGGATTGAGGTAGATAGAGCAAAAGTCGATGTTATTGCTAAGCTGCCTCATCCTACTACCGTTAAAGGTATTAGGAGTTTTTTGGGTCATGCCGGTTTCTATCGTAGATTCATTCAAGATTTTTCCAAAATCGCCCGGCCTATGACCCATCTTCTTGAAAAGGATGCTCCTTTTATCTTCTCACCCGAGTGCATCATAGCTTTTGAAACATTGAAGAAAAAGCTAACTGAAGCACCCATTCTCGTTGCTCCTGACTGGGACTTGCCTTTTGAGCTCATGTGCGATGCAAGTGATTTTGCTATCGGTGCAGTCCTAGGGCAACGAAGAAATAAACATTTTCAGCCTATTCACTATGCAAGCAAAACTATGACTGAGGCTCAAACTCATTACACCACCACAGAAAAAGAGCTATTAGCCGTGGTGTATGCTTTTGAGAAGTTTCGGCCTTATCTTATCTTGACCAAATGCGTAGTGTATACAGATCACTCGGCTCTTAAATACCTCTTTGCAAAACAAGATGCAAAGCCGAGATTGCTTCGTTGGATTCTCCTCCTCCAAGAATTTGATATCATTATACGTGATAAAAAAGGAGCTGAGAATCTAGCGGCTGATCATCTGTCCAGATTAGAAAACCCTCACCAAGATGTTTTCGAGAAAAAGGAAATAAATGAAACATTTCCTCTCGAGACACTCAATGCGGTTTCTTTTCGTGGAAATTCTACCACCCCATGGTTTGCTGACTTCGCAAATTACCATGCGGGTAACTTCATTGTGAAAGGGATGTCGACCCAGCAGAAGAACAAATTCTTCAAAGATGTTAAACATTATTTCTGGGACGACCCTTTCTTGTTCAAAATCTGTGCGGATCAAGTCATCCGACGGTGTGTTTATGGACAGGAAGCTATTGATATTCTCACAGCTTGCCATGCTGGACCCACCGGGGGCCATCATAGTCCAAACTACACCGCCAAAAAGGTGTTTGATTCCGGGTTTTATTGGCCCACAATCTATAAGGATGCCCACGATTATGTCAAAACTTGTGACGCTTGTCAGCGTCATGGTAATATATCTCAAAGGAATGAAATGCCACAAAATGCCATTCAAGTTTGTGAGATATTTGACATATGGGGTATTGATTTTATGGGGCCGTTTCCATCTTCTCGTGGTAACAAGTACATACTCGTGGCTGTTGACTATCTGTCAAAATGGGTTGAAGCAAAAGCTTTACCCACTAATGATGCCCGAGTAGTTGTGAAGTTTTTGAAATCTCTGTTTGCCAGGTTTGGAACTCCGAGAGCGATAATCAGTGATCGTGGTACACATTTTTGTAATGACCAATTTGAAAGAGTCATGCAAAAATATGGTGTTACCCATCGTCTCTCCACTGCATACCACCCCCAAACAAGTGGGCAGGTGGAAGTTTCAAACCGTGGTCTTAAAAGGATTCTTGAAAGGACAGTAGGCGAGAATCGTGCATCCTGGTCGGATAAACTGGATGACGCACTCTGGGCTTTTCGTACAGCTTACAAAACACCAATTGGGTGTACTCCATACAAGCTAGTGTACGGAAAGCATGTCATCTTCCGATCGAGCTAGAGCACAAGGCATACTGGGCCTTAAAGCATGCAAACTTTGATATACAGACAGCCGGTGATCACAGAAAAGTTCAAATGAATGAACTTAATGAACTTCGTGATCAAGCTTATGAGAACTCTTTGATCTACAAGCAAAAGACAAAGAAGATTCATGACTCCAAGATCAAGAACCGCGTTTTCAACGTTGGTGATCGAGTCCTTCTTTTCAATTCCAGATTGAAGATTTTCTCGGGAAAGCTTAAGTCCCGCTGGTCTGGCCCATTCACTATCGCTAAGGTTTATCCTTATGGTACCGTTGAGTTATCTCAACCCGATGGTCCTAATTTTAAAGTGAATGGTCATCGAGTTAAGCATTACTTTGGAGAGGACATTCCCCCTGTGGTTGTCCCGGATTTACAAACATTCCCCATGAACCAATGAATGCGGGGATCGAGTCAAGCTAGTGACTCGGTAATCAAAAACATTAGCATGCACCATATGGGTTTTCACCCATAATTCTGTCTTCTTATCCCCTTTCTACCACCCTAGTGTGGGGGAGTTTTCCCCACACTGTTGTATATTCTCAATCTTTCTAAAAAAAAAAAAAAAAAAAAAAAAAAAAAAAAAAAAAAAAAAAAAAAAAATCTTCTTCTAAATAAATGGCCGTAATATTTCCCTTTCACGTTCTTTGTTTCGGCATAACCGCCGGTACTTTGAATATTGAGGGCAATATTCATTTCTAAGTGTGGGGGGGAATTCTCACGAATTTCATATATATTATCTACACAATTCCCCCGTTTTTGGCCAAAAATTTTTTTTGGAGTAAGTGTTTTACACTTTCTCATTTGGTTATCAGTCCGCCATGTCTGTAAGACAAAAGGATTGGCTAATCCAGGAGCAAACGGCTCTTGGTAAAGACTTCTCAAATCCGTTTATATGGCTTGCAATTTGCCCAAAATTGTATGGTTCCTCAGCTCCCCATCATCCTCAAAAGATAATGAGTTGGCTAGCCCGCAAGGTTATGGCTTGTGGTAAAGGCAGTGGAAAATCCATAATTGGTATTCAGCTCACCAAAGATAATCCTGATAATTTATCTAAGAGTTGGCTAGTCCAGAAGGGTACGGCTTCTGGTAAAGACACATCAAATCCGTTATATGGTTTATGATTTGCCAATAAATCATCTGGTTATCGTTGTACCAAGATTCTTACTTGAATCAAAACAATTGGCTACTCCAGAAGTGATGGCTTTTGGTAAAGAGTTTTTCAAATCCATCAAGGTTTTCTCAAATCATTGCTAGGGACTAGCAATATCTCAGTGTGGGGGATTGATGAGTGTCCAAATACTCATCATTTTTACACAATCTAAACTGCAAAATCATCTGAAAACACTCAAAAACACATCAAAATGATCAAATTATCACAAATCAGTGTTTTATGTGTTTTAAATGTAAAAATATCAAAATCAGATGAAAAATGTATAAAGTTTGCAAAATTGGCAGTTTTAGTCCCCCGAGTTTTAAAAGTTGTCAAATCTAGTCCCTGGAAATTCAAAAATGTGGAAATTTATCATTCAAGGTCCCTGAAGTATTTTAAGTTGTTAAAAATGATCCTTGAATGATTCTTTGGTCAATTGGCAAGAAAAGTCCCTAAACTTTGAAAAATTGCAAAAATAGTCCTTGGACCTTTGAAAATGGATTTTATGCAAAAAGGGCCTTTGTTTTATCAATGTTTTGTCAAAATTGGTCCTTGTGAGAAGTTTGGAAATGTTCAATTTCAGTCCTTGAAGTTTGGTCAAATTACACTTTTGGTCCTTGTTTACTAAACCAAACCAAACGGATCCTTATAATATCCAAAGCCCAATCTTAAGCCCAATCCAATCCAACACAAGCTGCTAACCCAATCTCTTGACCCTTGAGCCAGGTCAAATTACATTTTGACCCACTTGAACCTTGACCTTGGACCCCCTTTGTTATTAACTTCAGTCAACCAAAGTCAAATGAAGAAAAAAACGCGCCTTATACCACCATTACTGTAGCCATGTCTCTCCCAAAACAGAAACCTCAAAACCATTCATGGTTTCACCCATTTTTCAACTTCCCTCCCATGCCATGTTCCCTCCTCACCCTCTAAACAACAAAATCTCTTAATTGGCCAAACCAAATCCATTAATTACTTCAAACTGCTCAAAGAAATTTTTGGCGCCAAATTCACAAGTGGACGGATATGATGAGTCTCAAGCATCCAATGGCTCAAACTTGGTGGGATTCAATCAGAGACACGTGGGAAGGATGAAAAGTCTATAAAGATGATGTGAGATGCAATGTATCAAAATATCTAGTGTAATTTTAAGTCTTATTGTCGTTTTTAAGTATTCTCAAGTTTAAGTGTATGATTTTATCTTCAAACTCTGTATTTTAAGTTTCAATGCTATAATAAATCTTCTGTGAATCATCAATTTCAGTTACAAGTTCTATTTACAGTTTATGAAAAATCTCCTAATTATGCAAAATCTCAAATGTTTCAAATGATGTTGTTTGTTGTTTGTATGGACTAGAATAACTCATGTAAGCTCCCAAATAGCTTTTATAAGCTATTAGAAACAATAAAAATTAGTTTAGACTAAAAAATCAAAAATTACCAAAAATCCAAATTAAATACTTCAAAAATAAAAAATCACTTGAAAAGGGTGATCACAGCTGGAGCAAGGTTTATTTTGGATGGCCTTGGGTTAGTGAACCTGTGGGGGTTCTATAGGGAGTAGTCCTTGGTCTTGGTTCTCAGTTTAAAGCTTGGAAGAATTTGTAAGCTTTTTGATAAAATTGTCATTTTACTGTTATAGTGATTAAGTAGCTTATATTTGTGTTTCTTTGTGTTCAATAGTCATAATTTAGTGTGTTTGATCATTAAAATCATTAAGGTGTTAATTTAAATTTGTGTTTTGAAAAAAATCTTATTTAGACAGTTAAAATAGCTCTTGTCTCATTTCTGATTTTTAAGTTGATATTACTGTTGGATCATGTCCTTTTAGTCTCACATATTGATCTTGTAAGGTTTGAAATCAAGTTCATGTTTTATAATTGTGAGTTGCTTTGTAAAAGTTCATAACTGTCAACATTAAGGTGTGTTTGGTTTAAGGTGTTCAAAGGGTTTTTGATTCTTAGTTTTGTTGGAAACTTGCATAACTTGGTTTATACAACTTAGCTCAGTCAAGAAATCAAGTCATCTTTAGCAAAAAGTCAAAATCCCATGTCTTTGTGCCTTAGGCAGTCCACTGTGGGATTTTTCAAAAGCAAGATCATCATTTTGTGTTCAAAAGTTGTTAACCTTGCTTAAGTTAGCCTTATATCATCTTAAAACAACATATTAAGCACTTTAGATCAAATCAAAATCCAACTTAGTCAACTTTTTAGTTTTCTCAAAAAGTCAAAATTCTCAAAAAGGTCGTTTTTGATTAAAGTTTGGAATTTCACTGAGGGTTCATTAGTAGGATTCAGTCTATAAGCTCTTGGGGAATCAAAGTTTGGTTGGTGTAGAAAAATACAAAAATGATAGTCTTTAGTTTCTTAGCTTTTTAAGTGCTTTTTGGACTGCTTTTTGTGGACACCCCATCTGCATATCTGTCCTGTGCACAGATCTTGTTACCATTTTGAAAAGCTTGCATTAAGCTCATTACCTGTCCAATTCTTGTGTTCTCTACTTCTTTGGAAAGCCAACCTGGTCTTCTTGTAATATCAAGTTTTGTTTTTCATTTTTGAGCTTATTCTCTAGGGCTGCATTAAGCTTAAAGTCTGTCCCAGTTTCTGTTTTTCATCACAATAGCCAAAGTGCTTATTGCTTATTTATAAGCTTATCAGTGTGCTTCTTTGCATTATTTAGCCTCAGATCTGTTCATTAAGCATATTTGAATCCACTTTGAGCTTTTGTTTCATCTTTTAAGCTTGTTAGAGCTTATTTCCACCAAATAAGCTATTATAGTCACTGTTGGATTAATAAGCTCAACAAACTGCTTATTTGAGTCTTGTAAATTTTTTGTCTTTATTAAAGTTTCATATTATTAGTATATAAGTAGTTTTCAAAAAGAAAAATCACAAAAACATCAATATAAAAATAGTGATAGCGTTTATTTAAGATTTTTTAGCTTTTTGATTTTTCTTTTCAACTTATTAATAAGCAAAACTTGTTTTTTTTTCTTTTTCTTAGGTTTCTGTTATCATATAGGATTTTTAGAAAAAGTTTCAGATTTTTCTCTATCTTTTTAGTATTTATTATAATTATAAATAGTTAATAAATAATAAATAATTAGTAATAAATAATTAAAAAGTCTAAAAAATATATTTTCTGTTTTAAAATTAGTTTTATCATATTTTAGATTTTTCAAAGTTAAAATTTTATTTTTCCAAGTTTATTTTCTATTTTCTAGTATTTAAGTGTATTTTAAATAGTTATTAATTAATAATAATTATATAAAAAGTGTGAAAAATATATTTTTAGTTTTAAAATTAGTTTTATAGTATTTTAGATTTTTCAGAATCATAAGTTTATTTTTTCTAGCCTTATTTTGTATTTTCTTTCATTTTAGAGTATTTATTAAGTAGTTAAAATAGTTTTTAATTAATAATAATTAATTAAATAGTGTTAAAAATAATTTTCTTTTTCTAATAATTTTCTTTTATTTTTAGGATTCCAAAAATGTCATTTTTATATTTTTAGGTCTTTTATTTTTTAGTTTTCACTTTTTATTTTGTGCGTATACGTAGTTTTTAAAACTCACGTTTACGTTTCTTTGATCTGGTTGTTGTGCTTTCCAATCCTGTGTCCATTTCTGTTCCAAATCAATCAGTAGTGTAATTCCTAATCATAACCCTTACAGATCACTATCCTTAGTGATCATACTATCCTCTGAGTTTGTGTTTAACACACCATTGAGTCTCCTTGGGACTAAACGACCCGGGAATCCCCTGTATTCTCTGATCTTAATTGTATTTGTGTCTGAGCAGTTTTAAGTCTTTTTGACTTGACTGTTTTGCACAGATCACTCCAGCTGTGTACATCATCTCCAAGTGATTTTTGATTTTTCACCTATTTAATTTGGATATTTGGTGATTTTTGACTTTTGATTCTAAACTGATTTTAAATGTATCTAAAAGCTTGATTAAGCTTTCTAGGAGCTTAAGTGATCTATTCTAGTCCATACAAACAACTGAAAACAGCATTTGAACCAACATGAGATTTTTGCATAAACATGAAATTTTGCATAAACTTGAGAAATGGTTAAGACTTGAAATTACTAATTGAAAAGGCTTTACAATACACTAGAATACTTAAAACAGAATGCTTGAAAGCTTTAAATTACACTTTAACTTGAAAAACACTTAAACGACATTAAGAAATTAAAAATACACTACATGGAGAGATACATTGCATCACTTCTCATCTTTATAGACTTTTTTAGCATCCCTGATGTCCTCTGAATCTATCCCACCAAAATCTAGCCATTGGATCTTTGAAACTCATCAGAACCGTCCACATGGATTTTGGCGCCAATTTTTCTTCAAAGCAGGTTTAAGAATTAATGAGGTTTGGTTCAATCAATTAAAGCTTTTGTTGTTTAGAGGATGTGGAGGGGACATAGTATGGGGGGGGTTGAAGAAAAAATGGTAAAACCAGGACTGGTTTTGAGATATCTGGCTTGGGAGAGGTGGTGCTACAGTAACAGTGGTATTTGGGCGCGTTTTTCTTTTGTTTGACTTCGGTTGACCGAGCTTAATAATACGGGGGAGGCCAAATTGGGTTTGGCTGGGGTTCACAATGGTTTGTGACCTGGCTCAAGGGTCAGCCAAAGGGGTCAAGGGCCAAGAGGTTGGGCCAAAGGATTGTTGGGCTTGGATTTGGATTTGGGCTTTTGATATTAAAGGATCCGTTTGGTTAAGTAGTAACAACAAGGACCAAAAGTGTAATTTATCCAAACTCAAGGACTGAAAATGCCATTTTTCCAAACTTCTCACAAGGACCAAACATGACAAACATTGATAGAACAAGGACCCTTTTTGCATAAAATCCATTTTTAAAAGTCCAAGGACTAATTTTGCAATTTTCCAAAGTTTAGGGACCTTTCTTGCCAATTGACCAAAGAATCATTCAAGGATCATTTTAAACAACTTAGAATACTTCAGGGACCTTGAATGATAAATTTCCACATTTTGATATTTCAGGGACTAGATTTGACAACTTTTAAAACTTGGGGGACTAAAACTGCCAATTTTGCAAACTTGATACATTTTTCATCTGATTTTGATATTTTTGCATTTAAAACACATAAAACACTGATTTGTGATATTTTGATCATTTTGATGTGTTTCTGAGTGTTTTCAGATGATTTTGCAGTTTAGATTGTACAAAAATGATGAGTATTTAGACACTCATCACTTAGAAAAAAAATAACTCTGCACCACAACACCATCGTCTTCCTCTCGCACCACAACACCATCTCCACCACATCATCATCTCCACCACAACACCATCTCCACCACAACACCCTCACACTTGCACCACTATGCACGATGCATCTCCACCCCCTCGTTGTTTAATTCTTTCCTCAACCCCTCTCATTGTTTGATTCTTTCTCTTCTGTTCCCCTTTCTTACTCGCGACAGTAGTAACAAAAACACCGGATTTGTATTTTAAATTTTGTGTTAGTTTTGTGTTAATTGTTTTCAATTTTTGTTAATTTGTGTTATGTTTGTGTTTGTTAATTTTGTGTTATTTTTGTGTAAATTGTTTTTAATTTTTGATTTTTATTAATTTTTTTGTTTTTACAGCCAAGACCACAGTTCAGACCACTGCCGAGAGCCCACTGAGACCCAAGCCGAGAGCTAAAAGGTATTATTTTTTTATTATTATTATTATTTTGTGTTTATGTATTTAGCAGGGACATGTCGTTGACAAAAGTTTTGAATGACTAATTTGTATTTATTTCTTTAGCTAAGACTAGCCGCGACCCCAGCCGAGTCCAACCGTGGACCACAACCGCGATCACAACCGAGTCCAACCGTGAACCACAGCTAAACCACAGTCGCGACAAGTATGTTAATTTAATTTGTTCACAGCTTCTCTTCGTATTTGGTTTGTTATTCGTTCGTATAGTACAAATTAATCTAATTTATAGTAAGATGTGTAGATATGAATGTATAAACCTTTTGGATAGTTCAATAAAATCGTTGTCAGTTGGTACTTTATGTAATAAGTTGCAGTACTTTTTTTCTAGCTTATTTGGAGAATTGTGGGCTTATATAAGTATATTATGATATAATAAACTTATATAAGCCAGAAAATTGAGTCTTATGATATATAAACCGAAAAACAAATAAGCTTATAAGCTACAAATAAGATTAAACAAATAAGCTCATAATATTGTATGGTATTTGATTGTGTTAGACTATTGTAAAATATTTTAGGACTTTAGTGATTAATTTTGGAAAGTCCCCGTCCGAAGTTAATCATCCCATAGAAAACCCTTCCAAAATTAATTTATTAGAAATTAATTTCGTAAAGTCCCCTGTTTGGGACTGCTTTTTGAATGTTTTGTCTCATTTAGGATATGAATGCGTATAATTGATTTACTATTTCTGAAAATTTCGACAGTGTTTCCCCTTTACTCCTACGAATATGTCTTTAATGCACATATTTGGGGAGTTGAGGGAAAATGCTGCCGAAATTTTCTCAAATAGCAAATTCAGTTATACGCATTCATATATGAGACGAAACATTCAAAGAGTGGGTTAGGATTGCCTTCCATAGTTGGATTAGGTGAACAAAACAGACAACTCGTAATTCCACCTATTAGTGTTTACGTGTAGATTTTTGTGAACATGTTTAATTCTATATAATTATTTGTTGCTTCATTAAAACGCAGTTATGCCAATTGATAAAAGTTGGGTCTCATTATCTCGTACTAGTAGAGAATATTTAGTTGGTCTTAAAGCTTTCTGCGAGTATTGCAAGACCTTAGTGAATATTGATGGGAATATAAAATGTCCATGTGCTCGTTGTTTAAACGTACCCTGGATAAAGCACGGAGATTTGTTTGACCACATACACGCAAATGGCTGGGACCATAGTTATACGAAATGGTATAATCATGGTGAACCGGATGCCCGAACAGTCGTACACAACACAAAACAACCTGGGATGAGTGACATGGCTGAGTTCCTTCATGATATTGGTCCGAATAACGAACAAAATGATCCAACTCAAGGAAATATTGGCGAGACAAGTAACGAGACACTTCCTCAACGTAACGAGTATGAGGAGTTACTTGCTACTGCCAACGAAAAACTATACCCAACCTGTGAGTGGATGTCTTCATTGGACTTTATGGCAAAGATTACGCACATCAAGGTCAAAGGTAAAGTGAGTGACACCACATTTAATGATTTCCTAACTTTATTCAATGAATGTTTCCTGCGCGTTCTAAGATACAAAATTCCATCGTCATACTATGAAATAAAGAAGACATTTAAGACGACCGGGTTAGGATATGAATCGATACATGCTTGTGTAAATTATTTCTTTTTATATCGGGGGGCTGGTAATGAAGATTTGCAGACTTGTCCGATCTGCGGCGCTAGTAGATGGAAAGAAAATAACACACTCGGTAATAAATTTCCTAACAAGGTGTTGCTTTACTTTCCTATCATTCCTAGACTACAATGTTTGTACAAATCTAAACACACTGCAAAACATATGACTTGGCATGCTTTTGGGCAGTCTAGGGAGAACGGTAAGATGCAACACCCGGTTGATGGTCAAGCATGGAAGAAACTTGACATCAAGTATTCGAAATAATTTGCTAAAGAAAAAATAAATGTCTGATTAGGGTTGGCTGCTGATGGTTTCAATCCGTACGACAACTGATAACATCAAATTATCCTGAATATTAAGTGTCAATTTCCCCCGATAATGCTTGTAATTTATATCATTTATATGGATTTACGCTTGTTTTCCATTATATTCCACTTTCAAGTAAATTACGAGCATTGGAGCTAAAGAGACGCGAAATTGGAGAATTATTAAAGATTTATCATAGTATGCTCATTTTGAAGAAGTTACGGCGTAACTCATCTCTCACATTACGCCGTAACTAAAGCGTGACTCAGAAAGCCAACTTATCTGAAGATTACGGCGTAACTCTCCCAAAAAATTACAACGTAACTATATTAGGTCAAATGAGGATCCGCGCCACTGATAACTACGCCGTAACTCGTGCATAAACTACGGCGTAACCAAGAATTATTGAAGATACGGCGTAACTACTTCTAAGGTTACGCCGTAACCAGCAGATCTAGTGGAATTTACAAAGAAATAGAGGATTACGGCGTAACTATTCTATTAGTTACGTCATAACCCAGATCTGGCCTATAAATACCCCACGATTTCCAGCATTTCAAAGCATCCCATTTCACACACCACAACTAAAGAACGTGGGAAGAAGCCAAAGGCAGGTCTAGAGGAGCATACGGAGCTATCTCCAAGAGAGAAATCACTCCCCTACGATAAGCATTAGCATTTTATCTTTCCTTTACTTTCGAATCATGTATTTCGAAACATTAATTATTGAATTGATTTGTATGGTTAATATGAGCGGCTAAGCACCTCTTGGTGCTGGCCTAGTTATGATTCCTTAATTGTTTTGTTTGCGTTTATATTACTTCCGCATAATTATTTCTAAGTGTATGCATGCATAGTTTATTGGTAGCTACCCTTGTTTCGGTAGTTTTGAATGGCGGTAGAGGCTAGTTGCTTAGGAGATATGACCATCTGACCCTAAGTGAGTAGACTGAGACCGGAAGGGTAAGATATGACCAACTGACGACCCTTTCTACTTGTGCGATTTGACCAACTGATCACCTACCGTTTGGATAAACTTAAGAATTAGGGGGTGAGTGTTTAAGTTGCTAACGCCCGGGCACTCACTATTATAAGTCTAGCATGTAGCGGTACTTAATGACTTGGCGTAGGGGACCAGGAACAACTGGACTTATGAGGGGAAACCTGACTTCTCCAGTGGTGACATCTTTGCTGATAGGTTAGGGCGAATTGACCAAATGTTGTCCTCTCGACTTTGACCCCACCTGAAGTAATTGGAAGTAATTAGACATAGACATTACTAGCTAAGATGAATAACTAGGTTAGCACCACTCACCTCTATTGATTACACCTTTGCCTTTACTTGCTTTATTAGTTAATTAATTAAATCATCTTAAAATCTATGACACCTAGACTTAATATTAATCCAACAAACATAGCTCTTGGGACGACCTCGGTTTTACCGAATACTACACTACACACGACCGGGCACACTGTCCGTTAGTGCATTAGGGTAGACCATTGATGAGTGTCTAAATACTCATCATTTTTGTACAAAATAAACTGCAAAATCATCTGAAAACACTCAGAAACACATCAAAATGATCAAAATATCACAAATCAGTGTTTTATGTGTTTTAAATGCAAAAATATCAAAATCAGATGAAAAACATATCAAATTTGCAAAAATTGCAGTTTTAGTCCCCCAAGTTTATAAAATTGTCAAAAATAGTTCCTGAGCCAAAATTTCAAAAAGAAAAGTCACCAAAGGTCTCTTTAAAATCATAAATTGTCATATTTGGTCCTTTGATGAGAAATCTAAAAGTTTTGAGAAAGTTACAATTTAGTCCCTAAAAATCCAAAATTGGTCAAAACTAGTCCTTGGAAATTTTCAAAAATGTCTAAATCAACCCTTGGATTATTAAACTTGGCAAGACCAACCCCTTGACTACTTTTCATAAGTTACATGTTTGGTCCTTTGGTTTTGAAGAATTACACAATTGGTCCCTAGAGTAGTAAATGGATTCAAAGTTAATACCTAAACCTAATAACTACTTAAGTCCAATCTATCCTAAAACCCAAAACCTCCCAAGCCCATTACCCCTTGGTCCAGTCCAATTCTAAACCCGGTCAAAATTATTAACCCTACCCCCTTCTTCTCCTTCCCACTTCCCGCCCAAACAAACACACCCAGACAAACACACCCACGCACTTTCCCTGACACACTCAACCTCTCTTTATCTCTTCCCCAAACCCACGCTTGTCTCCCCAGTGGACAAGAAAGAATACAGAGAAGAGAGAGAGACGGAGACAGAAGAGACAGAGGAAAGAGGCACGCGTGTTTTGGCTCATTATCTCACACAAGTCACACAAGAGAGAGAAGACAGAGGAGGGGTGGGAGTGATATAAAACAGCCTTTGTAGCCAAGTTATAAGGCATCTAGTTAGTTTTTCTATTAGTTAGTTTTTTTTTAGTTTTCATTTTTTTTCCTAGACTTCATGTTTTTGGTCCAGGTTTCACGCTTTAGAAATCTGTTACCATTTTCTTCTTAATTTTAGTTGTTAGTTAGTAGTTGTAATCTTAACTCAAATCTTGTACTTTCTTTTCATTAATGAAGAATTTCCTTTTCAATTTAAATATCCTTTGTCATTCGCAATTGAATTCAGGTTTTCTCTATGTTTAAAAGTCTTTAATTTCTGTCTTTAAACTCATATAAGCTTTAATGAGCTTATGTGCACTCATTGTGGATTAACTAGTTCTTAAAAACCAGTTTTAGCAAATAGTCAACGAAAGTCAAAGTCTCAGAGTCAAATCAGTTCTAGATAAATTTCTGTTTTCAAATTGTTGCAATGTTAAGTTTTTATGTTTGTTTAAGCATTTGGATTTAATTTAAGTCAATTCTCACCAGTTTTTAAAGTTTAAAATACAATTTGGAACTCTAAAAGACTGTTTGGAACAGCCTAGTTCTGGGTCAATTTACCATTTCGACCCACTTTGGGTCTTGCATTAGGAAAGTTAAGAGTCATTTCAAGTTTGCCATTTGATTTTGTTTGCAACTCCAGCTTCTAAGAAAGAATCAATTGTTTTTTTTTCTCTCGCGTCAAACTGCCACAGCAGCCCCCTGCACCAATTTTCTCAGCTTATTTATAAGCTGTAGACAGATTTTCATGGCCTACCCAAGGGGGCAAAAGGAAGTCAGCCAGGTGTACTCCAAGTTCCCAGAAGCTCAGGTCTCAAACCCCTCTCTAGCTTATCTCAAATAAGCTCTAAAGTGAGCACCTTGGCCCTGTCCACTGCTGCAGCCACAGTAGCTAAGTTTATCTTTTTCAAATTTTTTGTTTCAAGCGCTTATTGGATTAGTTAGTTAGCTTATTCTAGGATTCCGTGTAGTGTATTAGTTAGGATCCGTTTAATTTAGGTAACCTCAAGTGCTTATTTTGGTTGGTTTTTGCTTGTTCCATCATAGTGTGTTATTCCAACTGATTATCTATTTGTTTGGGTCCAATCTGTGGCAACAAGGTGTGTTTGTTTGGTTTCCAACTGCTGTAAATAAGCTGTGCAAACAGCTTCTTAGTTGCTCAAATTTTGTTCTTGGAATATTGGATATGTGAAGGTTAGCTATGATGAATTGATAGGGCCTTTAGAGTTGGCTAGATAGCTTTTAATTAGGCTCAAACTTGCCCCTATAGCTGCTGTTTTTACAGCAGTGCAGCAGCCTTGGTGGTGTTTTAGCTTATTAATGTTTTCCATGCTTTAGCTTTAGGATCCCTCTAGCTTAATGTCCTCGCCAACTGTTTTTTTTTTTTCTTTTTTTTGTAGCCTATTTGCTCATGTGCTAGCTTATTGTGTTTACATCATGCTTATTTAATGCATTGATTCGCTTGTTTGGAGCTCATAAATGGCAATGGGGTGTTTGTTTGTGTTGGTTTGGAACCTGTTTGTTTTTGCTTCTAATTACTATATACACTGCTGAATCTGCTTATCTCTTTTTTTTATTTAGTCCTAGCTTGCTTCTGTCTTGGTTGCCTGTCTTAACTGTTAAAGGGTTGTTTGGCTTGTGTTTTGTCCACAGCAGTGGATGAATAAGCTGATTTGCAGCTTAATTTCAGTGTTTGTAAGTGTAATCCTCTGTAAAAAGGTTGTTATTTTGTCCCTTGTTCAGTTGCAAAAAGAAAGTTAAATAAAATAAAAAAAAAATGCAAAACTGACATGGGTGGGACTCGAACCCACGCCACTTAGCTCACAACCAACACCTTCACCAACGCGCCCTTGGGACTTTATTGGTTATCTTTTGTATTATCTAATATATAAGGTGATTAGGCAGTTTGTGGTTTAAGCTCTTTTGAGCTTATTTCCAGCTTATTTTCCAAAGCAACCACCACCTTTTTAATTTTTCTTAGGATCAGTACCCTCTAAAGTAGTTTTTGTGATTTTTTCAGATTTTTCTCAAAGTATTTAGTATTTTTAATTAATTTATTAGTGTTAATTAGTTTTTAATTCGTAATAAATAAAATAAAAGTCAAAAAAATATTCCGCTTTTTCCTAAAATTCTTTTTAGCCATGTAGGATGTAGGAAAATTGTTTTTACATTCGTAGGACTTTTATTTCACAAATTTTACGTTTTATCTTGCGCTCCAGGGTAATTTTTATAAATAACGTACGTTTTCATTTTAGGCCACGTTTTTAGATATTTTAAGTTTACGTTTTAGTTAAAATAGTTTATTTAAGTCATTTTGTTTTATAAAATCACAAAAACATCATTTTTAAAATAGTGATAGCGTTTATTTAATAGATTTTATCTTTTTAAATTTCCTTTAATTTGCATTTAAGCCGTTGTTATTTGTTGGCTTTTCCTGTAGTTATAATAATCCAAATTCTCCTTTCCCGTTCAAATCTCGCGATCACTATACGTTTGATAATCCATTGCATAGCTCGCTGGGACATAACGACCCGGGGAGACTCTATACTCCTCTGATCTTCATTGATTTCGTGCTTGAGCTGTTTTAAGTTTTCTTACGCTTGCGTGAGAGAACTTGACGGTTTAGCGCGCATCAAATTTTTGGCGCCGCTGCCGGGGAGCTGTGCTGATTATCTTCCGTTTAGCAGATTAGTGATTTGGATATTCACTCTTTGTCTATACCATCTGTATGTATTTATATTTTCTTATAAAAATCAAAAATCCAAAAAGATTTTCATTCTTTGTTTTTGCAGCATATTTTTCAAAAAATCCAAAAATATTCATCTTTACCCTCTAATCTGTTTAATTCTCCATTCCTTATCCTCTATAACCATTTAATTCTTCATCTCTTATCCCTCTTATCTGTTTAATTCTTCATGTCATGGTTTTCAACATGTTCCTGGTGTGGAGGTCCATTTAACGGTGGAAATTGTCGGCGCTGTACCAATGTGGGTTTCGGAGACAAGTTTGTCGGTAATCCCGATCCCATTTCAAATAATGAAACACCCGATTTTTTCTACCTACCTCCACAGCCTCAATACGAATCCCACTCATGCGAGTTTTGTGGGAATGATTCTCATTACGGTTTTGATTGTTCACCACGGGTTCCGCTTGTCTATGAGCCGGAACCATGTTACAATCAGAACTTTGGTGAAAGTTATTTTCCCAATTATCTCTGTTGTGAGAATTGCGGGGGTCCTCATGCGACTTTTGAATGTCAGCCGGTGAATCAAAATTTTCAAAATTCCAATTCTCCCGGTTTTGACAATTTCCAACCCCCACAGTGTTCCATCAGTCATCAGACTTCCGAGCCTTCACATCATTTCAATGATTACGAGGAGTGTAATCTTCCTCAAAGTTCTGAAGAAATACGCATTCGAAAGAAACTGCAAATGAAAAGAATGGTGTGTAAGCTTCAGCAGATGAATATAAGAATCAGATATGATGACGATGATGATGAGGATAGTATTCAGATGAAGGAATATTATGAGAACGACGAGGAGAGTGTTATTCAATTGAACGATCTTATTTCTCAACTCCCTCAGTCTATTGCTATCACACCTATCTTACCTATTATTGCTTCCAAAGACTCTCTCATAATGGAGGATGATCATCTCAGCACTATTTCGGAAACGGAATCGTCTAGTGTTGATGATCTTGTCCCAATCCCAAGTGAGTCTGAGGATATATCCGATAGTGATTGTGATTTGCCTTTTTGTGATTCTCTCGACATTTCTGAGGTTACTTCCGGGATTTTCTCAAATCCTCTTTTTGAATTTAATAATGACTACACTTTTGGGAAAGTAAATCCTCTTTTCGATGAAATGTCTGAGGCCGATACAGAGACCATCACGGAAGTGGTGGAAATTGCTAGCTCTCAGAGCACACCACTTGTCCCACCTCTGTATTCTAACTTATCTCTTCCATCATGTGATGACGATTCTATCCTCACTGATGAGATTCATGATCCAAAAATCATGAATTCCCCTTCTGATAATGAGGAGTTAGTCATGATCATCATCATGATTTTCCTTATTTTCTTCACATATGGTGTGACTTCTCGTTCCCTTTTCTCCTTCGGGAATGAGGACACTATTTTCGATCCCGGCATTTTCATTTATCATTTTTGAGCCGGTTCTCTCTATATCTCATCGGTGTGGAACTTTCACGTGCTTCAAATGTTTGTCCAAACATCTTGAATGAAAGTCCGATGGAGATTGTTTCTTCCACTTTGCTTCCCCATGAACAAATGAATTCGGGGTCGAGTCAAGCTAGCGACTCGGTAATCAAAAACAGTAGCTGAACATGGGTTTTCACCCATGTGTCCACCCTAGTGTGGGGGAGTTACCCCACATGTTATATATATATAAGTTTTCACAAAAAAAAAATAAATAAATAAATAAAAAAAAATAAATAAATAAATAAATAAAAAAATAAAAAAATAATAAAAAATAAAAAATAAAATCTTTCAAATAATGGCCGTAGTATTTCCCTTTTACGTTCTTTGTTTCGGCATAACCGCCGGTACTTTGAATATTGAGGGCAATATTCATTTCTAAGTGTGGGGGGGAATTCTCACGAATTTTATCATATAATTATACAAATTCCCCCATTTTTGGCCAAATTTTTTTTTTTTTTTTTTTTTTTGGAGTAAGTGTTCTACACTTACTCATTTGGTTATCAGTCCGCCATGTCTGTAAGACAAAAGGATTGGCTAATCCAGGAGCAAACGGCTCTTGGTAAAGATTCCTCAAATCCGTTTATATGGCTTGCAATTTGCCCAAAATTGTATGGTATTCAGCTCACCATATCCTAAAAAGTGAAGAGTTGGCTAGCCCGCAAGTTTATGGCTTGAGGTAAAGGCAGTGGAAAATCCATAATTGGTAATCAGCTCACCAAAGATAATACTGATAATTTATCTAAGAGTTGGCTAGTCCAGAAGGGTACGGCTTCTGGTAAAGACAAAATCAAATCCGTTGAAAGCTGGTGGTTTGCTCAAAATCACATGGTTATCGGTGTACCATGGTTCTTACTTGAACTAAAACATTTGGCTACTCCAGAAGTAATGGCTTTTGGTAAAGAGATTAAAATCCATTATGTTTTCTCAAATCATTGCTAGGGACTAGCAATATCTCAGTGTGGGGGATTGATGAGTGTCTAAATACTCATCATTTTTGTACAAAATAAACTGCAAAATCATCTGAAAACACTCAGAAACACATCAAAATGATCAAAATATCACAAATCAGTGTTTTATGTGTTTTAAATGCAAAAATATCAAAATCAGATGAAAAACATATCAAATTTGCAAAAATTGCAGTTTTAGTCCCCCAAGTTTATAAAATTGTCAAAAATAGTTCCTGAGCCAAAATTTCAAAAAGAAAAGTCACCAAAGGTCTCTTTAAAATCATAAATTGTCATATTTGGTCCTTTGATGAGAAATCTAAAAGTTTTGAGAAAGTTACAATTTAGTCCCTAAAAATCCAAAATTGGTCAAAACTAGTCCTTGGAAATTTTCAAAAATGTCTAAATCAACCCTTGGATTATTAAACTTGGCAAGACCAACCCCTTGACTACTTTTCATAAGTTACATGTTTGGTCCTTTGGTTTTGAAGAATTACACAATTGGTCCCTAGAGTAGTAAATGGATTCAAAGTTAATACCTAAACCTAATAACTACTTAAGTCCAATCTATCCTAAAACCCAAAACCTCCCAAGCCCATTACCCCTTGGTCCAGTCCAATTCTAAACCCGGTCAAAATTATTAACCCTACCCCCTTCTTCTCCTTCCCACTTCCCGCCCAAACAAACACACCCAGACAAACACACCCAGACAAACACACCCACGCACTTTCCCTGACACACTCAACCTCTCTTTATCTCTTCCCCAAACCCACGCTTGTCTCCCCAGTGGACAAGAAAGAATACAGAGAAGAGAGAGAGACGGAGACAGAAGAGACAGAGGAAAGAGGCACGCGTGTTTTGGCTCATTATCTCACACAAGTCACACAAGAGAGAGAAGACAGAGGAGGGGTGGGAGTGATATAAAACAGCCTTTGTAGCCAAGTTATAAGGCATCTAGTTAGTTTTTCTATTAGTTAGTTTTTTTTTAGTTTTCATTTTTTTTCCTAGACTTCATGTTTTTGGTCCAGGTTTCACGCTTTAGAAATCTGTTACCATTTTCTTCTTAATTTTAGTTGTTAGTTAGTAGTTGTAATCTTAACTCAAATCTTGTACTTTCTTTTCATTAATGAAGAATTTCCTTTTCAATTTAAATATCCTTTGTCATTCGCAATTGAATTCAGGTTTTCTCTATGTTTAAAAGTCTTTAATTTCTGTCTTTAAACTCATATAAGCTTTAATGAGCTTATGTGCACTCATTGTGGATTAACTAGTTCTTAAAAACCAGTTTTAGCAAATAGTCAACGAAAGTCAAAGTCTCAGAGTCAAATCAGTTCTAGATAAATTTCTGTTTTCAAATTGTTGCAATGTTAAGTTTTTATGTTTGTTTAAGCATTTGGATTTAATTTAAGTCAATTCTCACCAGTTTTTAAAGTTTAAAATACAATTTGGAACTCTAAAAGACTGTTTGGAACAGCCTAGTTCTGGGTCAATTTACCATTTCGACCCACTTTGGGTCTTGCATTAGGCAAGTTAAGAGTCATTTCAAGTTTGCCATTTGATTTTGTTTGCAACTCCAGCTTCTAAGAAAGAATCAATTGTTTTTTTTTTCTCTCGCGTCAAACTGCCACAGCAGCCCCCTGCACCAATTTTCTCAGCTTATTTATAAGCTGTAGACAGATTTTCATGGCCTACCCAAGGGGGCAAAAGGAAGTCAGCCAGGTGTACTCCAAGTTCCCAGAAGCTCAGGTCTCAAACCCCTCTCTAGCTTATCTCAAATAAGCTCTAAAGTGAGCACCTTGGCCCTGTCCACTGCTGCAGCCACAGTAGCTAAGTTTATCTTTTTCAAATTTTTTGTTTCAAGCGCTTATTGGATTAGTTAGTTAGCTTATTCTAGGATTCCGTGTAGTGTATTAGTTAGGATCCGTTTAATTTAGGTAACCTCAAGTGCTTATTTTGGTTGGTTTTTGCTTGTTCCATCATAGTGTGTTATTCCAACTGATTATCTATTTGTTTGGGTCCAATCTGTGGCAACAAGGTGTGTTTGTTTGGTTTCCAACTGCTGTAAATAAGCTGTGCAAACAGCTTCTTAGTTGCTCAAATTTTGTTCTTGGAATATTGGATATGTGAAGGTTAGCTATGATGAATTGATAGGGCCTTTAGAGTTGGCTAGATAGCTTTTAATTAGGCTCAAACTTGCCCCTATAGCTGCTGTTTTTACAGCAGTGCAGCAGCCTTGGTGGTGTTTTAGCTTATTAATGTTTTCCATGCTTTAGCTTTAGGATCCCTCTAGCTTAATGTCCTCGCCAACTGTTTTTTTTTTTTTCTTTTTTTTGTAGCCTATTTGCTCATGTGCTAGCTTATTGTGTTTACATCATGCTTATTTAATGCATTGATTCGCTTGTTTGGAGCTCATAAATGGCAATGGGGTGTTTGTTTGTGTTGGTTTGGAACCTGTTTGTTTTTGCTTCTAATTACTATATACACTGCTGAATCTGCTTATCTCTTTTTTTTATTTAGTCCTAGCTTGCTTCTGTCTTGGTTGCCTGTCTTAACTGTTAAAGGGTTGTTTGGCTTGTGTTTTGTCCACAGCAGTGGATGAATAAGCTGATTTGCAGCTTAATTTCAGTGTTTGTAAGTGTAATCCTCTGTAAAAAGGTTGTTATTTTGTCCCTTGTTCAGTTGCAAAAAGAAAGTTAAATAAAATAAAAAAAAAAAATGCAAAACTGACATGGGTGGGACTCGAACCCACGCCACTTAGCTCACAACCAACACCTTCACCAACGCGCCCTTGGGACTTTATTGGTTATCTTTTGTATTATCTAATATATAAGGTGATTAGGCAGTTTGTGGTTTAAGCTCTTTTGAGCTTATTTCCAGCTTATTTTCCAAAGCAACCACCACCTTTTTAATTTTTCTTAGGATCAGTACCCTCTAAAGTAGGTTTTGTGATTTTTTCAGATTTTTCTCAAAGTATTTAGTATTTTTAATTAATTTATTAGTGTTAATTAGTTTTTAATTCGTAATAAATAAAATAAAAGTCAAAAAAATATTCCGCTTTTTCCTAAAATTCTTTTTAGCCATGTAGGATGTAGGAAAATTGTTTTTACATTCGTAGGACTTTTATTTCACAAATTTTACGTTTTATCTTGCGCTCCAGCGTAATTTTTATAAATAACGTACGTTTTCATTTTAGGCCACGTTTTTAGATATTTTAAGTTTACGTTTTAGTTAAAATAGTTTATTTAAGTCATTTTGTTTTATAAAATCACAAAAACATCATTTTTAAAATAGTGATAGCGTTTATTTAATAGATTTTATCTTTTTAAATTTCCTTTAATTTGCATTTAAGCCGTTGTTATTTGTTGGCTTTTCCTGTAGTTATAATAATCCAAATTCTCCTTTCCCGTTCAAATCTCGCGATCACTATACGTTTGATAATCCATTGCATAGCTCGCTGGGACATAACGACCCGGGGAGACTCTATACTCCTCTGATCTTCATTGATTTCGTGCTTGAGCTGTTTTAAGTTTTCTTACGCTTGCGTGAGAGAACTTGACGGTTTAGCGCGCATCAAATCATCTTAAAATCTATGACACCTAGACTTAATATTAATCCAACAAACATAGCTCTTGGGACGACCTCGGTTTTACCGAATACTACACTACACACGACCGGGCACACTGTCCGTTAGTGCATTAGGGTAGACCATAGGTATAACGAAACATTATAAATATTAAAACCTGGTCAGTAAAACCTGCATCAAGTTTTTGGCGCCGCTTGATAAGGTTTTAAAATGTACCTTTTTGAGGGGTCGTTTAAGCCCTTATTTTGATCACTTTTGTATCCATTATTACTTAATATCGTTCCTTTTCACTTTTTAGGTCTCTTGAAGGCAAATTGCTGTAATGGCACTTATTTGGACGAAAAGGCGCGGATATACAAAGAAAATGGCCAAAGTCAAGAATCGGGACACTCCAGCTGCTGAAAAGACAAGGTGACGGCGTCACTGCTTAACTGCGACGTCGTCGGAGGATTTTGTGACAGTACAGAAGCCAAATCTCTTATTTTCAAGTGACGGTGTCAGGCTTTAAAAGAGTAGGCCGTCGCAACTCAGACGGCCTAGATTCGATCTAGACGGCGTCAGAAGCTGAAGAGGACGGCGTCACAAGCACAAGGTGACGCCGTCACAAGACTAACGTGACCAAGACGAAACTTTAATGACGGCGATCCGACGGCGTCACAAAACATAAGGTGACGCCGTCGCATATGTAATCTTATATATAGAATCCGAATTTTTCAGTATTGGTGTGTAGTCTTTTGGAGTAAAAACCTAAACCGAACCAAGGCTGTCTTGTACAGTATTTTAGGGTTCCAAACCCTATCTTACATCAAGATAAGTGTTTTACTTCATTAATCAAATTATGTCTTTGATTATTTGTGTGTATGCTTGCATGTTCTCCATGTCCGGCTAATTTACTTGTGTGTTTGCTTAGGGAATATGAAACTTAATTATTAAATATTGATTGGTTGTCTCTTATCTTAATTGTTAATGATCTAGTAATGCGATAGGTCATTCGTTGTGTACTTAATGCTTGATTAATCTTTGTGAACCTTAGGTTATAGCACTTAGAGTGGTTGTAAGCTAAACCATCCAAAGAGGCCTTAGAGTTAGAGTTTATAAACCCTAGTGGGTCTTGTAGACAAAGACCCTTTGGTAACTTCAAAGAGTTAGGGATAAACGCATACCCTACGACTTTAGACACACAACGCAATTAAGAATAAGGACGTGACAATTCAACCATCAATAGGAGATAATTAAGGAGTAGTAAAACCTAAGTGAACACATCTTTAAACCATCATACGAGCACACAATAATTAGACATAGACTACATACACCTTAGATTAAATAATTAGATAAATAGAGTAATCGGTAGCAATACCAACCCCCAAATCCAAACCCCGAGATTCGTACCCTTCCATTTCCTAAAAAAACATAAAAAAGATCAAAAATAATCTTCCTCAACCCCAACCTTAGCGTAGTAACTTCTCACTAGCATTCCTATTCCCCTAAAGAACGATATCAATACCCGTGGCTTACCCTAATACTACACTACAACGATTAGGTTCACTGCCTAGGGTGTTATAAAACTTGCTCGAAGAAAAGGAAGTTCCTTTGACCCCGAACGACGCGTGTAGCGTTATCAAGTTTTTGGCGCCGCTGCCGGGGAATAGAATAGCTAGTTAGTAGTCCACCTCGTTTAGGTTTCCTTTGCTTGATTCCTATCAAGTAAATTTTTCTCATTTTTTAGCTTCCTCATAGTGTATCCCCCTTCTTCGTGACTTTTGTTCGTAAAATCCATCACTCACCATGATACGTGTCTTCCGCCGAAGATTCTTCACCCTACCCGTTCCCAATCCTGAAATTGAGAACGCAATCCCACAAAACCCTTCACCCGTTCACCATTTTGGAAATCACCTAGGGCATAATGAGATAATTTGGCAACAACAAAGTCCTTTCTATGACTCAGATTCCGATGAGGAATTTGATTATGGTGAAGCACTTGATAGCGGGGAGGTCATCAATGAAGTTAGTTTTGGAATGGAGGGAGACCCCTCCCAATGTTTTGACCCTAGGTGTAGAATTGAGAAAGATGGTCCCTTTAACATGCAATTCCCTTGCAAAATAGGATTAGAAGGGTTCGATGCTTACTCGAATTCATTCTTGCCTTTGAACTTAATCTCAAGGGACCTATACAATAAAATCAAGACAAATGAGTTAACTTATCAAGGGAACAATGTGGTTGAAGCAGTCACTCATTTGCACGTGTTTATTGGAAGCTTTGCTTATTTGGTAGAGTTCATGGTCTTAGAAGACTTAGGACAATTTATTGATAAGGACCTCACTCAAGTAATTTTCGGAAAACCTTTCAAAAGAATGACTAAGTTAAATGAACGGATGATTGATGGTCTAATTACATTCTCTGATTAAGTTGAAGACTTTATCTACCAAATGCCACGCGCTCATCCTAGGTTTAAACATAGGGATATTGAGGCATGTAATAGAATGACCCCTATTCCATTGCTTAGTGAAAGGGATAAGCAAAATGGACTTAGGTACCCATATGAGAAAACTAAGCGGTATTACAAAAAATGCCTAGAATTAGGAGATGATTACAAAAAGAATAAAAAAACATTGGAATGGCTTAAGTATGAGCACGTGAGCGTGCACGAGACAACGTGAGGACACGACTACGAGTCTAGCTACAAGACTCTTAAATAAAGAAAAGCGCTTCGTGGGAGGCAACCCATGCTTAATTGTTTGCTTGTTAGTGTCGTATATCTTTTATTGATTGTTTATTCTCATGTTTAAATTTGTAAAAATGCTTTATTTTGTTTTTAACCTCGTCTTACTTGCATATAAATGTATTTTACATAAAGGATAAGTGTAGGGAGGATTACACACGTTTTCAAAAGAAACGTAAACATGAGAATAGCAATTCATTAAAATATATATATGTGTGTTTGTTCGAGTCAAATGCTTGTATCGAGTCATAATGGATGTTTTGCAGAAATTTTTCCAGATTCTAAAGATGTAAATTTTCCAGAAAATCGCAGACCAGTTTTTGTCAGGATAACCTGACGGCGTCAGGATTGCAACCTGACGGCGTCAGGAAGGAGTAAAAACAACAGATTACTTTTTTTTCTCATTTTCTGAGCTACTTGTAAATTTTTGGAATTTTCCAGGTCTTAATTTTCCAGAAATTCTGTAAACATCCATTCCACAAGCATTATATCTTAGTTTAGTAGAGTCTTATATATATTATTACCGCCGATTTTACGCGAAGGTTTCGTTTGTTTTCTTCGAATGTGCAGGTTTTATTTATCAAGAAGAAGAAACAAAAGATGGGAAGGAGCTTTTCACGCACACATTCTTCTTGGAAAGGATTTAACCACTACTTTACACGGATCCTACCGAGCTAATCAGGGGAGTACTAGTTTCTTTCGTTTTTAATTACCTTCCATTATCATAACTTTGATACTTTCGGGAAACATTAGGGACAATGTTCAGTTTAAGTGTAGGGAGGGAAAATAAAACGAGAACTTTGAAACTATACTTATCCTTGATTCTTTGCTTTGTCCAATTGTATTTGTGTAATAAACCATGAGAAAATGTCGGTTAGGGTAATTTTGGCACCAAATTTGAAATTTTTCATGATATATAGGAGTGGGCCATTAGTCTTAACAAAAGCGTCTCACTGATAGGAAGTTGCATGACTAGCACAAAAACCCTTTACCACCTAAATTCCACCCAAAATGTAAGGATCGCTGATGAGTGTCTAAATACTCATCATTTTTGTACAATATAAACTGCAAAATCATCTGAAAACACTCAAAAATGCATCAAAATGATAAAAATATCACAAATCAGTGTTTTATGTGTTTTAAATGCAAAAATATCAAAATCAGATGAAAAACGTATCAAATTTGCAAAATTGGCAGTTTTAGTCCCCCAAGTTTCAAAAATTGTCAAAAATAGTCCCTGAGTCAAAATTTCAAAAGAAAAGTCACCAAAGGTCCTTTTAAAATCATAACTTGTCAAAATTAGTCCTTTGGTGAAAAATATCAAAAGTTTGAGAAAATTACAAGAATGGTCCCTCAAGTTTGAAATTTGGCAAAATTAGTCCTTGGAAAATGGGAAAAATTACAAGTTTGGTCCTTACATTATTAAAACTTGTTACTTTTAGTCCTTGGAACAAATTTGCAGAAATGGCAGCATTGGTCCCTTAACTTTCAGATTTTACAAAAGAAGTCCTTATATTAAAAACCCTTATCACCCATTTTGACTTGTCAACAAACCTTTGGACCCTGTCAAAAAGCCTTTTGGACCCCCCTTGATTATTAGCCTGCCCTGGTCAACCACCCAAGTCAAACAAATCACACCCTTTGGCGCGTTTTTCTTCCCCTTCACCTGCTCTCTGTAATCACTCAACATATCCATCCCCCCACCTCAACATATCACTATCTTGTTCCCTCCACCAACACCAAACTCCAAGAATCATTAATTTCCTTATCCTTCATCTCACTCAACCCCAACTGTTAAAACTCCATTTCCCGTCAAAAATGGAATGAAGGGCCATGATCACCTTAAGTCATCCAATGGTGGAGATTTTTGATGGGATTTAATCAGAGATGAAAGAGAAAGAGATTGAGCTATAAAAAGAAGGAAGAAAGAGGCAAGAAGGAGTAGTTAGTTAGTTTTAAATTTTCCTTAATGTCGTTTTCTTTAAAAATGTTTTAGTTTAGATAAAAATGTTGTGATTTCAGTTTTTCTGTATCAAGTTTAAGTTATAACATCTTTGTAATGTGTTTTGAACATCAAACCAAATCTTTTATCTAAGTTCCAAGTTATTTGTCACTGTTGCAATTTTTAGTTCCAAACTCTTATGAACAATCTGTTATTAGCTTATTTCTGAGCCTTAGCTAGTTCATTAAAGCTTTTAATAGCTTTTAGTGAGCTTACATTTCATTTTCAAGCATTTTTGAATCATGGTCAACAAAAGTCAACTATGGGCTCAATTTGAAATAGAAGCTGATTTGGTTTGATGCAGTGGGGATATTGGGTTGAATTAGACTAGATTAGTTTAGGTTTTGGGTTCTAGTTGTAGTCTGCAACAAAGCTGGATTCATGTAAGTGAGAATCTCAATTTTAGTTTTCTAGCCATTTTGCATTTTTATGCCTGTCTTGTTTCTGTGGTCACATTTAGTGTAAACTTGCTTATATAGTTTTATTTAAGTTATGTAAACTCAGTTCAATCAGTTAGATTAGCTAGATCAGTGTTTATCTCAGTTTGAGTTTGCATTTCAGGTTTAAGTTGTGTTTGGTTTAGCTGCCTTAACTGTGTTATAGACTAGTGCAGTGGTAATTTCTTATTGGTTCATGCTTGTTAAGTCCTCTTTAAGCCCACATCTGTTTTCATTTTGCACATGCTGCAGCCAAAGTCAAAATCCATCTTCAATTGATTCATCTGCTTAACTGTTATACTTTTCAAAGAACAAAAGTTTGTTTTGTGTTCCAAAATCTTAAAACTAGCTTGCTTTAGTTTAATTTCATCTCAATATATCATTTTCAGTTCAAAAATTTGAATCAAAGTTGGATATAGTCAACATTTCATGTTTGCTCAAAAAGTCAAATGGCATAAATCTCAGTTTTGGTCAAGATAGAAGGATTTTTAGTAAGCTCATTTCTGAGTCATTTTCTATGAAACTTGTGGTTTCAGAAAGTCCTCCTGGTCTATTTGCTTATTTCCATTTTATTACATTTTTGTGAATTTTATTGAAGCATCATTCTAGCTTGTCAAGATGGGCCTAAGTGTCCTGTGCAGGGCATCAAATCTGCACAGGACTTGTGCAGATTTTGATGAGCTTGTGCAAAGCTCATCATAGCTCCTCTAGGTCTCAGCTTGTGGTATTAGATAGCCAACCAGGTCTAGTCTTAGGCCCTTCTTTTGCTTTTCATTTCCAGCTTATCTAGAAGCTTATTCTTTAGCTCAAAGTTGCCCCCTCAGTCACTGATTTTAGCTTATTATTCATTTCACCAAATCTGTGCTAGCTTGTAATCAGTGGTTTTAGCTTGTTAATTCTTGTTGCATTTTAGTTCCTTTAGCATAATTGAGCTTCTGTTTTGGTTTGGTGCCTTTTGGATTCCATTTGCTTATTCAAGTGCTTATTTCAATAAGCACTTGTACTTCAGTTTCAGATTCCTCCAAACAAGCCCTTGTTTTTCTATTTTTCTTAGCTTCCTTATATTATTTTAGAGTTTTCCTGAAATTTTCAGATTTTTCCTAGCTTGTTTGCTATTTTTCTTAAATTAAATTAGTTTTTAAGCATTTTTAATTAGCTTTAAATACAAATAATTAAGAAAAGCTTCAAAAAAATAATTTTTCAATTTTCTTAAGTTTAGATAAATATAAAAAGTCAAAAAAGTATTTTTTCCATAATTTTCTTAGCTTAAATGGTATTTTCTAGAATTTTAATTAGTTTTAAATAGTTTTAAATTAGTAATAAATATATAAAAAGTCTAAAAAATATATTTTCTGTTTTAAAATTAGTTTTATCATATTTTAGATTTTTCTAAGTCTTAATTTTATTTTTCTAGTCTTATTTCATATTTTCTTTTATTTTAGAGTATTATTAAATAGTTTAAAATAGTTTTTAATTAATAATAATTAAATAAATAGTTTTAAAAAATAATTTTATTTTTCTAATAATTTTCTAATATAATTAGGATTGTAAAAATGTATTTTTCATATCCGTAGGTATTTTCCTCCTTTATTTTCACGTTTTATTTTGTACGTTACGTAGTTTTTTATTTAAACGTACGTTTTAGGTTTTAAACGTTCATCACTTTAAATATAGTGATAGCGTTTATTTAATATATTTTATCTTTTTAATTTTCTTAATTTGTATTTAAGTCGCTTTAATTTATAAACTTTTTCAGTAGTGTAATATTCAATCTAATCCTTTCTGATCACTATCATTAGTGATCATTCTATCGTCTGATCAAGCGTTTACACACCATTGAGTCTCCGTGGGACATAACGACCCGGAAATTCATTGTATTCTCTGATCTTCATTGCATTTGTGTCTGAACTGTTTTAAGTCTGTTACGGCTGGTCATTCACAAGTGGCCAGTTTGTGTGATTAGACTTGACGGTT
Source organism: Chrysanthemum seticuspe (assembly GCA_019973895.1). Taxonomy (NCBI): domain Eukaryota; kingdom Viridiplantae; phylum Streptophyta; class Magnoliopsida; order Asterales; family Asteraceae; genus Chrysanthemum; species Chrysanthemum seticuspe. The sequence continues at coordinate 96,757,973 of BPTQ01000003.1, read as the reverse complement.
CGGCACAGATCAAATTTTGGCGCCGCTGCCGGGGAGGCTTTAGCGTGTGTTAGCCTTTTTCAGATCCATTCTTGCACATATACCATCTTTTGTAAAAAGTTTTTTGTAAAGTTTTCAAAAATCCAAAAAGTTCATTAACACTTTTCCTAAAGTGTTATCAACACCAAAAATATTTTCATTCTTTGTTTTTATAGCCTGTTTTTCAAAAATCCAAAAATATCCATCCTTTATCCTCCAAACTGTTTAATTCTACATTTCTTTATCCTCAAATCCGTTTAATTCTTCATCTCTTATCCCTCTTATCTGTTTAATTCTTCATGTCATGGTTTTCGACATGTTCCTGGTGTGGAGGTCCATTTAATGGTGGAAACTGTCGACGATGTACCAATGTGGGTTTCGGAGACAAGTTTGTCGGTAATCCCGATCCCATTTCAAATAATGAAACACCCGATTTTTCCTACCTACCTCCACAGCCCCATTACGAATCCTACTCATACGAGTTTTGTGGGAATGATTCTCATTACGGTTTTGATTGTCCATCACGGGTCCCGCTTGTTTATGAGCCGGAACCATGTTACAATCAGAACTTTGGTGAAAGTTATTTTCCCAATTATCTCTGTTGTGAGAATTGCGGGGGTCCTCATACGACTTTTGAATGTCAACCGATGAACCAAAATTTTCAAAATTCCAATTCTCCCGGTTTTGACAATTTCCAACCCCCACAGTATCCCATCAGTCATCAGACTTCCGAGCCTTCACAGCATCTAAATGATTACGAACCACAAAGTTCTGAATAAATACGCATTCGAAAGAAACTACAAATGAAAAGAATGGTGTGTAAGCTTCAGCAGATGAACATAAGAATCCGATATGATGACGATGATGATGAGGATAGTATTCAAATGAGGGAATACTATGAGGACGACGAGGAGAGTGTTATTCCTTTGAAAGATATTATTTCTCAACTCCCTCAGTCTATTGCTATCACACCTATCTTACCTTTTATTGCTCCCATTGACTCTCTCATAATGGGGGACGAGCCTCCTAGCACTATTCCAGAAATGGAATCGTCTAGTGTTGAGAGCCTTGTCCCAATCCCAAGTGAGTCCGAGGTTATCTCCGGTAATATGTGTGATGAGCCTCTTAATGATGATTCTTCTCCTCCTCTTGACATTCCATATGATCATGTCGAGATGTTCTCCGATTCTGATAACGATTGTACTTCGTTTGACGATTCTTTATCCTATGGAGACATCGATTATGTCGAGGAGCTGCCTTCTGAGCTAGTTAGCTTAGAGGAAGTGAGAGATTCTGATGATCTGGAAATTGAGGACGAGATACTTCGTGAACAATTGTTCAATATAAATCTCCTCGTTTCTAAGATCGAATCATTTTGTGCTAAGTCAGCTTCATCTCCTATCCCCGTTGTGGATAGTGACTCTACATTGGACAAGCCCGAGCTTGAGGCTTTTTCCAATGATTCTCTTCATGAAGAGTTCTCCGGTGAACTCTCTCATGACATATCTCCTCCGGAATATGATCATTTCTATTTTGATCTTGAGGATGATATTGGCTCGGAGGAAGGTGTACTCTATCATAAGAGTTTGCTTATTGATGATACTACCTTCACCCTTCCTCCCGATATGTCTACATTTGAGGATGAAGAATGGATCTTGATTGTTATCAACATCTTTCTTCCATTCCTCACATATGATGTGACTTCTTCTCTTCTTCACTCCTTCGGGAGTGAGGACACTATTTTTGATCCCGGCATTTTCAATAATCATTTTTGAGCCGGTTCTCTCTATATCTCATCGGTGTGGAACTTTCACGTGCTTCAAATGTTTGTCCAAACATCTTGAATGAAAGTCCGATGGAGATTGTTTCTTCCACTTTGCTTCCCCATGAACCAATGAATTCGGGGTCGAGTCAAGCTAGCGACTCGGAAATCAAAAACAGTAGCACGCACTATATGGGTTTTCACCCATATTTCTGTCTTCTTACCCCTTTCTACCACCTAAGTGTGGGGGTAATGCCCCACATGTTATATATATATATATATATATATATATATATATATATATATATATATATATATATATATATATATATATATCTAAAAAAAAAAAAAAAAAAAAATCATTTAAATAATGGCCGTAGTATTTCCCTTTTACGTTCTTTGTTTCGTCATAACCGCCGGTACTTTGAATATTGAGGGCAATATTCATTTCTAAGTGTGGGGGGGAATTCTCACGAATTTCATGTATTATCTACCCAATTCCCCCGTTTTTGGCCAAAAATTTTTTTTGGAGTAAGTGTTTTACACTTTCTCATTTGGTTATCAGTCCGCCTTGTCTAATAAACAAAAGGATTGGCTAATCCAGGAGCAAACGGCTCTTGGTAAAGATATATCAAATCCGTTTACGGCTTGCAATTTGCCCAAAATTGTATGGTATTCAGCTCACCATATCCTAAAAAGTGAAGAGTTGGCTAGCCCGCAAGGTTATGGCTTGTGGTAAAGGCAGTGGAAAATCCATAATTGGTAATCAGCTCACCAAATATAATATTGATAATTTATCTAAGAGTTGGCTAGTCCAGAAGGGTACGGCTTCTGGTAAAGACAAATCAAATCCGTTTACAGCTTATGATTTGCTCAAAATCATTTGGTTATCGTTGTACCAAGGTTCTTACTTGAATCAAAACAATTGGCTACTCCAGAAGTGATGGCTTTTGGTAAAGAGTTTTTCAAATGCATCAAGTTTTCTCAAATCATTGCTAGGGACTAGTAATATCTCAGTGTGGGGGATTGATGAGTGTCTAAATACTCATCATTTTTGTACAATATAAACTGCAAAATCATCTGAAAACACTCAAAAATGCATCAAAATGATAAAAATATCACAAATCAGTGTTTTATGTGTTTTAAATGCAAAAATATCAAAATCAGATGAAAAACGTATCAAATTTGCAAAATTGGCAGTTTTAGTCCCCCAAGTTTCAAAAATTGTCAAAAATAGTCCCTGAGTCAAAATTTCAAAAGAAAAGTCACCAAAGGTCCTTTTAAAATCATAACTTGTCAAAATTAGTCCTTTGGTGAAAAATATCAAAAGTTTGAGAAAATTACAAGAATGGTCCCTCAAGTTTGAAATTTGGCAAAATTAGTCCTTGGAAAATGGGAAAAATTACAAGTTTGGTCCTTACATTATTAAAACTTGTTACTTTTAGTCCTTGGAACAAATTTGCAGAAATGGCAGCATTGGTCCCTTAACTTTCAGATTTTACAAAAGAAGTCCTTATATTAAAAACCCTTATCACCCATTTTGACTTGTCAACAAACCTTTGGACCCTGTCAAAAAGCCTTTTGGACCCCCCTTGATTATTAGCCTGCCCTGGTCAACCACCCAAGTCAAACAAATCACACCCTTTGGCGCGTTTTTCTTCCCCTTCACCTGCTCTCTGTAATCACTCAACATATCCATCCCCCCACCTCAACATATCACTATCTTGTTCCCTCCACCAACACCAAACTCCAAGAATCATTAATTTCCTTATCCTTCATCTCCCTCAACCCCAACTGTTAAAACTCCATTTCCCGCCAAAAATGGAATGAAGGGCCATGATCACCTTAAGTCATCCAATGGTGGAGATTTTTGATGGGATTTAATCAGAGATGAAAGAGAAAGAGATTGAGCTATAAAAAGAAGGAAGAAAGAGGCAAGAAGGAGTAGTTAGTTAGTTTTAAATTTTCCTTAATGTCGTTTTCTTTAAAAATGTTTTAGTTTAGATAAAAATGTTGTGATTTCAGTTTTTCTGTATCAAGTTTAAGTTATAACATCTTTGTAATGTGTTTTGAACATCAAACCAAATCTTTTATCTAAGTTCCAAGTTATTTGTCACTGTTGCAATTTTTAGTTCCAAACTCTTATGAACAATCTGTTATTAGCTTATTTCTGAGCCTTAGCTAGTTCATTAAAGCTTTTAATAGCTTTTAGTGAGCTTACATTTCATTTTCAAGCATTTTTGAATCATGGTCAACAAAAGTCAACTATGGGCTCAATTTGAAATAGAAGCTGATTTGGTTTGATGCAGTGGGGATATTGGGTTGAATTAGACTAGATTAGTTTAGGTTTTGGGTTCTAGTTGTAGTCTGCAACAAAGCTGGATTCATGTAAGTGAGAATCTCAATTTTAGTTTTCTAGCCATTTTGCATTTTTATGCCTGTCTTGTTTCTGTGGTCACATTTAGTGTAAACTTGCTTATATAGTTTTATTTAAGTTATGTAAACTCAGTTCAATCAGTTAGATTAGCTAGATCAGTGTTTATCTCAGTTTGAGTTTGCATTTCAGGTTTAAGTTGTGTTTGGTTTAGCTGCCTTAACTGTGTTATAGACTAGTGCAGTGGTAATTTCTTATTGGTTCATGCTTGTTAAGTCCTCTTTAAGCCCACATCTGTTTTCATTTTGCACATGCTGCAGCCAAAGTCAAAATCCATCTTCAATTGATTCATCTGCTTAACTGTTATACTTTTCAAAGAACAAAAGTTTGTTTTGTGTTCCAAAATCTTAAAACTAGCTTGCTTTAGTTTAATTTCATCTCAATATATCATTTTCAGTTCAAAAATTTGAATCAAAGTTGGATATAGTCAACATTTCATGTTTGCTCAAAAAGTCAAATGGCATAAATCTCAGTTTTGGTCAAGATAGAAGGATTTTTAGTAAGCTCATTTCTAAGTCATTTTCTATGAAACTTGTGGTTTCAGAAAGTCCTCCTGGTCTATTTTCTTATTTCCATTTTATTACATTTTTGTGAATTTTATTGAAGCATCATTCTAGCTTGTCAAGATGGGCCTAAGTGTCCTGTGCAGGGCATCAAATCTGCACAGGACTTGTGCAGATTTTGATGAGCTTGTGCAAAGCTCATCATAGCTCCTCTAGGTCTCAGCTTGTGGTATTAGATAGCCAACCAGGTCTAGTCTTAGGCCCTTCTTTTGCTTTTCATTTCCAGCTTATCTAGAAGCTTATTCTTTAGCTCAAAGTTGCCCCCTCAGTCACTGATTTTAGCTTATTATTCATTTCACCAAATCTGTGCTAGCTTGTAATCAGTGGTTTTAGCTTGTTAATTCTTGTTGCATTTTAGTTCCTTTAGCATAATTGAGCTTCTGTTTTGGTTTGGTGCCTTTTGGATTCCATTTGCTTATTCAAGTGCTTATTTCAATAAGCACTTGTACTTCAGTTTCAGATTCCTCCAAACAAGCCCTTGTTTTTCTATTTTTCTTAGCTTCCTTATATTATTTTAGAGTTTTCCTGAAATTTTCAGATTTTTCCTAGCTTGTTTGCTATTTTTCTTAAATTAAATTAGTTTTTAAGCATTTTTAATTAGCTTTAAATACAAATAATTAAGAAAAGCTTCAAAAAAATAATTTTTCAATTTTCTTAAGTTTAGATAAATATAAAAAGTCAAAAAAGTATTTTTCCATAATTTTCTTAGCTTAAATGGTATTTTCTAGAATTTTAATTAGTTTTAAATAGTTTTAAATTAGTAATAAATATATAAAAAGTCTAAAAAATATATTTTCTGTTTTAAAATTAGTTTTATCATATTTTAGATTTTTCTAAGTCTTAATTTTATTTTTCTAGTCTTATTTCATATTTTCTTTTATTTTAGAGTATTATTAAATAGTTTAAAATAGTTTTTAATTAATAATAATTAAATAAATAGTTTTAAAAAATAATTTTATTTTTCTAATAATTTTCTAATATAATTAGGATTGTAAAAATGTATTTTTCATATCCGTAGGTATTTTCCTCCTTTATTTTCACGTTTTATTTTGTACGTTACGTAGTTTTTTATTTAAACGTACGTTTTAGGTTTTAAACGTTCATCACTTTAAATATAGTGATAGCGTTTATTTAATATATTTTATCTTTTTAATTTTCTTAATTTGTATTTAAGTCGCTTTAATTTATAAACTTTTTCAGTAGTGTAATATTCAATCTAATCCTTTCTGATCACTATCATTAGTGATCATTCTATCGTCTGATCAAGCGTTTACACACCATTGAGTCTCCGTGGGACATAACGACCCGGAAATTCACTATATTCTCCAGGACTTCATTGCATTTGTGCTTAAGCTGTTTTAAGTCTGTTACGGTTGGCCATTCACAAGTGGCCAGCTTGTGTGATTAGACTTGACGGTTTAGCACAGATCAATCGCCCTTAGATTAGTAGGAATTAAAAGCATTCATCTTCAATGCTTAGAGTGTGAACCGGTAGTATATTAGATTCTAGAACTTGTTTTGTGATGCATCCCGAGATCGCTAGTAAGACTACACTTGTGTAGTTAGGAATAACTAAATGATAAGAGGCATTAGGATAACCCTTGTTTGATACCCGTTATATAATTACTTCTTCCACATCGGTTGAGTAATTCCCCCACACCCTTTGCGTTGTACTCATTTTTAGTACACGATACCCCTAGTTAACCTCTCAGAGCCTATCCTTTTCGCGGTTCTCGTGATGTTTCGGTTTTTCCGGAACATCAATGAAGAGCATTGTTTACACCCCACCCCCAAATATACACCCAAATCGCCTTAGCCTACCCTGTATGCACTCACTTTTAGTGCATTATTGTTATCACCCTAAACCCTTAGTTCAATTATCTAGTTACTTGCATGAGTTGCTAAGTCGAGTCATATCCTTTGTACACAGTTTTGGGATGATTGGGATTCATGGGAAAAAGTTAAAGTTTATAAAATGATTGGAAGGGAACGTTAAATTCCTGTATTTGCGTAATAACATACCCCAAGTGTTTTGATCTTTTCAATTCGGGTCAAATTAGTGTTAGAGTAATAAAAACTCAAGTGTAGGGATGTGCCTATAAATCCCTATCATTTTGATGTTACCGTAGAGGATGGTAGAGTAAAAGTGTATGAAAAAAAATAAAAAAATAGAGTGTTCAAAAAAAAATAAACATACGGGCTACCATCCTACATCTATCCTTTAAATTTATGTTTGTTTGTTTCAGTTATCTAGAGTTTAGAGTGTCGAGTCTTGGCTTAGCAACGCCATTCTTCGTATGCTTGTAACATAAAGATTTTTGACTTGCCACCACTAAATAGCCTATCCCACCAAACCCTTTGTTTCCCTACCGTAAGCCTAACATTACAACCCTTTAAAGACCTCTTTGATAGTCTTTCCTAGGTGCTTACGCCAAAGCGATGGCGGTTTGATCTATTCTCAAGCCTATGGTAATCTATGTACTAGGACCGGTTAATGAGTGTTTAATCTTCCATTTCCAACTTATTATATTTCATATACACCCGAGAGAGATGTGAGTATCCAAACACCCCATGTGAGGTGCTAGTATGTAATTTCCGTGCTTGTTATGACTTTTGCGGGGCTTATATGTGTTGTGGACTGTTTTAAACCAATGCTTCATTACCCCTAACTTATAAATTAATTGGCTAAAAGCACATTTGCTTGAGGACAAGCAAATACCAAGTATAGGGATATTTGATAAGGTTTTAAAATGTACCTTTTTGAGGGGTCGTTTAAGCCCTTATTTGATCACTTTTGTATCCGTTATTACTTAATATCGTTCCTTTTCACTTTTTAGGTCTCTTGAAGGCAAATTGCTGTAATGGCACTTATTTGGACGAAAAGGCGCGGATATACGAAGAAAATGGCCAAAGTCAAGAATCGGGACACTCCAGCTGCTGAAAAGACAAGGTGACGGCGTCACTGCTTAACTGCGACGCCGTCGGAGGATTTTGTGACGGGACAGAAGCCAAATCTCTTATTTTCAAGTGACGGTGTCAGGCTTTAAAAGAGTAGACCGTCGCAACTCAAACGGCCTAGATTCGATCCAGACGGCGTCAGAAGCTGAAGAGGACGGCGTCACAAGCACAAGGTGACGCCGTCACAAGACTAACGTGGCCAAGACGAAACCATAATGACGGCGATCCGACGGCGTCACAAAACATAAGGTGACGCCGTCGCATATGTAATCTTATATATAGAATCCGGATTTTTCAGTATTGGTGTGTAGTGTTTTGGAGTAAAAACCTAAACCGAACCAAGGCTGTCTTGTACAGTATTTTAGGGTTCCAAACCCTATCTTACATCAAGATAAGTGTTTTACTTCATTAATTCAATTATGTCATTGATTATTTGTGTGTATGCTTGCATGTTCTCCATGTCCGGCTAATTTACTTGTGTGTTTGCTTAGGGAATATGAAACTTAATTATTAAATATTGATTGGTTGTCTCTTATCTTAATTGTTAATGATCTACTAATGAAATAGGTCATTCGTTGTGTACTTAATACTTGATTAATCTTTGTGAACCTTAGGTTATAGCACTTAGAGTGGTTGTAAGCTAAACCATCCAAAGAGGCCTTAGAGTTAGAGTTTATAAACACTAGTGGGTCTTGTAGACGAGACCCTTTGGTAACTTCAAAGAGTTAGGGATAAACGCATACCCTACGACTTTAGACACACAACGCAATTAAGAATAAGGACGTGACAATTCAACCATCAATAGGAGATAATTGAGGAGTAGTAAAACCTAAGTGAACACATCTTTAAACCATCATACGAGCACACAATAATTAGACATAGACTACATACACCTTAGATTAGTTAATTAGATAAGTAGAGTAATTAGTAGCAATACCAACCCCCAAATCCAAACCCTGAGATTCGTACATTTCCATTTCCTAAAAAAACATAAAAAAGATAAAAAATAATCGTCCTCAACCCCAACCTTAGCGTAGTAACTTCTCACTAGCATTCCTATTCCTCTAGAGAACGATATCAATACCCGTGGCTTACCCTAATACTACACTACAACGATTAGGTTCACTGCCTAGGGTGTTATAAAACTTGCTCGAAGAAAAGGAAGTTCCTTTGACCCCGAACGACGCGTGTAGCGTTATCACCGCTGCCGGGGAATTATATTAGGATTGCTATTAAGTCTTTCATTTTTTTTTTTGTTTTAAAATTTCTCAAATTCTCACGATCACTATTCAAGTTTTCAGGTACCATGGAAGTTGTTAACATTGATGACCTCACTCTTGAAGAATATTTGGCGTTGACAAGTGCAGAACAAGGGCCGGGTCTCGTAAGACCGGCAATTGGAGCTGATGTCCGTTTCGAAGTAAAAGACCAATTTATGAGGGAGCTTCATGCTAACCCTTTTTCAAGAAACAAGGACGAGGATGCGTATAAGCATGTTGAAAATGTCCTATACATCGCAAGCATTTTCAACATTCCGGGTGTGTCTCATGACGTTGTTATGCTAAGGGTATTCCCCATGCTCTTACTGGGGCTGCCAGAAGATGGATTGAAAGATTGCCCGCCAGGGCAGTTAATACTTGGGCTCTACTAAAGAAGCACTTTATTCAGAGATATTGTCCTCCGTCGAAGATTTCTAACCAGCTTTTGGAGATCCATAATTTCAAGCAAGAAGACGATGAAACATTGTATCAGGCCTGGGATAGATACAACGATCTCCTTTACAAATGTCCTACACATGATCTGAACAACTAGCAAAAAGTCAACATCTTCTACAAAGGAATCAATGTGACTACAAGACAGATGTTGGACTATCAAGGACCGATTCCGAACATGACCCCTACTTTAGCAATTGAATCCATTCAAAAAATGACTGATCACTCCCAGAAATGGCACGATGGAGGAAGCAAAAGAAACCAAGACGGAAGTTTTGATGGAATTGCGGCCATAACTAACAAGCTAGAGAATCTAGGTCGAGATATGCTAAAAATCAAAAAAAACTATTCATGCCATCCAAGTTGGTTGCGAAAACTGTGGGGGAGGACATCTAACTAAGAATTGTCCTAACATTGACGAAGAAAATACGACCGAAGAAGCTAAATATGGAGAGAATCGACCATTCTACGGGGATAACCGTAATGGCTATCGTGGAGGACCCCCACCATATTATGAGCGTAGTGAAAGAAGAACTAACTTGGAGGAAATGATTAACAAGTACCTTGTGGATTCGACCAAGAGGCAAAAGGAGCAAGAAGAATGGCTGAAAAATTTCCAAGATAATACAAACAAAAGCCTTTCTAACCATGACGTGTCAATAAAGAACTTGGAAACTATGATTAGGAAGCTTGGCAACGAGGTACAAAAGAGAAATGAGGCACAAAAGAACAAATATACAGTATGTAAAGCCGTATTTTCTGAAAATAACAAGTCCTCCGATGAGTCTAATAGAAACAATGATACTGAAGTCAGAAGAGAGCTACGCCGTAACGAAACATCAGAGTTACGGCGTAACCAGGATACAAGCAATGACAAGTCTACCGAAGTTGACAACTCTAAAAGGAAGAATCATTGGTGTGAGGCTATTGCAATTGACGATGGAGAGTGTTACAGCTTATGGGCCTCTTTTGACCCTCGGAAGACCTGCGATGGAGGGGTTGATAAGGAGAGGGTTAATGATGACAGATACATGTGGACTACACTTAACGATTAAGAAAGATTAGCCAAGTTCTCGATTAACGAAGTGGAAGGACCACCTATCAAGCATTACTGCAGACCCTTACTCATCACGGAAGATGAGTTCACACAAGCATGGCCGACTTGCAACCCCTTTCGTGAGTATTGCAACAGAGGGGGCAATGTGAAGAACGAAATTTGGATATGCCCACATGACGTTGATTTTGGGGACCTATCATTCAGAGATTGGTACTCAGTAAGGTTCAGTGACGCAATAATTAATTCGGTCTTATTGAGAAATCTAGAGCTCAAATATGAAAAACATATTCTTCAAGGAAAGACCATTAAGCCTCTCAACGATATTCCTTCTGGCAATAACGATGACGAAGTAACTCAAAATCATTGGTGTGAGCAAATTGAAACCACTGACGAAATTGTTTGGGCTTCCTGCAACCCTTTTGATTATGAATGTAACGGGGGAAGCAGCATTGAGAGAGTTGGGGAAGAAGAGTTCCTATGGAACTCGAATAATGACTCGGAAAGAACAGAATTTCCTTGGCCAGATGATCTAGGATTCGACGATTGGGTCAGAATCAAATACGAAAAAATAGACGTGCTAACGAAGAAAAAAATCTGGAATGGGTGTATGAGTAAAGATCAACCAAACAACGAAGTTCCAAATGGAGAATCAGATAATTACACCGAGGATTCATCAAGGAATGAAAAATAGGAATGCAAACAAATGCTCGTGGAAAATTTACTCGACGATAACTGTGACACCCCAAAATGATGGTTTGCAGCGGAAGTAAGTGTTACTGGGGTGCTACTCGATTGGTACCATAACACAAAGTATAGAACAACAATTTAACTTGAGAAATCGTATTTCGTAAAGATTTATGTTTACATCTTTCAAAATATATATTATAGAATGTAGGCCCATAAAAGAATTAAAGTAGTCCCCAATTTTATATCAGAGTTTTTTATTATCATGCCATGCCAATGCCCAAGCGCCTCCAACATTTAGCTATGGCCTGCAATCCTGAAAATACATGCTAAAGTGTCAACACAAAGGTTGGTGAGTTCACAGGTTTTAATACACAAATAGTTTCCAAAACAATAAGATCAATTGGTTGTCAAAGTTTTGAAAGGGTCCATCATGTATGCAGCGTGTTCATGGCTTTAAGGGGTCCACTACTTAAGTCGATTCAGCCGAAAATTGCCCCTACGTGCAACATTCTCTAACCCAGCATGAGAAAGTGACACTATGCACTCCGGTTAGTAGAGTGAGGGTATGGCTCTACCCCTAAATAGCGATATCCATAGATATCAACGGCTCATCCCGTACAGTGGGAGTGAGTTAATAAGTAGTGTAGTAACAGGGGACTTTTATAGTCGTACATAGGCGCCAAACATAAGCATACATACCAGTTTGCACAGTATAGCACAGCATAGCTCAGTAGATTGAATCAGTTCAGTAAATCCATAATTTCATGAATGCACAACCAATTTAGTTTTAAGTAATCATAGCATGCTTTTCACCCCAAAAGAGTAAAACAGTAAAATGGGGCTGTGAAACTCACCTTAGTCCGAAGAAATATAAGAATCACAACTAACACGACTGGCATCGAGAAATGTGACACAATAGTATCACAAGGTAGCAACGCACAACAATATGAGAGTACCGACACAACGGTACGTCATTGGCACAACCTAATAGTATATGGATTATCTCAGAATGCGTATCGTAAAGTTAATAAGTTTTCAAAAGATAATTGTTTTAGTTTTCGTGGAAGTTTCGTATCAACGTTTGTAAAGAGTTTAGTATCATTATTTGTGTGGTGGTTTTGAAGATCTAGACTCGAAACAAATATCAAGGTATAAAAAATATATAGTACACGTATGAAAGGAAATAAACATGTAAGGGTCAATTAGCAATTAAGTGAGATATAAATAGATTAGTTAAGTTTAACTAATTACTAGACCTTAGAAGTTTAACTTATATTCATTTTTGGTTATTGGTTTTTATAGTCCGATAATAGTCCAAATAATATTAATTCGTTACATTTAATATGTCCAAATCCGATAAGTATTCAATAAGCAATCAAAGTAAGCCCAATAAGTTGTCCAATATCATATACGTATATATATATTTAGTCCGTCATATATTTATCATGTCCAAATATAAGTCCGTTATAAGTTAAATTTACAAGCAACGTCAATTTATATAAGTTCAATGTTCAAGTCCCGAGTCAATATTCGTCCAAAATTTATTATTTTTAATCCGTCGCAAGTCTAATAAATTCGTTCAAAGATAGCCCGAAACTTAATCAAAAATCACGAGGTCAAAAATAAATAAGTTAGTGTAATGTTTTATATTGAAAAAGTTATTATATGTTAAATAAATAAACTTTTTAACAAAACAAATCCCACTAAGTTTGGTGGCTCAACCCATAACTAGAACTAAACGCACCCTATTAATTCTAGTTGTGGAACCAGAAAGATAACACTACCCTTTGAGGGTTTCTCGTGAATACGAAACTAACCAAACACATCCTTCATGGGTTTGCGACTGACCATAAATAAAACTAAACAAAACTTTAATAATTTCTTAACCAAAGTCTCAAAAATAAGCAAAACATTTATAAGCCCAATTATATAAGTTTAACACAAACACCTCGTGTGTGGCTGCAATAGCAGGCAGCAAACAGCCCTTGTGTGCGGCTGCAACAACATGTAAACGCACCCCTTTTAGTGCAGAAAATCAGCATCAAATGCCCCCTTTTTAGTGCTGAAAATCAGCAGCAAACGCATCCTATTTAGTGCTGAAAATCAGCAGCAAACGCACCCTATTTAGGGCTGTAAATCAGCAGCAAACGCACCCTGCTTAGGGCTGTATCGCAGCAAACAAAGCCCGCTGTTGGGGCTGAAAATATGCAGAACCAAACGCCCTTTTTGGGCTGGAATATGAGCTGAACCAAACGCACCCTTGTGCAGAAAATAAGCAACGAAACAAACCCCTTTTTTTAGCCGAGAGTTAAACCGGGCACGCCCTTATGGGATGGCCGTGACACGCAACAACAAACACCCTTTTGGGGTGGGTTGCGATAGCAGACAACATAACCAAATGCACCTGAGAGGGGCTGCTGTTACACACAAACAAACACCTTTTTGAGGCTGTCGTGTTGGCCGAAACAAACAAATCAACACACCCTAACGGGGCTGAGGTGTGGGCTGTGCACATCACCACCAAGCGGACCCAAAGTGTGGTCGCTCTGGTGGGTTAACGAACGCAAGCCAAACACCCAGTTGGGTGTGGCTGCGACAGCAAACAAACAACACCCTCTAGGTGTTATATCCGTAAACCAAGAACAACTAACCCTCATGGGTTAATTTATATACCAAGCAAAATAAAACCAACCTAACGTATACTATAAGTCGAATAAACAAGAAATAATCAAATACCAATTCAATACCCGAGACCCAAATGGGTCGACTGAAACCACAACAGGTTCTTGACCCAACCCGCATCCAAAATAACAATCCTAAACACCACTCTAATGATTGACAAACACCTCTTTTTAGTAGTTTAACCAAACAAATGATTAATAAATATGTTTAATTCAGTTTTTACTTCCACGAAAACTTGTACAAATGTTTGTATTCGAATTAAAATAGAAAAAGTGACGAGATGAAGGTTTTGTGTGGAACAAACCAACGAGAAAGGGAGGCGGGTAGAGAGAGGGAAAAGTTATCTCTTCTTCTTTGTGTTGGTGTTGTGTGTTTGATACGAAAAGTATGTGTTGGTGTTGTGTGTTTGATACGAAAAGTAGATATAGGGTTGGGTTACATGGACGTGTTATATGGACGGTGCCTATTATTTTAGAACCTCCTCTAAAAATAGAGGGTACTTTTTGTCCCCTTTGTCCCTCTCTCTCCCACATGGCGGTTGTGGGTCCCCTTACATGGCTGTACCAAAATTATTATTTTTTTTATTTTTTTTTTAATTATGTAGTGTTTAGGTATATGTATAGTGTATATATTTGTGTAGTGTTTTTATATGTATAGTCTTTTTAATTGTGTAGTGTTTTTATATGGTATTTATTTTACGTTACTTTTTATAAAAAAAGTTTAGAAAAAAAAGTTTATAAAAAAAGTTTATAAAAAGTTTATAAAAAAAGTCTATAAAAAAAAGTTTATAAACAAAGTTTATAAAAAAAGTTTATAAAAAAAAAGTTTATAAAAAAAGTTTATAAAAAGTTTATAAAAAAAAGTTTATAAAAAGTTTATAAAAAAAGTTTATAAAAAAAAGTTTATAAAAAAAGTTTATAAAAAAAAGTTTATAAAAAGTTTATAAAAAAAGTTTATAAAAACAAGTTTATAAAAAAAGTTTATAAAAAAAAGTTTATAAAAAGTTTATAAAAAAAGTTTATAAAAAAAAGTTTATAAAAAATTTATAAAAAAAGTTTATAAAAAGTAACGTAAAATAAATACCATATAAAAACACTACACAATTAAAAACACTATACATATAAAAACACTACACAAATAAATACACCTAAACACTACACAATTAAATTAAAAAAAATGCATGTGAGGGGGACCCACAGCCGCCCATGTGAGAGAGAGAGGGAGGACAAAGGGAGGAGGGGCCCACGCCTAAGGGGATAGACCCCGTTTATATAGTACAACCCCAGATATATCTTGTGTCAGGTTAATAAAGGAAGTGACTAGATGTAGGATAAGAGTGAGTAGTTGATATTATCTTGACTTACCGGGTATAGTTTGATCTCAATAATTACTAATGTGATGCCTGTATCGTTCCTCATGAAAAGCAATATAGCCTCTCATTTTTAAGTTTTTTATCAACCGTAATCGTCAGAAAAATAAATAATTCGCATTTTCTGTTAAAGAAAAATAGTAATGCTATTTAAAGTAACAGTGTGAAAAAATCATGGGTTGTGCCGGTACACGTTGTGTGCGCTTTATTAAGAATGCGATTTACGCCACATTAGTTGGTTGTTGTGATCGGGTAACTGATAACGTTTAATCTTAAAAAAATATACGTAGAAAATGGATATATATTTTTTCATTAGAATATTATATTAATTTAATACAAGGTGAAATTTACCGGTGGTTACAGTCTCACCCCCTTATGGGAACTTCATCCCGAAGTTCAGTAAGTGTTATCTGTTGACGGTGTGTCTGAGTTCATTTTCACGTTCCCACGTGAATTCAGGAACTCTTCCCGAGTTCCATCGAACTTTGACATTAGAAATACAACTTGCTTAAGTCGTTTGATCTCTCAGTAGGTTCTCCGATAGAGTTCAGACGTTCATCAATCTGGATCTTTTCCATAGAAAGAGTGCTTCATCCGTATAACGCTTCTTCTAATCGTACAACTAAACGACGTCGTACAGTGCTAAATTCGGGTGGTAGCTCGAATTTGTAAGCTACCGATCCAATTTCTAATGAGGATTTTGAAAATTCCGATGTTGAGATGTTTGGGGGAAAAACTGTAGGTATTTGTGGTTAATTCTGATCTCACGTTCTCAGGTGAGATCAAAAACTCTTTTAAAGTTTTTATTAGTGAGCAAAAGTTCTGATTAGTTTTAAGATTCAAGCTTGTATATTTTAAGGGATTATATAAAATATAGACAATCGGAGGACTAATGCAACTCGAGGGGAGGCACCGCAGGCGTGAATGTTGTACCAGAGGTTAGAGGTTGTTCTTCCAAGGAGTTCTGGAGCTACAAGCTCAACAATTTCAAAGTCATGGAAAGGACGGTTAGTTTGGCTCATTGGTTTGAGTGGGTAGAATCAGTATTTTTAATCAACAATTATGATGAAGAATGCAAAGTCAAACATGCCGCAAGCATACTTCTGAATGATGCTTTGTCATGGTAGAATGTTGCTGCTCAATGTATTAGTATTGAGAATACTCATAAGATTGCTTGGACTAAGTTGAAGAAGTTATAATCAAGAAGTATTGCCCTCGGAATGAGGTGCAAGAAATGAAAGTGATTTTGGAACCTTGCTGTCAGAGATATTAATATCACGACTTATATTTGTTGCTTTGAAGAGTTGGCAGTAGTGTGCCCAAAGATGGTCTCAACCAATAAGTTCATCTGAGAATTTCCACTCGGTATTCAAGAGAACGTAACTTCGTTTGATCCACTCACACTGGATGAAACAATTCAGATGTCTCGTAACCTAGTGGATTTAGTTGTATGAGCTCAGACTGCTCAAGGATCCAACGACAGCAAAAATAACAATAGTAACAAGTAGTGATGAGATGTGGAGAGTTAGAACATTTCGAGAAATAACGTTCCCAAAATAATGGCCAACAAATGAGAGGAGCTCAAGGGAGAGCTTATGTGATGGATGATGGGATATCGCACCTAGTTTGTTAGTTCGAGACTGAACTAAATCCATTAGCTCAAGAGTGTAAAAAGTTCGTTAGCTCAACAAACGGTTCTTGTTTGTAAGGATTTGTACAACAAAAGTGATAATTTAAGAATTTCTAACACAACACTCATAACCGATGAGTTACAAGGCGATGTATTATGAGACGTCGTAAGTGTTCCGAGAATACGGAATGAATGTTCACACTCATCCTCGAAGACAAGGAGTAAAAAAATCTGAGAAGGCGCCATAGCGTTCAAAAGAGTTGGTTATCCTTCAAAGCTGTTCAAGGAAGTAATTAGTTTATCAGATGATTACAGTATAGTACTATAGTTTATGAAACAGTTTGTAAAACCATTTATTGAGTAATGAGGGAGATATTTTATTATTTGCAAATTAATAGTAAATCGTAGTTTGTGATTTTGTATTTGAAGCAATAACTTGGTAAGGAAAATTTTAAAACGGCTTATAGGGTAATAGAAAACGATTTATTATTTATAGTGTATTAGTGAAATTGCAGTTAAATTTTGTGATATTTTGGTAAGACAACAATCAGGTTATAAAATAACTCGTGAAATGATTTGTAACTAATTCTTAGAGTAAATAAGAAAACAATTTATTAATTGTCAAATAGTAGAAATATTTGGAGTCACTTTTTGATTTAGTATCAAGTAGTAACTTGATCAATGAATAATTTGTAAGATGATTTGTAAAACAATTTACAGGGCAATAGGAGGACAATTCATTGTTTATAAATTATCAGTAAGGTCGGAAATTCTTGGTTTTATGGTATAATAGTAAAACATTTTGTAGAATGACCGCAAAATGGTCGGCAAAATTATTGCAAGCAGTTTGTATGTCAGATAATGAAAAGTTTATTATTTCAGAAGGGGGTAGCATGGCAAATCGTTGGTATTCCTTAGAGATGAGTAAGGGATTAAGTATATGTTCCCAGAAATAGTGGCTCTAGTTACAAGTTAACTCTTGGTATGTTTCTAGATCATCAAAATTTGGTTCGTTCATTATTTATGTTCAGCAAGTTCTATAAATTTGGCGTTTCTCAGTCGAAGTCGTAGGAGTCGCCGAGTCTCTAATAGACTTAATCTTGTCGGGATCTACGTGGATTCTCTGACTATCGATCACGGGGACTAAGAAATTTCACGATCAGAATCCAAAATTCACATTTGGAGGAAGAGACTCGAGTAAAGAGAGTAAACAAACACAGTCGATGTAGATAACTAATTCCAGCGTATAATTCAATAAGTCAATTCTTAAGTGGTCCTAGGATGAGTCTCAGATGTTCTTCGTGCCCCTTTCTTCCACTCCGAGTAAATCAAGACATCATCTATGAAAACTATCATAAACTTATCCAAGTAGGGTTTGCACACTCGATTCAGGAGATCCATGAACTCGGCAGGTGCATTAGTTAACCAAAATGGCAACTTGAAACTTATAATGGCCGTAACGGGTTTTAAATTTAGTCTTCAGTGCGTCCTGTCAGACTCTAACTTAATGATACCCAGATTACAGATCGATCTTTGAGTAAGCACTCGATCCTTGGAGTTGATCAAATAGATCAGCAACACCTGGTACTAGGTTTATTCGGAACTCTTAACTATCTAGACGGAGGTACTCAGTCTTCAGGGGACACTTCGGAAAGGTCTCTAACAATCGTCACATGACTAATCTGCTTTACTTCCTTCTTTTTATCCTTCTTCTCCATAAATCGAGCCAAAAAGAGGGTACCATCCTTCTCTATGTGCTTCTGGGCTTTGGGGCAAGAAATAATATTCAATCTAGACAAATTTCCACCAGTACTACCGGCTATGTATAACGTCAAAGTCTCATCATGATAAGGTACACGAACAATCCTTTCTTCACAGCAAGTAGCTGCACAGCATTTGGGCAACCAATCTATACTAACGGTAATCATCGAATCTTCTCAGTAAAACGGGCATAAGATCGACATTTCAATAGCAGAAACATTTTACAGGGCGACCGTAAAATGGTCTACAGAGTAATCGAATTCAGCTCATATGAGAATAACAGCACGGCTCATGATCTCATATGAGGGTAGCAAAGACAACTGGTATTTCTAAAGGACGAGTGAAGAATTAGGCATCTGCCTCTAAAGAACGCAGTTCAAGTTACTTCTCACGGTCTTATCATCTTTGTTGGGCATAGTAGCAATTTCAGAGTACAACTCCAGAGGAGAGAGTTAATTACTACTAGCAATCAGTCGATTGGATCAGTAGTGTATTTAGTACTTAACGAAGAAGGGTACAACGTTTGAGTTTATAGTCATATTTTCAAAAGAAATCCGACTGCAAGTCGAGATCAAGTCAAGCTCCAAATACGAGTAAACGTCAATAGTTCCCAATGGGTACGATAAAGGATCACACATCGATTGAGTGTAAGGTACATATTGATAGGATAGCATCGACAGAACAATATCAGCAGAGTGTCATTCATAAAACAACATAGTAGGATAACATGGATAAAACGGTATCAATAAAACAACGTCGATAGGAATACATCAATGGAGCATAAGGTACAACACCAATAGTGCGTGAGGTACTACATCAATAAAGCGTAAGGTATAACCTTAATTGAGTATTGTTGATGGAACAACGTCGGTAGAACACTATCGATAAAAAAATTAACAACATCGACTAGATAACGTCGATTGAACAATATCGAGTGAACAGCTTTGATTCGTAAAATAAACAACAATCGTTCCGATAGGGCTTGGGGTAGGGGGTTCGTAACAAAACCACAACCAAGGCATGGCTAAATGAAAGTAGTAAATCCAAATCCGCAACGAGACCCAAAATCTCGATACCAAATAGTCCAAAATCAACGTAGTCAAGATTAATTCCAAAACACTCCATCAATAAGTTCAATGAACTTATTACGATATCAAATGTGTCGAGATACACAACTCGAATTCAAATGGTGGTTAATCGGGTCTAACTCGACCGAACGTAAAGCACGATTAAACATTTTCATTAATTCCGAAAGTAATTCATAGTCATAATATAACCAAGCGGCGATGAAAGACGTTCCGTAAAAGTGGAAAAATATCACTATGAATAAGTATTGTGATGCCAGTGTGTTGTGTGTGTAGGGTTAAAATTTAATCATGTCCATGCTCGTTTACACATACAAAATCTTTTCGTTCCCAAAACCAAAATAACCATCCCTAGCATTGCAAAGTTCGCCTCAGGGTTGGACATAGGTGATCTGTCTATGCCCTTTCTCCCTGGTAAATATAGGTGATCAATCTATATCCACATGAACTTTGAAATACTCGGCTCAGTTGCACTAGCAATAAGTCTTTTACTTTTAGAAGTTGTTACGAAAGAGTAAAACGAGCATTCCATTTATGTGGGGAATAAGGCGTAAGCTGTGGTATGTAAACATACGTATAAGAAAGCAATCATAGTTCACAGTGAGATTAAGTGAATAGTAATATAATACATATGTCGCTTGGGTCAGGCATAACTTGATGAAGGACATGGAAGAAGTTGGCCAAGTCCAAAGGCCACCATAAAGCCCCGAGGCTCTGAGTCTAACTTAAAGACTCGTAAATAAAGAAAAGTGCTCTTTCGGGAGACAACCCGAATTATCCATTTATTTTTTTTTATTTCCATTTCTGTAGGGTTTTGTGTTTTTAACCATTTTTGCAGGAAACGAAGAGTGATTGCTGCTGCAGCATGCTGATCTGACTATAGTTACAGCGTAACTCATCTCAGTGGTTACGCCGTAACCAACCCCTTGCAGCAGAATTTTGGATGCATCACCAATTACGGTGTAATTCCATCTCAGTGGTTACGCCGTAGCTACACTCTTGCAGCGTATGCCAGGTTTTGCCTAGTTACGGCGTAACTCCTTCTAAGAGTTACGACGTAACTATCCTATGATGTACTTCTTTCATTTTAAACACAATAACCTTGTATTAGTGATAACATCAAATTATTCTGATCTTTTATATATCAAATTCCCGTGTTTATGGCCTCATTTGTATTAATATGGTACTTAATTCGTTCATATTTGCATTTCAGGATAAATAAGGCGTTGGAGCGAAAAAGATGTGATATAAGGCCAAATATATGTTCTGAAGATAGATTTACAGGGGCCTATGAATTCAGTGTGAAGATTACGCCGTAACTCGTTAATAATGATACGGCATAAATATTATGCTTTGAAGGATACGGCGTAACCATTTCTTATAGTTACGTCGTAATTATTTTTGTGAAGGTTACGGCGTAACGTAGCAATTTAGTTACGCCGTAGAGATAATTACGGAGCGGATAAGGATATACGGTTGAAGAATTACGGCGTAATTCGGCAAATTCCGCCGTAATTAATAACTTGGGCGCGAAGGAGTTGAAGTCCAGGGGCTAAATGAAGTTAAATGATATTTATTCAGAGGATTGAAAGTAAAAATAACAAG
This sequence comes from Chrysanthemum seticuspe, assembly GCA_019973895.1. Lineage (NCBI taxonomy): Eukaryota > Viridiplantae > Streptophyta > Magnoliopsida > Asterales > Asteraceae > Chrysanthemum > Chrysanthemum seticuspe. The sequence goes on along the minus strand of BPTQ01000003.1, from coordinate 96,736,650 downwards.
TACGATCTGGGAATAAAGGTGACAATTCATATGAAGTTTATTTACTTCAAGGACTTGTTGTAAAAGTGACAAGAGCGATGAGGGACTAAAAACGTTAACAAGAGTGTATAAGTTTCAATATAAATGGATGACTTGAGAAAGTACGCAATTCATTATTTACGTCGTAATTACATATTTTGGTTATGGCGTAACTTAGTTACGACGTAACTAAATAATTTAGTTACGACGTAATTGTTCGAGATCCGGATTTCTTTGCGCCGACATTAGTTACGGCGTAATTTACACTTAAGGTTACGCCGTAACCATGTCGGGGCCTATAAATACAGCTCCAAATCTACATTTTCCAGTATCTCTCTTCACCCCTCTCCAAGGGGTCGATTAGGGCACCACTTCAGGGCATTTTCCAACAGTCTGAAGCCAGTTTTGAAGGAAGAATTCACTCGCAATCATCATCATTATTAGCTCTACATCAAGTAATTTGTATAAAACATTATGTTCAATTTAATTTATGATTTATTCTTTTTTGTTGGTATGATTTATTATATGTTTGGCTAAGCACCCTGATGCTGGCCTAGTTATGATTCCTTAATTGTTTTGTTTACGTTTATATTACTTCCATATAATTATTTCTAAGTGTATGCATGCATAGTTTATTGGTAGCCACCCTTGGTTTGGTAGTTTTGAATGGCGGTAGAGGCCAATTGCCTAGGAGATATGACCAACTGACCCTAGGTGAGCGGACTGAGATGGGAAGGGTAAGATATGACCAACTGACGACCCTTTCTACTTGTGCGATTTGACCAACTGATCACCTACAGTTTGGATGAACTTAAGAATTAGGGGGTGAGTGTCTAAGTTCCTAACGGCCGGGCACTCACTATTATAAGTCTAGCATGTAGCGGTACTTAATGACTCGGCTTAGGGGACCAGGAACAACAAGACTTATGAGGGGACACCTCACTTCTCCTGTGGTGGCATCTTTGCTGATAGGTTAGGGCGAATTGACCAAATGTTGTCCTCTCGAATTTGACCCCACCTGAAGTAATTGGAAGTAAGTAGACGTAGACATTACTAGCTAGTAGGAATAACTAGGTTAGCACCACTCTCCTTCATTGATCACATCTCTTGCCTTTATCTACTTTCTTGTCTTATTAGTTAATTTATTATTTCAATCTTAAAAGCAATTAAAATCGTGACATAGACTTAAGTTAATTTCTGATCCATGTAGCTCTTGGGACGACCTCGGTTTTACCGAATACTACACTACACACGACCGGGTACACTGCCCGTTAGTGCATTAGGGTAGACCATAGGTATAACGACAATTATAAATATTAAAACCTGGTCAGTAAAACATGCATCAATTAGTCTTTTAAATGAACTTTTTGGGTGTATTCCATGTAAACCCTCACGAGACTTCACTCGTCCACTTGGGACACCAAGTGGTTTAAAAGGCTTGTTGCATATGCTAAATGCAACCGTGATTCCTACGAAAGTAAGTTAGGTTTGTTTTTCATTTTTCATTTTTTTCTTTTTAGAATTATGCTTGTCGGTAGTGTGATTTCAGGGATTGAAGTTTGCTCATGGATGCTTATACGAAGGCACGACTCTTTTTCGTGGGCCTTCTTTCTTTTTGGAGCAAATTTCAGGGAAGTTCTCGCTCTAATTCTACTTTTCTCTTCACTTTTATTTAACGCTTAGTACAAAAGGGACTTTGTACAATTCAAGTGGGGGGACGGGAGTAGAATTGTCTCTTGAACTTTATTTTGCCCTCGTTTTTCTAGTTTATTTTGAAAAATTATGCCATTTTTAAAATTTTGACATATTTTTCTTAACCTAACTAGATTAGACCTTAGCGGAGCACATACAACCCTTGATATTATATGGTGAGATTAGCCTTATCCGTTTCCAATATTTTACCCCAAATCCACCAAATTATGAGTGTGCCGGTAGCTTGTAAACTTTAGAACTTGGCCTTTGCATCATTTCGAGACCATAGACGAGGTATGTTGAGTTAGCTCGATGTATTTGGACTTTTCAGTTAAGAAGGCAGTATTATAAGATTATCACCCAAATAGCCTACCATTGTGTGTCTATCGATTAGTCACCTCGACTTCTCGACCCCCATGTGAAACCCTTTTGTTGCACTCACCTTTAGTGCAAGATACCCCTAGATACACCCATCTGAGCCATTCCTTTCATTTTGTTAACCCAATACATTGTTTCGATACACCTATACACCTTAGCCTACCCTGTAGTCTTTATTTGTGATTGGGAAGTTATCATTTGCCTAAGTTCAAGGTTCAAGTGGAAAGGTTCGGGAATCACGCTTTCGTCGACGACATATTCTTAAAGATCATTGAAGACCTCCCGAATTCCCATTGTTCATCTCAAGTGGGGGGATGTTATGTTTAGTTGTTATATTTATGTTGAAAAAAAAGAACCAAAAAAAAAAAAAAAAAAAAAAAGTTATTCGAAAATATGTATATATATAGGGGAGAGTTAACGTAAGATCAAACTTAAAGTTGTAAAAATAAGATCAAGTCTAAAAAACCACTAAAACATTTATAAATAACAATTTTAACAATAATATACATAAAAATAATATTTTAATACAGATTAACATTTTAGCAACTAATAACCAAATGATTCATGAGTTCGGATTAGTGATACACCTGATACACATTACACTAATAAATATTCCAAAATCTGATACATATACAAAAACCTGATACACATTACACTTCTAATCAAAGGGTATCACCTAGGTTTCGTAAATTTTAAAAAGAAATCTATCGAAACTTTAACAATTTTAGTTGAAGTTAATAAAAAAAAATTATTTTTGTTGTAAAGAGAGTGTCGCTTGTCAAATTTTAGTTGGATCTCATTTTAACAACTTTAGTTGGATCTTATATACATTATATATAAGAGGAGGCATGCAACATATAATGCCACTTGGCATCCCATCATGCCATCATTGAATTTATGTGGCATTTTTTTTAAATTTATGTACAATTTAAAATTTTTCAATTTTAAAATTCGGTTTGTATTTGTGAATTTTAAATTTTAATTCGGTTTAGTTAAAAAGAAGACATATATTGGATTTGAACTTGGGTCATTTATAAGTTATCTAGACAACTTACCACTAGACTAAATTGTTTTTTTGATTTATATGTTCCAAATCAATACAAATAAGGACATGTTAAAAAAAATCTGTATTAAAATTTCGGAATTTTTTTTTCATTATATATGTCAAACGACTTTGTCTCTTTTTTCTGAAAACCCTAATATGTTTTTTCGAAATTAATTGTATTAAAAAAAAAGTTATGCAGGAGCATGTAATTGGATAAAAGTGCATACTAAATAACATGTTTTTATATGTATGTCATTGATTTGAATGTACTCTTTGCACCTTCACCAAAGATAAATAGAAGATAAATTATCTTCAGGTAAATATTATTTGTGTTTTTTATATACTAATACAAAGTTAAAATTTGTGTAAACAATTAATTGTTTTATTGTAGGATGTTGTTGTTAAGGTGTTGACAGCCCAAGACATTCATATAATCAAATGAGGGAATTTCTTAGAGAGGTATAACCATAATCTATAAGCAAGTTCATTTAATTACTTTTTTTTTTTGTTTTGTGTGTTTTTGAAAGATTAATCAAGACCACATATATCCTCCTCAACACAGGGAAAACGGTAATTACATAAATATGTTATTATAAATTAGTAAGTTTTGATTCACGGAATGTTATTATGCTACAACATACACAATAATTCTAGCAAAGATTACAATTAAATTCTAGAGCATAGAAACAATAGTTCTTTCAATCCGGTTACCCCATAACCATCCAGCATATCTACCGTAGATCTGTATTTATAGGCAAATACTCATAGACACAAACATTATATGGCACATGCATTAAATGGTCTTTTCTTAACAAATTCGGATGTCTTCAGCTTTGGATGGTGCTGGAGATTTTTAGAGGACTGAGAAATAGGGGATTCAGTCATATCGAGCATAACATTAATCTAATTGGGCATGTAAGTTGCTTGATTTGAAAATATAGTGCTCTACTATACTACCTAATGATAATTTCTACCTTTGTATTTAGGCATGGAGGATGCATAGCGAAAGCAGGACAATGAAACTTATTGATATAGCTTTAGCTGAATCAAACAATCCATCCTAGGTTATGAGAGCAAACAAAGTGGGGTTGTTATGTGTTCAACAAAGTCCTGAAGACATGCCAAACATGTCATTGGTGGTTTTGGCCTTAGGCAATGAGGGTGCATTGCCGACACCTAAGCAGCCCACATTTTTCACAAAAAATAACTTACTTGGTCCTTATTTCTATTCAAGCTCCTATCCAACAAGTTCAACCAATGGGTCGATATTGATTATCAGAAATCGTCATGTTATGAATGAGAAGTGTAAATAAATAATATACAAAGTACTTAGCTTACGTTTTAATTTGTTTTTTTTGTGTATCCTTAATTACAGGTATGACTACTTCAATAAGACTATGAATGTGAATGTGACCGGCAGTAATATGAAATTCAATCTCATGTGGATAATGTACCATAGCAAGAGTTACATAGTGGGGCTGTGCTCAGTTAATCCTGTAAAGAGGGTATGTTTTTTGTCCTGCAGATCTAAATGAAATCTATCTTCTTGATTTTTAAACTCCAAATTTGAGTTTCATATTGATATCATTTTTAATAACAACCATTTAAGCTAATATATCTATGCTTCAGGCAAAAAAAAAGATCTTAACTTTACGTCTGAAGTTTGTTATATCTAATTGATGTTGCATGTTGGACGTTTAGATGTATACGAGGAACTTGGAATTTGGAGCTATAAAAAGAATGATATGTTGGAAGATGAACCCACGATAATGAAGTAGGTAACTCATCATATCAGGGATGTTTGGTATTGCTTATTTAAATTGGTTATGTTATTTAACAAATGGTAATTTTTTATTTTTCTTTCTTTCATATTGCAATTTTAGTTGGCTTTTCACTACGAGGACCAAATGGAGATTCACCATCTGAGAAAATATGGAACGGATCAACTCATGAGGTGACAGGACTAAGGTACTATATATTGCATATTGACAATGATCATCTGATTATTACATTTTCTTAGTCCTACTTCTGGTCTAAAATGAATAAACATAAACCCTATCTTCCATCTTAACAGTAATGCCATGGCTACAATGAGTATGGCAGCTGGAAAAAGGATTTGGACAAGCGTACGAACTGCAGCAACAACAGACAGGTCAGCACTGGTTTATATATTAATGGGTCAGTTCGGTAGATGTTTCATACAAAATGGGTCAAATGGAAAACAAAAAAGCCGAAAGTTACACCTATTAACATATACAAGGGTGCATGGGTCAATAAACTAGGTGATCCTCCTGGCCTATTAACAAAAAATGTTTTAGTTCTTTCGGATCAAATCTAATTGATCTTTCTTCCAAGTAGGATGACATGCTAATAGCAAAAGATGAGATATTTGGACCAATAGAGTCGATTCTGAAATTCAAGTAAGTTGTGAACCTAGGGAACCATCCCCAAATATTTATGCTCATTTCTCAGTTTTTATTTTATACTCTTCATTTATATAGGGATACGAATGAGGTCATTCAAAGGTCAAATGCAACTCAATTTGGATTGGCTGCTGGTGTTTTCACACAAAATCTTGTCACTGTTAATACCTTAACACATGCGTTGAAAGCGGGAACTGTGTGGATCAACTGCTTCGACAAATTTGACACTGCAATTCATTTTGGTAGCTACAAGATGAGTGGGCATGGGAAAGAAAATGGAATTACATTCTCAGTAAGTTAAAGCTGTTGTTACTCCTCTGAGAAATCCAGCATGGCTGTAGTTCTGTACTTCATTCAAATCATATGTTGTGCATAGACATGGTATCTCCGTATCTTTACAAGATAATATGGCTTTTTGATAATAAATATTAACGACATTTTGGTGACTTATAATTGCATACTTGCCTACCACCTTTATGTGGTCACCGTATCATAGGTTTCATGATAAAACTAGTTTGTCACTCCTAAAAAATATATTACCTGCCCTTTATACTTTATATAGTATATAACTTGTTAGTGTGTTGGTATGTGGAGCCATACCTGAATTGGATGGTGTTAGTTTCGTTATCATAAGAAAATCCAAACACCATCTCTTGCGTTGCACTTGGCTATATCTGAGTATTTACAACTGCAGTTGTAACAGTCCACACCGAAAGATGTAGAACTTGCGCGCCTTCTTAGACACCTAAAATAAAAATGTCAGATGAATATTATAGCTTTGGGAGTCCATCCATTCAAATACTTCAGAAAATGTGCTCAACACAGGGTAGTCCGAAACAGGGACATTTTTTTTTTCAATTACGGGAGATGAGAACCTAGATTAAGAATAACATTATAAAATATACTATCATAACACTTTGCTAGAAAATTGTATTAGATAAGCTAATACACTGATGTGATATTTTAACATCACGGATCAGAAAAGCGATGCTTTACCTGATTTGGTTGCTTGATATGAAAAAGTAGCTGGTAAATTTGATAATTGAATATAGCGCGAAAATACATAACCTTTACTATTATCTTGCATTGTTTGGAAGAGGACAAAACTTGTCGTGGCATACCAGAAGTCTATATACTTTTAATCTAAACATTCTTACTTGATCATTTGTGGCATCATATTATTATTTTCACGAGTCTTAAGTACACCTAGAGAAAATTACATGTCTTAGTGCACATACCAAACAGGGACGGAACTAGGACACGGTGTGACCAGGTGCACAGGCATGCAAATCATTGTGCCACAAAGTGGGCAAAAGCATGGCGTACTTGGGCTCTCTTCAGTACAGTAGTGATGTCTCATTACACACTTAGAGGCCTTCCTAATTCATTCTATTGCTTATGCACCACATGCAAAGGGCTTGATGCATTTTATTTCTGCAGATTACAAACACACCGATAGATACAAAGGGATTTGAAAACATATCACTTATGGCATGTGTATATCTAAAAATTGGAACATGGCGCGATAGGCTCATTCAGGCATGCAACTCATTGTGCCACAAAGTGGGCAAAAGCATGGCGTACTTGGGCTCTCTTCAATACAGTAGTGATGTCTCATTACACACTCAAAGGCCTTCCTAATTCATTCTATTGCTTATGCACCACATGCCAAGGGCTTGATGCATTTTATTTCCTAATATATATATATATATATATATATATATATATATATATATATATATATATATATATATATATATATATATATATATATATATATATATATATATAGGTTTGGGTTATTATGAAAAGTTTCTTAGAATGAAAAGAATGAGAAGGCATGTGGAGGTGACATGTGTCACCTTTGCCACATCATCATGCCACATCACCATACCCCACCCCCACCCACCCACCCACCCCGCCCACCCCCCCCCCCCCGAAAAATTTTTTTTTTCCCGCCAAAAAAAAATTTTTTTTGGGGGAATTTTTTTTTTTTTTTCCCGCCAAAAATTTTCCCGCCAAAATTTTTTACTGCATCACAGTTATAAAGTTACTGCATCACAAATCATAATTTTAGTGCATTAAGGTTATAAATTACTGCATCACAGTTATAAAGTTACTGCATCACAGTTATAAAGTTACTGCATCACAATCATGATTTTAGTGCATTAATGTTATAACATTGATTTTAGTGCATCATAGTTAATGCACTTAACTATTAACTATGATGCAGTAACTTATAATAAAGATGCACCAAGACTTATTAGTGCATTAAGGTTATAAGTTACTGCGTCACAATTATGATTTTAGTGCATTAAGGTTATAACTTACTGCATTACAGTTATAAAGTTACTGCATCACAATCATGATTTTAGTGCATTTAAGGTTATAACCTTGATTTTAGTGCATCATAGTTGATGCACTGAACTATTAACTATGATGCAGTAACTTACCAATGGAGCATTAGTCCAATGGTTGGAGCACTTGTGCTTGAGTCAATTGACCCAAGATCAAGTCCCATCCTTGGCATTTGTTTCATATAGGTACCCACCTCCGCAAAACTTGTGGACACACTGGAGAGACTTTGTGGAATAAGAGCTTAGGGGTCCGAGTCTTGGCTCGTGCTCACTCTAGTTGGTGCCCCACTAGGCCAGGAGAGTTGCCGGAGCTATTCCTTGTGGGGTGGACAATGGCTGGTGCCAAAAGGCACCCGGGGTCAGGGTGTTCCCGCCAATCTACACCTTTTGTGGAATGATGCAGTAACTTATAATAAAGATGCACCAAAACTTATTAGTGCATTAAGGTTATAAGTTACTGCATCACGGCTATAAATTTACTGCATCATAATTATGATTTTAGTGCATTAAGGTTATAAATTACTGCATCACAATTATGATTGTGATGCAGTATTTTTATAACTGTGATGCAGTAATAAATTTTGGCGGGAAAAAAAAAAAAAAAATTGCCCAAAAAAAATTTTTTTTTTGGCGGGAAAAATTTTTTTTTGCGCGGGGGGGGGGGGGGGGGTGGGTGGGTGGTTGGGTGGGGTGGGGGGGTGGGGGTGACACATGGCATGATGATGTGGCAAAGGTGACACATGTCACCTCCACATGCCTTCTCATTCTTTTCATTATAAGAAACTTTTCATTTTAACCCTACCCTATATATATATATATATATATATATATATATATATATATATATATATATATATTTTTTTTGTAATCGTTTGATGATATTTTTGTTAGCAGGAGGTTATCATGTAATTCCTTCATAAATTCTTCCAGTCTTCTCAAAGACAAATATGATTCATCAATGACAGGCATAGATATATGAAGGCATAGATATTCATCAATCGTTTGATGATATGTCTCGTCTGTGACGAAAGGTGCTGAAGTTCCAAGAATTTATGAAGCAATTACATGATAATTTATGAAAATTTATGCATTGATCTATGCACATCCGCAGAGGAAAATATATTTATGCCTGTCATTGATAAATCATATTTGTCTTTGAGAAGATTGGAAGAATTTATGAAGGAATTACATGATAATTTATGAAAAAGGAAAAGCATGATTGGAATATCCATTTTGTATTCTCTGTTTCTGACTACTCATAGATAATTTATTATGTAACTCAAATTTTCTTTTAAGAGTGGCCGATTGAAACAAGTGCGCCATCTGAAAACTCTCCATTCAATTTGTTTGGTTCTCGAGATGGATTTCAAATCCACAATTAGTGGGATTCATCCCACGCTGGAGAATCCTGGAAGAAAAAGGAGCATAAGCGATGATACTATTCAGAAGTTGTCGAATGCAATCAGTAAGTTGAATGAGATCAACATACATAGACTGCGCAGGGTTAGCACTTTGGCCAAACTGATATTGCCAGAGGTCACTGAATGAGAAATAAATGTCAGTATGGAATGATTTACATCTTTATGAACTTCATTTTGTGTAGCTTTTGGTAGCTCACAAATACTAACATGCTCTAAATTTTTAGTTGACAGCCTTGCTGGTTTAGTAGGACTGAACATCCAAGAAGCACATGCTTTTTCCACAGTGGATCGCTACTCATTAAATGCCTTTGTTGTTGATGGTTGGCCATATGAGGTATTGTCTTTGTTGTTGATAGTTGTGTATATCATGTTTTTGATAGTCAAAGTCAAAGCCCACATGTTGCATGTACCTCTACTGTCTTACTTTGACTTTTAACATCAGTTTGAGAACTTATCGAATTAATACACTATGTGTGACTGTTGATCATAATATGTTAATCTTAAGAAAGAGACTGGGTAAATAATTTTCTAATCCAACATGTTGGTCAATTTCATTTATTACTGTCAAAAGTGTCTTTTTTGCAACTTTAAACATACTGAAACTCAGTGAAGTTCTTCACTCTGCTGATTGTTTATTTTCAAAGTTGAACATCCTTTAGTAATTTTACAATAAATCGATATTTTTCTCGGCTTTGGCTCTTTTTTGTTTTTAAAGAGCCATGATGCTTGGTTATAATTTGGTTTTATATTTATGCAAATTTGCGTTACTCATTTCAGGAAACCTAGCAGCTCCGAAATGCATTGGAAAGAGAACTTTTAAAGCTTAAGGTTTGTACATGCCAATTAAGATTTTGGACTAATATATATCGTTTTTTTGTTTTCACGACTCCTTCGTAAATCCAGCCGACTTTAGAGATCATACAGTGCCTCATTAATCAGATGTTGAATGTTTAATATATGTTTCTATCTCCAATTATTTCAGTTACATTTGACATCCCAGTAGAGCGGAAAGCGTTGTGTATCCAAAAACTTGCAGCTCAGAGTGGAACATACCTGGATAGTGGACATTATCATCAAACAGATTCTTTAACTGATTAGAGGTCTTATAATTGTGGAACTTTAGATACATGCATTTTCTTATGAATAGTTTGGATCATAATGATTATCTTATGAGCCCTCCACTAAGGACTTGATCTCTAATGTGTGATTAGAAAAAGTGGAAAAGACAGAATCAACGTAAATGATTAAAAAACAACCATGAGCAATTAAGATGAATGCCATAAGCATCCTCACTTAACTTATACTCTTGACTAATTGTTGCTCCTATTATTCATATTGATGAAGCTGTTGGATGATATCATGGATGGTAGTCGAATTTCGATATTTATGGACACTAAAAAGGGTTGTGACCAAATTACACATCAGCTCAGGATGGTTGGTTGGCCTACTTTATCAATTCATTGAGACATACTCATGTTAGATCATGTGATCATGTTTGTTTTTAGTTTGGTTGTTGTCCTCGGTCAATATATATCAGCTTCTATCGCTTTGGTCACTCGAAAAGATCTTGCTCAGGTACTATTAAGTTTTTATGACAACTTATCTTTGTTATCACTATACTTGAAAATCGATATATGATATCACTATCTATTCTTTATTTTCACAAATTGGTGCAATTAATCACATTCATGCTTCATTAGGTTTCCTCATTCAAATAAATTGTTTTAATTCACATTGTCAAAGGTAATAATGTATGAATATCATGTTCTGATGCTGCACTTTATTTATTTTATATGGATTACCCACAAAAAATAGGTTTATATTTCTATTTAGGTAGATAGTTTACATGGGATTAGGGAATTATTTTGATCAAAGGTAGTTAATATTATGTTATACTTTGAAAAATAGATATGAACACACCTAATTAGACAATGTTGTTTTCTGCATTTTAAAAAAGCTATGAACACACCTGATTTCACCCATTAGACGACAAATAACGCAAGTCGGTTAGTAATAGCTAAAGGTTTAAAGTCTAGCCTGAAGACAAACCATCTTGAACACACTCACACTTAAAAGATCAAAAGAAGGAAAAAACAAGTCTCAAATTTATATGCACTTGTGTTCAAAGAGGGTGCTCATATTCATAGTTATTTTACTTATATACTTATAAAACATAAATATAATAAAACCAAACGTCAATTGCATTGGATGAGCTGAAAGCAAACAAAATCGGGTTCACTGATATGTAGATTCACTTGGTGCAATTAACAGTCAAAGAAAATAAAGTAAGGGAAAGTCGAATGCTTTAGAAGCTAGCAAGCTGCGGTTGAATGGTAAGCCATAAAATAAATCAAACATTAACAAAATCAAAGTTTGTTGCAATAGCAAAAGAAAATGTTTGTTACATATGATGACAATTGACCAAAAAATGTACAAGTTTCGTTACCTTTGTATATTTTTCTTATGTTTGTGTGCTTATATACATGTTCTACGCTTTCCTCGATAATTTAAAGTTATATTGAGTTGTTAGATGCAACAAGCTGAAAAACACTATTTCAATCCAAAAAGGCTCTTTAGTATACTCTTATGGGAATTCAAATCTACATAACACTGGTCAATAAACAAATTTGAAAATTTCTTCCAATAATGATCATATTCTTTTTTAAAATTAGTCATTTATTCCCTTATATTGAATTCCAGGATATGGGTGGTTCGTCTCGCGTAGATTGTGGTAACCATCATCCCATCTTTTAGGATAGTTGGACTTTACTTAGTGTTGCCTAAATGGCTCAGTAAAAAGTGTTCAATATCAAGAACCATTCATCCTACTATTATGAAATTCGTTTGCTCAGGTTCAAGGTAAGCAGGCTATTAATAATTTATCTGACTTAAAATAGTTATTTAAGCTTGATGGGTTACTTCTCTATACGCGGTTATTTTTCTGTAGTGGAACCTATGTGAGCCTATAATTTAGGCTACGTATTGTTTATGACAGTTTTATGCATCGAAAATCTACATTTGGCCCGTTTTCATGTTAGATAATAATTTTTATTTAACCCGTTTGGCCCGTCGAGATGAAACATAACGTGAATACACTAATTCAAAGGAAAAAAGACTTGAAAAGTGTTTGCATGATAACATCCACCCAACCCGTTTATAATTGCTCATTGTGACCTATAACTTAACGACCAACTGACACACACATACTAAACTTTTATTGCATTCACGTAGTTACTTTAATGTTCTTTCTCTCATCATGTGGTCAGCCCAATCTTCCCAGAGTGGTTCAAAGGTAATTACCCTTTTTTAGTCAAATAAAAAACTAATATAGTTTATCCTTAGATCTGAAACAAAACCTGTACAGTTGGTAAAAGAAGTTAAAGATATGGAATGTTCCTGCAGTTGAGAGTCCAACCAAATCTCATAACACCGGTGTCCACCAACCAATAGTCATCACCTAAAAGTCTATTTTTGCTGATAGCAGTTTGAACGATCCTATTAGTCATGGTGTGCAAACTCATTTTTCCATACGTTATTTAATTCCAGCCATTAGAGAGGGTGTATGCGCTGTTTGTGACGTACAAGCAAGACAATATTCATAATGACGACATGGATAGACTGAGGCTTTTATCTGAAGTGGTATAACTAATGATGCAAATGCTTTCTTATTTGACATTGTAGTCTGACGCAAAACGTTTTCTTATTTTATCGACTGCATAAGAGGTTCATGAAGTTTGATTTCTTAAATGCACAGGTCCAAGAGTTTCATCGCTCTGGTGATGAAGATGACCTGATTGAATTCCATATTGACTGTTTTGAGTAAACTTTCATTGTTTTAAGTTTACTTTCACCTTATATTTACTTAGTGAATGTTTATAAGTTTCTGTCAGTAATTTCTAGGTTGTAATTGAATGGGTAAACGTATTTGCACTATTTTGATAGACTTTTGTATTCTTTGTCTTATGTTTGACTTGTTTATATAGTTGTGTGATATTAATATCATTTTACTGATGATTATGAAATATGTTTGTAAGTCAATAATGTTTTTCTGACTTTTGGTGCAGATTGTTGATATCACATTATGGGTAAAGAAAAGATTCATATCAGTATCGTCGTCACTTGACATGTCGACTCTGGAAAGTCTACCACTGCTGGTCACTTGATCTACAACTAGGAGGTATCGACAAGCGTGCGATCGAAAGATTTGAGAAGGAAGCTGCTGAGATGAACCAACGTTCATTCAAGTACGCATGGGTTCTTGACAAACTTAAACAAGAGTGTGAACGTGGTATTACCATTGATATTTCCTTGTGAAAGTTTGAGACCACAAAATACTACTGATGCCCCTGGACATCGTGATTTCATTAAGAACATTATAGAGAAGGCACATTTGACGGTTGATGATATTTATGCTGTGGAGGTTGTTGGTTCAGGCTACAGGGTGCCAGCTGTAATCAAGATTTTGACCGAATTATTTGGGAAAGAGCCAAGGCGTACAATGAACGCAAGTGAATGTGTTTCCAAAGGTTTTGATTAGGAATGCGCTATCCTTAGTCCGACATTTAAAGAGTGAGACTTCCAGGTATGATCCAGGTTTATCTTTTCACATAAATTTGTTTTTTGCAATGTAATTCTGTTTTGAGCTTTTCATATGTAATGTATTTATTAACGACCTATCTTAATTGTCTTCATTTTAAAGGTCCAAGACCTTAGCGGATTCACAAGTCTCCAACTTTATAAAAAAATACTTGAATTTTTTTATATCAAGCTCTTCAATTTTCTTTCAGTCTACTAGAAACTTATTGAATTTATATAATGCTTTTAAATTATATATCTAACGAGGAATTAGGTTACCAAGCATTGCGGCGGAACAAATTCAAGTATGATATTTGGTCCAAAATCTATATAAAAGAAATCTAAAAGATAAATGGGGACACGGGTAAAAAAAACAACATAATGGCGACCTATTGGATTGATATTTTACTTCAAATTAAAAAAAAAAATATTTCAAAATCTAAAAATTAATAAAAAAAAATTAACTTATAAAAAAATAAAAAGAAACCCAATTATAGTTGTAAATTGTTTAATTTAAATTTTAATTACTTTTTAGTATATATTTATTCTACTAAAACCTAAAAACAAAAACCACAAGTCATACCCGTCCATCGAACGGGTTTTGACACTAGTATATATATATATATATATATATATATAACAGGAGGCATTTGGCATTAATGCCATCTCAATGCCAAATAATCAAATTTCATGCCACATAAGCATTTGTTGTCCAACTAAGCAATATTTTTGTCCACCTAAGCAATAATTTTTTAATTTAATTTGTTATTATGTAAATTTCGGATTTTATTTAATTATTTTTGATTTGTTTTTTAAAATGAGCTTTGCAAGGATTGAACCTTGGTTGGTTGGTTGAATAACAAGTGTGTTTACCATTTAGGTAACAAGTTATTTTGGTAATTATGTTGCATATTATAATCTATAAATGCAACCAATTATGTAGGAGAATCCCTACAACTCTGGTTAACCTAATAAAACATATACGAAATTTTTTTTGCAGTTCATTCATAATATATTTTTTTCTCATAAACCCTAATATCATATTTTTTTCACACAATCTCATCTACTGGTGTCCCTGAATCAATCACAAAATCATAATGGTAAGCCTAAACTTAAAAAAATTGGATTTAATATAATGCTATCAAGTGCATGCATGTGATCATGTAACTGATTTAATATGTATGTAGGATGAGTCTTGATTCACAAAGCAACTATGAATCAAAACAAGTTACCACCGTTTTTTGAAGAAGATCACGATTGAGGTGTAGGTACGAACAATGGTCTCTGTTATATTTTTTTTACATATTGTTGGTTTCTTTGCTACCTTTTGCAGTTTGGTTGTGATGGTTCATGAAGTAGATGATGATGTTCATGGGAATTATGTTTATAGAACTAATGATACCTCTACCTCACATAAAGGTTTCTTTTTGTTTATTAATTTATATACGTTTGCCATAATCCATTTTTCGGGACAACTTGAAAGAACTGGGAAAATAATTGATGCTACACATGCAGGTTTTTATAAGAATTACGTATATTGACATGGTGAAATTTGCAGATAGGCATGTTGACAGAAACTGTGCTACAAACCATTATCTTTATTTGGAGTTGCTTTTCACCACGCCATATATTTTTCATGATTGCAACTACTTCGACATATGTTTTTTTGTAAAAAAGTACATTTGTTCGATTATTTAATAGAACATTATTGATGTAAATTGCAGGCATCCATGGCTGAAAAAAGAATCAAACAATGGTCAGGTAAAAACCACGTGGAGGGAGAGCAATAGAAGTTACAGAAGCTAAGATGAGCTGTTTGAGATTCAATATGCTTGGCCCTTTCAGTTTGAGTTCCTGATAGCTCTTAATACCCTTGTGTATATTGTTCTGTATCGTAAGCATAATACCCTCTTTTTAAAAAATATTTTTATGACATAATCTTTTTCCACATGAAAATATCACTACTGCTTAATGTAAAGGCTTTCCTGTTTTTTTATAGTTACTGTCAGTCTTATACAATCATTAATTGCCTCACATTGGATTCCTATTAACTCTCAACCAGTTAGTATTATTATCAGTCATCTCTTTCTTACACATCATTACTTTGTATTTGTTATTATCATTCCCTTTAGGATTATAGATAATGTGCTGTGTATTTTGCTAACGCATTTATTAAAAATATGGTGCTTATAATATGCTTAAAGATGCACTTACAGATGTTACTTATATGACATAAAATGGAAGTCACTGCTGCTATTTCTGTCTGCTGTTTAATATATATTGAAATATGTAAACACATCAGCCAAATATATATTGTATATGGTCTTAACGACTTATATTAGCCAGATATTTGGTCCCTTTTGTCCTAAATTTAAAGTGAATATAATACTAATTGCTCCTGCATTTACTCAGTCAGCTATATGTATTGCTTTCAATTCCTGTATGCAAAATCATGGAAGAAACTCATGATAAAGGGTCGAGTTGTGTACCGAGTACAATTGAATCCAGGCAAATTTTGATGCACCTTCTGGTGACAGTCCACTGGCGATAGACTTCACCAGGATGACAAAAGGTTAATCATGGGTAAATGGTCAAGGCATCGGGCGTTATTGGCCAGGTTATAATGCTCCAAATAGCGGTTGCTCAGAATGTAGTTATAAAGACCATATAGCTCATTAAAATGCCTCAAGAATTGTGGAAAACCATCATAGAAGCTGTAAGTGAAGTCTTTATTAAACTTTAAACATACATATCAAAGTTTGAATCTTTTTATAACGATTGAACTAATCTTTTAGGTATCATGTACCCCGATCATGGTTAAAACCAAGTGGGAACGTACTGGTCTAGCTCGACGAAATAGGTGGTGATCCTAACCATAATATCTTTTGCAACACAAGAGTTGGAAAGTTTGTGTTCCTATGTATCCCAAAATCACCCACTCCCAATAGAAGCCTGAAGTCAAAATAAAAAGCCAAAGTCAGAGCCAAGAGTTTCGCTCGAGTGCCCTGATCCTAATCAAGTTTCATCGATCAAGTTTGCTAGCATAGACTTTCCTTAGTTGTAGAATATATATTATCTTAACAAAGCATGCTTTTAGCATTGTTTAAGAAGTCTAAACACACTCATTAAGGAGCTTTCTTTTTTGTTTAGGACATTTATTTTAGGGGGAACAAAGAGGACATTTTATAGTATCCTCAAGGACACCATGGGGTTGATAAAGATGGCATACCTGTATATTTGGAATATCTCTGATTGGTTCACTTGACACCGTTGCATCAGCCCCTTCCACATCATTCTCCATGTTAGCACCCTGCTTTGCTAGAAAAATCACATAGATAGCTTTAATATAAGTTGTTAAATCTGTTTTGAGGTTTGCATAAGCTTAGAACACTAATTTGCATCACAAAATTTTCATGTCAGTTTATAGAGGAGTGTTTCGTTTAGTGGAGATTTTAGTGTTTTAGTTTGAATCAGTAGACAAAAGTAGTCTAAGTAGTCTGCATTTAGTTAATATAGGTTAGTTAAGTCACAAAATTTGCATTGTCATTTAACAAAAAGTCAAAATCATTCTTAATCCTCATTATATGAATATTAGTTAATCAGTAGCATTGCATAAGCTCTCTTATAGTTTTACATTTAGTTAAAATAGCTTATAAAGGTCTTAAATCAGCTTAAAACAACATTTTCAGTCATTTAGATTAAATCAAAATTCATTTTAGTCAACTTGCAAGGTTTTTCTAAAAGTCCAAAATATCATAACAGTTTTCAAATAGCTTCATTTTTGCATTTTTAATTTGTTAATCTTAAGTCCAATCTGGCTGTAATTTAGGGATAATAGAGTTTGTTAGGTTGTCTTTAAGCTGGTATTTTTAGATTATTTTTAAAATTTTTCTTTACAAGCTTTTTATTGGCATAAAGAAGGCCATCTGTCATAAATACTCCCCTGTGTCAGCACACACCGAGCTGCACATCTCATTTCAAAAGCCTCTCAGAAGCTCTTTAAAGTTCCTTTAAGCTCACAACTTGATTTTATAAGCTCTCAGTTGAGCTATTTTGGGATTCCAATTTGAAATTTTTTCATAAGCTTCTGTGTACAAGCTTTGAGACAGGCTTAAAGTTGTGGTTTTAGCCTAATTTAGAATCAGTTAGGATTTAGGTGCTATTTAGCTTATTCAGCTTAATAAACCGCCAATGGTATATTATAAAGGGGTTGTTTGGTGTTTCTTATTGAAATTGCCTATAGTATATTAAAACCAACTAATGATACACCTCAAGTCATTAAATAAACCTTCGGTGAGTCTGAGGATATACTAATGAGAGTTCTGATGAGGAGCCTTCTAATCCGAAGTGGGTGCAAGAGGTAGGTGATGGTTTAATCCCTTTTGACTGGTGTGCACCTATGTTTACAACCTTTACAAGGGAAAGGTGTTATAGGTGTTATCTGCTCAGCCCGACCCATACTAAAAAAATACCTCTTTTGACCCTTTTTTTTCATCTTCTAACGCGTTACACAACCAGACTGCATAGGCAATACAGACAATTTTGGTGTGGGCAGCATATGGAATATTCATATACCAATAATTTTAGCTAAATTTTTGTTAATGTTGCATCTTTGTAGGATTAGTGAAGATACTAAAGAAACACGACAAACTGAGTGGCACTCTCATTCGTGTGCCTTTCATCCAACAAGTTCTGAACAAACCATTTTACAAAATGACGTACTAAACAATCTTGTGAAAAAGTGCGAGACAATACTAGACCAACTTTTCTCCATGAATGAAGATCAGGCACCCCCATGTGCATCACCAAACAGAAAAGAAGACAGATCTAATTGATTGATTTTTGATCAACCATATAAAGAGCTTTATGCGTAGTCTTGATGTATGAAATGTAACAGATGCAATTTCTGTCGTTAATGCAAAGTTCTTAGTACCTCATTTTTCTTTGGCTTAATATATTTGATGGTGCCAGCCATGGACAGTAACCCTGACCGAAGCGTCTGTAGAAATTCATGATATGCAGTAACCAAACACTTTTGTATTACTCAAACTGATCAAAGTTCACAGCGGAATAACAACCAACCAAAATAGATCACCACAACTACTCTGGTGTGATCCTATTATCTAACTTGATAATAGTTTTACAAGGGAAACAACAGTAATAAAAAGATAGATGAGATCTTGAGTTCAGTCTCAAGATCTATACAAAGAGAAAGAGAGATTATTTATAACGGCTCACACAAAAAACCAAATCACTCTTCTAACCCTAACAGATGAGAGAAGAGAGCTTTTTATATGTGGACATCCAACGGTCATAAGGCATAGCTGGGCTGAGAGATATGGGCTGAGAAAGGCTTGGGCTTGAGAGCACTTGGGCTTCAATCAACCTGAAACATAAGACACAAAACAAGAAATACAAAAAGGGATATCGGGTTAATTTTAACATCCCCCCTTAATCTGATATTCCAAAGAGGTCAATCATTCCAAGTTTTCTAACAAGACACTGATGTTGAGTGATGTCTAACCCTTTGGTAAAGATATCAGCAATTTGCTTTGCTGAATCTACCTTGACAGTTTTAACAACACCATTTAAGATTTTTTCTCTCACAAAATGGAGATCAATCTCAAGGTGTTTAGTCCTTTCATGAAATACAGGGTTAGCAGCTATTTTGATAGCTGAGTTACTGTCACAGTGCAGATCAACTGGTAGCAGATTTATACATTGCAAATCCTGAAGAATTTTCAAAATCCAAATGATCTCACTGGTTAAAGATGCAAGGGCTCTATACTCAGCCTCAGCAGAAGATTTGGAGAGAGTATTTTGTTTCTTGCTTTTCCAAGAGATGAGATTCTCATTCATAAAGACACAATAACCAGTAACAGACTTCCTAGTGACAATGCATTTGGCCCAGTCAGCATCTGAGTATCCTTTAAGAGACACTCCAGGATTCTTAGTAATATGAATCCCAAGACCAGGAGATCCTTTAAGGTATCTCAGAATTTTAAAAGAAATTTTGAGGTGAGAAGTTAAAGGAGAATGCATGAATTGACTAAGACAATGCACAGCATAAGATATATCAGGTCTGGTATTGGTCAAATATATAAGCTTTCCCATGAGCTTTTGATAATCAACAATGTTCACAAGGGCAAGATCAGTATCAGTGGGAATGTTGGATATAGACAGTTTAGACATCAAGGGAGTCTTGGAAGGTTTGCAGGCAAGCATACCATATTCAGATAGCAAATCAAGCACATATTTCCTCTGATTCAGACAAATTCCATTATCAGAATCAACAACTTCTATACCAAGGAAGTATTTGAGCTTTCCCAAATCCTTTATCTTGAATTTACTTTTCAAAAACATTTTAAACCTCTCAATTTCACCAAGATCATTTCCAGTCACAATTATATCATCAACATAAACAAGGAGAGCAAGAAACACACCATTATCAGATTTAGTAAACAAAGAGTAATCAAATTTACTTTGACTAAATCCATTTTCACTGAGCACAGAGGTGAGCTTAGCATTCCATTGTCTAGGGGCCTGCTTAAGACCATAGATAGATTTTTTAAGTTTGCAAACGAGATTCTTATTACCAACATAGAACCCTTGAGGAGGTCTCATGTAAACAGATTCATCAAGCTCACCATATAAAAAAGCATTATTAACATCTAGTTGAAAAATGGGCCAGGAATTCACAACAGCAATATTAAGCACACATCTCACAGTGACCATTTTAACAACAGGAGAAAAGGTTTCCTCATAATCTACCCCTTCCCTTTGAGCACACCCCATGGCAACAAGTCTAGCCTTGTACCTCTCAATTTCACCATTGGCTTTATATTTAAGTTTCCACAGCCATTTGGAGTTCAAGGCTGTTCTGCCTATGGGAAGTTCAACAACATCCCAAGTATCATTTTCAAGTAAGGCAGCAATTTCTAAGTTCATAGCATCAACCCATAAGGGGTTTTGAGATGCTTCAAAGAAGGACTTGGGTTCACAGTTCTTATTCAATTGAGTGACAAGACACAAGTTTTCACCATTTAGGTTGGAATACCCAACATATTTTTCAATCCCATATTTCACATTGGTTTTAACAACAAAATCATTAAATTTTTTTGGAAAAACAGAAGTTCTAGAAGATCTTCTTAAGGTTTGAGTACCCTGAGTATTTATGTTGGGATCAACATTTCCTTCAGAAGTGTGGTTTTCATCAAGTGTGGCTGCCTCAACATCATGCAATCTGGCATCAATGTTATCACTGGAAGATCCGGATGGTGAATCATCAGTGTGCACATTGTCCCCAAGAGTTGCAGAGGGGCTACCTCCACTCAGTGACTCAAGGTCACTATTATGTCTAGAAAGATCTCTCTCATCATCATTAGGAAGCTCAGGGTTGTTTAGATCAAAAAAATTCAACGGGTTATTTTCTTGAAAGACATCAGTTTCAATATGCTTATTCTTAGTACCATTTGATATAGATTCCTTAAAAGGAAATATGGACTCAAAGAATTTAACATCTCTAGACACAAAAAACTGACATCTATCAAGACTGTAGAGCCTGTACCCTTTTTGAGAACCAGAATAACCCATCATAACACATTTTTCAGATCTGCTGGTAAGCTTATCATGACTGTTAAGAATAGTAGCAAAACCAAGACAACCAAACATTCTGATAAGAGAGAGATTAGGAGGGCAACTATAAATCATGTGGTAAGGGGATTTTCCATTTAGCACAGAAGAAGGCAATCTGTTAATAAGATAAGTAGCAGTTAGCACACATTCATTCCAAAATCTTAAGGGTATTCCCCCCTGAAACATAAGGCATCTGGTCACATTCAAGAGATGTCTATGTTTCCTTTCAACCACCCCATTTTGCTGTGGGGTGTAAGGAACAGAAGTTTGATGAGTGATCCCCATGTTATCACAAAACTTGTTAAAGGTTTGATTTTGAAATTCAGTTCCATTGTCACTTCTAAACACTTTAACAGTTTTTTTGAACTGATTTTTAATCAAATTGTAAAAGATTTTAATAGACTCAAAAACTTCATCCTTGGATTTAATAAGATACACCCACACAGCTCTAGTATAATCATCAACTATGGTGAGAAAATATCTATGCCCAGAATGACTGACCACCTTATAGGGGCCCCACAGATCAAGATGAACAATATCACCAAGCATTTTAGATTTATGATCACTTAGAGGGAAGGGTTCTCTAGTCTGTTTAGCTCTTTGACAGATTTCACAAACCTCATATTTATCATTTTTTCCAATTTTCAAATAACTTTTTAGAACATCAAGTGCAGGGTCACCAGGGTGGCCAAGTCTACAGTGCCAATCATAGAGAGACAAAGAACACTTATACTCAATATTAACATTATCACATTTAGTACCTTCAGTATCTAAATAGTATAAACCACCACATTGTTTACCAATCCCCAGAATGTTTTTCAGATTCAAATCCTGATTCACAAAGAAACATTTACTTTCATCAAACACAACTAAGATCTTATTATCTTTAGCAAGTTTATGAATAGAGATCAAGGTCACACAATAATCAGGAATGACAAGCACATCAAACAGGACAAGACCATTTCCAAGTCTAAGGTTTCCAATTTTAGAGATGATGGCACTAGTGCCATTTGGGTGAGACACTTTGATATTAACATGAGATATATCATATACATTTTCTAACTCTTTCTCACTATTGGTCATGTGCTGATTAGCACCAGAGTCCACAACTTTTTCAACATATTTCATTTTTGTCATAGAACTAGAACTGGAACAAAAAAATTTATCAAGGTTGTCATTGAACAGTTTGCTAGAATTAAAGTAAGTACCTGCCATGTTGGCTTGGACATTTTTCTCAGACATTTTTGTTTCCTTAATGAGGGAGACCAAAGTAGCAAGTTGCTCATCAGTGAACCCTGAGGATCCAGAGGGACTATCAGACCCTGAGGACCCAACAGAGTTGTATGCAACATTTTTACTCTTACCACCTTGTCCCCCTTTCTTTTTTCCAAAATCAGCAGGATACCCAATGATTTTAAAGCATCTGTCTATAGTATGACCAGTATAACCACAATGCTCACACACAACTTCAGAGTTAACATTCATATTAGGTCTTGTCACATTATTCCCACCAGGTTTGAACCTAGTGTTAGAATTAGGTCTGAATGCAGTAGAGTTATGTCTAGCATTAGTATAAGAGTTCTGATTTTTTTGAAAATTGTTTCTAGCAGGACCACTAGCTAGGAAGGCAGAGGTATGAACCCTTTGAGAGGTACCAGAATTGGTTCCAGATGCCACTCTGTGAGATTCCTCACTAGAGATAATGGCATAAGCCCCTTTAACATCAGGTAAGGTCTCTCTAGACAGAATAGAACTTCTAATACTCATGTAAGACTCATCAAGACCCATCAAAAATTGCATAAGTTTCAGCAATTGATTATGCTTTTTTAAACTCATCAGATGCAGTGCACACACAATTAGGCAACTCAACCATGGCATCATATTGTTTCCACAAGGCATTCAACTTATGATAATAGTCAGACAGATTCGACCCATTTTGTTTCAAAGAACTAATTTTATGATGCAGGTTGAATATAACAGAACCATCAACTTTATGATATGTTTCCTTTAACTCATTCCAAACATGTTTAGCTTTTTTTGAGAAAATTTGGCCAAGGAATAACTCCTCAGAGATAGAATTCAAAATCCATCCTAAAACAACAGCATTAACTCTATCCCATTGCTTAGCTAGAACCTCATCAGTAATGGACCTTTTACAAGAGCCATCAATAAAACCAATTTTATTCTTACCCTCAAGTGCAAGAAGCATAACATTAGCCCAAATTTGATAATTTTCAGTCCCTCTAAGTTTGACAGAGATAACAGTAAGCACAGCAGAGTCATTAGGATGCAAATGAAGAGGATTACTAACATCAAGTTTACCAATAAGAGTGACAGGATCACTAACACCCTCATCGTCAGAATTACCATGTTCAGACATAATACCAAAAATTAAAGTCAGCCAAACAAACAAAAGCAGCAACACCTTATACCTCCACAAACAACAATTAATCTCCAACAACCAATCACAACTACTCAAATATCCCTCAACCTATCCTCCGGCATTCTAAACAGAAAAATAAAAAACATAAATAAAAGGAGAGAGACAAGAGGTGTTACAGTGCTATCTCCGCAGCACAATCGAACTGTTTCTCCTAGATTCACTTAGTCTAGGAGGCAACAGAACCGCCAAGCCACGAACAACCAGATCCAAGATCCCCAGAAATATAGAAACCCTTTTTAACCTTTTTTAAAACGAACCTGTCTCTGATACCATGTAGAAATTCATGATATGCAGTAACCAAACACTTTTGTATTACTCAAACTGATCAAAGTTCACAGCGGAATAACAACCAACCAAAATAGATCACCACAGCTACTCTGGTGTGATCATATTATCTAACTTGATAATAGTTTTACAAGGGAAACAACAGTAATAAAAAGATAGATGGGATCTTGAGTTCAGTCTCAAGATCTATACAAAGAGAAAGAGAGATTATTTATAACGGCTCACACAAAAAACCAAATCACTCTTCTAACCCTAACAGATGAGAGAAGAGAGCTTTTTATATGTGGACATCCAACGGTCATAAAGCAGAGCTGGGCTGAGAGATATGGGCTGAGAAAGGCTTGGGCTTGAGAGCACTTGGGCTTCAATCAACCTGAAACATAAGACACAAAACAAGAAATACAAAAAGGGATATCGGGTTAATTTTAACAGCGTCAATCATCATTGGCAACTGGCTAATATTACTTAATGTCGTAGCCACTTCAGCAATAACAAGAGGAGAAGTAACCAAGCTTACAGAAGAAGGCCCTCGTAGGTTCAAGGGTTATGGGCATCATGATTTCTTGCAATAAATGGGAACTTTCTTGGACCTATTCTTGAAGCAACAACAAACTGGAACGTTGTGGTTAATTTCAAAAACAATCTTGATGAACGCTTGCTTCTCACTTGGTATATTTCATGTCCACAAAATGTAATTTATGACAGTTATGACTATCGGGAAATTATAGCAGTTTCCACTACAGGAACGGGATCCAACATAGAAAGAACTCATGGCAAGATGGTGTACTCGGCACAAATTGTCCCATTCAAGCTGGTTGGAATTGAACATATGCCTTTCAGGTTAAGGATCAGATTGGAAGTTTTTTCTACTTCCCTTCCACAAATTTCCAACGGGCTGCAGGTGGGTTTGGAGGAATCATTGTCAATAATAGATACATTATTTCCGTACCATTTGGGACTCCAGATGGAGACATTGCACTCACTATCGGGGACTGTTTTTTAAAGAGTCATAAGGTTTGCATAATACATAACCTTATTCACCCTTTGTAATAGAGGAGGCAAAATGGGCGGGTTTGGTAATGGGTCAAATTGGATACTTTTGGCATTGGTCTGTAGAGGCAATGTTCAATTGCCTTGACCCGAAACACCTTTGTCCAAAAAGTCAGGTTTATCAGTTTTACAAAAAACTTTCTATTTGCAGGCAATTGCTAGGATTATGGCAGAGCGACAGCGGAAGGTATGCCTTTTAGCTATTATTTTGGGTTTATTATAATTGCTACAATCATTTACATGATATAAATGTTCCCTTACTGAACAACAAATAGTCTATTCTATTTTGTTTTAATCTTCTTTATTTGTGATACAGGGGAAAATCATCAATGTAACATGTATGATTGGTGGCATTGATGGGCCTGTCAACCAAGATGCATCAAATAAAATATGTGACGTAATGATAGACTTCTCAAAGAGTGTTGCGTGTCAGTATGAAAATGTGTTGATGGTAGTAATGAACAAAATTTTTGAAAGGAAAATCCCTTCTAACCAAGTAACTAATACTTTTGAATTGATAAATGCAAGAAGTGGCATTTCAATGAACTTGGTGATGTTTAAGGTTCTTTCTGAACTAGCCATTCGGTAAAAATAAGATGTGGTATATGGCAAGTTTTTAACTTTGATCAAGTTGACGTTAATATTGATATGGATTATAAGCTAGCAATCTTCAAAGATCCACTAATTATTTTTAATTTTTATTTATTTTTATTTTTTAACAAATTTGGGCATTTTCATAAGCAATATAAAGTGTTTACAAATTGGAACTCCAACCAAGCTTACATGTACCAGTTCGTAGATAGATAGTTGCTAATTATGTGACAATTTATGTATGGATTGTAATTTCCACAAGCTACGAGTTTAAAATTATCCGTTAGCTTCATGAAGAAACTTTAATGAAGGGAAGGAAGGTAAGTTTGAGCATGGTGAAGTAACGCGTGTATGAATACAGAAGAAAGTGAAAGCGACATACCATGGTTGTTGGTGATGAGCCACGGATATGTGGATGAGTACATGCTTCAGAGGGAGGATTCTAATGCTTTAACAAAGATTCACAAGTCAATTTCGTACATGATTATGAGGTATAGTTTTGCTACAAATACATTTTTAGCGACTTAAGATCAAGTTTACAGTTTTTTTACCCCTTTAACCCGTTCCAAATAAGAATTGCCACTTTAACCCATTTATTTGTGCTG
Source organism: Chrysanthemum seticuspe (assembly GCA_019973895.1). Taxonomy (NCBI): domain Eukaryota; kingdom Viridiplantae; phylum Streptophyta; class Magnoliopsida; order Asterales; family Asteraceae; genus Chrysanthemum; species Chrysanthemum seticuspe. The sequence continues at coordinate 96,710,132 of BPTQ01000003.1, read as the reverse complement.
ATGAGCTATGACTGGATCCACATCCCTACTGTTTTATTTATTTGTGTGTCTTGATGTATAGTTATTCAATGGAAGAATCATTTTTTAGTATTTTGCAATAACCGCCTATATGAAATTTGAAAGTTTACTTCTTTAGCTATGTTGTGAATCAGCGATAATACTTCTCTTATGAATATGTTGCTAATCACTTATTTGTTCATGGTTGATTTCGTCAACTCTCTAGGGCATGAGCCAGCTGAAATTAGAGGATGAGGTACAAGATGATCTTAAACAGGCCACAAGGGAGTTTGTCAAAGAAGGAGATGCTGCAAATAGACTGTCCTCCGTTTCTTCATCTATTTCATCAGTTAATCACCCGTATCAGAATCAGCTTGCTCTTCATCAGATGCAGCTTCAACTCATGTGTCATTGCGTCGGGGCTATACAAAACTTTCATGATCAGCTCCTCCTTCGTGTCCTGGCATAGTGACGTTCAGGTAAACAAATATAGATCTACAGCAACTCGCAGGAAAACAATGGAAATACAAAGAAAAATAATATAATCATAAATGTTTTAGGTGGATATTAAAGAGTGGTTTGCTCTGATAAGACCATTTACATATGTACGATAGGTGGAGTGGAGTTCACACCTAAGCTTAAATGTAAGGAATTATTCCAGTCAATGGATAACAATATTATGTCTAACTTGAGGCCATAAAAAGTTTCGAAGTCGGTTACAAGTATGTACATTAGTGGAGATATAATGTGTTTGAGTGGACCAGAGCCCAGAGGACATAGACATTCGTTTTTCATGTCTCAAGTGGTATGCACGTACGTGTTCTCTAGATGAAGTGCAACTTTGATGAGTCCGGACACTGATGTACATTTCACTTTCTTACAACCAACATGCTTCGTTTGTAGAAAATCAGTAAGATGTTGAATAATAAAAGAAACAACAAATATAATAGCAACATACTTTTCAGATCTGGTAACTTTTAGTAATACTTTCTTAGTTGAGATTCCGGTCACTTAACTTACATTTTCATATAAAGTATGTGACTAATTTATTTTCGGAATCCCGGTTACCAATTAACCAAATCAGACCGTTTCGTTAGTTCAGTGACGAACAGATAAAAAGTAATTATACATAATCATCATGTTTTTTCATGCACTATTTAGGCTGAGGTACCGGTCGATTGTTGCCCTGCTCTTAGCACTTTGTTGGCCAATGAAGAAGTGGTTGATGGTGTGAGTGAGCACAGTATGTATTAAACTTACTTAGTTTAAAAGGAGAGGTCGTTTTTGTAGGTGTTTGGATTTGCTTAAAAATCGTATTTTAATAGTTGCCCCAGTCATCCGTTAAGCTGCAAATTTGTTTTTTTATAGGAATTTTTGGGTATCTTGCCCATTATGTTGGCACTACACACTTGGACTAAATGGAAGAACATATATGATGTGGAATGAACAGGTAATGAATATCGTTCTAAATTGTTGCATTCAAATGGAGGGACCGGCGGAAATAAAACACAACTGGTGTGTAACACGCCACATATTACCTATTTAAAAATTGAATAACAAATGCAAATTTGTCGTAGATAGAGTTAAGATGTATCTTGAATCTATTTTTACCCTGAGGCAACTGAAATTACCATTCTTATGCAAAATTGATGAAAATCGGCCATAGACACAATTTCGTTGACCAAACACCTTGGGTACTACAAGTAAAACCAGAAGAAAATGCCGGGAATTACAGGAAAGTACAACGCTACACCAGAAGTCACAGGTTCAACATACCTACTTAACTCTGGAAGTAGTAGAAAAGTTTTAGTAATTTTTATTTTCAGTATTTACAAAGCATAGTAACCAATATATTTTGTATGTGCAGGTCACAACAGAAATGAACTCAAACCAGACAAGAAAATTTGAAGCAAGCTTTTAGTGACTTCTACGAAAACCTTCAATATCTAAAGAACTACAAGTAACCATGTCCTCTTTTAGTTTTAACATTAATGATGTGATTTACCAAGTTTTATGTCAAAACAAAAAATAGACGACTTGGACCTGTTACTGGCCATTTTACTTAAATTTTTGTTGTCACTAATTGATTAATAACGTGTTATTTATATAATTTAAAGAGTAGCGATTACTAAAAAAACATTGTTCTTTTTAGTTGTCACCCACGTTCCAATCCAGATGCCTAGCCAGGAGCAATGGAGCCACCTCGCTAACATGGGAGCACGACAGCGAGTTTCCTGATATTATACTAAACTTCCCTCTTCTTTCATCAGTTTCAAGGCCCGACGATCTTGAATCACCAGACCAAGCCACAAGTATGTTAGCGCCGAAGCCACCTCATCCCGACTCCCAAATATTAGGTGAGGCCATGAGGTGTACTACTTTTAACACCTTTGTGTGTATGCACTGCAACAGTAGCAACCATTGCTTTATATATATAAATGGGTCAACTCGGGAAATGTTTGATACATAATGGGTCAAAATGGGTAATAAAAAGGCCGAACATTGAGACCTATTAAAGCATACAGGGACGAGTGGCCCGATATTACTTATCAGTAATTTGCGCCAATGAAGTTTCAGTTGGTTACATATGTACGACACCTACCAGTCCACAAGACAAACGTTCCACTAATAAGAGTAGTCGCATATGAAAACAGATGTCAGTACAGGTATGCAAACAGAAACTAGGATTACGTCCACTAATGACAAGAGCAGATAAATTTTAACTTTTTTTTATTTGAAGTTGCATGTTTTTGGACTTCCGTTGCATCGGAGATTACCCGTTTATGTTTACCTATGTAGAGTTGCATGATTACCTACTCCGGCTATGACAACCATGGACGCTAACACAGATATGATACCAAAATAAATTTATAATAAGTAGTTTATCTATATTGTAACGCCCGACCCGACAAGGGTAAAGGAATCACAAGTAATGGTGTCATATCAAAGCAAACATAAATATCCAAAAGAAATCTCAACATAAATATTGAAATAATCCAAGTCAAATGACTTCAATACATAGGTCCCAGCGGAAAAATAAACTCCAAAAGAAAAGTCTAAAATATAAAGTCTAAATGGCATCATAAGATCAAAGCTAAAATCTCTAAGGTAAGTCCACACAACACTCATCCCAAAGCAATACCCAGCTCCAATGCTTAGATACCTGCCGCGGAAGAAAAGAAATGCGGTTGAGCTTCAAAAGCCCAGTGAACAGATATACAAGCAAAACGAATACGAAACAAGAACGAATACGAAATAAAGTGAAAGAAAGATAGTGAAATCATAATCATTTCAAAAGATAAATCAGGATATAAGAATAAGTTTTATAGCTAACTACCTCGAGCCCACACATATGCCATATCATAAACATATTCATAATCACATAAGGCAACAATTTGTAGGGGAGACCTACCAGAGTTATGAAGGACGTGCATGCACGCAGCATCAATCATCAAATAACATATAGCATATAACATATAATATACAACATATAACAGATCTAGGATGCACCCATACGCACCACAAACATACATTGATAATATAATATAAATTGAGCTCATAGCAAATACCAGATAAGGGACGTGGCAGAACTTCACTCTACTGCCCTAGAGTCACGTCAGAAGTGCATTACTGACACGGACATGGAACCCCCATGACTAGTTAATAATTGGCTCGGGTGTCAAACTATCTTAGGTCAAATAAGAATGTCATAACTGACATAGATCATATTTTATCAAATGTTTAATCATGTTTTCAAAATCAAAGTCTTCATATCATATAGTTCAAAATCAAATGTTTTATGATTCAAAAATCAAAGTTCAGATAAGCAACAGCTCAAATAGACACATTAGGGTTCATAGCAAAGGCTTAGGAAATCCTAATATGAAAGCTAACGAAAAGAAAACGTTATAGGAAACCTTTACTGAAAAGGTCAGAATATCTGTACCTTATTCCAAAGCAAATGATCGAAAAGAAGACACAGGGAAAGCAAAGGATTACTCCTTCTTCACAGAACCTATACACATTAACGGTCGTACATGTTATTAATGATTCCATAATCGTCGAAATGATCTTTTAATATTTTAGGGTTTTATAATTAAATGAGACTTAAATGTTTTATAATTAATATTGTAGATTAGGGTTCATATGTCATTTATTAAAGTTTAGGGTTGATGAGTTTCCAAATACTCATCATTTTTACATAATCTAAACTGCAAAATCATCTGAAAACACTCAAAAACACATCAAAATGATCAAATTATCACAAATCAGTGTTTTATGTGTTTTAATTTCAAAAATATCAAAATCAGATGAAAAATGTATAAAGTTTGCAAAATTGGCAGTTTTAGTCCCCCGAGTTTTAAAAGTTGTCAAATCTAGTCCCTGGAAATTCAAAAATGTGGAAATTTATCATTCAAGGTCCCTGAAGTATTCTAAATTGTTTAAAATGATCCTTGAATGATTCTTTGGTCAATTGGCAAGAAAAGTCCCTTAACTTTGGAAAATTGCAAAAATAGTCCTTGGACTTTAAAAATGGATTTTATGCAAAAAGGGCCCTTGTTTTATCAATGTTTGTCAAAATTGGTCCTTGTGAGAAGTTTGGAAATGTTCAATTTCAGTCCTTGGAGTTTGGTCAATTTACACTTTTGGTCCTTGTTTACTAAACCAAACCAAACGGATCCTTATAATAATCCAAGCCCAATCATAAGCCCAATCCAATATGACCCTTGACCCCTTGCACCTTGACCCCCCCAGTCCACAACTCACTTCTGACCCCTGCCACAAACCCAATTTGACCCCTTTGTTATTATTAACCCACGGTCAAAGAAGTCAAACCCAGACACAAAACGCGCCCAAAACCAGTACTGTAGCAGTGTCTCTCCCACTTCTGTTTACCCAAAACCAGACCTGGTTTTCACTCCTTTTTCTTACCACTCCCATACCTTGTCCCCTCCACATCATCTACATTCCAAAATCCTTTAATTACATCAACCAAATCCATTAATTGTCTTAACCTGCTTGAAGAATTTTTTGGCGCCAAATTGCAACTTGGACGGTTATGATCATTTTGAGTGATCCAATGGCTCTAGTTTGGTGGGAAAGTCTCAGAAGACATGTGGGATTGCTTAAAGTCTATAAAGTGGGATGAAGATGCATTGTACAAGATCTATCTAGTGTAACTTTTATTTTTTATATCGTTCTAGTCAAATTTCCAATTTCAGTTTATGTTGTAATTTTAAAACTATGTATTTCAAGTTCTAGTAATATAAGAAAGCTTCTGTGGAACTTTAATTCAAGTTTTAAAGTGCATTTCAGTTTATGCAAAATCTCAAGTTTAAGCAAAATCTCAAATGTTTCAAATGTTGTTGTTTGTTGTTTGTATGGATTAGAATAGGTCACATAAGCTCCTAGAAAGCTTATTGAAGCTTTTAGTTATCTTAAAAATCAGTTTAGCTTAAAAAAGTCAAAAATCATCAAAAATCCCATTAAATAGTTCAAAAATAAAAAAATCACTTGAAAAGGGTGATCACAGCTGGAGCAAGGTTTATTTTGGATGGCCTTGGGTTAGTGAACCTGTGGGGGTTCTATAGGGAGTAGTCCTTGGTCTTGGTTCTCAGTTTAAAGCTTGGAAGAATTTGTAAGCTTTTTGATAAAATTGTCATTTTACTGTTACAGTGCTTAAGTAGCTTATGTTTTTGTTTCTTTGTGTTCACTTATCATATTTAAGTGTGTTTAAACTATAAAATCAGTAGCTAGTACTTTTAAAATTTGTAGTTTACAAAAACTTGGTTTTAAACAGTTAAAATGAGATGATCATCAATTCTGAGTTAGAGGTTGTTTTGATTGTTGTTTTAGGCTTCATTAGTATTAACAAGTGATAATTAAAGGTCTGAAATCAAGTTTGAGGTTTAAAATTGTGTTTTACTCTCAAAAGCTTCATAACAGTCACAATAAGGTGTGTTTGGTTTAGTGTATTCAAAAGTTCTTTGGTCATTGGACTTATTGGAAACTTGTTTAACTAGGTCTAAACAACTCATACAAGTCAAGAAACAAGTTCTTAATAGCACAAAAGTCAAAATTTCATGTTATCTTATCTTTGCAGCCCACTGTTGGAATTTTAGAATTTCAAATCTTGATTTTGTGTTCTAAAGTTGTTAATTTTGCTTAAGTAAGTCTTATCTCACCTTAATACAACACATTAAGCACTTTAGATCAAATCAAAATCCAACTTAGTCAACTTTTTAGTTTTCTCAAAAAGTCAAAAATCTCAATGGGTCATTTTTGAATAAAGTTTGGAATTCCACTAAGGGTTCATCAGTAGGTTTCAGAGCATAATCTTTGGAGGTATTGTAGTCTAGTTGGTGTAGAAAAATACAAAAATACTAGATCTCCTTGAATCAGCTTTTAAAGTGCTTATTTTATTGCTTTTTGAGGGGTCCTTGTCTGCATAGGTGCCCTGTGCACAGAAACTGGTACCACTTTCATAAGCTTGCAACAAGCTCATTACTTGTCCAAATCTTGTAATTCTTGCTTCTTTGGAAAGCCAACTTGGTCATCTTGAGGACCCAAGTCTTGTTTTTAACTTTGGAACTCATTTGCTAGGGCTGCTATAAGCCTAGAGTTTGTCCCATTTTCTGTTTTTCAAACACTAGAGGCATAAGTGCTTATTAGCTTATTGTAGCTTGTCAGCTTGAGTTTCTGTCTCTTTTAGCTTCATTTTAGCTCATATAACTTGTTGGTAGCTTATTTGAGTTTCTGTTTCATCTGTTGAGCTTGTTTGAGCTTATTCCACTTAATAAGCTCATTTTCATGACTGTTTGATCTTAAGCTCATCAAATCAGCTTATTTGAAGTTTGTAAAATTTTTGTTTTTGTAAAAGTTTCATATTATTAGTATTTAAGTAGTTTTCAAAAATAAAAATCACAAAAACATCATTATAAAAATAGTGATAGCGTTTATTTAAGACTTTTTAGCTTTTTGATTTTTCTTTTCAACTTATTAATAAGCAAAACTTGTTTTTCTCTTTTTCTTAGGTTTCTGTTATCTTATAGGATTTTTAGAAAAAGTTTCAGATTTTTCTTTATCTTTTTAGTATTTATTATAATTTTAATTAGTTAAAAATAGTAAATAATTAGTAATAAATAATTAAAAAGTCTAAAAAATATCTTTTCTGTTTTAAAATTAGTTTTATCATATTTTAGATTTTTCAAAGTTAAAATTTTATTTTTCCAAGTTTATTTTCTATTTTCTAGTATTTAAGTGTATTTTAAATAGTTATTAATTAATAATAATTAGATAAAAAGTGTGAAAAATATATTTTTAGTTTTAAAATTAGTTTTATAGTATTTTAGATTTTTCAGAATCATAAGTTTATTTTTCTAGCCTTATTTTGTATTTTCTTTTATTTTAGAGTATTTATTAAATAGTTAAAATAGTTTTTAATTAATAGAAATTAATTAAATAGTGTTAAAAATAATTTTCCTTTTCTAATAATTTTCTTTTATTTTTAGGATTCCAAAAATGTCATTTTTATATTTTTAGGTCTTTTATTTCTTAGTTTTCACTTTTTATTTTGTGCGTGTACGTAGTTTTTAAAAACTCACGTTTACGTTTCTTTGATCTGGTTGTTGTGCTTTCCAATTCTGTGTCCAATTCCTTTCCAAATCAATCAGTAGTGTAATAATTCTAATCATAGCCTTTACAGATCACTATCCTTAGTGATCATCCCATCATCTGAATCAGTTTTACACACCATTGAGTCTCCTTGGGACTAAACGACCCGGGAATTCAATCTATTCTCCAGGACTTAATTGTATTTGTGTCTGAGCTGTTTTAAGTCTTTTAGACTTGACGGTTTAGCACCAACCAAGGGTTAAATGTGAAAATAGTTTAAACGTCATAACTCACACATAAAATAACGAATTAATATATTTAGCTTCAAAACCCTAATCGACTCTTATTTATATTCTAGGGTTTACGTTTACACGACCTTTACTTACTTAATATACTTTTAAAACTCATATGTGGTTCGGTTCAACTTAGGGTTTCAATTAATAAGTTATTACGCAAGTCTTAACTCATCTACGTACTTAACTCATTCAAGTTATCATGTTTTATACCTTAGTCGAATTATATGCATGGTTCGGTCCTTATTCATATGGTTCGGTTTTAATGTAACTCGACATATACTTGACCCGATTCAATATTACATATTACGTACATAGCTCTTTAATACTTTTAAGGTTTACATCATATGGTTTGCCTTGTTTTGGTTCTATACGCTCGACATAAAGAAAAGAAAACACAAATCGACCAAACGAAACAAATTACAATACAATAACTCAAGGTACATCAAACGAATACGAGAATATGTTATACCTTGACTTGGTTGAAGCAAAAATCTCGACACCAAGGGTGTATGTATTCGGCCGAGCAAGAGAGCAAAAGAAAAGAGAGGCAACAATAAAACTAGGGTTTCACTTTTGTGTTTAATGTGTTGTATATATAGTAGTAGTATTTTTGACTTAGGCTTGAGAGTAGCTTGGGTTTTGGCTTGGCCCAACCGAACACACCAAACGCACGCCATATGGGCTTCGGCCTATGGTCCATCGAAACAAACAAACACGACCCAAGTTATTTGCGAAACGTCCAATCTTCGTCGTACCAAAATCGATCACGTAATATATTCGTTAAGTTTTATTTATTCGCAAGTAAAGTTTTAAATTCGTTAATTGATATAAATATATTTTACGTATTTTATAAATTTCGATTCCAAGGGTATTTTAGTCTTTAGTCAGATTTTAGATTTCCAGGTTTTACAATTCTTCCCCTCTAAAGAAAAATTTTCGTCCTCGAAAATTGAAATGAAACGAAACGAAAAATGAAAACGAAAACGAAATGAGAACATACCAAACTATTCAAAGAAATGAGGATAACTAGCTCGCATCGACTCCTCGGTTTCCCAAGTAGCCTCACGTTCAGGATGATTTTTCCAAAGAATCTTAACGAACGGAATGACTTTATTTCTCATAACTCTTTCTTGTCTTTCTAGAATAGCTTCCGGTTCTTCAGATAAAGACATATCGGATTGAATTTGATCAAACGGATAAGAAGCAACGTGTAACGGATGATAGTTGTATCCCCTTAGGAGTGATACATGGAAAACGTCATGAACATGCGATAACTGAGGCGGAAGTGCTAATCGATACGAAACTTCTCCTATACGTTCTAGAATCTCAAAAGGTCCAATAAATCGAGGACTGAGCTTTCCCTTGATTCCAAAACGTTTCACACCTCTAAACGGCGAAACTTTCAAAAATACACGATCTCCAACCCGAAATTCTAAATCACGACGATGCTTGTCGGCATAACTTTTCTGACGAGACCTAGCTTCCTTCAACTTTTCTCTAGCAATAGCTACTTTCTCATTAGTGATCTCGATCATTTCCGGACCTTCAATCAAGCGCTCACCTACTTCATCCCAGCAAATAGGTGCTCTACATTTCCTTCCATAAAGAAGTTCAAACGGTGCCGCCTTAATGCTAGCATGCCAACTATTGTTATATGCAAACTCTACTAAACATAAATATTCATCCCAACTGCCAGTCCATTCTAAAGCACAAGCCCTTAGCATATCCTCTAAGGTCTGTATAGTCCTCTCTGACTGACCATCTGTTTGAGGATGAAATGCCGTACTAAAGTTAAGTCGAGTACCCCAAGCTTTTTGCAAACCTTTCCAGAAACGAGAAGTAAAACGCGGATCTCTGTCGGACACAATAGATGCCGGAGTACCATGAAGTCTAACGATCTCTTGCTGAAAAATCTCCGCCAATTTACCAATACCATAATCCTTCCCGATTGGCAAGAAATGAGCAGATTTGGTTAGTCGATCAACCACTACCCAAATCGCATCATGCTTCTTCCGAGTAAGAGGTAGTCCAGTCACAAAATCCATAAATATCTTATCCCACTTCCATGTTGGAATATCCAATGGCTGTAACAATCCACTAGCCCTTTGATGTTCAATCTTAACCCGCTGACAAATCATACACTTCGACACAAATGTCGCCACATCTTGCTTCATGCCGTTCCACCAAAAGTACTGCTTCAAATCCCTATACATCTTGGTAGAACCAGGATGGATAGTGAAAGGAGAACTATGAGCTTCAGTCATAACTTTCTCACGAAGTACCTGATCATTGGGAACACAAAGCCTATCTCCATACCATATAATACCGTCATTATCAACCTTAAACTCCGTCTGCTTACCTTCTTCAACATTTTGCGCCACGGCCCACAGCTCGCCGTCATCTTTCTGAGCCTCTTTAATTTGCAGTATAAGGTTCGACTCCACCTTCATACTAGCCCAGTATCCATCAAAACCTCGTACACGCAACTCAACATTCAAACTCTCTAAGTCACGAATAATCCTAGGCTCAATCTTGATACTCGCAAGAATGCCTGATTTCCGGCTAAGTGCGTCAGCAACTACGTTAGCCTTACCTGGATGGTACTGAATGTTGGTGTCGTAATCCTTAAGAAGTTCTAACCATCTTCTTTGTCTCATGTTAAGTTCCTTCTGAGTGAAAATATACTTGAGACTCTTATGATCAGTGAATATATCACACGTCTCTCCATACAAGTAATGTCTCCAGATCTTCAACGCGAACACCACCGCAGCTAACTCAAGATCATGAGTTGGGTAATTCTCCTCATAAGGTTTTAGCTGCCTCGAAGCATAAGCTATTACCTTTCCATGTTGCATCAAAACACAGCCTAATCCTTTCTTAGATGCATCACTGTAAATTTGAAATCCTCCAGAACCAGTTGGAAGAGTCAAAATAGGAGCTGACACCAATCTCCGCTTCAACTCTTCAAAACTCTTCTCTCGTTCATCCGTCCATACAAACTTTTCACCTTTCCTCATCAGTTGGGTTAGGGGTAGAGCTAAGCGAGAGAAACCTTCAACAAAACGTCTGTAGTAACCAGCAAGTCCAAGAAAACTCCTGACCTCAGTCACTGTCGTAGGTCTTGGCCATTTAGTGATAGCCTCAACTTTAGACGAATCCATGGTGATACCATCAGCTAATACAATATGACCAAGGAACGCGACTTGTCTTAGCCAAAATTCGCACTTCGAAAATTTGGCGTACAACTTCTTCTTCCTCAAAATCTCCAAAACTATCCAGAGATGTTCTTCATGCTCTTCTTCAGACTTGGAGTAAACTAAAATGTCGTCGATGAAAACAATAACAAACTTGTCGAGAAACTCATGGAAAACACGATTCATCAGGTCCATAAACACAGCAGGCGCATTGGTCAAACCAAAAGGCATAACTAGGAATTCATAATGACCATATCTGGTACGAAACGCGGTCTTAGGAACATCTTGCTCCTTCACACGTAACTGATGATAACCAGACCTCAAATCAATCTTCGAAAAGAACTTAGCTCCTTGTAGTTGATCAAACAAATCATCAATACGTGGCAGAGGATAACGGTTACGAATGGTAATACGATTGAGTTCACGGTAGTCGATACATAGGCGCATGCTTCCATCCTTCTTCTTCACAAACAAGACAGGTGCACCCCATGGAGAAACACTGGGGCGAATAAATCCATTTTCTATCATCTCTTGCAGCTGTTCCTTCAACTCCTTCAGTTCTACAGGTGCCATGCGATACAGAGCCTTCGAAATCGGTTCAGCACCAGGAATTAACTCAATGCTAAACTCAACTTCTCTAGCTGGGGGAAGACCAGGGAGTTCATCGGGAAAAACGTCAGTAAATTCGCAAACAACCGAAAGATTTTCAATGTTAGGACTCTCCAAAGATGTGTCCTTAACAGATGCTAGAAAACCTTGACACCCATGAGCAATCATGGTCCGTGCCTTCATAGCAGAAATGAGTTTAACGGATTTAAGAGGTTGAGAACCATGATAAACGAATTCGGGATGTTTTACGTCTCCAAAGATCACCGTTCTAGCATAGCAGTCGATTGAAGCTCTATGATAAGGCAATCAATCCATGCCTAGAATGATATCAAAGTCGACCATATCGAGAGGATACAGATTTGCAAAGCGAATACGATCATCAAAACGAAGAGGACACTTAACGTATTTATGATCAATGATCACGTGGTTTTTCATAGGCGTAGAAATCGATAAGTGATTTGTTAATGGTTTGGGCTTCATATTAAGTTTCTTAGCAGATGTGATAGATATAATGGAGTGTGTGGCACCGGTATCAAATAAAACGAAGACAGCATAATCATCAATGAAAAGAGTGCCCGTAATGGTACCTGAAGTGCGTTCCGCCTGGTTACGAGTAGTAGCATAAACACGTCCAGTAGTAGTCGGCGGCTTGATGTAGTTTCCAGGAATCGCCGAGTTCTTCTTAGGGCAATCTTGTGAGCAGTGGAACCACAAGCAAAACAACCACCAGTGGCCTTGTAACACTGCCCCGGATGAGCCTTTCCACAAGTAGTACAAATAGGTGGGGGGAGGCAAAACCTCAGCTGTCCTTTGCTGATTAGAGGATCCTGAAGCACGACCCTGATTTGCTCCTCGAGCTGGCTGATCCTTGTTGTAACGCTGGTTATTGTTACCTTGGTTCTGACGATCACTTCCATTCTTACCAGCATTTTTATTATCTTGACCCCTTGTCTCAGGGCGTCCAGTGTCAACATTCCTTCCTGATTGACCCCGCTGATCATAACTCCTATCCACTTGATTCCTCGAATCATAACTCCTACCAGAATTTCCTTTATAGTCATTGCCTTGAGTCCTACCTTGAATCCGATCACCATCGCGATTACGCTTGTTGGAACCCGAAACCTCATGAAAGATCTCAATGTTACGAGCTGCGTCATTGCAGGCCGACACATTCTCATACTCAATATTAAGCAATCGGTCCAACACCCACTTCTTCAGTCCCCACTTGAAGTGCTTAGCTTGACGCCTACCATTTCCAGCAATCGCTCCAACAAAACTCACCAGCCTCATAAATCTACTCATGTACTCATTGGAATTCTCATAATCAAACTGGTAGATTGCCTGATAATCCCTCTCATACCTTTGCTGCTCAGCATCAGGGAAGTAACGGTTATAGAAGATAGTCCGAAACTCAGTCCAGGTACAAGTCACAGCAAAAGCATCTCCTCCTCTTGCTTGTTTGAGCGCCTTCCACCAATTTAGAGCATCACCTTCCAATTTGAATGCAGCCAAACGAGTCTTAAACTCGTCTCCACAACCCAGTACTTCAAACAGCTTCTCAATATGAGTGATCCAGTCTCCGGCCTCAGTAGGAGTAGCAGCAGTGCTAAACGAAAGAGGCTTGAGCTTACCGAAACGCTCGAGCCAAGTGTGAATACCGACGGGTTGATTTCCTACACCACTACCCGAAGCACCATTCTGATTACGAATGTTATTGATCACCTGTTCCATCATCTCAGGTGTAGTAAGACCAGGGAAAAGAGAGTTGAGAGCATTAGCAATCGCAGTATCCATGTTAGTAGCATCATCGTCTCCATCCGCGCTACCAGTAGTACGAGTTCGAACCATCTGAACGATTAGCAAAATGAACAAAGGTGAGATACGAAATGGAAGTACGCAGAAGGAATCCTAAAGTCTACCCAAATCCTCACAGGTCAAATCCTAAGCTCTAAAGTCTCAAAACCTAGGCTCCATATGTCACAGGTCCTGACTACAAGTCGTAAACCTGGGCTCTGATGCCATAAATTGTAACGCCCCGACCCGACAAGGGTAAAGGAATCACAAGTAATGGTGTCATATCAAAGCAAACATAAATATCCAAAAGAAATCTCAACATAAATATTGAAATAATCCAAGTCAAATGACTTCAATACATAGGTCCCAGCGGAAAAATAAACTCCAAAAGAAAAGTCTAAAATATAAAGTCTAAATGGCATCATAAGATCAAAGCTAAAATCTCTAAGGTAAGTCCACACAGCACTCATCCCAAAGCAACACCCATCTCCAATGCTTAGATACCTGCCGCGGAAGAAAAGAAATGCGGCTGAGCTTCAAAAGCCCAGTGAACAGATATACAAGCAAAACGAATACGAAACAAGAACGAATACGAAATAAAGTGAAAGAAAGATAGTGAAATCATAATCATTTCAAAAGATAAATCAGGATATAAGAATAAGTTTTATAGCTAACTACCTCGAGCCCACACATATGCCATATCATAAACATATTCATAATCACATAAGGCAACAATTTGTAGGGGAGACCTACCAGAGTTATGAAGGACGTGCATGCACGCAGCATCAATCATCAAATAACATATAGCATATAACATATAATATACAACATATAACAGATCTAGGATGCACCCATACGCCCCACAAACATACATTGATAATATAATATAAATTGAGCTCATAGCAAATATCAGATAAGGGACGTGGCAGAACTTCACTCTACTGCCCTAGAGTCATGTCAGAAGTGCATTACTGACACGGACATGGAACCCCCATGACTAGTTAATAATTGGCTCGGGTGTCAAACTATCTTAGGTCAAATAAGAATGTCATAACTGACATAGATCATATTTTATCAAATGTTTAATCATGTTTTCAAAATCAAAGTCTTCATATCATATAGTTCAAAATCAAATGTTTTATGATTCAAAAATCAAAGTTCAGATAAGCAACAACTCAAATAGACACATTAGGGTTCATAGAAAAGGCTTAGGAAATCCTAATATGAAAGCTAACGAAAAGAAAACGTTATAGGAAACCTTTACTGAAAAGGTCAGAATATCTGTACCTTATTCCAAAGCAAATGATCGAAAAGAAGACACAGGGAAAGCAAAGGATTACTCCTTCTTCACAGAACCTATACACATTAACGGTCGTACATGTTATTAATGATTCCATAATCGTCGAAATGATCTTTTAATATTTTAGGGTTTTATAATTAAATGAGACTTAAATGTTTTATAATTAATATTGTAGATTAGGGTTCATATGTCATTTATTAAAGTTTAGGGTTAAATGTGAAAATAGTTTAAACGTCATAACTCACACATAAAATAACGAATTAATATATTTAGCTTCAAAACCCTAATCGACTCTTATTTATATTTTAGGGTTTACGTTTACACGACCTTTACTTACTTAATATACTTTTAAAACTCATATGTGGTTCGGTTCAACTTAGGGTTTCAATTAATAAGTTATTACGCAAGTCTTAACTCATCTACGTACTTAACTCATTCAAGTTATCATGTTTTATACCTTAGTCGAATTATATGCATGGTTCGGTCCTTATTCATATGGTTCGGTTTTAATGTAACTCGACATATACTTGACCCGATTCAATATTACATATTACGTACATAGCTCTTTAATACTTTTAAGGTTTACATCATATGGTTTGCCTTGTTTTGGTTCTATACGCTCGACATAAAGAAAAGAAAACACAAATCGACCAAATGAAACAAATTTCAATACAATAACTCAAGGTACATCAAACGAATACGAGAATATGTTATACCTTGACTTGGTTGAAGCAAAAATCTCGACACCAAGGGTGTATGTATTCGGCCGAGCGAGAGAGCAAAAGAAAAGAGAGGCAACAATAAAACTAGGGTTTCACTTTTGTGTTTAATGTGTTGTATATATAGTAGTAGTATTTTTGACTTAGGCTTGAGAGTAGCTTGGGTTTCGGCTTGGCCCAACCGAACACACCAAACGCACGCCATATGGGCTTCGGCCTATGGTCCATCGAAACAAACAAACACGACCCAAGTTATTTGCGAAACGTCCAATCTTCGTCGTACCAAAATCGATCACGTAATATATTCGTTAAGTTTTATTTATTCGCAAGTAAAGTTTTAAATTCGTTAATTGATGTAAATATATTTTACGTATTTTTTAAATTTCGATTCCAAGGGTATTTTAGTCTTTAGTCAGATTTTAGATTTCCAGGTTTTACATATATATTTAAAAAATTGTAATGCTTTTGTATTGAGATGTTTGAGATTCATAAGGAGATGTACAAAGTTCAACAATATAGCCTTCCTGTGGCTGGGTACTTGAACTTTTTATACATCGTAATACTATTTTCTGTTTGGAGTATGTTTTAAGGCTTTAATACTTTGTATGACCTATTTGTCTAAAGCAAAGCTGTTTTGCAGGGTCGGTTTGATGAATACCAAGAACGGGTGAATGAAGCTCAGCCAATGGTTATGACAGCTCTTAACTTTCAGCTAAATATAACATCCATGTCCGCATCTTACATCGATCGTTGACGGAAGCATGCCTCGCACAGTCACTTACGTTATTTTGGAAGGCGTGATTAGAAGGTGATATTTTGAAAATAATAATAATAATATCTGTATCAGGTCAGTTGTATAAGTCTGTGCTTTTTATATTAACATCGAAATTGTTTTTATAGGATGTGTTAACAATTACATTCAACATTTTTGAAAATAGCGGACGGGAAGACAAATCTTAAGATGTGCTCATTTCAAACTCCTAACCTACCCAGTGGCCTTTTTACCTTTCCAACTAATCGTATGTAGGTAATGCTCTTTTCAATAGATGGTTGTTTATTAGATTTGTAGTCTTATTACATTTGCTTTTTTTTTTATGGTATTATAGTACAAACGTATAATACATAAGCCTATAGTCTATAAGAGTTCAAAAATCATACTTAAGCTTACTGTTTAGCTGGTATCACCGTACCAGACTCGGGTTAGAGAATTACCTTGCTTATTGTTGCATTTAGAACTTATGCTTATAAGCTCAATAAACACTTTTAGCTAAGTTTGTTCAAAAAAAATAAATAAATACAAATTAAAAAAAAAATAATTCTACCTAATAACCACTTCCGGCTGATTAAGTACCCAAAATAGTTTACTTTGTTTTGAGAATGATACTAACAATAGGCTACCAAAATAAGATTTTTACCCAAACACCCCTTCGGTTTACCTTTTTAAAGTGGATATACATAATAAGTTAACGTTTAAAGTGAAGAAGAATGTATAGTTTAAGTCAATTTAGTTAGAAAATGCAACAAGAAATAATTTAAATATTCATGTATGTTGTAAATTACGTATGCAGCGATTTCTCTGGATGCTATAGCAACAAATGTAGCGATTATTACATTTACATAGGAGCACCGTCGGCATCCAGAAAAGACAAGCACATGGAAAGACCACACATGGTTGTTGCCTTAGTTTCCACCTTTATTGTGGCCCAATGTGTACATGATGCGGAGACTACAGGGCGGATGAGGGTATACAACGTTTTTTTTGGCTACTTCCAATCAATATTTACCTTTGCTGAGTTTATAACTGCAAATAGCTAATAAAACCAACTCCTTTGATTCATCTTTGAGTAATGTGTAAGAAAACATGTCTAACAGAACATTAGCTCTTTAAAGATTTAATAGGCTTTTTGTTTGGTGCTGTCAAATTCATGTAACTCAATTACTCAAGTGATGTTATCTCCATTAAAGTAAAATATGTGTCGTAATTTTTTAACTGCATATTGCTTCGATCTTTTTGTGCTCAAGGGCAATGGCGGAACCATGCTGTGGAAAACTAGAAGGGGGGTTGAATAGTTTTACCAATTAAAACTTCCTTTTAAACTATTTAGATCGACTTATGTCAATCTATTTCGTTGTGTGTGTTGGATGTTGATAAACAAGCATATAAAGATATGTAATGAAAAGATAAGAGTAAGAAGCACAAAACCACAACGCGAGTATTTATAGTGGTTCGGCTACAAGGACACCTTCCTTGCCCTACTCCACTCCCCGAGTCACCTACTCGAGAGTTTGTAATCACTACACCAATCTCCTTATGGCAGAGAATCCATCACAACGTCGCCTAATCTTTTTCCGGTACAAAGCTAAATACCGAGTTCTTTCACACCAAGGCGAACCACACCTAACACAACGTCGCATACCCTTTATACGGTGCTAGGCTAACCACCGAGTTCTTTCACACCTTAGGTGAACTACACCTTCACAACGTCGCCTACCCTTTATACGGTGCTAGGCTAACCACCGAGTTCTTTCATACCTTAGGTGAACTACACCTTCACAACGTCGCTTACCCTTTATTAGGTACTAGGCTAAGTACCTAGTTCCATTGAAATGGAGGAACTACTACCACACTACACCAACGACTAATCCCAAAGGAGATCTACTCCTTTACAACATCATCAAGGACATCAATATCCTTGGATCTAATGCTAGTCTATCTAGTACATCGAAACACACCATATCGAATGTACATCTAAGGCACCTTTCACTAATGCCTTTGATTAGATCTACAAGACACCTTTCACTAATGTCTTTGATTAGATCTACAAGACACCTTTCATTAATGTCTTGTGTCTTCACTTCTAAGCACCTTTCACTAATGCTTCTTGTCTTGACTTCTAAGCACCTATCACAAGTGCTTATCCTATAGACGATAGATACCCTTCACTAATATCTTCGTCTTGACACTTGAGACATCTTTCACTAATGTCTTTAACACTACGCTTCTTTGAAGAAAGAAAGGGATCATCAACAAGAGGACTTCAATAGCCTTGATGATGAGGAAGCTTGGCAACTCATGGACTTGAGCTTGCTCGACTTCAAAGGTGGTGATCTTCCCTTTAAGAGGAACCTAAAAGATCACACAAAAATAAAACTACAAACATAGATCTCTTGGATCTATGGTTAGTGAGATTTAACTTAGGGGAGAAAGTATGTTAGAGAAGGGTGAGATATAATGAAGAAATGGCTCACTATTTATAGAGGAAAAACCTACTGTTTCCCCGGATCCCACGGATCCCTTCCACTTGGGATCCGGCTAGCACAAAGCTAGGGATCCGTGGAACGCTCCTCTTTGCCCATGGGTATTTTTGGTTATGGGTCATGGGTCATGGGTTATGGGTTGATCCATGGTTTTCTTTCAAGATACAATGAACTTAGATAAGTGGTATATATAAAACCATGGGTTATGGTTCATTACCATTTGCTAGTTTCTACCCATTTTAGTATTTACATGTTTTTACCTTATTTTAGTATTTACATGCTTTTACCCATTTTAGTATACTTAGTTTAAGTATATGCTAACTCAATATGTAAACACTAGTTGTTGTACATATCTAAATCATAGAATCATTTATACTTGTTAACCCAATATGTAAACACTAGTTGTTGTACATATCTAAATCATAGAATCATTTATACTTGTTAACCCAATATGTAAACACTAGTTGTTGTACATATATATATCTAGATCATAAAATCACTTATACTTGTTTTAGTGTTTTATGTGAAAATGTGAATATGTTAGAAAACTATTAGTTCAAACCATTTACGTATTTTATTTGTTTCGTTAATATGATTTTACTTTTGTTATCGACAAAACATTAGAAGATCGTAAAATATAAATAAACGTTTTTACGGCTTATTTGTATTAACAATCTCCCCCTTTTTGTTGATGACAAAACATAAAATTATTTTAAGGAAAAGCTAAAATTCGTAAACGTTTGAATTTGTAGTTTTTACTTTCTTCTCCCCCTTTTTGTCGAAACAAAAAGTGTTAAAAGAAACTAACACAATTTTTATAAGAAAAATTATAAAAGATGTAACGAGAGCAAGTGACGGGAATGGATCTCGTCGTTACTCCCCCTTGACGAGTCCACCCCTAAGTAAGGGCGTCAAGAGACTAATTCTAATCTAGTTCATTTGCAACTAACTTATGCAAAGGATTACGTCTATGCGACGGGTGTGATCCCCCTAGATGATTGCAATATTTGCAACGGGAAGTCATGAAATTTAAATCAAATGTTGCAAGTAATTTTGCAACGTATTGTTTTGACACCAAGCTCCCCTAGCTTTAGGATGTCAAATACTTTATGTGTTAATTGAATAACTGCAAAACAAGGGTTAGAAAACAAGTATAATTCACAATTTCCGGCAAATGTGATAAAGAAAAACATTCTGACTTCACGGATCCCACGGTTCCCTTCTAGTAGGGATCCGTCTAGACAATACTGAGGAATCCGTCTGGCTGATGACTAAAATCAGCAAAGGTGATATAACAAGTAATGTTATCACATAAATGAGATATGAATACATATTCTCAGAAAAATAACAAGTAGCATGTAATTCCATTTAATAAAACAAGAGTTATGATATACATGACTCAAAAATAAGAAAATAGACAATACATAACTAGGAATTTCTTAGACCAACTAACGCTTGAAGCTTAGACACCACTATAATCTTCTAGCTCAAGTTATGTTTAGGTTTAATCTCGTCGAAACGTTCGAGGAGATGATAGAACATGAAACGTTGGTCTTCTCGTACTTCATGTATCAAACTTTCAACATGTTGACAATGATAGCAATCTTTGTCATGGCTAGGTAGTGGTGGTGGATGAAATGAAGTGGCTTGATTCAAAGGATCAATTGAAGTGGTTTGAGGAACCTCAAATGATGGAGGGATTGGTGGAGGTCCATTTAGGAATGGTTCGATCAAGAATGATGATGGTGGTAAAGATGTGTCAACTTCCATAAGGTCGGGTGGTTGACTTTGGTGATTTCTTATAATCCAAATGGGATTATATGATGGAAACGGCGAAAAGGAAGCCGGAGCAAGTGTTGACTCAACACCTTGATTTTGAATCATTGTTCCTCCTAATGAGGAGAATGTTGTCGGCGGAAGCGGATGAGACGGCCTAGGTGGCAAGTCCTCTAAATTATAGAGGTGAGGTGATGATTGTGGGGATGTAAAAGAGATAGCTCTAGGAACCAAAGGTGATGGTTTAGTGGAGATTATATTGTTTGACCTAGGAGGTATGGTTGTGTTTGGTATAGGTAGTTTTGTGGGTACTAACCTTTTAGGAATTGGTTTGATTGGATGATGAAGGTTTGTTGATTTGACCGGAGATGAATCGGTTGAAGAGATTTCGTGTACAACACGAGCCCTTTTGATGGGTGGTTCTTTGGTGTATAGGTTGTTACTTTGGGTTTTTCTCATGATGAGATGATTTGAAGAGATTGCAAAGGCTGAAAGTTAGAATGAGAGTGATGACTATGGAGGTCCTAACAAGCTGGTTTATAAACCAAAAGATTTGGAAAGTGCATTTAAGCTCTAAGCCACTAAGATTCATTGGAATGTGATGATTAGCATGCACAAGAGTCAACTACAGAGGTTGTGCTATTCTAGGAACTCATTTAAGATGAGATGGAGTGTTTGAGTTGAAATGATTTGTTTTAGTAAGATTTGTCATAGATTGTCATCCGGATCCCACGGTTCCCTTCTCAGAGGGATCCGTCTAGGCTAGTTCTAGGGATCTGGCGTTCAGCAGTTTATGAAAGAGTGGAAATGATGTTTCTAAGATCCTAGACCTACATCACCTTGAGTGTTTCAGTTCTCCTAAGTGTTTTAAATGAAGGGGTGCTTAAGTGTTTGAAGGCAATGAGTGGTGTAGCTAATGATTGTTATTTATGGAAGGATTTGGAACTTTCAACAAGTACCAATGGATGAGCAAGGATGACATTAAAGATGCCAATTGAAGTTAAAATGAAACTAAATGATCTTAGAGATCAAGTTGTGTCTTAGGATTATGTTTTGGAAAATATCCTAATGCTTATGAGATGGGAAAAACTAGGATTTGATCAACGTTGATCAATTTTGAGGTGAGATTGATTAATGATCAATATTGTCATAATCGAAGGACTTCTAACCTAGTTGTGAGAGATCATAAGAAGAATAAAGTGTGAGTTTTGGGAGCGGAAGAGTGATGGATTGAAATGGTAGATCTAACAAAGCCTTAGAATGTGATCTATGTGAGTTGGAAAGAGTAGGAAAGGTCGACCTATCTTGATAAAGTCTTAATCAATCTTAAGACACTATGTTTAGCTTAGTGTGAGGTGTTCTAAGTGATGTGTTTGACATATAATGCTTGCAATTGCATTTTCTGTTTTGCCGGATCCCACGGTTCCCTAGAAGTAGGGATCCGTTTAGTACAACATTTGGGATTCGTCTATTTGTTAGACAGAACCTTTACTAAAGGTATGCAATGATCTTTGACAATGCATTATATTCCAAGTTTTGTTTAAGTGAGTTCTAAAACTAGGAAATCAAATGTAAGATGTTTTATTTCATGGAAGAGATAGGATTACAGAGTAGAATTGATCCTATTTGACTATTCTAGGTTCCTTGAGTGTCTTCACTAGGAGGATCATTATGTGATTGATGGGTATTGGTGGAATCATGAATGAAGAAAGTCTTCATGAGAGATATGTGATGAGTGTGTAAATACTCATCATTTTTATACAAAATAAACTGCAAAATTATCTGAAAATACTCAGAAACACATCAAAATGATCAAAATATCACAAATCAGTGTTTTATGTGTTTCAAATGCAAAATTATCAAAATCAGATGAAAAACATATCAAATTTACAAAAATTGCAGTTTTAGTCCCCCAAGTTTATAAAATTGTCAAAAATAGTCCCTGAGCCAAAATTTCAAAAGAAAAGTCACCAAAGGTCCTTTTAAAATCAAAAGTTATCAAATTTAGTCCTTTGGTGGAAAATCTAAAAGTTTTGAGAAAGTTACAATTTAGTCCCTGAAAAATCCAAAATGTTCAAATCTAGTCCTTGGGAATTTTCAAAAGTGTCAAAACTAAACCTTGGACTATTAAATGTTGGCAAAACAAACCCTTTGGCTACTTTTCATAAGTTACAGTTCTGGCCCTTTGGTTTTGAGAAAGTGCAATTTTGGTCCTTGTGTTTAATAATTCTACAAACCAAACGGACTCAAGTTATTCCCCAAGCCCAATTATTAACACCCTTTAGCCCAAAATCATTACCCGGCCACTTAACCCGACCCAACACCCAACCCAATGTTTAAAATAAACATAACCCGCTCCCTTTCTCCCACCTTTCCCTCCCCCTGTCTGCCCACCATACCCAGCCACCAGCCACCCACCTAGCCAGCTATCTCACCTCCTTGTTCCCCCCCACCTCACCTACCAACCCACTACAATAAATGTTTCACCTTTCCTGTCCCAGATATCATAAGCAGTTTTTGGCGCCAAAACCTCTCAACGGTCAAGATGGGTCAATGTTAATCCAATGGCTGCTAGTGTTGCTGGGATTTGACCAGAAGAAAGAGAAAAGGACTTTTGAGCATAAAAGGAAGCCAAGAGAAGCTAGAATAGTTAGTTAGTCTTAGTTTTTTAATTATGTATGTCGTATTTCAATTTTCTTAGTCAAAACTAGCTTGTACTTGTATTTTCAGGTTCCTGTGTATTCAACTTAATCATTTCAGTATATTATAACTCAGTTTTAATCTCAATTCAAGTGTTAAGTGAAATTTCATGTTTCTGAGCTACTGTTTGAATTTACAATATCTAAATCTAAATTACAAGCTTCAATAAGCTTCTTTACAAGGTGAAACAAGCTTATGTTAGCTTATAATAGCTTTTCATAAGCCTGTGATTAAGATTGGAACAAAATTTGACATTGGTCAACAAAAGTCAACGCAAGAAGCAAAATGGGTACAAAAGTGATATGGTTTGATTTAAAGGTGGAAATGGGTTGAAATGGATGAATTGGGTGGAAATTGATAGGTTAGGGCTCCTTGTTTCTCAGTTGGCTAGCCATTGTGGCTTTGGACTAATTGTAAGTCCTAGATCATTTTTTGCATAATCTGTTTTAAGTAGTCTATAGTAGTTAATCTCTGTTTAAAAAGTAGTCATTAGGATTAGAAGAATCTAGTTTGATCATTGGTACTTGCTTAATCAGCTGCTCTATCATTTTAGCTAGTAAAACAAGTTTTTAAAGGGTGTTTGGTATTGCTACCTTTTCTGTACTCAAGACCTATTCAGTGTTTATCTGTTTTTGATTCATGTTTGTTTAGCCTCACTTAACTCATTTGAGTCAAGGTTTTACCTGCTTAAGTACAAAAAGTCAAAATTAAACTCAAATCTGTCTCACAGTCTCACTGTTGGAATTTTAAAGAAGCAAATCATCATTTTGTGTTTAAAAGTCAATAACAAAGGTTGTAATATCTTAATTTTATCATAACACACCATAATCAAGCATAAAAAGTGGATCAAACTTCATTTTAGTCAAAGAATTGTCTGTTTCAAAAAGTCATATAATGTCAAAAATTTGGATTTCAACAGAACATGCAGCATCTACACAGTCCTTATTAAAGGTTTTCAAGGTCTGAGTTTTTGGTCACAAGTAGTCCTCTTGGTTGTCTTTTAGACCTAATATCTGTTTTTGCCTTAAGCTTATTGGATAAGCTTGGGTATAAGCTCAAACTTGGCACTTTCTGCCCTGCACCACTCAGTATTAGCTGAGTGGTTTTCTCAGATTTTTTACAAGCTTGTGCAGAGTTTGTAAAAGCTTTTCAAGGGCTGTTGTTTTGGTCTTAGGTAGTCCTTTAGGTCCAGTTGAGTTTTCAATCATTGGATTTTAGTTTGGTGCTTATTTGGTTGCTTATTTCTTGTCTGCAAGTATACACCATTTTCTGTTTTTAGCTTAATCTCATAAGCTTCAAATCTGTGTTAACTTGTACTTCAGTGGTTAAAGCTTGTTGAATTTAGTTGGATTTTGGTTAATATAGCTTATTAGAACCTCTGTTAACAATTGGTAGCTTATCTTAATCATTTGGCTTATTTAGTGCTTATTTCAAAAAGCAATCTCACATCAGTTACATAATCTTGTACACAAGCACCTGTTTTTCTAATTTTCATAGCTTCTTATCATTATTTTAGAATTTCCCTGAAAATTTCAGATTTTTATAAGCTGTTTTGCTATTTTTCTTGATTTTAAGTAGTTTTTAGGCATTTTTAAATAGCTTTTAATAGAAAAAATTCAGAAAAGGTTCAAAAAAATAAGTTTTCATTTTTCTTAGACTTAGATAAATATAAAAAGTAGAAAAAGTAATTTTCTAGAATTTTCATAGTCCATTTGGTAATTTTTAGTAATTAAATTAGTTTTTAATAGTTTAAAATTCATAAAAAATAGAAAAATAGTCACAAAAATACAAAAATAGTTTTGAAAAGTCTATTTTGATATTTTAGACTTTTCCAAGTGTTAATCTTATTTTTATAGCCTAATTTCCTATTTTCTTGTATTTTAGGTAATTAATTAATAGTTAAAAATAGTTTTTAATTAGATAATTAGTCTTAAAAATAATTTTCTTTTTCCATAATATTTTCTTATATCATTAGGTTTGTAAAAACATCATTTTCATATTTTTAGGGTTAATATTGACTTAGTTTCACTTTTTTATTTTGTACGTCGTGTAGATTTTAATTTAAACGTACGTTTTAGGTTTTAAACGTTCATCACTTTAAATATAGTGATAGCGTTTATTTAATAGGTTTTGTCTTTTTAATTTTCTTTAATTTGCATTTAAGGCGTTTTTAATTTGTTGCCTTTTCTCGTAGTTATAATATCATTCATAATCCTTTTTCTGTTCAAACTTCTCGATCACTAGACGTTGATTTATCCATTGCACAGCTCGCTGGGACATAACGACCCGGGGAGACTCTATCCTCCTCTGATCTTAATTGCATTAGTGTTTGAGCAGTTTTTAGTCTTTTAGACTTGACTGTTTAGCACCGATCAAATTTTGGCGCCGCTGCCGGGGAGCTGTGCTGATTTATCTCCCGTTTTAGCAGATTAGTTGTTTGAATCCTCACTCATTGTTTATATCATCCATCTCTGTATATATATATATCCATATTTTCTTCTAAAAAATCCAAAAAACCCAAAAACAAGCAAAAACGTATAAAACACAAAAATATTTTCTCTTTTGTTTCTATATATGTATCAAAAATAAAAATACAAAAAGAATCGTCGTTTTCTCTAATAATTAACAACTTAAAAGATTACCACCGAAAACCAAGGCAGTGCACTACCTAACTGGGGGTGCGACCATAATAAGTTCCCGAACTAAAGATATAAAACTTGCCTTTGTGTCCTTGTGATTGGTGTACCTTTTTTAAAGAAGCCATTCATCTTGGATTATTGGTTAAGTTCACTGTTGTTTTGCCTCGATTTTGTGTTAATTGATTTTGTTGTGATATCGACGTTTCAGAACCAGAAACCCATAAAGATTCTTCTCACCACCATTTTTACAAAACGTCTTCATAATTCTCATTCTCATGTGAAAGATTTCATAATTCCATTTCTCTCCTTAACTCTGAGTTTCCTTAGAGTTAACTCTTGTGTATGCGCACTCGCTCTTCTAGATCTGTGAGCCCATTTCGTGAGCTTGTCAAGATTCCAAGGAGGCGTGTTCGTAGACTTTCTGCTCCATCAGTCGGATCTGAGATCCGGACTGTTCGCACTCATCCCGTTATCATGGCGGATGAGATTCCTATGTGCGAGCTTCTCCAGGCACCCATCGACGGGTATGGAGATGCTATCGTTGTACCAGCCATCGTGGCTGAAAACTTTGAACTCAAGACCGGGTTACTGAATCTTGTAACTTCAAATCAGTTCTACGGTTTTGAGCGGGATGATCCTCATGCTCATATAAGATGGTTTAACAAGATTGCATCTACCATCAAGTATAAGAATGTCCCTTCTGATGCTGTTAAGCTTCTTCTGTTCCCGTTTTCTCTTGAGGGGCAAGCCCGGATTTGGCTTGAAAAACAACCCCCTAAATCAATAGAGACATGGGAAGATCTGGTGAAGAAATTTGTGAATGAATTCTATCCACCTTCCAAGACCACCAGTCTTAAAAATGAAATCATCAAGTTCACTCAGAAGTTTGATGAATCCTTCAGTGAATCGTGGGATCGTTTCAAGGAATTGCTTCGCAAATGTCCTCACCACGGTTTCTCCGAGTTGATGCAACTCGACACTTTCTACAATGGAGTGAGTCAATCTGATCAAGATTCTCTCAATTCCTCCGCGGGAGGAAATTTCCTTAGCAAAACTGTCAAAGAAGCTTTGGCGATAATCGAAAACAAGTCTAAAGTCCGCACTGCACGAAGCAAGCCGGTTGTTTCCCAAGTCAGTGTTGGACCTTCTTCTTCTTCATCGCCCGTGAGTCAGTCTAGCACCGATGCTAAGATTGATAAACTCACGGAAGCTATCCAAGCTTTGGTTCTCTCCAATCAAAAGAAAGTCTCTTTTCCACAAACCTCACCTCCTGCTGAGGTTAAGAAAGTGGAAGTCTGTGTTACCTGTGGTGGCCCCCATGCTTATTACAACTGTATGGCCACTGATGGTAACCCCTTTGAAGCTAATGCTGTGGGCGGGATGTCTAATCAAGGAGGCAATCAATATCGTGCTCCTATAGACCCGAACCACCGTCCTAACCACTACTCTGGACCTCCCGGTTTCAATCAGAATCAAAACCGTAACCAGAATCAGAATAGACCGAACCAAGGTTTCCAAAACCAAGGTCATTTCAATCAAAACAACGGTTTTCAGAATCAGAATCAAAATTTCCACCAACAAGGAAATTACAATAGAAACCCAGGTCAGGGAAATTTCAACCCAGGGTATTATCATGGCAATAATCCAGGGAATTTTCAGAATCAAGGCCCTAATCCTAACAATAGAGGCCAGAATTTTCCTGTGCAAACTCAAGCCATTGTTCCAACTGGACCATCATCTGATGAGCTGTTGAAACAATTCATGAAATCCCAAGAGGAAATGAATCGGTTGTTGGTCAGCCAAATTTCTGACATCAAGAAGTCTTTAAATGATCGACCCTCGGGCTCAGGTACTCTACCTAGCAATACGATCGCTAATCCGAGGGGCGATGCAAAGGCGATCACAACCCGAAGTGGTGCTTCATATGCTGGACCCGCTATTCCTACTACCTCTTCTTCTTCTAGCCCGAAGGTAGTGGAAAGTGAACCTCCAAAACACAATGGACCTACGACTCCAATGCCCCCTCCTCCTGTGGCATTTAGTCAAGTTACCAAGGAAACAACGGACAAGGTACATTATTCAAGTCCACGAAGTACCGCACACGTCCAACCTTCGGTAGTCCAACCTCAAGTGGTCCAGCAACCCAAGTCAAATCAAGGAGTTGTTTTTGAACCTCCTGTAGCTCCTGTTGAGAATCAGAAATCCAAACCTTCTATTCCTTATCCCTCACGGTTACATGAGCAAAAGCTCCGCGAGAAAGCTAGTCATCAGATGGAAAAATTCTTTCAGATTTTCCAAGAACTTCACTTTGACATAAGCTTCGCGGATGCCATCATGTTGATGCCCAAGTTTGCATCCACTCTGAAACATATGCTGAGCAACAAAGAAAAGCTGTTTGAAATGGCTAAAACTCCTTTGAATGAAAATTGCTCAGCAGTCTTGTTGAAAAAGCTTCCCGAGAAGCTTGGAGATCCCGGAAAATTTCTTCTTCCTTGTGTTTTTCCCGGGATGATTGAGTGCTTTGCCCTTGCCGATCTTGGAGCAAGCATCAATCTGATGCCTTATTCAGTGTGGAAGCAACTGTCTCTTCCGGAACTCATTCCTACCTGCATGACTCTTGAGCTTGCAGATCGTTCTATCTCGCGTCCTCTTGGCATTGCCGAGGATGTATTCGTGAAAGTAGGAAAGTTCCACTTCCCAGCTGACTTTGTGGTCGTTGATTTCGATGCTGATCCTCGAGTTCCTCTCATTGTTGGGCGGGGATTTCTGAGGACGGGCCGTGCTCTTATCGATGTATTTGAGCAAGAGATCACTCTCCGTGTGGGTAATGAAGCTGTTACCTTTAACCTCGATCAAACTTCGAGGTACTCCTCAAATTATGACACTGAATCAATTAATCGAGTCGATTTGATTGATATTGCTTCAGAGGAGTACTCTCAAGAGTTTCTTGGTTATCTTCATAATTCTGTGAGTGGGAATTCCAATTCCACCACATCTTCTCATCCTATCATTGCAGACTCTTCCCCCTCTCTCACTCCGTTTGAGGGAGGTGACTTCCTTCTGGAAGAGATCGATGAATTCTTGGCTACTGATGAATCAATTCCGCCTGGAATTGATGGTGTTTATGATTCGGAGGGGGATATTCTTTATCTTGAGCAGTTGCTCAATGAGGATCCATTACCTTCACTCCCTCCGAAAGAGATCTCTATTGAGGAAATCAAATCAGTGCAATCATCCACTGAAGAATTTCCCGAGGTTGAACTTAAGGACCTACCTCCTCATCTTGAGTATGCATTCTTGGAGGGTGATGATAAATTACCCGTCATAATTGCTAAAGACTTAACTGAGGAGGAGAAAACTGCTCTCATAAAGGTCTTGAAGTCACACAAGCAAGCAATTGCTTGGAAACTCTCCGATATTAAGGGTATCAACCCTGAGTTTTGTACTCACAAAATCTTAATGGAGGATGACTTCAAACCAGCAGTCCAAAGTCAGAGAAGGGTGAATCCTAAGATTTACGAGGTTATCAAACAAGAGGTTCTCAAACTTCTTGATGCCGGTCTGATTTACCCGATCTCTGATAGTCCTTGGGTTAGCCCAATTCATTGCGTTCCAAAAAAGGGTGGCATTACTGTTGTCACGAATGAAGAAAACGAGTTGATTCCAACTCGATTGGTTACGGGATGGCGTGTGTGTATTGACTATCGAAAGTTAAATGACGCCACCCGAAAAGACCATTTTCCTCTACCCTTCATGGACCAGATGCTTGAGAGATTAGCAGGGAACGAGTACTATTGTTTCCTTGATGGTTTCTCAGGATACTTTCAGATCCCCATTGATCCGCTGGATCAAGAGAAAACTACATTCACCTGCCCATACGGGACGTTTGCCTACAGACGTATGCCTTTTGGCTTATGCAATGCTCCTGGCACGTTCCAACGTTGTATGATGGCCATTTTCCACGACATGATCGGGGAAACTATGGAGGTGTTTATGGATGACTTCTCGGTCATTGGGGACTCATTCCAGACTTGTCTCTCCCACTTAGACAAAATGCTTAAAAGGTGTGAAGACACCAATCTATGTCTAAACTGGGAGAAGAGCCACTTTATGGTCAAAGAGGGCATTGTCCTCGGCCATAAGATTTCTAAGAATGGGATTGAGGTTGATAGAGCAAAAGTTGATGTTATTGCTAAATTACCTCATCCTACTACTGTCAAAGGTGTTAGGAGTTTTCTAGGTCATGCCGGGTTTTATCGTAGATTTATTCAAGATTTCTCTAAAATCGCTCGGCCTATGACCCATCTTCTCGAAAAAGATGCTCCTTTCATCTTCTCTCCCGAGTGCATCGAAGCTTTTGAAACACTTAAGAAAAAGCTTACGGAAGCACCCATTCTAGTTGCCCCCGACTGGGACTTACCCTTCGAGCTCATGTGCGATGCAAGTGACTTTGCAATCGGTGCAGTCTTGGGGCAACGCAAAACCAAACATTTCCAGCCGATCCACTACGCGAGCAAAACTATGACTGAAGCTCAGACTCATTACACCACCACGGAAAAAGAATTATTTGCTGTGGTGTATGCGTTTGAGAAGTTTCGGCCATACCTTATCTTGACCAAATGCGTGGTGTATACGGATCACTCGGCACTCAAATATCTCTTTGCAAAACAAGATGCAAAGCCGAGATTGCTCCGTTGGGTTCTCCTCCTACAAGAATTTGATATCATCATCCGTGATAAAAAAGGAGCTGAGAACCTGGCTGCTGATCATCTCTCCCGATTAGAGAACCCTCATCAAAATGTGTTTGAGAAAAAGGAGATTAATGAAACATTTCCTCTCGAAACACTCAATATGGTTTCTTTTCGTGGAGATTCTTCTACCCCATGGTTTGCCGACTTTGCAAATTACCATGCGGGTAACTTTGTGGTGAAAGGGATGTCGTCCCAACAGAAAAATAAATTCTTCAAAGATGTGAAACATTATTTCTGGGACGACCCCTACTTGTTTAAAATCTGTGCGGATCAAGTCATCCGGCGATGTGTGTATGGTCAGGAAGCCGTTGACATTCTCAAGGCTTGCCATTCTGGACCTACTGGGGGACATCATAGCCCCAACTACACCGCCAAGAAGGTGTTTGATTCGGGATTCTATTGGCCCACGATCTATAAGGATGCCCATGAATTCGTCAAAACCTGTGACGCTTGTCAGCGTCACGGGAATATCTCACAAAGGAATGAAATGCCGCAAAACGCCATTCAAGTGTGTGAGATTTTTGACATATGGGGCATTGACTTTATGGGGCCATTTCCTTCTTCTCACGGAAATAAGTACATACTCGTGGCCGTTGACTACTTGTCAAAATGGGTTGAAGCTAAAGCTTTACCCACCAACGATGCCCGAGTTGTTGTGAAATTCTTGAAATCCTTATTTGCTAGGTTTGGAACTCCACGAGCCATCATCAGTGATCGTGGTACGCATTTCTGCAATGACCAATTTGCAAGAGTCATGCAAAAGTATGGTGTAACTCACCGTACCTCTACTGCGTATCACCCACAAACAAGTGGGCAATTGGAAGTTTCTAACCGGGGGATTAAAAGAATCTTGGAGAGGACGGTTGGTGAAAACCGTGCCTCTTGGTCGGATAGGTTAGACGACGCACTCTGGGCCTTCCGTACAGCTTACAAAACACCCATCGGGTGCACTCCATACAAGCTGGTGTACGGGAAGGCATGTCATCTTCCAGTTGAGCTCGAGCACAAGGCATACTGGGCCTTGAAGCATGCTAACTTTGACATACAGACAGCGGGTGATCATCGGAAAGTTCAAATGAATGAATTAAATGAACTCCGTGATCAAGCTTACGAGAACTCTTTGATCTATAAACAAAAGACAAAGAAGATCCATGACTCAAAAATCAAAAACCGCGTTTTCAACGTTGGTGATCGAGTCCTTCTTTTCAATTCAAGATTGAAGATTTTCTCGGGAAAGCTTAAGTCCCGTTGGTCTGGACCATTTACCATCGCTAAGGTTTATCCTTATGGCACCATTGAGTTATCTCAACCCGATGGTCCTAATTTCAAAGTGAATGGTCATCGAGTGAAGCATTATTTTGGAGAGGACATTCCATCCATGGTTGTCCCGGATCTTCAAACTTTCCCCATGAACCAATGAATGCGGGGATCGAGTCAAGCTAGCGACTCGGGAATCAAAAACAGTAGCATGCCATATGGGTTTTCACCCATATTTCTGTTTTCTCACCTCTTTCTACCACCCTAGTGTGGGGGGGTTGCCCACATGTGTAAAAAAAAAAAAAAAAAAAAAAAAAAAAAAAAAAAAAAAAAAAATCTTCTTTCTAAATAACGGCCGTAGTATTTCCCTTTCACGTTCTCTGTTTCGGCATAACCGCCGGTACTTTGAATATTGAGGGCAATATTCATCTCTAGTGTGGGGGGGATTCTCACGAATTTTATCATGTAAATATACCGCCTAATCCCCCCGTTTTTGGCCAAAAATTTTTTTGGAGTAAGTGTTCTACACTTTCTCATCTGGTTATCAGTCCGCCATGTCTGTAAGACAAAAGGATTGGCTAATCCAGGAGCAAACGGCTCTTGGTAAAGATTTCTCAAATCCGTTTATATGGCTTGCAATTTGCCCAAAATTGTATGGTATTCAGCTCACCATATCCTAAAAAGTGAAGAGTTGGCTAGCCCGCAAGATTATGGCTTGTGGTAAAGGCAGTGGAAAAACCATAATTGGTATTCAGCTCGCCAAAGATAATGTTGATAATTTATCTAAGAGTTGGCTAGTCCAGAAGGGTACGGCTTCTGGTAAAGACAAAATCAAATCCGTTGAAAGCTGGTGGTTTGCTCAAAATCACATGGTTATCGGTGTACCA
This sequence comes from Chrysanthemum seticuspe, assembly GCA_019973895.1. Classification (NCBI taxonomy): domain Eukaryota; kingdom Viridiplantae; phylum Streptophyta; class Magnoliopsida; order Asterales; family Asteraceae; genus Chrysanthemum; species Chrysanthemum seticuspe. The sequence continues at coordinate 96,677,341 of BPTQ01000003.1, read as the reverse complement.
TGGTTCTTACTTGAACTGAAACATTTGGCTACTCCAGAAGTGATGGCTTTTGGTAAAGAGATTAAAATCCATTATGTTTTCTCAAATCATTGCTAGGGACTAGCAATATCTCAGTGTGGGGGATTGATGAGTGTGTAAATACTCATCATTTTTATACAAAATAAACTGCAAAATTATCTGAAAATACTCAGAAACACATCAAAATGATCAAAATATCACAAATCAGTGTTTTATGTGTTTCAAATGCAAAATTATCAAAATCAGATGAAAAACATATCAAATTTACAAAAATTGCAGTTTTAGTCCCCCAAGTTTATAAAATTGTCAAAAATAGTCCCTGAGCCAAAATTTCAAAAGAAAAGTCACCAAAGGTCCTTTTAAAATCAAAAGTTATCAAATTTAGTCCTTTGGTGGAAAATCTAAAAGTTTTGAGAAAGTTACAATTTAGTCCCTGAAAAATCCAAAATGTTCAAATCTAGTCCTTGGGAATTTTCAAAAGTGTCAAAACTAAACCTTGGACTATTAAATGTTGGCAAAACAAACCCTTTGGCTACTTTTCATAAGTTACAGTTCTGGCCCTTTGGTTTTGAGAAAGTGCAATTTTGGTCCTTGTGTTTAATAATTCTACAAACCAAACGGACTCAAGTTATTCCCCAAGCCCAATTATTAACACCCTTTAGCCCAAAATCATTACCCGGCCACTTAACCCGACCCAACACCCAACCCAATGTTTAAAATAAACATAACCCGCTCCCTTTCTCCCACCTTTCCCTCCCCCTGTCTGCCCACCATACCCAGCCACCAGCCACCCACCTAGCCAGCTATCTCACCTCCTTGTTCCCCCCCACCTCACCTACCAACCCACTACAATAAATGTTTCACCTTTCCTGTCCCAGATATCATAAGCAGTTTTTGGCGCCAAAACCTCTCAACGGTCAAGATGGGTCAATGTTAATCCAATGGCTGCTAGTGTTGCTGGGATTTGACCAGAAGAAAGAGAAAAGGACTTTTGAGCATAAAAGGAAGCCAAGAGAAGCTAGAATAGTTAGTTAGTCTTAGTTTTTTAATTATGTATGTCGTATTTCAATTTTCTTAGTCAAAACTAGCTTGTACTTGTATTTTCAGGTTCCTGTGTATTCAACTTAATCATTTCAGTATATTATAACTCAGTTTTAATCTCAATTCAAGTGTTAAGTGAAATTTCATGTTTCTGAGCTACTGTTTGAATTTACAATATCTAAATCTAAATTACAAGCTTCAATAAGCTTCTTTACAAGGTGAAACAAGCTTATGTTAGCTTATAATAGCTTTTCATAAGCCTGTGATTAAGATTGGAACAAAATTTGACATTGGTCAACAAAAGTCAACGCAAGAAGCAAAATGGGTACAAAAGTGATATGGTTTGATTTAAAGGTGGAAATGGGTTGAAATGGATGAATTGGGTGGAAATTGATAGGTTAGGGCTCCTTGTTTCTCAGTTGGCTAGCCATTGTGGCTTTGGACTAATTGTAAGTCCTAGATCATTTTTTGCATAATCTGTTTTAAGTAGTCTATAGTAGTTAATCTCTGTTTAAAAAGTAGTCATTAGGATTAGAAGAATCTAGTTTGATCATTGGTACTTGCTTAATCAGCTGCTCTATCATTTTAGCTAGTAAAACAAGTTTTTAAAGGGTGTTTGGTATTGCTACCTTTTCTGTACTCAAGACCTATTCAGTGTTTATCTGTTTTTGATTCATGTTTGTTTAGCCTCACTTAACTCATTTGAGTCAAGGTTTTACCTGCTTAAGTACAAAAAGTCAAAATTAAACTCAAATCTGTCTCACAGTCTCACTGTTGGAATTTTAAAGAAGCAAATCATCATTTTGTGTTTAAAAGTCAATAACAAAGGTTGTAATATCTTAATTTTATCATAACACACCATAATCAAGCATAAAAAGTGGATCAAACTTCATTTTAGTCAAAGAATAGTCTGTTTCAAAAAGTCATATAATGTCAAAAATTTGGATTTCAACAGAACATGCAGCATCTACACAGTCCTTATTAAAGGTTTTCAAGGTCTGAGTTTTTGGTCACAAGTAGTCCTCTTGGTTGTCTTTTAGACCTAATATCTGTTTTTGCCTTAAGCTTATTGGATAAGCTTGGGTATAAGCTCAAACTTGGCACTTTCTGCCCTGCACCACTCAGTATTAGCTGAGTGGTTTTCTCAGATTTTTTACAAGCTTGTGCAGAGTTTGTAAAAGCTTTTCAAGGGCTGTTGTTTTGGTCTTAGGTAGTCCTTTAGGTCCAGTTGAGTTTTCAATCATTGGATTTTAGTTTGGTGCTTATTTGGTTGCTTATTTCTTGTCTGCAAGTATACACCATTTTCTGTTTTTAGCTTAATCTCATAAGCTTCAAATCTGTGTTAACTTGTACTTCAGTGGTTAAAGCTTGTTGAATTTAGTTGGATTTTGGTTAATATAGCTTATTAGAACCTCTGTTAACAATTGGTAGCTTATCTTAATCATTTGGCTTATTTAGTGCTTATTTCAAAAAGCAATCTCACATCAGTTACATAATCTTGTACACAAGCACCTGTTTTTCTAATTTTCATAGCTTCTTATCATTATTTTAGAATTTCCCTGAAAATTTCAGATTTTTATAAGCTGTTTTGCTATTTTTCTTGATTTTAAGTAGTTTTTAGGCATTTTTAAATAGCTTTTAATAGAAAAAATTCAGAAAAGGTTCAAAAAAATAAGTTTTCATTTTTATTAGACTTAGATAAATATAAAAAGTAGAAAAAGTAATTTTCTAGATTTTTCATAGTCCATTTGGTAATTTTTAGTAATTAAATTAGTTTTTAATAGTTTAAAATTCATAAAAAATAGAAAAATAGTCACAAAAATACAAAAATAGTTTTGAAAAGTCTATTTTGATATTTTAGACTTTTCCAAGTGTTAATCTTATTTTTCTAGCCTAATTTCCTATTTTCTTGTATTTTAGGTAATTAATTAATAGTTAAAAATAGTTTTTAATTAGATAATTAGTCTTAAAAATAATTTTCTTTTTCCATAATATTTTCTTATATCATTAGGTTTGTAAAAACATCATTTTCATATTTTTAGGGTTAATATTGACTTAGTTTCACTTTTTTATTTTGTACGTCGTGTAGATTTTAATTTAAACGTACGTTTTAGGTTTTAAACGTTCATCACTTTAAATATAGTGATAGCGTTTATTTAATAGGTTTTGTCTTTTTAATTTTCTTTAATTTGCATTTAAGGCGTTTTTAATTTGTTGCCTTTTCTCGTAGTTATAATATCATTCATAATCCTTTTTCTGTTCAAACTTCTCGATCACTAGACGTTGATTTATCCATTGCACAGCTCGCTGGGACATAACGACCCGGGGAGACTCTATCCTCCTCTGATCTTAATTGCATTAGTGTTTGAGCAGTTTTTAGTCTTTTAGACTTGACTGTTTAGCACCGATCAATATGTTTAGCGGTTCCATCATCTTGTTCACAAGTACGTACAACGGACTTTGAAATTGAGGATGGAAGTGCATAACATTGTGATAGAGGCGTGTCAAGAACATTCCATAAGGGATGAGTTTATTCTTGGAGCCTTGAAGATTTGCAATTCGCCTTGCGAAGAAGTAGGCGAGATTGTATGGTTGTTGTGTTAGCAAACAGTACAACATGTGAGCACAACAAGCAGGAAGAATATCTCGATTTCCCCTAAGACTCCAAACATTTTCACGTAGAATGAGAGCAACAGGCTTATACTCTTCTCGGATATCCCGTGTATGGATAATGTTTGGATTGGAGTAATATGGTCGAGGTTTGCATATCATGCGCGTTAAATCTTCCGGAGAGGGTATGTGTGAACAATATGGACTATTTTCTTCACGAAAGTTGAAGAGAGAATCAAGAGACCAATCTTCGGTGAAGGCACATTGTCCATGGTTTGGAATTCGGAGGATGTGAGCAAAATGCCCAAGGCTTAAAGTGAATTTTTGGTTTTTGATATAAAACCAAAGAGATAGAGAGCGATCCTCGTTACGAACGAGTTCCACTTGACGGAGGAATTCCATTATGAACCTTGGACATATTTTCTCGTTGATTTCAAGAAGACATTCTAGTCCTATGGCTCGGAAGGAGGTATTGATACCTTCTTCGAATTGTAGAGAGGTGTCTACAATACGTCCTTCATGGAAGTGACGGTTTTCGAGATTATTGAACCCACGGACATGATTGCCAGGTGTGTTGGGCTCAAGGGAAATGTTCGGGGTGTAGACGCTAGTGAGTGAAAAATCAAACTCGTATTCATGCGTCATAGTTAAACCTATAGAAGTGATGGGTTAATAAGGGAATACGTTTATGGTCAACCTATAATAATCTAACGTTTTTACTAGATATTCTATTAACAATTAGTATTTAGCTAACTCATGGTTTTGAAGCTCTAGTGGATTATTACTTTTAGAAAAGATAGTGGTTTTTAATCTTGCATGAAAACTGTTTTCCAGTAGGACGGATCCCACGGTTCCTTTTTAAAAGGGATCCGGCTAGTGTAACTTTCGGGATCCGTGGATCTGTAGTAACAGAACCAGTTTTACTAAAAACATAGGTTTTACGGTTATTGTACCATGAAGTATGTTTTATCCTACATTTTCTTTTAGCATGCATACATGACATCTAATGTATCACGAAAGAATATAACACATATAGATCAAAAGAAATGAAACACACATAATAACACAAACATCATAGATAAAATAGATAATCAATAATATTGCATTTCAATGCTAAGGATGATACAAAGGATTGGGTAAATGACCCCAATATAGATTAACAACACAAAGTAAATGTCTCCGTATGTGAACTTCATCATAGGGAACACAAGTGCGATGAGTGTTAGGGCGATGAGCACGAGTGCGATGTAAACCATGTTGATGACGGATCTTCTTGGTTTAGGAAGAGATGGAATGAGGAGGAAGATGAAGTTTTTTGAATGAGAGGGAATTTTTGAAATTGGAAAATTTGAAAAAGTGAGGATTGAAAACGTGGCGTCGAGTGGGTTTATTAATAGGGAAGGAGGAATTTTTGAAATTCGTGTTTTTGTTTTATTAGAAGAAATAAAGCATAAGCTCTATATACTATGACTATAGACGAGAAAAAAAATAACACGTATGTGAGAAACAGGCTTCCTAACGAAGCTACATGTAAATCATGTGTAAACACAAAAATCTACTCAAATAAAATCCTAGCAAATAACACTTATATACTAAACACATATCATTTAGATATAAGTAGGAAGTCATACCTCGAATGCACTTAGGAATGTCTTTTACAAGTGACAAATGTCACTTAGACGATTCCCGCTCCTTTGCGTCTAAGATACCTTCTTAAGGAAGGTATTCTTGTTACCAAGCAACTCCTAAAGCTTGGTGGGTATGAGCTTTGACTAATCAATATCACAAAGAAGATTAGTGCAATTAAATGAAAAAAAATATATATATAAAAAAATGTTGTTATCAACTCAACATCCAAACATATAGTTTTTGAAAAACATGGTGTTTGTTTTTATGAAAAACCTTCTTTGTAGTTTTCAATTAACTATGGATCGTATCAAGTTTTTAAAGTACAATATACTTCAAGAAACTTGGTAACGAAGCTCTGATGCCAATTGTGGAAAACTAGAAGGGGGGGTTGAATAGTTTTACCAATTAAAACTTCCTTTTAAACTATTTAGATCGACTTATGTCAATCTATTTCGTTGTGTGTGTTGGATGTTGATAAACAAGCATATAAAGATATGTAATGAAAAGATAAGAGTAAGAAGCACAAAACCACAACGCGAGTATTTATAGTGGTTCGGCTACAAGGACACCTTCCTTGCCCTACTCCACTCCCCGAGTCACCTACTCGAGAGTTTGTAATCACTACACCAATCTCCTTATGGCGGAGAAGCCTTCACAACGTCGCTTAATCTTTTTCCGGTACAAAGCTAAATACCGAGTTCTTTCACACCAAGGCGAACCACACCTAACACAACGTCGCCTACCCTTTATACGGTGCTAGGCTAACCACCGAGTTCTTTCACACCTTAGGTGAACTACACCTTCACAACGTCGCCTACCCTTTATACGGTGCTAGGCTAACCACCGAGTTCTTTCACACCTTAGGTGAACTACACCTTCACAACGTCGCCTACCCTTTATTAGGTACTAGGCTAAGTACCTAGTTCCATTGCAATGGAGGAACTACTACCACACTACACCAACGACTAATCCCAAAGGAGATCTACTCCTTTACAACATCATCAAGGACATCAATATCCTTGGATCTAATGATAGTCTATCTAGTACATCGAAACACACCATATCGAATGTACATCTAAGGCACCTTTCACTAATGCCTTTGATTAGATCTACAAGACACCTTTCACTAATGTCTTTGATTAGATCTACAAGACACCTTTCATTAATGTCTTGTGTCTTCACTTCTAAGCACCTTTCACTAATGCTTCTTGTCTTGACTTCTAAGCACCTATCACAAGTGCTTATCCTATAGACGATAGATACCCTTCACTAATATCTTCGTCTTGACACTTGAGACATCTTTCACTAATGTCTTTAACACTACGCTTCTTTGAAGAAAGAAAGGGATCATCAACAAGAGGACTTCAATAGCCTTGATGATGAGGAAGCTTGGCAACTCATGGACTTGAGCTTGCTCGACTTCAAAGGTGGTGATCTTCCCTTTAAGAGGAACCTAAAAGATCACACAAAAATAAAACTACAAACATAGATCTCTTGGATCTATGGTTAGTGAGATTTAACTTAGGGAAGAAAGTATGTTAGAGAGGGGTGAGATATAATGAAGAAATGGCTCACTATTTATAGAGGAAAAACCTACTGTTTCCCCGGATCCCACGGATCCCTTCCACTTGGGATCCGGCTAGCACAAAGCTAGGGATCCGTGGAACGCTCCTCTTTGCCCATGGGTATTTTTGTTTATGGGTCATGGGTCATGGGTTATGGGTTGATCCATGGTTTTCTTTCAAGATACAATGAACTTAGATAAGTGGTATATATAAAACCATAGGTTATGGTTCAATACCATTTGCTAGTTTCTACCCACTTTAGTATTTACATGTTTTTACCTTATTTTAGTATTTACATGCTTTTACCCATTTTAGTATACTTAGTTTAAGTATATGCTAACTCAATATGTAAACACTAGTTGTTGTACATATCTAAATCATAGAATCATTTATACTTGTTGATGAGTGTGTAAATACTCATCATTTTTGGTTAAATCTGAACTGCAAAACATCTAAAAATGCTCAGAAATGCATCAAAATACTGAAAATATCTCAAAATTGCATTTTATATGTTTCAGATGCAAAATGTTTAAAATCAGATGAAAAATGAGCAAAGTTTGCATAATTGGCAGTTTCAGTCCCCCAAGTTTCTAAAATTGTCAAAAATAGTCCCTGAGCCTTAATTTCAAAAGAAAAGTTACCAAAGGTCCTTTTAAAATCATAAGTTGTCAAAATTAGTCCTTTGGTGAAAAATATCAAAAGTTTGAGAAAATTACAAAATTGGTCCTTCAAGTTTGAAAATTGGCAAAATTGGCCCCTGGAAATTGGAAAATGGCAAGTTTGGTCCTTGTACTTTTTGAGATTGTCATTTTCAGCCCTTGGAAACAACTTTGCAGATATGGCAGAACTGGTCCTCCTATTTTCAGAATTGGCAATACAAGTCCCTTGATTATTAAGACCCTTCACCTCTTTTTGACTTGTCACAAACCATTTTGGACCCCTGCCAATGCCTTTGAACCCTGCCATTTGGACCCCCTCTATTATTTAATACCCAGTCAAACTACTTTGACTTCTCCTTTTTCCCTCCCACTCACGGGTTGCACTTCCACCACCATCATCACCCTGCAACCCCCCTGCTAACACTCCACCATCATCACCAACCCTACCCTCTACCCTCCTCCAAACACAACACTCCAAGGATTCATTAAATGCCCTCTAAACCTAACACTCAATCCCACAAACTGTTAAAATAGTTTTGGCGCCAAAACCAAATAAATGGCCAAGATCATCCCAACCAATCCAATGGTCAAAATTGTTAGTGGGATTTGAAGAGAGAGGTGAGAGAAGGAGTTTGGGTGTATAAAAGAAGAGGAAGACAGGGAAGCAAAGGGTAGTTAGTTTAATTTTTCACCTTGTATGTCGTTTTTTAGCTTGTAATGTCTTAAATAGTTTTCAGTTGTGTTTTTAAGCTTATTTGTATCAAACAAAGGTATTCAGGTGTATTGTAACTTATTTCAACTATCAATTCAAGTCTATGTTCAATTTCCATTTTGTATGTCCACTGTTGAAATTTCTATTCTCAAAATCTTATGCAAAAGCTGTTAGTGACTTATTTTTAAGCTCAAACAAACTCATTTAAGCTTATCATTGCTCTTTGTGAGTTTAAATTTAAGGTTCAAACATTTTTGAATATTGGTCAATGAAAGTCAACATGGAGCAAAAATTGATGCAGGAATGTAATGGGTGGTGCAGACATGTTCTTGGGGTTGATTTGGAAGCAATGGGTTGGTTTATGTAGGTTAGTGGTTACTGTGGTTCTGGTTTGATTGCTAGCAAGCCATTGTGGCTAGGCACACTTGTAAGTGTTTTTCAACAATTAATAGCATAGTCTGCTTTTGTGGTTACAAGTAGTTATAATCTGTCCATTAAGGTGTATTTAGGTTGTCTCAACATAGTTTGATCATTGAAATTAGTTGGATTAATAGTTAGCTTATTTAAATTTGCTAATCAGTGTATAAAAGGGTGTTTGGTTCTGCTGAACTATCTGTTTTTTTTTTGTATATGCAGTGGGTAGCTCTAGTTGCTTTAAGTTTGTTCAGTTCATTTGCAGTCATATATGTCTTACTTTTGTGCTTGTAACCACCAAAAGTCAAAATCATTCTCATTTGTCTTAAACAGGTTCACTGTTGGAGTTTTTTGAGAATCAAAGTCTTGAATTGTGTTTAAAATACATAGATAAAGGTTGCTTTAGCTTCATTTCATCCATTAACATCAAGTTCAGTCCAAAAATTGGCTTCAAATTTCATTTTGGTCAACTTTCCATTACTGTCTCAAAAAGTCAAATTGCAAAATCTCAGTTTGAGCCCATCTAAGATGATTTTTCATGGGTTCATTTATGGGTCAAATCAAATGAAACTTGTGGTGTTAAAAAGTTCTACTGGTCTAGTTTATTATTGCCATTTTTGTATAGTTTTGCAAATTTTCTAAAAGCTCTAAAACTGCTTTTCAAAAATGGCCTAAGTGCCTTGTGCACAAAACTCAGCTTATGCTGAGTTTTCTGAGTTTGTGCAAGCCCTTGCACAGAGCTCATCAGAGCTCCTCTAGGTCTAGTTTTTGGTCTATTGGTTCTCAACCAGGTCTAGTTTAGGTTCCATTTGTTAGTTTTTAGTTTCCAGCTTATTCATGTGCTTATTTTCTTGTTCCAAGTAGGTACCCAAAACTGTTTTTAGCCTTAATCTCAAATCAACCAAATCTGTTAAGCTTGATATCCAGAGGTTATAGCTTGTTGATTCTAGTTGCATTTGGTCACTTTTAGCTTATTTAAGCTTTTGTTTTGGTTTGGTGCTTATTGGTCTCCATTTGCTTATTCAAAGTGCTTATTTATAAGCACTTTACACATCAGTTCCATAATTCCACACATAATCACCTGTTTTTCCATTTTTCCTAGCTTCCTAATATAATTTTAGAGTTTTCCTGAAATTTTCAGATTTTTTCAAGTTGGTTTGCTATTTTTTTGCATTTAAATTAATTTTTAGGCCTTTTTAATTAGCTTTAAATTCAATTAATTAAGAAAAGCTTCAAAAAAATAATTTTTCATTTTTCTTAAGTTAAGATAAATATAAAAAGACAAAAAAATATTTTTCTAGATTTTTCTTAGTTAAATTTGTATTTTTAAATAATTTAATTAGTTTTTAATAGTTTTTAATTCCTAGAAAATCCAAAAATAATCAGAAAAATACAAAAATAGTTTTGAAAATTCTCTTTTGATATTTTAGATTTTTCCAAATCATAATTTTATTTTTCTAGCTTTATTTCCTATTTTCTTGCATTTTAGGTTAATATTTTATAGTTAAAAATAGTTTTTAATTAATAATAATTAATTAAATAGTTATAAAAATAATTTTATTTTTCTAAAAATTTTCTTTTATCATTAGGATTTTAAAAATGTCATTTTCATATTTTTAGGACTTTTATTTCTTAGATCTCACTTTTTATTTTGTACGTTTACGTAATTTTATTTAAACGTAAGTTTTAAGTTTTAAGTTTTAAACGTTCATCAATTTTAAAAATAGTGATAGCGTTTATTTAATAGTTTTTATCTTTTTAATTTCCTTTAATTTGCATTTAAGCCGTTGTAATTTGTTGGCTTTTTCTGTAGTTATAGTCATATCAAATCCCTTTTTCGTTCAAATTCCTCGATCACTTTAAGTTTGGTAATCCATTGCATAGCTCGCTGGGACATAACGACCCGGGGAAACACTATACTACCCAGATCTTCATTGAGTTCGTTCCTGAACCGTTTTAAGTTTCTTACGGTCGGCCATTCACAAGTGGCCGGCTTGAGTGAGAAAACTTGACTGTTTTGGAGCGCATCAAATTTTTGGCGCCGCTGCCGGGGAGCTGTGCTGATTATCTTACGTTTAGCAGATTAGTGATTTGGATATTCACTCCTTGTTTATACCATCTGTATGTGTTTATATTCTCTTTTAAAAATCAAAAACCCAAAAAGATTTTCATTCTTTGTTTTTACATCATGTTTTTCAAAAATACTCTTCTCGTTCCTCTTATCCGTATGATTCTATTTCTCTTACCCCCTCGTACCGTTTGATTCTACTCTTCTTTAACCTCAAAACCGTTTAATTCTATTTCTTTAACCCTCTACATGTTTAATTCTCATGGCGACGATCGATTATCCTCGTTGTTTCCACTGCAAAAGCCGTATGGAAGAGGATCAGCTCCGTTGTCAGAATCCGAATTGTTTATGCAAGCAATGTGGAAGGATAGGTGCAAGCAAATATTGTTATTGGTGCGAATTATCTGATAACTCTCTCGATGATTCTCCAAGTTTTTCCGACCATCCGCCACAACCCGATGAACCCGTTCAAGAACCGGAGACCATAACGGAAGTGGTGGAAATTGCTAGCTCTCAGAGCACACCACTTGTCCCACCTCCTGATTTTTCTGAATGTTCTTCGAGACTTGATAGTCATTCGGATTACCATGTTGGTTTTGTTGATTCTTTGAATAAACTGATTCCTCTTCATAACTCTCAAATGCAATCGTTTATTCCTTGTGTCGGTTGTGGTGAGCCTCTCTTTGGTTCACCCTGTCGTTGGTGTACGTGTGTACAATGCGGTAATGATATTCATAACGGGAGTTGTTTGTTTTGTGGTTCGAGGAATTCATTTTATTATGATCCTAATCCGAACTCATCTAACGACCCCTCAAATTTTTCCAATTACCCACCGCAGCCCGACCTATCTTCATATGATCAACATCACTGCTGTGAATTTTGTGGAGGTCCTCACCAAGGATTTGAGTGTCAATCCGGAAACACGTTTGTCTATGAACAGTTTTCCAGTGATGCTCAGAGTTTTGGTTATGACCAAAATCCATATGATTCACCATTCCAGACTCAAGAGTTTTACTGTTGTGAGTACTGTGGAGGTCCCCATTTCAGCTCTGATTGTCAAATAGGGAATCCATTTCCTTGTAACAATCATGACTCTTACGGATTTGACAATTTCCAACCTCCACAGCACCGTACGGTTCAAACTTCACCTGAGCCGTTATCTCAAGAAATCTCCCAAGATTTTGAAACCACAATGAAAACACTTGATGATATGATTAGTAACTTTAAGAATCAAGTGAGTGGTGAAAAGACCATAGGAGAATTGCTAGCCGAAGAACGAGAAGAACGAGAAGCTCGCAAATCTAGGGAAGAATTATTAATCCTAGAGCAAGCAGCTCTAAGGCGTTCCCAATTTCTCAAGGCGGCTCTATATGACGATGACGAGGAGAGTTTTTATCCTTTTAAAGATAACATTTCTCAACTCCCTCAGTCACTTGATATCCCAGCAGTTGAGATTCCATCTCAAACAACTGCTATCACACCCGAAGCTCCCACTCACTCTCTGAACATGGGGGACGAGCATCTTGACACTGTTCCTGAAAAGGAATCGGACGAATTCATAAAGTCTAGTGTTGAGAACCTTGTCCCAATCCCGAGAGAGTCACAGGGAACTTTTGACCATATGTGTGATTCTCCTTCCCCTATTGAGTGTTCAAAAGATCATTTTGAAACTTTCTCGGATCTTAGCGAAGATTGTGCTTCCTATGGAAACATCGAGTATGTTGAGGCATCACTCCCACAGTCTGATGCTGATCATCTTCTTGAGGAGTTCTCCGGTGAACTCACTCACATCAATCCACTCTTTGATTCCGAAGCCGATCTGGGAGAGACTGAAAGTCTCATGGATAATGATCGTTCACTCACTTCTTATCCCAACAGTCCAATAGAGAATGTTGATCACTTTGTTCCCGAAACATTCAAAGCTACTTTCACCAATCCTCTATTTGAATTCGACTATGAATTCACTTCAATTTCTGAGAATCCACTCTTTGATACTCAGATTGAGGATAGTGATGAGCCCACAATGGAACAAGAGTTCACAACATCACTTCATGTGAATGATTCTCTTCATGAAGAGTTCTCCGGTGAACTCTCTCATGACATATCTCCTCCGGAACATGATCATTTCTATTTTGATCTTGAGGATGATATTAGCTCGGAGGAAGGTGTACTCTATCATATGAGTATGCTTATTAATGATACTACCCTCACCCTTCCGCCCGATATGTCTGCATTTGAGGATGAAGAATGGATCCTGATTGTTATCAAAATCTTTCTTCCTTTCCTCAAATATCTTGTGATTTCTCTTCATCTTCACTCCTTCGGGAATGAAGACACTATCTTTGACCCCGGCATTTTCATTTATCATTGTTGAGCCGGTTCTATGTGTATCTCATCGGTTTGGAACTTTCACGTGCTTCAAATGTTTGTCCAAACATCTTGAATGAAAGTCTGATGGAGATTGTTCCTTCCACTTTGCTTCCCCATGAACCAATGAATTCGGGGTCGAGTCAAGCTAGCGACTCGATAATCAAAAACAGTAGCTAAACATGGGTTTTCACCCATGTGTTCCACCCTAGTGTGGGGGAGTTGCCCCACATGTTATATATATATAAATTTCCAAAAAAAAAATAAAATAAAAAAAAAGGTGAAAAAAAAAAAAAAAAAAAAAAAAATCTCTCTTTCTAAATAATGGCCGTAGTATTTCCCTTTTACGTTCTTTGTTTCGGCATAACCGACGGTACTTTGAATATTGAGGGCAATATTCATTTCTAAGTGTGGGGGGGAATTCTCACGAATTTTATCATATAATTATACCAATTCCCCCGTTTTTGGCCAAAATTTTTATTTTGGAGTAAGTGTTTTGCACTTACTCAATTGGTTATCAGTCCGCCTTGTCTAATAAACTAAAGGATTGGCTAATCCAAGAGCAAACGGCTCTTGGTAAAGATATCTCAAATCCGTTGACGGCTTGCAATTTGCCCAAAATTGTATGGTATTCAGCTCACCATATCCTAAAAAGTGAAGAGTTGGCTAGCCCGCAAGGTTATGGCTTGTGGTAAAGGCAGTGGAAAAACCATAATTGGTAATCAGCTCACCAAAGATAATATTGATAATTTATCTAAGAGTTGGCTAGTCCAGAGCAAACGGCTTCTGGTAAAGACAAATCAAATCCGTTGAAAGCTGGTGGTTTGCTCAAAATCACATGGTTATCAGTGTACCATGGTTCTTACTTGAACTGAAACATTTGGCTACTCTAGAAGTAATGGCTTTTGGTAAAGAGATTCAAATCCATTAAGTTTTTCTCAAAAGATTGCTAGGGACTAGCAATAGTTTAGTGTGGGGGATTGATGAGTGTGTAAATACTCATCATTTTTGGTTAAATCTGAACTGCAAAACGTCTAAAAATGCTCAGAAATGCATCAAAATACTGAAAATATCTCAAAATTGCATTTTATATGTTTCAGATGCAAAATGTTTAAAATCAGATGAAAAATGAGCAAAGTTTGCATAATTGGCAGTTTCAGTCCCCCAAGTTTCTGAAATTGTCAAAAATAGTCCCTGAGCCTTAATTTCAAAAGAAAAGTCACCAAAGGTCCATTTAAAATCATAAGTTGTCAAAATTAGTCCTTTGGTGAAAAATATCAAAAGTTTGAGAAAATTACAAAATTGGTCCTTCAAGTTTGAAAATTGGCAAAATTGGCCCCTGGAAATTGGAAAATGGCAAGTTTGGTCCTTGTACTTTTTGAGATTGTCATTTTCAGCCCTTGGAAACAACTTTGCAGATATGGCAGAACTGGTCCTCCTATTTTCAGAATTGGCAATACAAGTCCCTTGATTATTAAGACCCTTCACCTCTTTTTGACTTGTCACAAACCATTTTGGACCCCTGCCAATGCCTTTGAACCCTGCCATTTGGACCCCCTCTATTATTTAATACCCAGTCAAACTACTTTGACTTCTCCTTTTTCCCTCTCACTCACGGGTTGCACTTCCACCACCATCATCACCCTGCAACCCCCTGCTAACACTCCACCATCATCACCAACCCTACCCTCTACCCTCCTCCAAACACAACACTCCAAGGATTCATTAAATGCCCTCTAAACCTAACACTCAATCCCACAAACTGTTAAAACAGTTTTGGCGCCAAAACCAAATAAATGGCCAAGATCATCCCAACCAATCCAATGGTCAAAATTGTTAGTGGGATTTGAAGAGAGAGGTGAGAGAAGGAGTTTGGGTGTATAAAAGAAGAGGAAGACAGGGAAGCAAAGGGTAGTTAGTTTAATTTTTCACCATGTATGTCATTTTTTAGTTTGTAATGTCTTAAATAGTTTTCAGTTGTGTTTTTAAGCTTATTTGTATCAAACAAAGGTATTCAGGTGTATTGTAACTTATTTCAACTATCAATTCAAGTCTATGTTCAATTTCCATTTTGTATGTCCACTGTTGAAATTTCTATTCTCAAAATCTTATGCAAAAGCTGTTAGTGACTTATTTTTAAGCTCAAACAAACTCATTTAAGCTTATCATTGCTCTTTGTGAGTTTAAATTTAAGGTTCAAACATTTTTGAATATTGGTCAATGAAAGTCAACATGGAGCAAAAATTGATGCAGGAATGTAATGGGTGGTGCAGACATGTTCTTGGGGTTGATTTGGAAGCAATGGGTTGGTTTATGTAGGTTAGTGGTTACTGTGGTTCTGGTTTGATTGCTAGCAAGCCATTGTGGCTAGGCACACTTGTAAGTGTTTTTCAACAATTAATAGCATAGTCTGCTTTTGTGGTTACAAGTAGTTATAATCTGTCCATTAAGGTGTATTTAGGTTGTCTCAACATAGTTTGATCATTGAAATTAGTTGGATTAATAGTTAGCTTATTTAAATTTGCTAATCAGTGTATAAAAGGGTGTTTGGTTCTGCTGAACTATCTGTTTTTTTTGGTATATGCAGTGGGTAGCTCTAGTTGCTTTAAGTTTGTTCAGTTCATTTGCAGTCATATCTGTCTTACTTTTGTGCTTGTAACCACCAAAAGTCAAAATCATTCTCATTTGTCTTAAACAGGTTCACTGTTGGAGTTTTTTTAGAATCAAAGTCTTGAATTGTGTTTAAAATACATAGATAAAGGTTGCTTTAGCTTCATTTCATCCATTAACATCAAGTTCAGTCCAAAAATTGGCTTCAAATTTCATTTTGGTCAACTTTCCATTACTGTCTCAAAAAGTCAAATTGCAAAATCTCAGTTTGAGCCCATCTAAGATGATTTTTCATGGGTTCATTTATGGGTCAAATCAAATGTAACTTGTGGTGTTAAAAAGTTCTACTGGTCTAGTTTATTATTGCCATTTTTGTATATTTTTGCAAATTTTCTAAAAGCTCTAAAACTGCTTTTCAAAAATGGCCTAAGTGCCCTGTGCACAAAACTCAGCTTATGCTGAGTTTTCTCAGTTTGTGCAAGCCCTTGCACAGAGCTCATCAGAGCTCCTCTAGGTCTAGTTTTTGGTCTATTGGTTCTCAACCAGGTCTAGTTTAGGTTCCATTTGTTAGTTTTTAGTTTCCAGCTTATTCATGTGCTTATTTTCTTGTTCCAAGTAGGTACCCAAAACTGTTTTTAGCCTTAATCTCAAATCAATCAAATCTGTTAAGCTTGATATCCAGAGGTTATAGCTTGTTGATTCTAGTTTCATTTGGTCACTTTTAGCTTATTTAAGCTTCTGTTTTGGTTTGGTGCTTATTGGTCTCCATTTGCTTATTCAAAGTGCTTATTTATAAGCACTTTACACATCAGTTCCATAATTCCACACATAATCACCTGTTTTTCCATTTTTCCTAGCTTCCTAATATAATTTTAGAGTTTTCCTGAAATTTTCAGATTTTTCCAATTTGGTTTGCTATTTTTCTGCATTTAAATTAATTTTTAGGCCTTTTTAATTAGCTTTAAATTCAATTAATTAAGAAAAGCTTCAAAAAAATAATTTTTCATTTTTCTTAAGTTAAGATAAATATAAAAAGACAAAAAAATATTTTTCTAGATTTTTCTTAGTTAAATTTGTATTTTTAAATAATTTAATTAGTTTTTAATAGTTTTTAATTCCTAGAAAATCCAAAAATAATCAGAAAAATACAAAAATAGTTTTGAAAATTCTCTTTTGATATTTTAGATTTTTCCAAATCATAATTTTATTTTTCTAGCTTTATTTCCTATTTTCTTGCATTTTAGGTTAATATTTAATAGTTAAAAATAGTTTTTAATTAATAATAATTAATTAAATAGTTATAAAAATAATTTTCTTTTTCTACAAATTTTCTTTTATCATTAGGATTGTAAAAATGTCATTTTCATATTTTTAGGACTTTTATTTCTTAGATCTCACTTTTTATTTTGTACGTTTACGTAATTTTATTTAAACGTAAGTTTTAAGTTTTAAGTTTTAAACGTTCATCAATTTTAAAAATAGTGATAGCGTTTATTTAATAGTTTTTATCTTTTTAATTTCCTTTAATTTGCATTTAAGCCGTTGTAATTTGTTGGCTTTTTCTGTAGTTATAGTCATATCAAATCCCTTTTTCGTTCAAATTCCTCGATCACTTTACGTTTGGTAATCCATTGCATAGCTCGCTGGGACATAACGACCCGGGGAAACACTATACTCCCCAGATCTTCATTGAGTTCATTCCTGAACCGTTTTAAGTTTCTTACGGTCGGCCATTCACAAGTGGCCGGCTTGAGTGAGAAAACTTGACTGTTTTGGAGCGCATCACTTGTTAACCCAATATGTAAACACTAGTTGTTGTACATATATATATCTAGATCATAAAATCACTTATACTTGTTTTAGTGTTTTATGTGAAAATGTGAATATGTTAGAAAACTATTAGTTCAAACCATTTACGTATTTTATTTGTTTCGTTAATATGATTTTACTTTTGTTATCGACAAAACATTAGAAGATCGTAAAATATAAATAAACGTTTTTACGGCTTATTTGTATTAACACATGCTATACTTAGCGGGTGCAAGCGAATCCAGTCGGACCATATAATTCTCTAAAAGCATATGTACATTTCCTGATTCTCCGTACTTTTGCTAGATTAAAGGCTTGATTTGTTCTATACATCAACACAGAGACATGCAGGCTAACCTGCTCGCTTTATACTAATTATATAAAATTAGATAATTGCTTACTCGACAAAATATTAACATAATTACTCGACAAAAATCTTAATATTATTATTACTTTCAATATTCTTTTATTCCAGATGAGCATTCAGAAGTCAAACCGTATGTATATGTTGACTATAAGTTTTATGGCATTGATAGATGGTGTTGAAAAGACGGCTGAGGCCTTGAGCTTCAAAGATGAATATGGGAAACAATAGGAAACATCAATTATAGTTGTAAATTATTTAATTTAACTTTTAATTACTTTTTAGTATATATTAGATTATCAAGTTTTTAATTGACTAAAATGGCGGCAACCTGATATCTTATCATTTGAAAATTAACTAATATTTGAATGTTGCATGTATTCTCTCTATCAAGAAAAGCTCTAATAGGATCTTTGCAAACGAGATTAAATATCAGTTATTGTCTATTAAAAAATTGATTTTTTAAACAAGAATGTATCGAAGATTTATGTACTTACACAATTCAATTTACCATTTTAACCGTCATTTGTCACGAGGATAGTTAAGTTGATATAGGTCATGGATATCCTTTATCAATATCAAAAGATAGAGCTAAGCTTTACAAAGCTTGGAGATGAAGTGGCTATGTCCAATGGAACTCATATGTAACAAAGTAAGTTGGCTTCCGCTTTAATATCTTTCTGAAAAGTGCTTAGCTTTAGAAACCATTGAGCGGCTGCAAGTGATGTACACACTTTTATTTTGCAACTGACGTAGGGAGCATGCTGACAACATTGACGACCAATGATGTCTCCCCAATAAAGAGTCTTACTCATGAAATACCTGAAACATCTACACCAGCAAAAACAGATGAAGTTCAATCACGTACTACAAAAACCAACTGTTTCAAATATAAAAAACGTACATATTAACCTTCAAACACGTACTACAAACATAAAGTTCAATCCAAAATACCAAAAAACAAAACATAACAAACATTGTATTGCCCATACTGGAACATCTATCCACCAACAAATCCATACGCATACCAAATTCTACAATTAACATACAGATACATAACCAAAATAAAGTTAACACAATGATACCATTCAGTATGTTAACACCAAACCTAACTACCATTAAACTAAACGAAAACATAAACCAACAAGCGCAGTTGGGAATTTCAACAAACTTCAAACACCGCCATCATGACTGGATCCTCACCATAGAAGACATCCGGAGTATCATAAACTACCTCTCTTACAAACTGAAATCTAATGAATTTGTTCATTCGAAAACCAAATTCATCAGCCAAGGTCTTCCAATTTGTCCTTATAATCATATGGTCATTCCTCCATGGCTGATCAGTGTGACATTCAAGCTTCATAACGACACGTCTCTCAGAATTCATTCTCCTTAGAATAGCATTCTCATAGCCTTGAAGATGGTTATCAGACACAAAGCGAGATGGAATAGTCTGCAACAAATTACATGCCATTAAAAAAAATAACAACCATAATAAACATTATTTACATACCAAAAATTTACCATAAATAACAGACAACAAATTAAACAAAAATTAAACTCCCTTACCAATCTACCACCATCTAAAACATACGGAAAAATTTTGGGTAGAAAGTGCTTTAAAGATTTTATGTTGTGATGAAGACGGGAAATACGCAAAATCAACAACAAATGTTTTCTACAAAGAAGCTTTGTTTAGAATTTAAGTTAACGTATATCACTTTAATACATTTTCAGTATCTACAACTTTACAAACATACATAAAATTCATAATGTTTTAAAAATTATATATGTTGTGTTATTAACCATCCACGCAAACCATACAATTATTTATAATTCTTAACAAAAAAAAAACAACAACTAAAAACCAAAGAAACAATTTTTTTATAGTATTCTTTGACAATTCTAAAAAATGTATTTCAGTTAACAAAAAACAACAAACAAATAATTATAAGTCATGCCCGCCCATTGGGCGGGCTTCGAAAACTAGTATATATATATATATATATATATATATATATATATATATATATATATATATATATATATATATATATATATATATATATATATATATATATATATATATATATATATATACATATATATATATACATATATATATATATACATATATATATATACATATATATATATATATATATATATATATATATACATATATATATACTAGGCGAGTACCCGTGCCTAGCGGCAGACAATTAACGATATGCAATATTGTAGCCAAGTACCCGCACCTAGCGGCAGCGGTGTATAGTTTCAACAAATTATAGGTGCATCGATTTTGGCGAGTTTAATTTAAAGGTAACAATTACTTATGTGTGAGCATACAGTTTTTTCGAAAACCGTTACAACGGCAGTAAAACATACTATCGCTGAACTCATTTGCAATATTTGCGGTTTTACACTAATTTGAGAAATGATAAAGAGACCTAAACTTAGGCCTAATTTTAGGTTTAAAACCAAGTGGCATCATCTTGATGGCTATAGACAGAGACCTATTTATTTTACAATCATCAGGATGATGCCACTTGGATTTAGGCCTAAAATTAAGCCTAAGTTTAGGTCCTCTATCATTTCTCCAACAATTTATTGGTTGTAATCAAGATGAACTTCGTGTGAGTATATCATTTATTAGACTTGTATTCTATTTGGATTGTATTCATCTGTAGCGTTTACAAAGATATGTTGTAGCAACAAAACAACTTTTAATAACATTTATATTCCTTTAAACTACAGTAAATTATATCTCCCTATGTCATTTTTACTAAACTCTTGTAGTCTTGTATATGTCAAAAAAAGTCTTCACGTAGTACAGTTGTACTTTTTACCCTTTACTTTTTTCTAGCCACTTTTAATGCACATAAGGTACTATAATGTCATGTGATCTCAACTTTTATATGGTGGCTAGAAAACCACCATGAGGTTCATACTCAAAATCAACTTTTTCAAGATATATATATTATCTCTTTATTCTTTGTACTAATAATAATAATAAAAAGAATTTGTTACAATATGGATTTGTTTTTTAGCAACACATAATGTGATTGAATTTGTTTGAGTGTTTGAAGACCCAAACAATTAATTACATTGCTTTTATGCTTTGATAGACATTAATCTCATTACAAATTTGGTCTTTGATAGGTGACATGTTTTCATGAAATTCAAGTTAATACTACCATCTGTACAAGCATATCATGTTTCGATGATGCAATCAGTTCCAATGCACCATCAATAAAGTAAGTATGTTTAGAGAGACGAAAAGTGTGAGAGTTAAATTTTTGTGTGTGAGAAAGTTCACTCTAAAATTTGGTGAAGAGAAAGAGTAAAGTGGGTATTTCATTGTGTCTTGACTTATTTCCAATAAAGCTGTGTTACTCTTATTTTTTCGGTTTTCACAACAGTTCAAATTTCGATGACCAAGCAAAATGCTATATCTTGTGGTGTGTAAACCCCACTGCCCTACTCCTATAAGCCTTAACATCTTTAATGAAGTTGTTGATAATTGTCATTGAGTGGTCCTTGAAATTTGGTAAGCTTTTTATTGGATACCGCAACACAAATTTGAATTATGCATGTTTTCATACGAAAATTTCAAAATTTACTATATATCTATCTACCACAATTTTGTAAAGTAGTATAAAGTAAAGTAACGCCCAATGCCGTCTT
This sequence comes from Chrysanthemum seticuspe, assembly GCA_019973895.1. NCBI lineage: Eukaryota > Viridiplantae > Streptophyta > Magnoliopsida > Asterales > Asteraceae > Chrysanthemum > Chrysanthemum seticuspe. Next base: position 96,655,782 of record BPTQ01000003.1, on the reverse strand, counting down.
TCACGGGTTATGGGTACCCAATACCGTTTTATACAATTTTATAAAGTATGAAAACTATTATTTTTTCAGCTAAAACGTTTTCAAACATTTTTTACTTTAATAATCGAAAACTCACAAAAATTTTTGAAATTTTAAAAATTTTGAAATTTCAAAAAATTTCAAATTTCCAAACGTACTATATTTTCAAAATCTATGATATTGGAAAATCAGAATTTTATAAAAAGTTCAAAAATGATGATATTTTATAGGTTTTTTATTTCAAACTTTTCAAAAGTTACCAAATATTTCGATAGATAAGAAGAATAAAAGAATGTTACACATTTAAAAAAAAAATACTAATACCCATTTTAGTAAATACACTAATTTATTTACCATAAATTACACACAATTTTAACAAGTTCGCTAAAAAAGAGTTAAAAACAATTTTTGCTCAGATTTGGCCGGCTGCAAATAAATGGTTATTTTATTACACCGCCAACACCAGATCATCATAGCGCATCTTTACAACTGTTGCCAAACACAAAACCCCCATCCACAACAGATTCCAATCAAGCGAAAGGACCTAAAACTTCAAGTATCAAATCTACCAAACACAACCATCCCAAAACTTAATTAAAGTATCAAATTTACAAACCTCAACCAGCCCTAAATAACATAGACCAAACACAAAACCCCAACATATTCCGGCATACTCAACCATCAATGCCACCACCAACAACAGTCGTGGTGGCGGCAACTTTGTCAGTGGTAGCACGAACAACACAAGCAGAACAACCAAACATCAACCAAAACCACAGGTCTGGTTCTACCACCAACAAAAACCATCATTGGCGTTAGATCTCGCTTTTAAAACACAAACCACCCTAACCAGCGGCAATATCGCGGTTTAAAGACCAAGAAACACATGTACAACCCAAGATAACCAGCGGCCACCATAACACGTATCTGGTTTAACCAAACACATGCATAGATCTCGATTATCCAAATCCAAAACACAAGCACAAATCTTGGTTTAACCACCCAATAACACAAATTCGAACCGACCAAAACCACACAAAAAAATCAAGAACCAAAATCACAACCTGTATGTAAAAAGATTTGGACTTTTAAAGAGACTTAATTAATAAAACTCTAAAAAATCAGATTTATAACAAAAAAATCTCATGTTTATAAAATTAAACATAAACTCGTTTTTAAAATAAGCATGTACTTATAAATTAAAAACTTGAAAAGAAGCACACTTGTAAAAAACTAATAACCATATCAGACTTATTAAATAAAATCAAAATAAAGAACATTTATCATAAAAAAAACACAATAACTAAAAAAATTCACAAAAACTACGAATTATATAGATCTATAAATTACTTAACAAAATATACCTCAAAAGACTTCAAAACTGGGTTTCTGTGGGGGCGATGGTGATGGGTCGACGGTGATATTTCGATACTGGGTTTCGACAGTTGGATGTTTTTGTGTTATGTGTGTGATGATTAAAGTGGGTGTGACCACGAAAAAAGAATATTGATTCTCAACAGATCCTGTAGATCGGACCATGAAAAAACCACACAACAAAATCCAATGACACTATCGAAAAACCACAAAAGTGGCGACAAAGGTTTGAGAGCAGATTTTGAGATTTTGTTATGTGTATTTAGTTTAGAGAGAGATGCAATTGTGTGTGTGTGTGTGTGTGTTGTGAAAGTGTAACCAGGGATGTATTTGTGGCATGTGTTATTGTGTTTTCCTTGTTTATTTTGTTTGTTTATATATGGTAGTAGGCTCGGGTGGCTGAATCTTAATATTAGGTTTGGAGTAAGGTTCGATTTTAGGTTGGGTGTGTGTAAATTTAGGGTTGGAGTTTGGTTAGGGTGGCTGAATCTTAATATTTAGGTTGGGTATATTGGTGCTTTTTAAAGGAGTAAGATATACATATACATATACATATATATATATATATATATATTATATATATATATATATATATATATATATATATATATATATATATATATATATATATATATATATATATATATATAGTTATGTTATTTAGTTTATTGTAAAGTGCGACGTTATAAGCACTATGTTATGAGCATTATATAGATTTAGTATCAAGGAGGCCACCTCGGTCACATTTGAAGATTGGAGTTGGTTAGTGTGCTATATACATATATATATATATATATACATATATATATATATATATATATATATATATATATATATATATATATATATATATATATATATATATATATATATATATATATATACATATATATATATATATACATATACATATACATATACATATATATATATATATATATATATATATATATACATATATATATATATATATATATATATATATATATATATATATATATATATATATATATATATATATAGTTATGTTATTTAGTTTATTGTAAAGTGCGACGTTATAAGCACTATGTTATGAGCTTTATATAGATTTAGTATCAAGGAGGCCACCTCGGTCACATTCGAAGATTGGAGTTGGTTAGTGTGCCAACAATTAGAGAAAAGGTAGTGTGCCCATCATGACGTCCTCTAATGACACATCTACCTAGTATTTCATGATCCGGTTTCTTAACTTCAAAGCTTGAACTTTGGGCGGACGGTAAGTGGTGATGACTTGGTTATAGATTTATACTATCTGCTTGATTTTTATTTTACACCATTTATATATCCCATGTCTTATCCTACCCTTTAGTCATGAAGCGTGTCTAGGTGATGCAGCGAGCAATCTTTGGTGTCTTGGCCATGGATTTGGTCATGTACCATTGGTTTTGTCCACTTCGCCATGACATGTTAGTAATGACAAGTCACCCCTAACCTTTGTCGTGTCTACCCATATTGCCTTCGAAAATTGGTCAGCTGTCACGCAAACCTGAGGACTTTAAAAGAAAAATGGATGAGGTGCTCGAGTATTCTACAAAAAAGAACTTTGACAAAGTTGAGCTGGTAAGATTTAAAACAAAAAAACCATACATTGTTTATTCAAACTGTGGTTTAACGTAAATATGTATATGAAACAGGTATTTTTCCCAATAACCATGCCAACAGATGAAATCAATCGATACTACCTTATTGTCTACAATTTGAAGACAATGGAAGTAGATATTATCGATAACATGCATGATGACAGTCAATACATACATAAAAGATACGGGGATACTCCAAAGGCACTGGTAAGAAACTTTAATTCACACGCAAATGAATATGTATGTTGTCTTTATTTACTGTTGCGTCTGTTGAGAAAAAGTTTGAAAGTTGATGCGTGCCATGATGTTAAGATAGTGGCGGATAGTTTGATTACTGATTGTGTTGATACTATTTTCGATCTCGTTTCGTTGCTGGTATGATTTAATTGAGAATATAGCTACTACTGATTTAATTGCCTAAACGCGAAAATGATACCATAACATGTATGATGCTATTTTGACAGAGTGACTGCGAATGCGAGATATGTTGTAAATATGACGTGATTCATAATTTATATATAAACTTAGTTATTTAGTCTTTAAATATAATAAGGAAATTAGTTAGTTTATTGATGTATCATACAAAACAAAATTATAGGTTTAAAAAGCTTACTTATTTATACTCAAATTATAGGTTAGTATGAAGTTAGTGATTATGATTAGTGCAATAAAAAGTTTATTAGTGTGGATGTTTGTATTAATAGTGCATCTGGGTACAGATTTTATAGAAGGTAGTAGTATGGTTTGAGTTGGTGGTGCAAATGAAACTATTATTAGTTATATGGATGATATATATGCACTGTTCGATGCAATGCATGAACTAGTTTAGGTTTCTTATGTAGTTTACGGTGTCAATATTATATTTGTTTAAAATTAGTGCATCAAAGATTATAAAGAAAGTGCATCTAAATGTATTTAACATCTACTGATTAATATATTCAATTACAGACAAGGGAATTTGCGTTATATCTGCACTCAGTGGAACACCCAGCTGCAGCTAAAATAACAACATCAAAACATAAAATCATGAAGCTGGAGTGGGAGACAATATTGAACCGCGTTGATTCTGAGATTTTTCTAATGAGACACATGGAGACATTCTTTGGAAGGAAAAAGGAGTTCAATTCAGGTTTGAAAAAAGAGAGTGTTCAGCAACAAAACCAGATAACCGGGCTTCGAAAGAAGTACGTGGTGAAGATGTTGATGACAATTATCAACGAAAAAAGACAGATGCTAGAGCAAGAGTCGAAAAGGTAAAGCAATTTCAACGAAGCTTAGAAGTCAAATTTACATAAGACTGCATTCCGACGTCTTCAGCCAAGGGTTAAAAGGTATTATGATGAGCACTAAGATAAACTCAAGAAAAAATGGAGCTTCCTGAACAAATTTACACCAACAAACAATATGATGTTATAAATTTGAATTCTGAACTAGATCTACGTACTTTACCGTATTATGATGGTCTCGTATTAATATAGGACATAAAACAGTATTATGTAGCAGGTCAAATCGTATGTTTTTTTCAGAACTTTCACATATGATTCTATGAATGACATGTTACATTACCTTATATGTTAAAATGTGTTTAAACATATATGGGTTATGATGGTGCATCAATATGATATAAAAGGTGAATCAAAATGATAATTACTGATACATATGTGAATGATGTAAAACTACATTAAATGATGTAAAATTACTGTATCAACTGGAAAGTTAATACTGTAAAATTATGTCATCAATATTTTAAATATTGTAAAATTAACATATGAAAAAGTTAATAACTAACCATACAATATAGTAAAATCAGTGCATCAATATTTTAAATATATTGCATCAAGCAACAAATTTTACAAAAAAACATCAACTATATAATCAAAATTATGCCAATTCCATAAAATCCAATATCATAAAACCTGAATCCAATACAGATGCAATTCCATAAAATTCCAATAAACCTGGATCCAATATAGATGACAATTCCATAAAAAAAATCCAAAATCCAGATACATGCATCAGACAAACATGACATTATTCTGCATATGATGCTTATTTAGAAAAATCCTAAAAAAAATTAAAAAAAAAATAAAAAAATAAAAAAATAAAAAAAATGCAAGTGAAAGTGTATATAGGCTATCCAGATATCATAATCAGCAAAGGTTAATCACTCCTCGTAATTAACATCCATGGCACGAGTAGAATGGCATTCTCTTTTGTTACTAGCCCTGATCGTGTCTTTATAAGGGCATGTTCTGGAATTATGTCCTTCAGCCTTCCCACAAGTGAAACAAACTCGCCTCTTTTTTCCTGCTTCAGCTTCTTTGCGAATTATCTCATCAATATTCTTCCAGCGAGTATGAATCCCAGTCCCTTTGTTCTTTGATTGTTTCGGAACCTTTATAACAACGCCTTCAGGTTCCCTAACACCAAGCATTGAACAAAACATATCAGATTTGCTCTTGTTTAACCCAACTGGAACATCAGACTCGGCCCTAGAGAGAAGTTCAGATAACTCCAAACGGTACACATCAAGCTTTTCTCTACAGGGCATCAACCTATCAACCGTGTCTTCAACAATACGACGGATTAAGCGAATAACAACATTTGAGCTAGAATCAGCAGCAGTCACAAACGCATCCAAACAAACATTATCAGGAGTCTTACACCACCTATCAAGCACATACTCTCTCGGGAAATCTTCAACACCATTTAACCTCAAAACGTAAAAGACATGATGGCAAAGCAACCCAAACAAATCAAACCTCTTGCAAGAACATGTAACAGACATATCAGAAGAACAAAACAAAACCTGTATAATTAAATATATATATATATATATATATATAGGGGCGCATTCTATGCAGTACCCATATTAGATGCAGTACTTTACAGTACTCATTTAGACCAATAAGAATGGAGTATTATTAAATTTTTTAATTAATTCAAAAGGGTAAAATAGTAAAATACATTCTATTTTCTTTTTGAATTTTTTTAATTAAAAAACGTTTTTATAAGCCCCTTAATTTTCGGAATTAAAAAAAATTTAAAAAATGAACTTTTTTTTTTCAACAGTCATGTTTTCTGAAAGTGCATATGTGTTTTGTCAAACTTATTTCGCTTAAATAATAATTGTACATATGTTTCTAGTGTACATTCTTTGATCTTTGAAATTCATGACCAAAAACAAAAACAAAAACAAATACATGTAACCTCTAAAGATTAATAGCAAACCAAGAACATAAATAGTATACACATTCGATATCAAATAAAATACAATTTAAGTACAAATATCTTGTCCAATATAAATGTGTATGCTACTTAAAAACATGTGTGCACTCTTCACTTCCTCATCAAATTCATTAGAACATATCTACACGTCTTTCAAGAACATAGGTGCACGCGGGGCTTTCTTATCAAATTTATTAGAACATATGTGCACGCCTTATAAAAACATGTATGTTTGCAGTGACTTGCATAAACTTCATAATTAAAGCACCAAAAACACGATCCCTGCTTTGGAACAAAAACAAAAAATTAAATAGTTAATCATGTTAGCTAAAAAATAAATCAACAAAGCATTAAAAAACGGATATAATTCATATAGTGACTAGGGACTTTTCAAAAAGTGATTACATACGCTAATTAATTAATGAGAAAAAGGGACGACGAGACATAAGCATAAAAGATAGATTACCACATGTACAAACTAATATACACTAGAAGAAAATTGGCATGTAAAGAAGAAATAATATGGAAACTTGGATTTCTAGTGGTGTATGGATGATGTGTACTACATGCTTATTGAATTACAAATTACCTGATAAGTTTCACCAGTGTATAAAAGAGTTTGACTATGCATTGCACATAAGGCACTTGTATCCTAACAATAAAATACTTGTTCTCCTATTATAGCAAAATGCAAAACTTGACTAAGCATGTGAAAGCACATGAGATGAATGAACAAAGGTAAAAATTGTATAAGGATGATGGGTGTACAAAGAAAAATACGAGAACAAGTATTTTTTTCATAAGCACTTGGGTGTTCTTTAAAAATACGAGAACAAGTATATAATTATATAAGGACGATGGGTGTTCTAGTATTCAGGGTAATTTATTCATAAGCACATGGGTGTTCATTAAAAATACGAGAACAAGTACTCAATTTCTTAACTAACGGAGACTTACACATCTCTGTACTTGGGTACATCTTTTGTATCTTTGTATTCAGGGTAATTTAACCCACATCTTCACCTCTGAAATGATGACAAGTTTGACCGGATGCGAAAATACGACCACAACCTCTAAGCAAAACTTGACACTCGACCAACAAAATTATTAGATCTGAATCCCACCACAAGACTACCCAAAAAAAAAAAAAAAAAAAAAAAAAAAAAAAAAAAAAAAAAAAAAAAAAAACCTATTTTAAAAAGGGTTAACAACGAACTAGAAAAGAGGATGTGAATAACCACCGCCGACTTTGAGATCCAAAAGAGATGCGTGTTTTTTTTGTTTTTTTTTTCTTTATGAGAATCCATTTTTCCCATACTCGTTTATGCTTATCAGATCTAAAGAATTTGAAGATGTTTATTTAATTTTTGTTTTCTGTGGCCGGATAATGGATCTGAGAGACAACAATTGTTTTTTTTTTTGGTGAGTTTCTAGGTTTACAGAGAAGATGATGGAAAGTGAGATAACAAGTTTCTAGCACATTTTTAGGAGATAATGCAAAATACCTAAATTACCCTTTCATATTTACAAGCATTGTCTTAATCTTTTAATTAATTGCATTAATGGCACAATTCATCATAGCCATTAATAAATCAATCTAATGGTTCATAACGATTTAAATGGTACTGTAAAGTACTGTATCTAATATGAGTACTGCATAGAATATAACACTATATATATATATATATATATATATATATATATATATATATATATATATATATATATATATATATATATATATATATATATATATATATATATATATATATATATATATATATATATATATATATATACATATATATATATATATATATATATATATATATATATATATATATATATATATATATATTATTGCCTTAGCTAATGCATCTAAATATATATACTACAAGCATCTAAATATAAATCAGAAATATTCAGTGATCATCAATTTATTGCACCTGGATGTAACAATTAAAATGAATCTAAATACAGTAATTAGTGCATCTAAACATAACAAAAAAAAGGGCATCTAAAAATTAAAATATACATACAAGTATTTACATACCTCAAAAACTTCAAACGATGTCTTGTCATTCCACTTTTTAACACCCGTGTCCCGAATGGAATATTTCTCAAAAATCCCAATCTGTTGAGTACTAACAGACAAACAATGTGTAACAGAAGCAGATATTTCTTCTTGTATATCAAAGAACAAATTTAAAGTATAAATCTCAGCAGCGTCCTTTTCTAATTTCAACCCAGTATGCAAATCCGGTTTTTTAAACCTAGATTCATGATCATTTTTACGCTGAGAATACCTCTGAGAGTCCATAGCAGAATCAAAATAGCTAATAAACTCAACAAGGGTTAAGTTTGCATTAGTCCATCTCCCAAAAAAATGATTCTCGGATTCAGACCTCGAAGTTGTACGCATTAAATCAGATAAGTCTTCATCACGCAAAAATGCAGGAATCCATCTAGACCTCATATCGTAAATATCAAAAAGCCACTTATTTTCAGACAGTCCAAACTCATCAATAATCGATTTCCATTATTCCTCAAAAATACTTGGCGAAATCTGATCATTCCAAACGACAGCACACAATCGTTTCCTAAAGTCAGTGTTATTGCAAACTGATGAACCAACCTGTAAAAAAATGCATCAGAAAGATAAAATTAATGCATCAAATACTCAATGTGTCATTATTACAAAACTTAAAAATTCGAATATACCTTAATCGACAATTTCTGCATAACGTGTCACATGCAAAGACGATGGCGCGCGTTAGGGAAAACATCTGCAATGGCTTGTTTCATAGACGGGTCCTGGTCAGTCACAACATCTTGCGGATTAGTTGAGAATGCCTTTTTAAACGCCCGCAGAAGCCACTTATAAGAAGCTATTGTTTCATCAGCAAGCAAACCGGCACCGAAAGTAACAGATCAGTTATGATTGTCGATACCAGTGAAAGGCACAAACACCATTCTGTACCTGTAATTAATATTTAGTGCATCAGTTTATTATAAAAAGGTGCATCAATATATATGAAAAGTTAAACACTAAATAAATGCACAAAAAAGTAAAAGTAAGGCATGAAATATTACTTGTTCGATCTAAAAGTAGCATCGAATGATATCACATCGCCAAAACGCCGGTAATTCATCTTAAAACAACTATCAGCCCAGAACAAAGCAGACAACGAATCCCCTTCACCTTTATAGTAATCAACAAAAAAAACCCTCACAGTGTTTTTCAAGATTCTCTAACTTCTCAACCACCATTTGAGCGTCACGGTCTCCAATAAAGGTACTCATATCACGTTTAAAATTCTTTCAATCCACCACAGTTGCACCAATATTCTCAAACCCACCGTAAATCTCTTTCATCAGCTTAAACGCTCTAACACTCTAACAGGACCAACGTTGGAATTCGACACTTGCATGAAAAAATGTTGTTTAGAACAACCCATGTCCCTTGAACTCATCAGAAACTGCATGTCCTGTTGTGAAACTGGCGGATGGTTGTATTCTTCAACAAACACATATACCTCATACATAACCCCATCGATCTTCCTAACCCTCAACTGAGCCAAACATCTAGTCTTACACGATGTATTCTTCCTAAACATTTTCTTAGCAAAAGAATCACCAACCAACGATAAATCAATGCCCTTACCCTTATTGTCAATTGCACCATCAACACCTTTACCATTCGCCCTACCACGCATAGCAACATCAGAATCCGACCTATGTCTATCATACCTTGAATCTCTTTTCTTCCCACCTCTGTTACAGCTAAAGTACTTTATACTAGGACAATCGCTCCCATCAGGATTACTCTCAGTACCAAGCTTAATATCAAACCCTCCCATTTTTGAATAATGACGATAGAAATTATAAGCCTGAACCAATGACACAAATACAGTTCCTTTTGTCAGTTTAAGAGACATATCCACATCAGGAACCCAAACCCTAGACCCATCAATAACCGAAGAAACACCAATAGATCGATCAATAACATTGGAGACTGTAGAAAACTAGAAGGGGGGGTTGAATAGTTTACCAATTAAAAACTTTGTTTTGAAACTTATTGAAAGATCAATTGATATTGATCTTGAGTATGTTAATGAAATATGCAAGCAATGTGTAATAAGTAAATAAGGAAAGAGATGATCAAACCACAACAAGTTGTTTATAGTGGTTCGGCCTACAAGGACTCTTTTTCCTTGCCCTACTCCACTCCCCGAGTCTCACACTCGAGAGTTTAACTTCACTAGTCAACAAGCTCCTTTCACCGGCGGAGAAAACCTTTACACTTCGCTTACACTATTTCCGACACTAAGCTAGATGTCGAGTTCTTTCCAAGGGTACAACTACTCCTACACACAATGTATTTTGAGGACTAAAATACTAACCACTCACACTCGCAAGATTATGATGGTTTGATACAACAATGAAGTATGGATCAACACTTAGATCATACAACACTAAACAAACAAGACTTCCAACTTCTCGTTGAAGCTTGAATATGACTTGATCTTCTTTGCTACAAAAGAGATCACTAATATGATATGAAACTGAGTTAGAAAGGTTAGAGAGAAGATATGTATGAAAGTATGTTAGAAAGGGATGAGAAACTACTTGGCTTGGCATTGCTATTTATAGCCAAAATGGACAGGAGCGTCCACGGACGGCGGACCCCTTAAAAGGGTTCCGCCCGTGTACCATTTTGGTACCGCCGGTCTGACAGCCAAGATATCAAATCTTGCCAAATTCAACTCTATCTAAGTGAGATTGTGCAAGATATGAAGAGTACAAATCTTCACAAAATATCTAATGGAATCTTCCAATGATTTCCATGATGTAATACATGATGTCAAATGTTGTATTACTATTTATAGAAATATGCAAATGCTTAAGTAGTATTTGGTTTTAAGAACCTAACACATTCTACAAACTACTATCATACATAATGATTAGAGTCATATCAATATGTTACTAATCACAAATGTAAATGCTTGAATGATGAATATATTGTTTGAGAAAGCTTGTTTTAATATCTAATAAACTTGACAAGCTTTAAGCTTTTATAAATTAAATTTACTTTTGTCGTTAACAAAACTTAGGCAAAGATCAAAAATATAAATAACGTTTAATGACGATATTTGTATTAACAATCTCCCCCTTTTTGTTGAGGAAAAAATATAAATTTTATTTTTATAAAAGAAACAAAGTTTGTACAAGAGTTATAAAAATATTAGTTTTAGAACTTGAAAAGGAAATGATAATGTAAGTGTATGAAATTTGACTTTTTATGAAAGTCAAAGAATTCACTAGTTGATGCATGATGTTGACTTTTTCAGAAAGTCAAAGTATGCATTTTGACTTTTTTAAGAAAAGTCAAGTATTATCAATGAGAGTTCCTGTTTGACTTTTAGAAAGTCAAATGTATGCAGTTTGACTTTTTCAGAAAAGTCAAATATAAATAATTTCAAAGTTCTATATTTTCTCCCCCTTTTTGTCTCAACAAAAAGAAGAGGCTATGCGGAATGTAATGAGCCCGAGCTACTATCTCCCCCTTATTCAAAGCTCCCCCTAAATTAGGTGCTTTAATGGGAAGATACATGGATTTTGAAAATAAAGCTAAAAAAAAAAAATTGTTAGTAATAATGATCATTCACAAGCATTTCCAAGCACTATGTAATGACACCAACAATATAATAAACAACATTCATTAGTTAAAATTTTTCATGAGTAAAGATCATGAAAAGAGAACACAATGATGTGTTTTTAGTACAAGAAATAAAAATGATCCTAAGAAAGTAAATAAAAGAAAAACTATTCTAAAACCATCCTAAAGTGATGGTGGATGAGAAAGAGCATTAAGACGCTCAAGGATGTGGTTGAGGATGAACCTCATTTCTTCTTGGAAGTCATGGACCATAAACCGGGTCCGTTCCACGGTTTGGCCCGTTTGCTCACAAGTTGAGCAACCATGCCTTGGAGGGTAGAATGTTTGGGGAGGTTGTGGTGGTGGAATGGTGGATGTGTTGGTGGTGTTGGGGATGTTTGGAGTGGTCATGATGGATGCAAGCAAAGCGTTTTGCATTTGCATTGTCTCACTTAAGTGAGAATCCACCATGCCTTTGAATTGGTGGAGGTTGTGGAGTTCGGCTTGAATCTCCTCTCTAGTGGGATTGTCATCCCACATGCACTCCGAAATGTCCTCAATATGAGGGGACATTGATGATGGAAGTGGATGATCCCCGTATAAAGGACCATGAATGTCCTTGTGAATGGGGTGAAAAAGGAGAGGTTTTGGCCCTAATGGGGCGTTTGGGTCAATGGATGACCGAGGTGACTCATGAGCGATGCGCTCAATTGTGCCAAAAGATGGCAATGGTGGTGGATGACTTGCCCTAGGAGGCAAGTCTTCCAAGTCCTCTAGAAAAGGATTTGGTGATGTTGGTGGAGTTGAAAATAACTCCATGGGAGTGAGAGTGGGAGACCTTGGTGAAGGTGGTGAGGGAGTTTTGGATGTTTGGATGGGTGCCGGTGGAGGTGAAGTAGGTGTTTTTATTAGTGGTGGAGTGGTGATCACAATGTGTGATGAAGTGGGTGTAGCTAAGGTAAGATTTGTATCATCTCTGATGGGAGATGAGATTGTGAGTGGTGAAGATTCGGATGATGAGCTAAGATGAACAAAACAACAAGGCCTTACGCTAATTCTAGCGGTTTTCTTGCAAGGTTTTGGTGATGATTTAGTCATTTTTAACTTGGGTTTTGATTTGCTAGATAGTAGTGAGAATGAAGAAGGTGTGAGGATGATCATGGTAAAGCCTTTCAATTTATAGAGGTAAGAAATTGTTGAGAAATGGTTTGATTTGATGTTGAACCATTGAAGAGATGAGGTTCCTAATGATTTGGAAGTGGGTTGAATGCTAGTCATATCACCCAAGTCAATCCATACAAGGAAGATGGAGTGAAGAAGAAAAGATTTGCAATAAATGTGTTCTAGTGAGTGGAATTTCCTAATATTCAGATTACCCACGGATTTGAAGGTACCAAAAATTTGGTTCCTTCCTTTATGCCAAAGGGCTCCTTGGGTGGATTTTTCAAATTTTTGAATTTTGGTGGGAAATGGATTTCTTATATACCTTATTAAATAATACTAGTTCTAATAACAGTATAAACTAGTTAAGATTGATTTATAGGTGATGGAAGATAATTTGGAATCACGAAAGAGTCGAAATTCAGAAAATTACCTGGAGGGTCCACGGCACCAAAATCATACACCGACGGTACCCTAAAAAGGGTGCCGTCTGGTCCGCCTGTACAGGTATGGCGGTACCAAACTACATAAAGGACGGTACCAAAATTATGGTGCCGTCTGATCCGTGGAGTGCTGAAATATGGACAGAGTACATTTTTAGGTATCGGGGACATTTCCGAAACCTGAAATTTTTCTTAAAATCTGTTATACTAAACATTTCTAGTTAGGAAAAGTAAATAACACATGTGTAAACATAGTGGAGCATAGATTTTGAGCAAGACTTATTGATTTTCACAATAAAGTGAAAATGGGTAAAATTTGATAGCATACTTGTGCTATCCCCCTGCATGAGATTGTTAGCATACACCATTGTTTCAAGTTATATTATCATCCTACATAATAAAAACAACTAAATAGTATCAAACATTAATGATAATGCATTGTTCCAAACATTCCTTAAAGTACCCTTATTTGTCCAACTTCTTGTAAATCTTGTTCATCATCCTACCAAGGCACTTGAACATTCCCTTAGTTTGTTTGAATTCTCCTGATTCATTCTCAACCTCGGGAAGAGATGCGTAATACTCATGAGGTGGAAGATGAGAGCTTGGAAGACCATCCTCGGAGCTATTTGATGATGATGATGAAGGAGTTGGAGGTTTAGCTCTCTTGCCTTTAGTCTTAGCAACTCGAGCATCACTCAAAGGTACAAAGATGTGAGGGATGAGTTCATAGTGAAGGTGCATCCCTTTTGGGGTTGGTGGAATTGGAGCGAAGTTTCTATAGAGACGAGTGAGAAGCATCCCGTATGGAAGAGCAACTGATCCTTGAGTTGGAATATCAATCATTCTCCTAGCTATGTAGTAGGCTAAGTTGAATGGTTGTCGGGTGGACAAGTTGTAGAGCATGTGGCAAAGACAAGCGTTTATGTGATCCCTATTCCCTATGGTGCTAATGACGTTTGCTCTAAGTAACTCCTCCCATTTCTTAAATTCGTGCTTAAGTTCATTTAGCTCCATTCCATATGGATCTCGGTCTACCTCTTTTCCCTTTCGGGTTACTCGGGTTGTATCAGTTTTTGGGTTAAAAAGGTGTTCACGGATGACATCCTTATCGGCCAAACGGGTTAGATAGGGAGAAGTGCGGTCGTTGATTGCATCAAGGGCGGTGAGTGACCACTTATCCGTGTAGACACAAGTTCCTCGGTTGGGAATTCCTAGTACTTTAGCAAAATCGCTTAAGGTGATGGTGTAGTCATTTTGGTTTATTCTAAAGCTAAGACAAAATTCATCATCATCTTCATCACTAAAACCGGTCACACTAGCATAGAATTCTAACACAAACCTAGGACAAATTGGTTCATCAATGTCAAGAAGACAATCGAATTGAATGGTGGCTAGTTCTTCACGAAGATTAGTATGTTCAAGGAAGGATGGGTGAATGGTTCTACCCTCATGGAAATACCTTGATTCTAGACCCCTAAATATTTCTACTTGTTCCTTGGTAAGTCCTTTGGTTTTGTGGTGTTTGGGAATGTAGTTAAGGGTGTCTTTGTGATCATAGAATCTTGCGGCTGCCATGGTTATTCCTAAGGACAAGAATTAATATGTTAAAAAATGAAAATAAATTTTAACGTTTTTGATTCTAGTGTGTGCCTATATGAAAACAATTTGGAGTTGCGGTTATCTCGACTCATTTTATGCATAAAATGGTTTTAGTGGGGTGTTTGGCAAATACCATGAGATAACCCAAATGCTCCTAATTCAATGTGGCTACATTTGAATATACCCGGGAGTGCATATTAGTTATGCAATACCTTTAGTATTCAAGAGCATGCAAGTGATGAAAATTTTAACGTTTCTATTTGTATTAGCAATGAAAAATGTTTTCCTACAAGTGAGAAGCTTTTCAAAACTTTTGACATGGGGTGTTTGGTTGTTTGAATAAGGCCTTATATTTATTATCTATCAATTAGTGGGAAACATGATTTGTTTATGCAATATGATAATGTAGTACCTAATTTGAATGACTAGTTATGCAATTTGCCAATTGAATTCATATTTGGTATAAAAGCATACATAAAACCCCATGTAATGATTTGTGATAGTTTTGTGTATAAATAAGAATCCTAGACTCAGAATTAAGAGATGAAATGAAGTTAGGATACTTACAATGATGTTATCTTCAGTGATTAGTGAGTGGGAATGTGTCAATAATGAGCTTGGTTTAAGTTTTACACGTTTTGGTAAAGTGGGTTGTGAGGAAGAGGATGTTATGTATATAGCAGTTTTGCTTCTGTAGACACCACGGACCAGACGGCACCAAATATTTGGTTCCGTCCGTGTTGTCGTTTGGTGCCGTGGCTACAGTAGCAGATACAAGGCAAAATTGTTTTGGTTTGACTATTCTAATGTTTTAGGCTATGTTTATCCTACATGTTTGGTTCCATTAACCCTAAACCAAGTCTAAGAAGATTAAAAGGTTCTCGTTTAAGAGGTTTAGTTAAGATGTCGGCAATGTTGTCTTCGGAGGATACTTTCTCGATTGAAATGTTACCTTTTTGAACATTGTCGCGAAGAAAGTGATGACGAATTTCAATGTGTTTTGTACGAGCATGTTGAACGGGATTCTTGCTGAGATCGATGGCTCCTTTGTTGTCGCAAAGTATCACAATGTCGTTGAGATGAATTCCGTAGTCTACGAGAGCTTGCTTCATCCAAAGAGCTTGTTGACATGCTTTTCCGGCTGAGACGTATTCGGCTTTAGTAGTAGAGATGGCTAAAGCCGTTTGCTTCTTTGCAAACCATGAGGTGAGACAATGTCCAACAAAAGTACAAATACCACTTGTACTTTTTCTATCGACATAATCACCGGCATGATCCGAGTCGGCATACACTATGGTTTCTATACCCGTTCCTTTGGGATACCATAATCCTAAACACGTTGTTCCCTTAATATATCTAAAAATCCTTTTTAATGCTTCTAAGTGTGATGCCTTTGGGTTTTCTTGAAAGCGAGCACATAGACAAACACTAAACATAATGTCGGGTCTACTAGCCGTAAGATAGAGTAGGCTACCGATCATTCCTCTATATTTAGTGTTATCTACGGATTCACCTTCTTCGTCCTTGGTGAGTTTAGTGTCCGAGGACATGGGTGTTTTAGTTGGTTTGGAATCTTCAAGACCAAATTTCTTAAGCATGTCTTTTATATATTTAGATTGGTTAAAGAAAATACCATCTTCTAGTTGTTTAATTTGAAGTCCTAGAAAGAAGTTTAACTCACCCATCATACTCATTTCAAACTCGTCATGCATGATTTTAGAGAAATCATTACATAGTTCTTGACAAGTTGATCCGAATATAATGTCATCAACGTATATTTGAACAATAATAATTTGTGATACTTTTTCTTAGTGAAAAGAGTATTATCTATGATGAGTGTGTAAATACTCATCATTTTTGTACCATTTAAACTGCAAATTCATCTGAAAACACTCAGAAACACATCAAAATGATCAAAATATCACAAATCAGTGTTTTATGTGTTTTAAATGCAAAAATATCAAAATCAGATGAAAAACATATCAAATTTGCAAAAATTGCAGTTTTAGTCCCCCAAGTTTCAAAAATTGTCAAAAATAGTCCCTGAGCCAAAATTTCAAAAGAAAAATCATCAAAGGTCCGTTTTAAATCATAACTTGTCAAATTTGGTCCTTTGGTGAAAAATGTAAAAAGTTTTGAGAAAATTACAATTTGGTCCTTCAAGTTTGCAAATTGACAGAATTGGCCCTTGGAAAAATTGAAAATGGCAAATTTGGTCCTTGTAATGTCAACACTTGTCAAATTCTGTCCCTGAAACTACTTTTCATAAATTACAAGTTTGGTCCCTTGTTTTGTGGAAATTGCACTATGGTCCTTGTGTTATTAACTTAGCCAACCGGACCCTTTTTACCACTTTGGCCCAATCCAATTACCCTAGCCCATACCCTTTACCCGTGTTTAACCCGAATCCAACCCACACCCTTTGTTATCATAACCCGGTCAAACCCATTTGACCCGTCTGTTTCCCTCTCTCCCTCACGTGATAACACCACCATCATCACCTCCTGCTTCACTTCTGATCACACTCCACCATTTCCATCATCACCCCTAATTTCCCCCCCCTCCAAACACAAAGAGCCAAGGATGCATTTATTACACCTCCAATCTCTCACTCAACCTCACAAACGGATAAAAATGGTTTTGGCGCCAAAATGCTTTAAACGGCTAGGATTAAACTCAGTGATCCAATGGTCATTTTTGTTGGTGGGATCTTTTCAGAAAAGAGAGAGAAGGATACTTGGGTGTATAAAAGGCCAAGAGAAGCTAGAGGAAGAGAGTTAGATTTTAATTTTATAAATTGTATGTCGTTTCAATTATTGTCAAGTCTTAATTAGTTTGTATTTGTATTTTAGAGTTTATTTGTATCAAATAACAGTTTCTAAGTGTATTTCAATTGTCTTTAAGTATCAATTGAAGTTCTTGTTCAGTTTTAAATTATTTGTCCACTGTTGAAATTACTAGTTCCCAAATCCTATGTACAAGCTTCTAATAACTTATTTCTCAGCTCAAAAAAATGATTATTCAAGCTTATTTAAGCTTTCCTTAAGCTCACATTGTAGTTTCACTCACTTTTAAACTTGGGTCAACAAAAAGTCAACATGGGTGAAAATGGTGCAGAAATGGGAAAGGTTGATGCAGGTTTGGAAATAGGGTGTTTTACAGTTATCTGAGCTGGAAATGGATTAGGATTAGGGGTTGTTAGGTTAGTGGTTCTAGATCTTCATTTTTGCAAGCCATAGTGGCTGTGGATAACTTGTAAGTTCCATAATCTGTTTCTGATCATTAATTGGTGTTTGAATCTGTTCAAAGTTGCTTATTGTACTGTTTGATTGTAGTTTGATTTGTGTTTAGTCTAAATTGCTAATAAATCTGCTTGTTACTTCATTATACTATAGTTTAAGTAGTGTTTGGATTAGCTTATATAACTGTGATAAAAGCTTATAGATCAGTGGTTAGTCGTTGTTATATGTTTAGATAGTGTTTTGAGGTCATTTGAGGTCATTTAGTTTAGCAGTCACACTTTAAAAGTCAAGAATCATTTGAAACTGATCTTGTGAAAGAATCTGTCATAATCAGTAGGATCAATAAGTTGCAAATTGGTTTGAATCTAGTTGATCTAGCCTCTAGTAATCATAAGTAGTGTTAAAACATCATATTCTGTTCATAATATTGGATCAAAAACCATTTTGGTCAAAGTTGCTTGTTGTTCTTAAAAGTCAAAAATCTGTCACTTGCAGTTTTTCAACAAACTTTGATTCTATCTCAGGGATTCATAACTGAGTTTTAGAGTTTGAGATTTTGGATATTAAAATTTCACTTGGTCTTGTTTTGATATCAACTTTTTGCTTCAACTGATTTGGTCATCTTAAGCTTCAAATAAGCTAACACATTAGCTTCTATTTCCCCTGTTCACACTCAGTAAAACTGAGTGTGAATCAGGCAATCTCTCAGTGGTTGCATCAAGTTCAATTCTAGGAGTTAGGACTTGAAATTTGGTGGAATTGTAGCTGGACAGGTGGTCTATAGGACTGCATAAGTTGATTTCTGTTTTGCTTATTTGATAAGCTGGTGCATAAGCCCCAACAGTAGGGGTGTTTCATTGAATTGGTGGAATAAGCAGTTGGCTTATTTCACTGATTTGAGCTTTAGGCTTGTTTAGAATAAGTGTTATTAGTTGCTATTAGCTTATTTTAGTAGACTTAATCCTTGTTCACTGTTTGGTAGCTTATCTCATTAGTTAGCTTATTCTAGTAGCTTATTTGAGTAGCAGTTACACTATAGCTTTTATATTCTACACATAACCTGCTATTTTCTTAATTTTCATAGATTCATAATCTGATTTTAGAATTTTCCTGAAAGTTTCATAAATTTTGGTCTTAATTTGCTATTTTTCTCATTTTAAATAGATTTTAATCAATTTTTAATTAGCTTTTAATATAAAAAATTCAGGAAAGGTTCCAAAAAAATAATTTTTCAATTTTGTTAAGTTTAGATAAATATAAGAAGTGAAAAAAGTAATTTTCCAGATTTTTCTTAGTTTATTTGGTAATTTTTAGTAATTTAATTAGTTTTAAATAGTTTAAAATTCATAAAAAATAGAAAAAATAACCAGAAAAATACAAAAATAGTTTTGAAAATTCTAGTTTGATAGTTTAGACTTTTCCATTTCATAATTTTATTTTTCTAGCTTTGTTTCCTAATTTCTTGCATTTTGGTTAATTATTAAATAGTTAAAATTAGTTTTTAATTAATAATAATTAGATAATTAGTGATAAAAATAGTTTTCTTTTTCTAAATATTTTCTCATATCATTAGGTTTGTAAAAATATCATTTTCATATTTTTAGGGTTAATATTGATTTAGTTTCACTTTTTAATTTGTACGTCGCGTAGATTTTAATTCAGTTTTATAAAAACGTAAAAACAAAAACATCATTGTAAAAATAGTGATAGCGTTTATTTAATAGATTTTATCTTTTTAACTTTCTTTAATTTGCATTTAAGCCGTTTTAATTTGTTGGCTTATTCCGTAGTTATAATCATAATCTGATCTTTTTTCCGTTCAAACTCCTCGATCACTAAACGTTTGATAAATCATTGCATAGCTCGCTGGGACATAACGACCCGGGGAGACTCTATACTCCTCAGATCTTCATTGATTTCGTGCTTGAGCTGTTTTAGGTTTTCTTACGCTTGCGTGAGAGAACTTGACGGTTTTGCGCGCATCAAATTTTTGGCGCCGCTGCCGGGGAGCTGTGCTGATTATCTATCGTCTGGCAGATTAGTTGTTTGATCCTCACTCATTTGTTCATATCATCCATATCTATATATATATATCCATATTTTTATTTAAAAAATCCAAAAACCCAAAAACATCCAAAAACGTATAAAACACAAAAATATTTTTCCTTTTGTTTCTATATATGTATCAAAATAAAAATACAAAAAGAATCGTCGTTTTCTCTAATAATTAACAACTTAAAAGATTACCACCGAAAACCAAGGCAGTGCACTACCTAACTGGGGGTGCGACCATAATAAGTTCCCGAACTAAAGATTTAAAACTTGCCTTTGTGTCCATTGTGATTGGTGTACCTTTTTCAAAGAAGCCATTCATCTTGGATTATTGGTTAAGTTCACTGTGTTTTGCCTCGATCTTGTGTTAATTGATTTTGTTGTGATATCGACGTTTCAGAACCAGAAAACCCATAAAGATTCTTCTCACCTGATTTTTACAAAACGTCTTCATAATTCTCATTCTCATCTGAAAGATTTTCATAATTCCATTTCTCTCCTTAACTCTGAGTTTCCTTAGAGTTAACTCTTGTGTATGCGCACTCGCTCTTCTAGATCTGTAAGCCCATTTCGTGAGCTTGTCAAGATTCCAAGAAGGCGTGTTCGTAGACTTTCTGCTCCATCAGTCGGATCTGAGATCCGGACTGTTCACACTACTTCCGCTGTCATGGCGGATGAAATTCCTATGTGTGAGCTTCTCCAGGCACCCATCGACGGGTATGGAGATGCTATCGTTGTGCCAGCCATCGTGGCTGAAAACTTTGAACTCAAGACCGGGTTACTGAATCTTGTAACCTCAAATCAGTTCTACGGTTTTGAGCGGGATGATCCTCATGCTCATATAAGATGGTTTAACAAGATTGCATCTACCATCAAGTATAAGAATGTCCCTTCCGAAGCTGTCAAGCTTCTTCTGTTCCCATTTTCTCTTGAGGGGCAAGCCCGGATTTGGCTTGAAAAACAACCCCCTCAGTCTATAGAGACATGGGAAGATCTGGTGAAGAAATTTGTGAATGAATTCTATCCACCTTCCAAGACCACGAGTCTTAAAAATGAAATCATCAAGTTCACTCAGAAGTTTGATGAATCCTTCAGTGAATCGTGGGATCGTTTCAAGGAATTGCTTCGCAAATGTCCTCACCACGGTTTCTCCGAGTTGATGCAACTCGACACTTTCTACAATGGAGTGAGTCAATCTGATCAAGATTCTCTCAATTCCTCCGCGGGAGGAAATTTCCTAAGCAAAACTGTCAAAGAAGCTTTAGCGATAATCGAAAACAAGTCTAAAGTCCGCACTGCACGAAGCAAGCCGGTTGTTTCCCAAGTCAGTGTTGGTCCTTCTTCTTCTTCATCGCCCGTGAGTCAATCTAGCACCGATGCTAAGATTGATAAACTCACGGAAGCTATTCAAGCTTTGGTTCTTTCCAACCAGAAGAAAGTCTCTTTTCCACAAACTTCACCTCCTGCTGAAGTTAAGAAAGTGGAAGTCTGTGTTACCTGTGGTGGCCCCCATGCTTATTACAACTGTATGGCCACTGATGGTAACCCCTTTGAAGCTAATGCTGTGGGCGGGATGTCTAATCAAGGAGGCAATCAATATCGTGCTCCTGTAGACCCGAACCACCGTCCTAACCACTACTCTGGACCTCCCGGTTTCAATCAAAACCAAAACCGTAATCAGAATCAAAACAGACCGAACCAAGGTTATCAAAACCAAGGTAATTTCGGTCCAAACAACGGTTATCAAAATCAGAATCAAAATTTCCAACATCAAGGAAATTACAATAGAAACCCAGGTCAGGGAAATTTCAACCCAGGGTATGTTCATGGAAACAATCAAGGGAATTTTCAAAATCAAGGCCCTAATCCTAACAATAGAGGCCAGAATTTCCCTGTGCAAAATCAAGCCATTGTTCCAACTGGCCCATCATCTGATGAGTTGTTGAAACAATTCATGAAATCCCAAGAGGAAATGAATCGGTTGTTGGTCAGCCAGATTTCTGACATCAAGAAGTCTTTAAATGATCGACCCTCGGGCTCAGGTACTTTACCTAGCAACACGATCGCTAATCCGAGGGGCGATGCTAAAGCGATCACAACCCGTAGTGGTGCTTCTTATGCTGGACCCGCTGTTCCTACTACCTCTTCTTCTTCCCTCCCGAAGGTAGTGGAAAGCGAGCCTGAGGCGACAAAGGACAAAGAACTTCCTACTAATAACGGAAGAGCCAACAATGTCCATCCTCAGGTTGTCCCCAAAACCAAGCCTGGAGTTGTTTTTGAACCTCCAGTTGCTGACCCTAAATCCAAAACTTCTATTCCTTACCCCTCACGGTTACATGAGCAAAAACTCCGCGAGAAAGCTAGTCATCAGATGGAAAAGTTCTTTCAAATTTTCCAAGAGCTTCACTTTGACATAAGCTTCGCGGATGCCATCATGTTGATGCCCAAGTTTGCATCCACTCTGAAACACATGCTGAGCAACAAAGAAAAGCTGTTTGAAATGGCTAAAACTCCTTTGAATGAGAATTGCTCAGCAGTTTTGTTGAAAAAGCTCCCTGAGAAGCTTGGAGATCCCGGAAAATTTCTTCTTCCTTGTGTATTTCCCGGGATGATTGAATGCTTTGCCCTTGCTGATCTTGGTGCAAGCATCAATCTGATGCCTTACTCAGTGTGGAAGAAACTGTCTCTTCCGGAACTCATTCCTACCTGCATGACTCTTGAGCTTGCAGATCGATCTATATCGCGTCCTCTTGGCATCGCCGAGGATGTATTTGTCAAAGTAGGAAAGTTCCACTTCCCAGCTGACTTTGTGGTCGTTGATTTCGATGCTGATCCTCGAGTTCCCCTCATTGTTGGGCGGGGATTCTTGAGGACGGGCCGTGCTCTTATCGATGTATTTGAGCAAGAGATCACTCTACGTGTGGGTAACGAAGCTGTTACTTTTAACCTCGATCAGACTTCGAGGTACTCCTCAAATTATGATACTGAATCAATTAATCGAGTCGATTTAATTGACATTGCTTCAGAGGAGTACTCTCAAGAGTTTCTTGGTTATCTTCATAATTCTGTGGGTGGAAATTCCAATTCCACCACATCTTCTCAACCTATCATTGCCGACTCTTCCCCCTCTCTCACTCCGTTTGAGGGAGGTGACTTCCTTTTGGAAGAGATCGATGAATTTCTGGCTACTGATGAATCAATTCCGCCTGGAATTGATGGTGTGTATGATTCGGAGGGGGATATTCTCTATCTTGAGCAATTGCTTAATGAAGATCCATTACCTTCACTCCCTCCGAAAGAGATCACTAAGGAGGAAATCAAATCAGTGCAATCTTCCACTGAAGAATTTCCCGAGGTTGAACTAAAGGACCTACCTCCTCATCTAGAGTATGCATTCTTGGAGGGTGATGATAAATTACCCGTCATAATTGCTAAAGACTTAACTGAGGAGGAGAAAACTGCTCTCATAAAGGTCTTGAAGTCACACAAGCAAGCAATTGCTTGGAAACTCTCCGATATAAAGGGTATCAACCCTGAGTTTTGTACTCACAAAATCTTAATGGAGGATGACTTCAAGCCAGCAGTCCAAAGTCAGAGAAGGGTGAATCCTAAGATTCATGAGGTTATCAAACAAGAAGTTCTCAAACTTCTTGATGCCGGTCTGATTTACCCGATCTCTGATAGTCCTTGGGTTAGCCCAATTCATTGCGTTCCAAAAAAGGGTGGCATTACTGTTGTCACAAATGAAGAAAACGAGTTGATTCCAACTCGATTGGTTACGGGTTGGCGTGTGTGTATTGACTATCGAAAGTTAAATGACGCCACCCGAAAAGACCATTTTCCTCTACCCTTCATGGACCAGATGCTTGAGAGATTAGCAGGGAACGAGTACTATTGTTTCCTTGATGGTTTCTCGGGTTACTTTCAGATCCCCATTGATCCTCTGGATCAAGAGAAAACCACATTCACCTGCCCATACGGGACGTTTGCCTATAGACGTATGCCTTTTGGCTTATGCAATGCTCCTGGCACGTTCCAAAGATGTATGATGGCAATTTTCCACGACATGATCGGGGAAACTATGGAGGTGTTTATGGATGACTTCTCGGTCATTGGGGACTCGTTTCATACATGTCTCTCCCACTTAGACAAAATGCTTAAAAGGTGTGAAGACACCAATCTCTGTCTAAACTGGGAGAAGAGCCACTTTATGGTCAAAGAGGGCATTGTCCTCGGCCATAAGATTTCTAAGAATGGGATTGAGGTAGATAGAGCCAAAGTTGATGTTATCGCTAAACTACCTCACCCTACTACCGTCAAAGGTATTAGGAGTTTTCTAGGTCATGCCGGGTTTTATCGTAGATTTATTCAAGATTTCTCCAAAATCGCCCGGCCAATGACCCATCTTCTCGAAAAAGATGCTCCTTTTATCTTTCTCCCTGAGTGCATCGAAGCTTTTGAAACACTTAAGAAAAAGCTTACGGAAGCACCCATTCTAGTTGCCCCCGACTGGGATTTACCCTTCGAGCTCATGTGCGATGCAAGTGATTTTGCTATCGGTGCAGTCTTGGGGCAACGCAAAACTAAGCATTTTCAGCCGATCCACTACGCAAGCAAAACGATGACTGAAGCTCAAACCCATTACACCACTACAGAAAAAGAACTATTAGCTGTGGTGTATGCGTTTGAGAAGTTTCGGCCATACTCTATCTTGACCAAATGCGTGGTGTATACGGATCACTCGGCCCTCAAATATCTCTTTGCAAAACAAGATGCAAAGCCGAGATTGCTCCGTTGGGTTCTCCTCCTACAAGAATTTGATATCATCATCCGTGATAAAAAAGGAGCTGAGAACCTGGCTGCTGATCATCTTTCCCGATTAGAGAACCCTCACCAAAATGTGTTTGAGAAAAAGGAAATTAATGAAACGTTTCCTCTCGAAACACTCAATGTGGTTTCTTTTCGCGGAGATTCTTCTACCCCATGGTTTGCCGACTTTGCAAATTACCATGCGGGTAACTTTGTGGTGAAAGGGATGTCGTCCCAACAGAAAAATAAATTCTTTAAAGATGTGAAACATTATTTCTGGGACGACCCCTACTTGTTTAAAATCTGTGCGGATCAAGTCATCCGGCGATGTGTGTATGGTCAGGAAGCCGTTGACATTCTCAAGGCTTGCCATTCTGGACCTACTGGGGGACATCATAGCCCCAACTACACCGCCAAGAAGGTGTTTGATTCGGGATTCTATTGGCCCACGATCTATAAGGATGCCCATGAATTCGTCAAAACCTGTGACGCTTGTCAACGTCACGGGAATATCTCACAAAGGAATGAAATGCCGCAAAACGCCATTCAAGTGTGTGAGATTTTTGACATCTGGGGCATTGACTTTATGGGGCCATTTCCTTCTTCCCATGGTAACAAATACATACTCGTGGCCGTTGACTACTTGTCAAAATGGGTTGAAGCTAAGGCTTTACCCACCAACGATGCCCGAGTTGTGGTGAAATTCTTGAAATCCTTATTTGCTAGGTTTGGAACTCCACGAGCCATCATCAGTGATCGTGGTACGCATTTCTGCAATGACCAATTTGCAAGAGTCATGCAAAAGTATGGTGTTACTCACCGTACCTCTACTGCGTACCACCCCCAAACAAGTGGCCAAGTGGAAGTTTCTAACCGGGGGATAAAAAGGATTCTGGAGAGGACGGTTGGTGAAAACCGTGCCTCTTGGTCGGATAAGCTAGATGACGCACTCTGGGCCTTCCGTACAGCTTACAAAACACCCATCGGGTGCACTCCATACAAGCTGGTGTACGGGAAGGCGTGTCATCTTCCAGTTGAGCTCGAGCACAAGGCATACTGGGCCTTGAAGCATGCTAACTTTGACTATTCAGACAGCGGGTGATCATCGGAAAGTTCAAATGAATGAATTAAATGAACTCCGTGATCAAGCTTACGAGAACTCTTTGATCTATAAACAAAAGACAAAGAAGATTCATGACTCAAAAATCAAGAACCGCGTTTTCAACGTCGGTGATCGAGTCCTTCTTTTCAACTCAAGATTGAAGATTTTCTCGGGAAAGCTCAAGTCCCGTTGGTCTGGTCCATTTACCTATCGCTAAGGTTTATCCTTATGGTACCATTGAGTTATCTCAACCCGATGGTCCTAATTTCAAAGTGAATGGTCATCGAGTGAAGCATTACTTTTGGAGAGGACATTCCATCCATGGTTGTCCCGGATCTTCAAACTTTCCCCATGAACCAATGAATGCGGGGATCGAGTCAAGCTAGCGACTCGGTAATCAAAAACAGTAGCATTCCATATGGGTTTTCACCCATATTTCTGTCTTCTCACCTCTTTCTACCACCCTAGTGTGGGGGGGTTGCCCACATGTTTCAAAAAAAAAAAAAAAAAAAAATCTTCTTTCTAAATAATGGCCGTAGTATTTCCCTTTCACGTTCTTTGTTTCGGCATAACCGCCGGTACTTTGAATATTGAGGGCAATATTCATTTCTAAGTGTGGGGGGGATTCTCACGAATTTTATCATGTAAATATACCGCCTAATCCCCCCGTTTTTGGCCAAAATTTTTTTTTGGAGTAAGTGTTCTACACTTACTCATCTGGTTATCAGTCCGCCATGTCTGTAAGACTAAAGGATTGGCTAATCCAGGAGCAAACGGCTCTTGGTAAAGATTCCTCAAATCCGTTTATATGGCTTGCAATTTGCCCAAAATTGTATGGTTCTCAGCTCACCATATCCTAAAAAGTGAAGAGTTGGCTAGCCCGCAAGATTATGGCTTGTGGTAAAGGCAGTGGAAAAACCATAATTGGTAATCAGCTCACCAAAGATAATATTGATAATTTATCTAAGAGTTGGCTAGTCCAGAAGGGTACGGCTTCTGGTAAAGACAAAATCAAATCCGTTGAAAGCTGGTGGTTTGCTCAAAATCACATGGTTATCGGTGTACCATGGTTCTTACTTGAACTAAAACATTTGGCTACTCCAGAAGTAATGGCTTTTGGTAAAGAGATTAAAATCCATTATGTTTTCTCAAATCATTGCTAGGGACTAGCAATATCTAAGTGTGGGGGATTGATGAGTGTGTAAATACTCATCATTTTTGTACCATTTAAACTGCAAATTCATCTGAAAACACTCAGAAACACATCAAAATGATCAAAATATCACAAATCAGTGTTTTATGTGTTTTAAATGCAAAAATATCAAAATCAGATGAAAAACATATCAAATTTGCAAAAATTGCAGTTTTAGTCCCCCAAGTTTCAAAAATTGTCAAAAATAGTCCCTGAGCCAAAATTTCAAAAGAAAAATCATCAAAGGTCCGTTTTAAATCATAACTTGTCAAATTTGGTCCTTTGGTGAAAAATGTAAAAAGTTTTGAGAAAATTACAATTTGGTCCTTCAAGTTTGCAAATTGACAGAATTGGCCCTTGGAAAAATTGAAAATGGCAAATTTGGTCCTTGTAATGTCAACACTTGTCAAATTCTGTCCCTGAAACTACTTTTCATAAATTACAAGTTTGGTCCCTTGTTTTGTGGAAATTGCACTATGGTCCTTGTGTTATTAACTTAGCCAACCGGACCCTTTTTACCACTTTGGCCCAATCCAATTACCCTAGCCCATACCCTTTACCCGTGTTTAACCCGAATCCAACCCACACCCTTTGTTATCATAACCCGGTCAAACCCATTTGACCCGTCTGTTTCCCTCTCTCCCTCACGTGATAACACCACCATCATCACCTCCTGCTTCACTTCTGATCACACTCCACCATTTCCATCATCACCCCTAATTTCCCCCCCCCCCCTCCAAACACAAAGAGCCAAGGATGCATTTATTACACCTCCAATCTCTCACTCAACCTCACAAACGGATAAAAATGGTTTTGGCGCCAAAATGCTTTAAACGGCTAGGATTAAACTCAGTGATCCAATGGTCATTTTTGTTGGTGGGATCTTTTCAGAAAAGAGAGAGAAGGATACTTGGGTGTATAAAAGGCCAAGAGAAGCTAGAGGAAGAGAGTTAGATTTTAATTTTATAAATTGTATGTCGTTTCAATTATTGTCAAGTCTTAATTAGTTTGTATTTGTATTTTAGAGTTTATTTGTATCAAATAACAGTTTCTAAGTGTATTTCAACTGTCTTTAAGTATCAATTGAAGTTCTTGTTCAGTTTTAAATTATTTGTCCACTGTTGAAATTACTAGTTCCCAAATCCTATGTACAAGCTTCTAATAACTTATTTCTCAGCTCAAAAAAATGATTATTCAAGCTTATTTAAGCTTTCCTTAAGCTCACATTGTAGTTTCACTCACTTTTAAACTTGGGTCAACAAAAAGTCAACATGGGTGAAAATGGTGCAGAAATGGGAAAGGTTGATGCAGGTTTGGAAATAGGGTGTTTTACAGTTATCTGAGCTGGAAATGGATTAGGATTAGGGGTTGTTAGGTTAGTGGTTCTAGATCTTCATTTTTGCAAGCCATAGTGGCTGTGGATAACTTGTAAGTTCCATAATCTGTTTCTGATCATTAATTGGTGTTTGAATCTGTTCAAAGTTGCTTATTGTACTGTTTGATTGTAGTTTGATTTGTGTTTAGTCTAAATTGCTAATAAATCTGCTTGTTACTTCATTATACTATAGTTTAAGTAGTGTTTGGATTAGCTTATATAACTGTGATAAAAGCTTATAGATCAGTGGTTAGTCGTTGTTATATGTTTAGATAGTGTTTTGAGGTCATTTGAGGTCATTTAGTTTAGCAGTCACACTTTAAAAGTCAAGAATCATTTGAAACTGATCTTGTGAAAGAATCTGTCATAATCAGTAGGATCAATAAGTTGCAAATTGGTTTGAATCTAGTTGATCTAGCCTCTAGTAATCATAAGTAGTGTTAAAACATCATATTCTGTTCATAATATTGGATCAAAAACCATTTTGGTCAAAGTTGCTTGTTGTTCTTAAAAGTCAAAAATCTGTCACTTGCAGTTTTTCAACAAACTTTGATTCTATCTCAGGGATTCATAACTGAGTTTTAGAGTTTGAGATTTTGGATATTAAAATTTCACTTGGTCTTGTTTTGATATCAACTTTTTGCTTCAACTGATTTGGTCATCTTAAGCTTCAAATAAGCTAACACATTAGCTTCTATTTCCCCTGTTCACACTCAGTAAAACTGAGTGTGAATCAGGCAATCTCTCAGTGGTTGCATCAAGTTCAATTCTAGGAGTTAGGACTTGAAATTTGGTGGAATTGTAGCTGGCCAGGTGGTCTATAGGACTGCATAAGTTGATTTCTGTTTTGCTTATTTGATAAGCTGGTGCATAAGCCCCAACAGTAGGGGTGTTTCATTGAATTGGTGGAATAAGCAGTTGGCTTATTTCACTGATTTGAGCTTTAGGCTTGTTTAGAATAAGTGTTATTAGTTGCTATTAGCTTATTTTAGTAGACTTAATCCTTGTTCACTGTTTGGTAGCTTATCTCATTAGTTAGCTTATTCTAGTAGCTTATTTGAGTAGCAGTTACACTATAGCTTTTATATTCTACACATAACCTGCTATTTTCTTAATTTTCATAGATTCATAATCTGATTTTAGAATTTTCCTGAAAGTTTCATAAATTTTGGTCTTAATTTGCTATTTTTCTCATTTTAAATAGATTTTAATCAATTTTTAATTAGCTTTTAATATAAAAAATTCAGGAAAGGTTCCAAAAAAATAATTTTTCAATTTTGTTAAGTTTAGATAAATATAAGAAGTGAAAAAAGTAATTTTCCAGATTTTTCTTAGTTTATTTGGTAATTTTTAGTAATTTAATTAGTTTTAAATAGTTTAAAATTCATAAAAAATAGAAAAAATAACCAGAAAAATACAAAAATAGTTTTGAAAATTCTAGTTTGATAGTTTAGACTTTTCCATTTCATAATTTTATTTTTCTAGCTTTGTTTCCTAATTTCTTGCATTTTGGTTAATTATTAAATAGTTAAAATTAGTTTTTAATTAATAATAATTAGATAATTAGTGATAAAAATAGTTTTCTTTTTCTAAATATTTTCTCATATCATTAGGTTTGTAAAAATATCATTTTCATATTTTTAGGGTTAATATTGATTTAGTTTCACTTTTTAATTTGTACGTCGCGTAGATTTTAATTCAGTTTTATAAAAACGTAAAAACAAAAACATCATTGTAAAAATAGTGATAGCGTTTATTTAATAGATTTTATCTTTTTAACTTTCTTTAATTTGCATTTAAGCCGTTTTAATTTGTTGGCTTATTCCGTAGTTATAATCATAATCTGATCTTTTTTCCGTTCAAACTCCTCGATCACTAAACGTTTGATAAATCATTGCATAGCTCGCTGGGACATAACGACCCGGGGAGACTCTATACTCCTCAGATCTTCATTGATTTCGTGCTTGAGCTGTTTTAGGTTTTCTTACGCTTGCGTGAGAGAACTTGACGGTTTTGCGCGCATCAATCTACTAATCCCATAGTATATTTGTTATCAATAAGAAAAGTCTTAAGACGGTCGTACCAAGCTTTAGGTGCTTGTTTAAGGCCGTATAATGCTTTCTTGAGTTTGAAGACATGATGTGGTTTCTCAAAGTCGGTAAAACCGGGAGGTTGAGCAACATACACTTCTTCGTTAATAAACCCATTAAGGAAAGCACTTTTAACATCCATTTGAAATAATTTGAAGTCATAAGCACATGCATAAGCAAGTAATATTCTAATAGATTCAAGTCTAGCTACCGGTGCATAAGTTTCATCATAGTCAATTCCTTCTTGTTGATTATAACCTTGTGCAACAAGCCTAGCTTTGTTTCTAGATACTACACCATTTTCGTCCATTTTGTTTCGAAAGACCCATTTTGTTCCAATTATAGTTTGATCTTTGGGTTTTGGAACTAGTTTCCAAACATCATTTCTAACGAATTGGTTTAATTCTTCTTGCATGGAAATTACCCATGATTCATCTTTTATTGCTTCATTTATGGTTTTTGGTTCAATGGTGGATACAAAACAAAAATGATTACTTTGATTTTGAGCTTGTGACCTTAAGGTTCTTTGATTAAGTTGTCCTATGACCTTTTCTAATGGATGACTTTTAGATTCTTTGATGTTGACAATTTCCTTATTTGATGGTTCATCTTCCTTGTTGTTATTAATTTGACTTTCTATTATTTGACTTTCAACTAAGTCATCATCTACCAAAGGTGATGTCTTAGAGGGAGGTGGACTTTCGTCAAATGTTATGTTCAACGATTCCTCGACTATCATTGTTTCTTTATTTAGGACAATGTAAGCTTTACTAGTTTGAGAGTAACCAAGAAATACACCTTCATAAGACTTTGGGTCAAACTTGGTGAGATAATCCTTAGTATTAAGAATAAAACATTTACAACCAAAGACTCTAAAATATCCTAATGTTGGCTTTTTACCTTTATAAAGTTCATATGGTGTTTTGTTTAGGAAAGGACGTATTAAGACTCTATTTAAAATATATGTAGAAGTGTCAACGGCGTTACACCAAAACTTTTGAGGAATGTTTTGTTCATTAAGCATTGTTCTACTCATTTCTTGAATTGTTCTATTTTTACGTTCTACTACTCCATTTGATTGAGGTGTTCGTGGAGCGGAAAAGTTATGTGTTATACCATTTGTATCACAAAAGTTTCCAAATTGAGTTTCGTTGTCAAATTCACGACCATGATCCGTTCGGATCGACACAATTTTGACACCTAGAAGATTTTGAATTTTCTTGCTAAGTATTTCAAATTTATCAAAAGCTTCATTTTTGGTTTTCAAAAATAACGTCCAAGTAAACCTTGAGTAATCATCTACTATGACCAAAGTGTATAAGTTGCCTCCATAGCTTCTTATAGCGGATGGTCCAAACAAGTCCATATGTAATAATTCTAGACACTTAGATGTGGACACCATATTTTTAGATTTGTGACTACTATGTGTTTGTTTACCAATTTTGCAAGCGTCGCAAAAGTGTTGGTCATATTTTAGTTTTGGTAAATTCCTAACCAACTCTTTTGAAGATAGGTTTTGTATAAGTCTCATATTAGCGTGACCTAAGCGTCTATGCCAAAGAGATAAGCTATCGTCTAATGTTGTTAAGCAAAGTTTGTCATTATATGTTTTATCTATTTTCATGACGTATATGTTATTTTTCCTAACTCCTTTAGCTATGGTGATACCATCTTTTAGTATTTTACTACCATTTTCATCAAATAGTACTTTATACTTTTTATCACATAGTTGGCTAATACTAAGTAGATTAAATCATAACCTATCCACATGAGCAACATTTTCAACAGTTAGAGAGTTATGAGCAATCGTACCTTTGCCAATGATTTTGCTTTTGAGATTGCTACCGAAAGTGACATTACCTCCGTCATACTCTTGGTATGATGAGAAGAGACTTTTGTTGCCCGTCATGTGTCGTGAGCATCCACTATCTTTTATCCATTCATCAGGTTCCAATCCAACTTTCAAGCATACCTAAGAAGCAAATAACTCAAACATTTGGTCCCCAATATCTCATGGGTCCGTTTGGGTTAAACATACCATTTATTTGATTCATGTATGGAAATAATGGGTAAGAGTTCCATGGCATGTAATCTGGAGTTTGGTATGGTCTAGGAAAGCTTTGGTTCCAACCGTTGTGTTGGTAGTTAGGTTGAACGTTGTGGTTGCTCTTAGGAAAGGGGCGTTTGGTAAAAGAAGTTTTATATCGTTGTTGAGTAGTTTTTGATCTAAATTCATTTTTAACAAGTCCTACTCCTGATATAATGGCTGGTTTTAGTTTAACATTATCATTGGTTTTCTTTGTTACTTTAACAAATTCAGTACGGTCCGTATTGCGAACATTCTGTTCTGCTGAATTACCCGCGGTACCATTTTGCACAACGGACGGAACCCTTATTTTGGTTCCGTCTGGTCCGTGCTGTACTGCAGCAATTTTGACAGAATGTTCGTCCTTTTCGGCCGTTTTGTTTTGACTCTTTGGAATTAATACTTCATTAAAACCTAGCCCATTCATGTCTCCTGGTGTTTTATGGATTTTAACTATTTCATCAGCAAGAGCGATGTTTTTGTTAAACCTTTTAAACTTAGAATTATTTTCTATTAGAACTTCTTGTGTGAGCTTTAGTTTTTCTATTTCAAGATTAAGCTCTTGACATGATTTACAATCATCGTCATTTGCTTTTCCTTTTTCAAGTCGTTTTGCTTTTTCTTTTAACTCATATACCTCATTTTCCAAAAACTCCTTTTTGGTTTTTAGAAATTTATTTTTAGTTATGATTTTTAGACTTAGCTCACACAATTGATTATATTGTTTTTGCAAGGTGTCATCATCTATAGAAGAATAAGAAGAGTCGGAAAGTACCTCATTTGACTCATGTGCCATTAGAGCGATCTCTTCCTTGCTTGATTCTTCATCGTCTTCACTATCACTCCAAGCACCACTTACAAAAGCTCGTTGAGTTTTGCTTTTAGGTGGCTTGGGACATTCTCCTATGAGATGACTTGCATCACCACATCTAAAACACTTTCTTTCACCTTTACTCTTCTTATCATCCCGATCTTTTCGGAATGGCTTCTTTTCTTCTCGAGGTTGTCTTACAAACTTTCCTCTTCTTCTAAAGAACTTCTTGAAATCTCTAACGGCCATGGCATATTCCTCATATTCACTATCGGAACAAGATTCACCATCATCGCTTGATTCCGCCTTTGCTTTAAGAGCAACGGATTTG
The DNA here is from genome assembly GCA_019973895.1 of Chrysanthemum seticuspe. Lineage (NCBI taxonomy): Eukaryota > Viridiplantae > Streptophyta > Magnoliopsida > Asterales > Asteraceae > Chrysanthemum > Chrysanthemum seticuspe. Next base: position 96,621,588 of record BPTQ01000003.1, on the reverse strand, counting down.
ATCTTCTCCTTTCTTCCTTTGATGATCTCCGAATCTTTCTCCATTACCATTTCGTGAACTTTGAGGTTGCCAATTAGCTCGTCTAGTGACATTATTGAGAGATCTTTTGATTCTTCAATAGCGGTCACTTTAGCTCTCCATTTGGGATGGAGTGCTCTAAGAAATTTCCTGACAAAGTTCTTACTACGAAAAGATTCATCAAGTGCTTTAAGTGATGTAATGATAGTGTTAAAACGAGCAAAGCCACAATCAATGGTTTCATCTTCAGGGATAACAAATTGTTCATATTGTTGAACAAGAAGATCAATTTTGTTATCCTTGACTTGTGAATTACCTTGATGTGTAATAATTAAAGATTCCCAAATATCTTTGGCGGTTTCACACATAAAAATTCTTTCATATTCTTTTCTAGGTAAAGCATTATAAAGCATCATTTTAGCTTCATTATTTTTAGCAACTAATTTCTTTTGTTCATCAACGGAAATATCCTTTGTTGTAGAACTAAAATCTCCTTTAACAATAATAAACCAAAGATCTATATCTTTTGATTTTACATATGTTTCAAAACGGTTTTTCCAATAGATAAATCCATTGGTTTCAAAGAGTGGTGGTCTTTGCATAGATTGCCCTTCTTTAAAGTTTTCAGAATCCATGGATCGTTTCAAGTTTATAAAATACAAGTTATTTTAGAAATTCTTGAGCAACGAGGCTCTGGTACCAATTGTAGAAAACTAGAAGGGGGGGTTGAATAGTTTACCAATTAAAAACTTTGTTTTGAAACTTATTGAAAGATCAATTGATATTGATCTTGAGTATGTTAATGAAATATGCAAGCAATGTGTAATAAGTAAATAAGGAAAGAGATGATCAAACCACAACAAGTTGTTTATAGTGGTTCGGCCTACAAGGACTCTTTTTCCTTGCCCTACTCCACTCCCCGAGTCTCACACTCGAGAGTTTAACTTCACTAGTCAACAAGCTCCTTTCACCGGCGGAGAAAACCTTTACACTTCGCTTACACTATTTCCGACACTAAGCTAGATGTCGAGTTCTTTCCAAGGGTACAACTACTCCCACACACAATGTATTTTGAGGACTAAAATACTAACCACTCACACTCGCAAGATTATGATGGTTTGATACAACAATGAAGTATGGATCAACACTTAGATCATACAACACTAAACAAACAAGACTTCCAACTTCTCGTTGAAGCTTGAATATGACTTGATCTTCTTTGCTACAAAAGAGATCACTAATATGATATGAAACTGAGTTAGAAAGGTTAGAGAGAAGATATGTATGAAAGTATGTTAGAAAGGGATGAGAAACTACTTGGCTTGGCATTGCTATTTATAGCCAAAATGGACAGGAGCGTCCACGGACGGCGGACCCCTTAAAAGGGTTCCGCCCGTGTACCATTTTGGTACCGCCGGTCTGACAGCCAAGATATCAAATCTTGCCAAAGTCAACTCTATCTAAGTGAGATTGTGCAAGATATGAAGAGTACAAATCTTCACAAAATATCTAATGGAATCTTCCAATGATTTCCATGATGTAATACATGATGTCAAATGTTGTATTACTATTTATAGAAATATGCAAATGCTTAAGTAGTGTTTGGTTTTAAGAACCTAACACATTCTACAAACTACTATCATACATAATGATTAGAGTCATATCAATATGTTACTAATCACAAATGTAAATGCTTGAATGATGAATATATTGTTTGAGAAAGCTTGTTTTAATATCTAATAAACTTGACAAGCTTTAAGCTTTTATAAATTAAATTTACTTTTGTCGTTAAGAAAACTTAGGCAAAGATCAAAAATATAAATAACGTTTAATGACGATATTTGTATTAACAGAGACGTTACTAACCGATGAAGAACTAGATACACTAAGAAGCCTCGAACTAGAATCATCGCTAACTGAGCAAGAACTAGACATACGTACACCATCAGAACCTGAACTAGAACTACTCTCATACACATTACTAGAACTGCTACTTTCGCCAACATTATTTGAAGAAGAAATCATACCTAAACCTGAATATACAAAAAGAAAACACACCTATTAGAACAAAAACACATAGTTGAACATGTTTGGTTAACTAATATATATAACTAAATATAAAAGTGCATCTGTGTACATTCAGTGCATCTGTAAAATAAAGTACATAAAAAAAACAAAAAAAAAAAAAACTACTCCATGTCAATTAATATTATACACACAGTGCATCTGAATACAAAAATAAAGGTGCATCAACAAACTTAATCAACTAATTAGCATCAATCGCATCAACTTATCAAACAAACTACAACGCAATATTCATATAATCTGTATAAAACTAACGTTGCGTATAATAATGTTATATGAACAAATATTCAGCTGTCTAATCCGTATCACTAAAAGTTGTAAATTCAGTGCATACAAAATAAAAAAAATAAACAATGCATATGTATCACAACATCAACAACACTTATGTCAACTATTGCAGCAACAACAACATTAATAGCATATGCATATAACTAATCACATGAATCAATTAATATGAACATGATTGATAAATTAGTGCATCTGTGTTATACATAACGACTACAATTAATAAAAAAAATCAAATAACACAAATAACACAGCATAATACATAACAAACTACTATTAATAAAAGTTAGTGCATCTGTACATAAAAAAATAAATAATAAAAAAAAATAATGTAATAATCGGATTAAGCTAACAACACATCTGCTAAAGGATAATCATTAACATATCTGATAAAATAAAAAATAAAATAAAAATAGAACAAAAAAAATACAAAAATCATCAGATAAAACACACATTAGGTCAATATCACTAAAATCAACATATAACATAATCAGTTATGAAGATTAACATCGAAACTAAAGGGGAAAACATGTCACATAACATAATCATACAATTAACACAAAAAAAAATAACGATTATAGATACGATTAACATATAGTTAATGTCAGATGTGTCATTATGATTGACTAAATCAGTGCATCAACGAACTCTTTGATTTGTGACAGAAAAAATAAAGTGAATCACGTTTTCATTTTATAGAGAGAAAAAGAGAGAATTTTGGAAAGGATAATCACGAATAATGAATTTGTTTAAACATTATATACGATCATATTAAAAATTTACGGAAATTAGCTCCAAAAAATAAAAAAGTTACATTTAAGCCCCTGTAGTTTGGTGAAAAAAAAGGAGGGGAAGGGGGATGATCTAACGGTTGAGATCACTTCTCTCACTTTTCTCTTGAGATCAACTTTTTAAATGATCCGATCTATATATATATATATATATATATATATATATATATATATATATATATATATATATATAGCGAAGGGTTATTTTAAGAACCAAGAAAAATGCGAGAACTGCGATCAACTAATCAGATTTTTTATTATATTAATTTTTATTATTTAATTCAAAAGGGTATAATGGTAAAATTACTTTTTTATATATTTGATTTTTTTTACAATAAAAAGGCTGACATAAGCAACCTTTCTTAGCGCGTTTTGCAAGTGCTTAGCTTCTGCTAGAAAAAGGCGTTTTTCAGTTCCCGTAATTCTAGGATTTTTTTTACATTGTGTGCACATGTGTTTTGCATTATGTGATAATTTTATTTTTTGTTTATGCATAGGTGTTTTGTATTTGCATATGTATCTATAAAAAATATTACATAAGTATGTATACAAACAACAAAACTATATTAATAAATTTATGCAATTTATACAAACAACAAAACTTTATTAAAAATATTACATAAATATGTTTTATTACAAATATATGAAGTGTGCACATGTGTATAATACAATGTCTTTAATAGTTGGTTCATCTTTTAGGCGTGCACATGTATTTCTCGTCTTGTTCAAAAACCCATGAAATCTACACATGTGCTTTTAATCCTTTTGCACATGTGTTTTTCCTCATTGGCCACTCTTGATCTCTTTATATGCATATGTGCAGTTGAATTCGTCCATATGCCCTTATATATATGTATGTGCATTCTTCATATTGCTCATTATACTCGAACCTGTAATCACAAACAAATAATAGATGAATTATTTAATCATAACAACTAACAATACATATATACACAATCCTTTCATAACAACTGAAATTAAACAAAAGAAACAAGTCATGAAACTGTAAAAACACATATGCATAAAAGGTTTCAAATTCACAACTGTAAAAACACATATGCACACTCAAAAACACATGCGCACAATGAGACCATAAGAGCAATAAAAAGTAAGATTTGAACCATTGCCTATTCCACCATTTGCGAACAAAAAACTTACGATATCAAACCAAAAAATTCGTATTTTACATGTGAAACATAACTACTTGAAAAGATAAATTTAACATAGAAAAGGTTGATGCAAACTGTATTAAAGCACCTGTCATTTTATGTATAATTTAACTTTAAAAATGTGATTATTTTATCCAAACCATAAATTATACACATTAACGTAAGTTCTGAAAAGTATAAGAAAAATATAAGCACCGAACTAAACAATATAAGCATAAACTTGGATACACGATTGGCCTAAATAAGAGAAATATAAGCATCAAACTAAACAATAATTAAAAATGATGACACCAACTGAGCTTCTAATTTTGCAAAACACATGTGTGGTACATTTTCATATCCTTTTTAAGATCAATTTCATGTCCTTGATTGATATATAAACGTTGCCGACCAAAATATTTAGCATTAAGTGACCATACCTCTCTTTCATCATTTCCTTTCCATGGCCTCACATTTCTCTTTTTAGCTATTCATTCGTCCACTCCATCAATGAATTTCAAAATAGCATTCACCTTTAAAGCCTGTTACATTATTATCAATATAAAAAATATCATTCAAAGTATGTTTAATTTAAAGTGCTTATAAAGCAAGCATATCAGCAGGTACCATCCAATTACTCAAAAACTTGGTTACTAACGACATAAAAACAATTGATAGCATGAATTTGTGATTAAGATATCAAACAAGTGGATAAATATTGGTATCAAACGTTGTTTATAAGATCTATTGTCACACCCCCAAATTACCTGTTTTGCAGCGGAATGGAATTCCTGGGGATTGACTGTCATAGCATCACAATCACAGTTATATTGAACGACATAAAGTGTCGTTTGAAAAGAACATCGTTTGATTTAATAAAACAATCAGAGTTTACAAAGTATAGGTCCCAAATGAAAATCATCTTGTGCGGAAATAAGTTTGTTACAATTCAAACGATGTTTTAAAGTGCATAAATCCATGAGAGACGCGTCGTCACCACGACTCTATGATAAGTCCTTATGCATGCCATGAGGTGTATGGCATAGAAACCTGAGATAAAACATGCTAAAGTGTCAACACAAAGGTTGAGTGAGTTCATAGAGTTTATGTTGAAATGTAAAGCCTTTCAAAATCGTTTATGCAGCAAAGGCATCGTAAATCCACTCAGTTCCAAGTTCCGTCCATACAAAACTTGCAACCTGTGTGTTCACAACCCACTGCCAAAATGTAATATAGTTTATGTTCAAGCGCATGATGTCAAATGAATTCACATAATAGTGCATGACTTAATGTATCAATATTTACTTGACATAATTATACCAAGACATTCAGTTCAATGAAAATCCCAAGACATTCAGTTCAATGATGTTCCCAAGACATTCAGCTCAATGATAATCCCAAGACATTCAGCTCAATGATAATCCCAAGACATTCAGCTCAATGATAATCCCAAGACATTCAGCTCAATGATAATCCCAAGACATTCAGCTCAATGATAATCCCTAGACATTCTGCTCAATGATTTATGATATAGGATATGACTAAACATTAAGTTCAGTTAAGCATGTAGTTTCAAATAATCATGGTAGTTATAAAAATAGTTGAGCATGTATCTCCCCCAAATAGTTTAATAAAAGCATTAAAACAATTGAAAATGGGGCTATGGAAACTCACTTGGTAAAATGAGGCGATGACAAAAGTGAGTACACTGAAATGTAGCGTGAATCTCGAAAATGACCTATTATGAATGATATGATATGTAATGAGTTATGATATAATGTTATGCATGCATTTCGTATGTTATTTATACCATTTGTGAGTTTTGAAAATAATACTCTTCGTCGAAAAATACTCTTTTGACGTCTTGACCATTCTTAAATCACTTTATAAGTATTTACGTCAAAATGTCATCCTACCAGGGTTTCGTAATGATTTATGGTGAAATTTTCACTTTTCGTCGTAAAATAATGTTGTCGGAAATTTCATAAAAGTGACAAAAATGGCTTCGAAAAACTAGTCGTAAAATGGTGTACGTCGAACGTTAGGAAACGAACTCGACGGTTTTGGAAAGTTTGTATCAAAATATAGAAGTTTCAGTTCAGGAGTTTTCGACATAAAGGTCTCGAACATAAAGATAATAAGGGTTAAAGATGGTGATTTTGTCCAAAATGTTGTTTAAAAATGAGTTTCGGCCAATTTTAAGCATCCGTAAATAATTTATTACAATTCCGCTATAGAAACGGTTGATCGTTTTGAAAAATATGCTTGGTGATCTCGATTTTATTAGAAGACATTTCGTTACAAAAAGTTCTACATCATAGTTAAAAACAGCCTTCAACATGGCCGTTTTAGTTACCGTAACACTTATCTCGTAAAAATAATATAGTTTTTCTGAAAATAATAGTTACGGCAAGTTTGTAAAAACGTGTATATCTTAGTCGTTTCAAATCCGTTTTCTACGTATAATACGTCCTTAGCTTCGTATCAAAGTATACTAATATATTTTTGATAAGTCGAAATAATTTGTAAAGCTTAGGACTCGTTTTTTACTCGAACAAGATAAAAATAGTATGCTGAAATTTCAGAAAAGTATATATATCGTCGCCAAACTTGAAAAATTCATAACTTCTTCGTTATAACTCCGTTTTAATCCGTTCAAGCGGCCACGGATTCGTTTTAAAGTATATTTTCTAAATATCAAGGCCAAAATTTCGTGCCTACTGTCGGATTTTCCAGAAAAACAAAATAAGGACAGATCACTTTTTATACTTATCGAAAATAGTTTTTCTCGTACTAAACCTAGTCCAATCCCTTCAAATCAACTCCAAAGCTAATCTAATCCTACCATACACCTTCTTAGGGTGTCATGGGTTCCTAAACATCATCAAGACCAATATATACCAAGGGAATAATTATAGGATGACTATATATATAATAAAACTCTAAAAATCATGTAAAAATGGTATAAATCAACATAAGTCTTGCATACTTGCTAAAAATTGATGAAATACATATGAAATGAAAGTGAAAGATGTAAATGAAAATGAAATGCTTACAAGCTACTATGATGAGGTGCAAAGAACAAAGGTTTAACCTAAACACCCTAGGTTTTTATTTCAAAACCTTAATAAGAGTGTGATCTAGATTGTGTTTAAACTTGATCTTGCAAAATTTTTGATGAAATCTCTTCCTCACCTAGGGGAGGCCGGTTCTTGAAGGAGAAAAACAAGAGGAAATATCTTGAGTAACTTTAATAATTGGTGTGAATGAAATGTGTGAAATGGTTTACTTGGAGTATAGATATATCCCATTGAAAAACTTACCAACATTCAATGCATACTTCCCCCCCATAGGGCCGGTTTTTAGGGGGAGGTGTTTCCCAATTATATTTTTTTTTTCTTTTGTAATGTGTAATAAAATTTGTGTAAGTAATAAGTTTGTGTAATAATAACTTGTATATAAAATGTTAGTGTATTTAAGGTAATTTTTGATAAAAGAAATTTTTAATAGATCAAAGTAGAGTATAATGAGATCATAAAAATTGTAAAAATATATTCCTTGTAAAATTTGAGTGATATAATAATTATCGTGCAGTTTTTTCAGAAAAACGTCGTAACAATATAAATTTAACGATTTATATACCAAATAAATTTAAAACACTAAGTAAACTCAAAATATAGTTTTTATGAACTAAATGTAAGTATAAAATATGTCGGGATCATTTTTAGAAGTAACGGATTAAATATTCAAAATAATAACTCACGCGATAACGTTTATTTAACATAAAATTTACGCGTTTAATGTGAAATGAAATGTCATGAATGAACTAACATGATGCAAATGATGCTAATGAAATGTAGACCAAACTTAGTCCATATGAAATGTTCGTGATGATATGATCATGAATTCGCCGCTAAACCATAAAGGTTACGCGAATTTGGAACACGTAAACCTAGTTTACGATAAATGATGAAATAGTGAAACATGAATAATGTTTTGTAATATGACCTGAAAATACGAGTTGTCACATCTATCATGACCCATCATAAAAACAAACATATCTTGAGTCATCATAAAAATGAGGACTTGTAAAAACGATTGTTTGATATCTTAATCACACATTCAATTATTAACCAAGTTTGATATCTTAATCACACATTCAATTACTCAAAAAATCAGCACGTACCATCCAAGTATTGGTATAAATAACCACAAAGAAATCACCTCTATTGTTTGATATCTTAATCACACATTCATGATAGATCTTATAAACAACGCACGAACCATCATAAAAACGATTGATTCTTTTATGAGGATTTATGGTAGTGGTGGCTTACTTCAAGATTAGGGTTGGAAGAGAGATTTGGGTGAAAAAGTGAGAGAGATAAAGTGCGGCTTTAATTCTTTTAGGGTTCATCTTCAAGAAAATGATAAGAGTGGGAAAAATTTTTATAACTGCTCCTATTTTTGTGTTGGGTGATGTTTGGTGGAATTCCATAATTTCCCTTTAACTTAATAAAAAATATCAGACGAAATTCTTTTTATTTACAATACTGCCATTTCATTTTCATCCATTGATTGTTTTAATCAATGGCTAAGATCGGTTATCGCAGTTCTCGCAATTTATTTGGTTCTGAAAATAACCACACACACACACACACACTATATATATATATATATATATATATATATATATATATATATATATATATATATATATATATATATATATATATATATATATATATATATATATATATATATATATATATATATTAAGTTTCTTCACTAATTTCTATATTCTTGTACTAGTACATTTATAGATGGCAGATATTGTAGCTAGGTCTCATGGTGGTGATGGAGGTAATTCGCCACCTCGTGGTCCCTCGAGGAGGATAGGCACCAATTGCCACCGTAAGAATTTCTGAATTATTTTAATTAAACTGTATTTGATTACTTGTTATTTTAAATTGATAACTTGTTATTTTATTTCATCATCACTTGAATTTAATTACATGAATTTGATTACTTTTAGGCTTTAAATCCAAACCTGCTAACCCCAACTCCAAAATTGGGAAAGGCGGGAAGGTGGTGCGTGGTACCACAAAGAACACGACACTCAAGAATAAGCGGGCACAGGATGGTCGTCCGTATCGATCCAATTCCGGATCAACCAGGAGGGGTTTTATTCGCATGTGGGCCCTCACGCTCCGTGGTTCTCCAACTATGTTGGGGAGCTGTTACGTGACTCGATTCCTATGTATTACGATTCATGGCCTAAGGTTCCCGAAGAGGCCAAGGCCTACATCCATGACCAGCTACACGTAAGTTTTTTTATCTTTTATTTTTTTAATTATTGTGTTTATTTATTTAAATGTGTTTATTTATTCAAATTTGTTTGTTTATTTAAATTTGTATATTTGTTTTATATATATTTTATTGCAGCATTACTTTGATCTCGACAAACACCTTGCTGGCCCGCATGAAGAGGAGATTGTCAGGAGTATTGAGTTTTATCTCAAAAAGGGATTCGATGATAACAAATACAGATTCAAAAAGGAGAAATTTACAAAGCAAGGTGGGATGGATGCAGTAGAAGAGATCAGACGACAGCGTCCGGCGAACAAGAAGCAACAGGATTGGGATGAACATGTAAATTTCTGGATCGACATTTTATAATAATAATAATAATAGTAATAATAATAATAATAATAATAATAATAATAATAATAATAATAATAATAATAATAATAATAATAATAATAATAATAATAATAATAATAATAATAATAATAATAATAATAATAATAATAATAATAATAATAAACATCGGCACTATTGGTATTAAACATCGACACAACTTGGTATTAAACATGCTGTATCACTGGGGATATTTATGGGGACCATGTTGTATCATGTGCTGGCACTATTGGTATTAAACATCGGCACAACATGGTGCGCGATACTTTGGTTGATATATGTTCTCGATCTGGGGTCTCGGCTTGTAAAGAGGTCGAAATCAGGTTGTGTGGAGAAAGGGAGCAAGTCTTACGGCCAGCAGATATCTTGCTCTATTCCTCGGATGGAGGGCAGGACGTTTTTGTCGATTTGACGGGGTCGTCTCCCCTCACGCAAACTGGTATGATTGATTTTGTGCCAGGTCGTGCGGTGATTGATGCCGCAAAACGTAAGCGCATCAAGTATGGAGCTAAATGTGCGGATATTGGATATGGGTTCATCCCTTTCTCATTTTCCTCTTTGGGGGAACTTGAGGCAGATGCGGTGACCTTACTTAAGCGGATCCGGAAGTTCTCTATAACTCAAGATATTGGGGCGCGCGCTGCTACTCACATCTTCAGTAGGATTAGTTTTGCTATTGCTAAAGGGGTGGGGGCCCAGATAGTTTCACGGCTCCCCACTAACTTCTTGTAATCCTATGGTTTTGTTCCTAATGAAAGAGATGTTTTATAAAAAAATAATAATAATAAAATAATAAAAAATATAATAATAATTATAATAATAATAATAATAATAATTATTATTATTATTATTATTATTATTATTATTATTATTATTATTATTATTATTATTATTTGTACCGGGTCGTGCGGTGAATGAAGCCGCACAACGTAAGCGTGTCAAGTACGAGGCTAAATGTTCGGACATTTGATACGTGTTTCTCCCCTTTCTCATTCTCTTCCTTTGGAGAACTTGAGAAGGATGCTATGACCTTACTAAAGCGTATCCAAAAATTCTCGTTAACTCAAGACATTGGAGCACGTGTTGCTGATCATATTTTTATTTACTATAGCTAGAGGAGTGGGAGCCCAGTTATTATCTCGGCTCCCCTCTAATTTCTTGTAACTCCTTTGATTTTCTAATGAAGTGATGTTTTTATAACAAATATATATATATATATATATATATATATTTATAATAATTATAATAATAATAATAATAATAATAATAATAATAATAATAATATTAATAATAATAATAATAATAATAATAATTCGATTATATAATAGTTTTATAATTTATAATACGCCGGTGAAGCACTGGACAAACCCGAAGAATTTGAAGATAGCGGAGGTCAACAGGCAAAACCGGATGGTGAACAAGAGTTTGATCCTTCATGGATCCCGTTCTTTAGCTGCTATACGTCATAACTTCGTAAGACACTATTTTAATCATTATATATATATATATATATATATATATATATATATATAGAGTTCGGTTCTAGAGAAAAGTATAATTAGTTAGAAAAGTGAGAAAAATAGTTTTAGGGTAAATTATGATAACACTTGAAAGTTCAGGGTAAAAAAAGTAAAAAACAAAGAAAAAGAAAATAAAGTACGGCTTTAATACTGATACAAACACAGTATTCAAACACACACACACACGATTCAAACACACTCACACTCACCGTTACCACCACCGTCACCTCCGTAACCGTCACACCACCACCATCGCCGCCGTAAACGTCACACCACCACCGTCTCCTCTGTAACTGTCACACCATCACCGTCGCCGCTGAAACCGTCACACCACCACCGTCACCGCCGTAACTGTCACACCACCACCGGTCACAAAACACATACTCCGATCAGAAAACATACATACTCTAATTGAAAACTCCGATCAAGAAACCCTAATTTGGATTTTGATCTTCAAAAAAATATGATAAAAAATAACAGCAGTAAGTGTTTACAACCTCTTTATTTTTTATGTTATTTTAGTGCATCTTTGTGTGAATTATAAAAATAAATGTTGTTATTGTTGAATGAAATGACATATTAAAGCATTTGTATGTACAAAGTTACAATTTAGTGCATCTCTTTTAATAATATGTTTCAACATTTGTTTGTCCGAATAAGTAAGTGCATCACGATTCATGTTATTGCATCTGTTAGTATGATTAGAGAAACGTGTCATAAGTTAGGGAATCTATTTGTTTGATTAGTGCATCTAAAGTATAATTAGTGCATCTGTTAGTATGATTAGAGAATCATGTCATATGTTATGGAATCAATTTGTTTGATTAGCGCATCTAATATAAGCGTTAGCACATTTGCTAGTATAATTAGGGCATCGCATAACTTGTTACAGCATTTGTTTGTATAATTAGTGATTAAAAAAATGAGTTACGCCATCTCTTTTTATGATTAGAGTATAATGCTAATTTAGGGCATCATCTTGTTTTCTTAGTGCATCAAAACAAATATTAAGACATATGTTAGTATGATAAGTACATCCATGAACACATTAAGTACATCAGGAAAACTTGTGCATCTGTTTGAATGTTTAGTGCATCGATGAACACATTAAGGCATCAGTTTTTACTTTTAGTGCATCATTTGTCATAGTAGGGCATCCATGGGTGTGATTAGTGCATCAAAAAGGTAGATAGTAAGGCATCTATGGTTGTGATTAGTGCATCGAAAAGGTAGATATTCGGGCATCTATGACCAAAATGGATTCCAATCTCACTAAGTAAACATCTTCAAGTAAAATGGTTTGGAAATGGTTACACGGATACTTCAGTCAGGCAATGTACATTGAGTAACAGGGAAGACCTTGTATATTTACCCGTTTATATTTGCACCATTTGCTTAACCAAATAGGCGTTTAGTGTTCTATAGGTAATGAAATAGGCACATAATTGTGTGTATCAGATTTTATAGGTTTAAATAAGGCTTTTTTATCTGCACTTCAATTTTTAAGTTTTATGCATTACCTTGTTCATATTGTTCTGTCCAACAAACAAAATGATAGCTTTTAGCTGCTAAGCTCATATGCATGTAGCATTGTGGATACAATGTGTTAGAAGTCGTCTCTTAGCACTAATTTAGAAGTCGTCTCTTAGCGACCCAATGAACCTACTTCTTACGTCTCCTGAAAATCATAGACTATTTTCTACACGTCAAAACTTATTACATAGCCATTTGCATTATATTCATTATCATATGGGTGTCTTAGAATCTAGTTTCCAATGAGAACCCATCTATGTTTTTCCATTTTCTTCATACCCTTTTGCCTGTTTTGTTAGATGTTTCTGGTAAGTGTCAAGACGATCAGCGATCGCTTTTGATCCAGCTGAAGGATAGTCTCCAGTTCGGAAGGATAGTCTCCAGTTCTACGATTTCAAATAAGTTGGCTTCTTGGAATACTAATGTCACAATAGATTGTTGCACATGGGGAGGTGTTACTTGCAGCAGTAGTGGTCAGGTTACTGGTCTAGACATAAGCAATGAAGCGATATCGGGTGGTATTGATGATTCGGGTGTTCTTTACAATCTAACGAATCTTCAAAGTTTGAATCTTCCTGCAAATAACTTCAACTTCACACAGATTCCTTCAAGATTTGGAGGTTTTGCAAGTTTGTCTTATTTGAACTTGTCGAATTCGCGGTTTACTGGTCAGGTTCCTGGAGAATTGTCTCAGCTGACCCGGTTAGAAATTCTTGATATCTCTGAGCCTTTCTCTTTTGTAGTTCGCTCATTGAGACTTGAGAAACCGAATCTATCCACGCTTGTTCAGAACCTCACACGGCTAAAAGGTCTTTATCTGGATAATGTAAATATCTCCGCACAAAAACTCGATTGGAGCCAAGGTTTGTCATCATCTTTGCCTAATTTGGATGTTTTAAGCTTGTCCAATTGTCAGCTTTCAGGCCCATTAGATGACTCCCTTGGGGAATTGCAGTCACTTTCGGTAATTCGTTTAGCTCTGAACACGTTAAGTTCTCCAGTTCCAGAATTTTTTGCAACTTTCAAGAATTTGACAGTAATGAATCTTGCTTCTTGTAACTTAACTGGAACATTTCCCAAAAAGGTCCTCCAGTTGGAAAGTTTACAGATTCTTGATTTATCGGTTAACACGGATCTATATGGTTCTTTACCCGATTTTCCTATCAACGGATCACTTCGAAGTTTAGTTCTGAGCAAGACAAATTTTTCAGGGGCGATACTAGATTCTATTGGAAATCTTAAGGAGTTATCAAGAATTGAGCTACCTGGGGCGATACCAGACGTAAGAAGTAGGCTCATTATGGTCTAGCTGTTAGCAAAAAAGGTTTGACTCTAAAAGAGGTGCTTCAACAGACATCTCATCACAACGCTAAAGTCCACAGAGGTATCTCTCCTTCCACACCTTCACTTGTTATAACTTTATTTTTTTCTGTTTGCGCCTACCATATTATGTTTACTATCATATGTGTTATGCGATGATTAAGGTTGTGTACTTTTAAGATTATTGAACAAATCAGTTGGAACCATGGTACTGGCAGTATGAATTTCAAATTTCCATATTTTATGTAATTGGTGCATCGAAAGGTATATATTAAGGCATCTATGTGTATGATTAGTGCATCGAAAAGGTATGTAATAGTGCATCAATGGACAACATTAGGGCGTCAATGAGTATACCAATATTATAAATCAGGATAGGGTATCTAATATAGATTTTTATTTATTTTATTATGCACTTAAAACATATTTGATTGGCAACAGGAGCCTGGTTGTGATGGATGAGTTGGGCAGGGCTACATCTTCATCGGATAGTTAATCCATGCCTACTAGGTATGTAAAACCCTAAAAATCTCAAACGCGTTAAATGACACTTTTGCCCTCAAACTTAATAATTATGTAAACTCGGAAAACACGTCAACATCGTTTAACAATTTATCTCATCAATAATATATACAACTAATGAAAGTATCTCACTTATGTTATCAAGTAAATGTACACAAATAAAATAAACTCTAGAGTACCAAATCATGTTACAATGTGTACACAACTCACCTACACTAGAATAAGGACTACATTCATAATAAAATGATAAGGTTGGAAGTCAAAATTCTTGGTCCTCTCTCCCCTTGATGGCCGGCCCTCATTCACTCCCCATTATTATCCAAATCAATTTCATTAAATCTCATTTACACATATCCTTTCATTTCAAACACACAAAGAAAACCCTAGCACTCTCTCCTTCACCATAAGTGGCGGCTACACTCAAAATTCTCCATTTCCATCCGAAAATCAAACAAACAAAGTGTTCCTAGGAGGCTTGTGATCGTGTGTGATTGATTGGTGGGCATTGTGATCGTGTTTGGTTCGAATTAAAGCTAGGTCGTGGCTTTTGGTTTTGGTCGTGGGGTTGCATAAGCCAAGGGAGGCTTGGTTGTGATCTTGGTGGCTTATTTCTTGTTTTCTTGTCACGTACACGCTACTAGGGTAACGTATCATCATCTCACGTCTTTTCCTCTTTGTTTTCTTAATCATGTCGTGGCTATGGAGTCCTCTTTAGGGCTTGTTATACGAAAATGGAACTCATGAAATAATGAATATGTTGTCACATAAAATGATGAAATAGATTACATAAAATCATGACTTTAAACATGTGTGATTCGAATAATATGTGGCATGTAAATCTTCATACGAAACTGATTTTTGATCTCTCCTTATGTCGACTTACATATGATTTTAATGACGAGTTAAATGATGCCTTGAAACTATGCGTATACGTACGTGATAAATTGAATCGATAACAAATGATTTACGAGTTTGTTTTGGTTATAATATGGGGCGTATAAAGATGTTTTGGGGAGGGATGTCACGACCCAAAATGGGTATTGTTTAACGAGTTGTGTAATCTTATGATAATCGAGTCAAAATGTGTTAAAACCTATACGTTAATCATAATCAAAAACTAGGGTTTTGTATTGCATGATTTAATAAAGAAAAGGGGTTATTTTGTAAATTACAAAACTTGGTGGAATAAATTGTTAATATGTTAACTAAATGGATTAAATGAGTAAAATGAGTAAACTTGCTATATTTACACTTTTAACCCTATACTTTGCATTACTGACATTTTACACCCTAAACTTTTATAACTTGTCATAAATGATCCTTAAATCATAATAACACTTATTTTCATTATTTAACTTAAGATAAGTAACTAAAGTTACTAATTATGGAAACCTACTATTTATAGAAAGTTGCTAATTATGGAAACCTGCTATTTCTGGAAAGTTACCTAAAATAGAAAGTTACCTAAAATAGAAAGTTACCTGAAATAGAAAGTACTTAAAATGGAAAGATTACTAAAAGTGGAAACCTGCTAAAAATGGAAAGTCGTCTTAAACGAGTGATCTGATTCTTATAGAACGTTATCTAATTCATATAGGTTCCGGGCGACGGGATTGATTTGCTTTATTGATTTTACTTTCATTGTGATTTGCTCAGAATAAGGTACAGATATTCTGACCTGACCTCTTAAGGTTTCTCATGATTCGTATTTCATCTTTCGACATTAGCTTGAACTGTTATGCTTTACTCTAAGCCTCTTTATTAGGGCTTCCCTATGACTTTGCTATGCTCCCTTTGATATGAACCTTCGATATGAACCTTCGATATGAACCTTTGATAT
The DNA here is from genome assembly GCA_019973895.1 of Chrysanthemum seticuspe. Classification (NCBI taxonomy): domain Eukaryota; kingdom Viridiplantae; phylum Streptophyta; class Magnoliopsida; order Asterales; family Asteraceae; genus Chrysanthemum; species Chrysanthemum seticuspe. The sequence goes on along the minus strand of BPTQ01000003.1, from coordinate 96,604,826 downwards.
GAACTTTGATATGAACTTTGATATGAACCCTTATGATATGATATGATTATGCTTTGACCCGTCAGTTTGATACCCGAGCCAAATATGTGTTCCTAGTCATGAAGGTAACATGACTGTGTCATTGATGCACCAATGGCATGACTCAAGTGTGTACGAGTGATGTTACACACCGTCCCCATTATGATATGATTATGAGCTCACTATATGTATATGATTTGGCCACTATGTTTCCGGGGGGGCGTATGGATGCATCCTAGATATGATATGTTATTAGTGGATTTAATATGATATGATATGATTTATATGGTGAATGATATCGTGTGCAATACGCGTCTTCACATTCCGGGAGCTGATCACTCCACTGTTACTTGAGGTCTCCCCTCCTACTATATATGGTATTCCGAGGTCACCCCTCCGGATACAACTGTTATGATATGATATGTGTATGATATGATATGGGCTCGTGGTAGATGACTGACCTTTCGTTTCTCTTTCTTTTCGTTATCCTTTGTTATGCCTTATGATACTTTCCATTGCACCTTATGATTATGTTATCCTCATTACTTATCCTTCGATTATTCATTTGTTATATATATCTGTTCACTGGGCTTTTAAGCTCAGCCGCGTTTTCTTTCCATGCGGCAGGTAATTAAGCTAGAAGCTGGGATCTTAGCTATGGGTTTGAGTGATGAGCGGTTATGTGGATTTATGGCTCTAGTCATCTTAGTTCCTGCTTGATTATGTTGACATTATTTAGACTCGAATTATGCTTATTTATGTCTTGGAATTATTCCTTTTACTTTCGATGAACTTATGTAACGTTTAAGCCGTGTTGGCTGGATATTCCTTTGGTTATTTATTTAAGACTTCCGCTGCTTTATTATGTTCATTATGTATGCTTTGATATGACACCATTTTATAATACTTCTACCCTTATCGGGTTGGGGTGTTACAATTATGGTATCAGAGCCCAGGTTTACGACTTGTAGTCAGGATCTGTGACATATGGACCCTAAGCGTTGACCGTAGAGCTTAAGTTTTGACATGTGAGGTTTGGGTAGATTCTAGGTTTCATTATCGTCGTTTCCGTTCATGATCTTCATCTTATTTCCTAACATTTTCTAATCGTTTAATGAACTCTTCAGATGGTCCAAACTCGAAGGAACGGCGACGACAACGGGGGTGAGCTTCCTAACTTTGAAGCTTTGATTGCCCGTGCTCTGGCTACCGCTATGCCCGAGATTGTCGCCACCATCACTCAGAATGTCCGAAATGGCGCTAGCTCCTCCGGTGGGGGTAATGATGGGGGTGCTAACCCACCTACACCCATTCATGTTTGGATCGAACGCTTCAACAAACTTAAGCCAATCCCTTTTCGCTCGGCAGCTTCACCTAATGATGCAGAGGACTGGATCACGCACATGGAGAAGCTTTTTAATGTGCTGGGTTGTGGTGACGAGGTGAAAACCAGACTAGCAACCTTCAAACTCGAGGTTGATGCCCTCAATTGGTGGAAGGCCTATCTCTTGTCCAAGGAAGAGAACTTTCTAGATACTTGTGCTTGGAATACTTTTAGGGATATCTTCTACAAACAGTATTTTCCTGAGTCAGAACAGCAGCGATATGAAAGAGAGTACAACGCCATACGTCAGCTGGATAGGGAAAGTTCCCATGAATACATGCAACGGTTTATGAGGTTGGCTGGGTTCGTAGGTGATATTGCTGGAGATGCACGTCGTCAGGCTCGGAAGTTCAAATGGGGGTTGAAGAAATGGGTGTTGGACAGGGTGATTAATAATGAGTACACTGAGGTAGCTGCAGTTGCGGATGTTGCCCACAACATTGAGTTGCTACATGAGGATCAGGGCTTCAACAAGAGGAACAGGGACGGTGATCGTATTTATCCTCGGGGTCGACAGGACCATACTCAGGAGTTTAGGGGTCGACACGACCGTGGACGTCAGGACACTCGAGCACAGGGTTCACAGAGGTATGACAGATCAGGAAACGACCGTCAGGGTCGTGATGGCGGGGGTCAGCGTCAGGTTCGGGATCAATCTTATCGTGGTGGTCAGCAGGACCGTTCTTCTGGTTCTTCATATCATAGGAAGCCCGCCGAGATTTTGCCTCCTCCTCCACTCTGCAACACTTGTGGAAAGCCTCACCCGGGCGTTTGCTTCAAGGCCACAGGTGGTTGTTATGCATGCGGGTCTACTGCTCATAGGGTTAAGGACTGCCCTCAAGGAAAACTGATTGCACCAGGAAACACGGCCAAACCAGCTCCGACCAAGGGCCGTGTGTATTCTGTTACCCGGGACCAAGCGGCGAACTCTTCAGGTACCATTACCGGCATTCTTTATATTGGTGATATTACTGCCTTTACTTTATTTGATACCGGCGCTACGCATTTTATGATATCTACTTCGTTAGTAAGAAAATTAAATATGACACCCACACCTTTGTTAGACCGAATCTCTATTTCCACCCCTATGAAAAACCATGTGCTTATTGACCGTGAATACTTGGATTGTCCCCTACGTTTCGATGATGGTATTCGTTCGGCTAATCTTCTTCCTTTGGATATGTTTGATTTCGATATTATTCTGGGTATGGATTGGTTGGCCTTGCATAGGGCTACCATTGACTGTTATGCTCGAAATGTTATCTTTGGTAATATTCACCAACCTGATTTCGTTTATCATGGTGCTCAACCGCTCAAGTCAGCTAAGATCATCTCGGCTATGAAAGCCCGCACTCTCATTTCTCATGGTTGCCTTGGTTTTCTGGCATCCATTAAGGATACTTCTCTTGGAGTTCCGACCATCGAAAGTCTTTCTGTTGTACGTGAATTTTCTGATGTTTTTCCCGACGAACTTCCTGGCATTCCTCCGGCTAGGGAATTTGAATTTGGCATCAATTTGATTCCTGGTGCCGAACCTATCTCTAAAGCTCCTTACCGTATGGCACCGATCGAATTGAAGGAATTGAAGGAACAGTTCCAAGAACTGTTGGAGAACGGCTTTATTAGGCCTAGTGTTTCACCTTGGGGCGCACCAGTGTTATTTGTTAAGAAGAAGGATGGGAGTATGAGGTTGTGTATTGATTACCGCGAGCTGAACCGTATCACTATCCGTAACCGTTATCCTCTTCCGCGCATCGACGACTTGTTTGATCAGTTGCAAGGTGCAAAATTTTTCTCTAAGATTGATCTGAGGTCTGGTTATCATCAATTACGTGTGAAGGAGAAAGATGTTTCTAAGACCGCGTTCCGTACTCGTTATGGTCATTATGAGTTCCTGGTTATGCCTTTTGGTTTGACTAATGCGCCTGCAGTTTTCATGGACCTTATGAATCGTGTTTTCCACGAGTACCTTGATAAATTTGTAATCGTCTTCATCGATGACATCCTCGTATATTCTAAGAGTGAGGTTGAGCATGAGCAGCACCTTCGTATTGTATTGGAGACTCTTCGATAGTAGAAGTTGTATGCACAATTTTCTAAGTGTGAATTCTGGCTGAGCCAAGTTGCTTTCCTTGGTCACGTTGTGTCTGCTGATGGTATCAAGATGGACACATCTAAGGTTGAGGCTATCACAAAATGGCCGAGACCTACTACTGTGACGGAGATTAGATGTTTTCTGGGGCTTGCTGGTTATTACCGTCGTTTTGTTGAGGGTTTCTCTCGATTGGCGTTACCTTTGACGCAATTGATGAGGAAAGGAGAAAAGTTTGAATGGACGGAGGAGCGTGAACAGAGTTTTGAGGAGTTGAAACGGAGATTGGTTACTGCGCCTATTTTGACACTTCCATCGGGTTCCGGAGGTTTTCAGATTTACAGCGACGCATCGAAGAAAGGGTTGGGTTGTGTATTGATGCAGCATGGTAAGGTGATTGCCTATGCTTCGAGGCAATTGTAATCATATGAAGAAAATTATCCCACGCATGATTTGGAGTTGGCTGCGGTGGTTTTTGCCTTAAAGATTTAGAGGCATTACTTGTATGGTGAATCGTGTGATATCTTTACTGACCACAAAAGTTTAAAGTATATATTCACACAAAAGGAGCTCAATATGAGATAGCGAAGGTGGTTAGAGCTTCTTAAGGATTATGACACGAACATCCAGTATCATCCGGGTAAGGCTAATGTAGTTGCTGATGCGCTGAGCCGAAAGTCGGGTATGATTGCTAGTTTGGAGATTGAACCCAGGGTTCTTCACGATCTTGAGCTTATGGATGTGGAATTTTGTTTCCGGGGATATGATGGTTATTGGGCTAGCTTGAAGTTAGAGTCCAACCTTATGTTACAGATTAAGGAAGCTCAGAAGGATGATGGTGAGCTTTGGTCTGTGGTTCAGAATATCGAGGCGGGTAAGCAGACTGAGTTCAGTGTTGATGGTTTCGGCGTCGTATGGTATGAGGGTCGACTTTGTGTTCCTAATGATCCTGCTTTGCGTGAAGCTGTTTTGTCTGAGGCTCATAGTTCCCCTTTCACTATCCATCCTGGGTCTACCAAGATGTATCGGGACCTTAAGCAGCATTTCTGGTGGAATGGTATGAAACAAGATGTGGCTTCGTTTGTGGCTAAGTGTATGACCTGTCAGCAGGTTAAGATTGAGCATCAGAGGGCTAGTGGTTTGTTGCAGCCGTTAGATATTCCTACATGGAAGTGGGAAGAAATCTCCATGGATTTTGTCACGGGTTTGCCTCCTACTCGAAAGAAACATGATGCGATTTGGGTGGTTGTTGATCGACTAACCAAATCCGCTCATTTCTTACCTATCCGGAAAGATTATCGTATTAGTAGATTGGCGGAGATTTTTCAGCAAGAGATTGTTAGATTACATGGTACTCCTACTGCTATTATTTCTGATAGAGATCCGCGTTTCACGTCACAGTTTTGGAAGAGTCTGCAAAAAGCTTGGGGTACGCGTCTTAAGTTCAGTACCGCTTTTCACCCTCAGACTGATGGTCAGACGGAGAGAACCATTCAGACTCTTGAGGACATGTTGAGGGCTTGTGCATTGGAATGGACTGGGAACTGGGATGAGTATCTGTGCTTGGTGGAGTTTGCCTACAACAATAGTTGGCACGCTAGCATCAAGGGAGCACCGTATGAGTTGTTATATGGGAGGAAATGTAGAGCACCTATTTGTTGGGATGAGGTAGGTGAACGTTTGATTGAAGGTCCAGAAATCATCGAGATTACTAATGAGAAGGTGGCGATTGCTAGGGAAAGATTGAAGGAGGCTCGTTCACGGCAAAAGAGTTATGCTGATAAGCATAGGCGCGGCTTGGAGTTTCGTGTTGGTGATCGTGTTTTTCTGAAAGTTTCACCGTTCCGTGGTGTTAAGCGTTTTGGAATCAAGGGCAAGCTCAGTCCTCGATTCATCGGACCTTTCGAGATTCTGGATCGTGTTGGGGAGGTTTCCTACCGTCTAGCTCTACCTCCTCAGTTATCTCATGTTCATGATGTGTTCCATGTATCTCTGATGCGGGGATACAACTATCATCCATTACACGTGGTTTCCTATCCTTTGGATCAGATTCAGCCAGATATGTCCTTACTGGAAGAACCCGAAGCTATCTTAGATCGACGAGATCGAGTCATGAGAAACAAAGTAATTCCGTTTGTTAAAATTCTTTGGAAGAATCACCCAGAGCGTGAAGCAACCTGGGAGACCGAGGAATCGATGCAAGCTAGTTATCCACATTTCTTTTCATAGTCGGGTACGTCTTCGTTGTTGCTTCATTTTCTTTCAATTTTCGAGGACAAAAATTTTCCTTTAGAGAGGAAGAGTTGTAAAACCCTAAAAATCTCAAACACGTTAAATGATACTTTTGCCCTCAAACTTAATAATTATGTAAACTCGGAAAACACGTCAACATCGTTTAACAATTTATCTCATCAATAATATATACAACTAATGAAAGTATCTCACTTATGTTATCAAGTAAATGTACACAAATAAAATAAACTCTAGAGTACCAAATCATGTTACAATGTGTACACAACTCACCTACACTAGAATAAGGACTACATCTATACTATCTAATATACTAAAATACTGTACCACCCCCCTAAAGCATAGCATTAAATTTTATTATTAAAAACCCTTCCATATTTAGCACAAATGTACAACACCCAATGCATCCCTTTCACTCTAAATATCACGTGATAGAACCACGTGAGGTTGTAAAACTTCTTCAGTACTCCTTCTGCTATTTTTGTAAACTATTAATTACATATTCATTCACCTCCTCTTTTCCTCTACACGGTTTCAATCCATTTAATTACACGGTTTCAATCCATTTAATTGTCTCACAATTTTTTCAAAACCACATTCAAAATCAATTTCAATATCAATATCAATTCACAATCAATTTTAATAGAACCAATTTGTCATCGATTCTAAAAAAGGATCAAAAGTGAACACGATTTGGTCTTTATATATTTGACAATCATATTCAAAATCATTTGGAGTGCATGAGGATGATTCAGGTAATTTTGGTTTATTTTATAAAATTAATTAATTGATTGAACATAAAAATAGGTGAATGAGGATGATTTTGAATAATCTTTGTTCTTAGGCTTGCTATGTCTGTTATGGTGAAGCAATCATTCGATTGGTAAGTATTTCTATCTATTCAATTTTTTTAGGGTCTAAATTTAATCATTTCACTAATGAATTCGTTTTTGTCATTGATTTTTGTAGGGAAGTATGCAGCAAATGGTGATTCCATGTGCCACTCATTAGTATGCTGTCAATTAGCATCAAAACTGGTAAGCATCAATTTATAAGAACCCTAAAAATATGAATTGAGGATTTTACTTATTCGTAATTAATGCGTTTTTTTTATCGGATTCAATTATAATACGTTTTTGCATTCTTTCAGTTGAATCTAAATCAATTTTGTGAGTTTATCAACTCTAAATACATTATGATTAAGTATTTTTAGATTTTTTAATATGACGCCAATTAAATTTTTTGATTGCAGGTTTGGTTATTTACGATTCTGAAATCTGTTTTTCAGTTTTGGGTTTTATCCGTTGTGAATTTGGGACTGAATTGATGCGTTTGTGTTTCATTTTCATGTTTGGCTACTTATCGGACATAGGTGCAATGGTTGGTGCTAAAGCCTGTGTAGAAATTGCATAGTATATTGGCCGAATAGGGGTATTATTCATTTATCTGTATATTTGCGAATGAAGTAAATTTTATAAATAAGCATAAAGACATTCATAATTCGAAATAAGCGATATAAAACTGCATGAGTAGTTTAAATAAGCAATCTGTAACTCTCCATTTTAACTCAAGTTGTCCCATTCATAAGTAAACAGGTCACTATACGTTAACTAATTTTAGGGGTTGTTTGGTATTTCAAATCACACTACTTATAAGGGTTGTCTGGGATTTGCTGTAGTTTTATGCTGGAAAGTGATTTTAAAGGGGCTGTTTGGCTACCGACTTTTTAATGTAGTAAATTGAACCTTATTTTGTTTTTAGTAATGCAAGTTATCGTAATTAAAGTTTTCTCTGTTCACCTGTTCTCAGATACAGCCTACTGTATTCGACTTCTATTGGCTCGCCGAGTTTTGAAAATGCTTGGGATGAACCACGAATTACTAGAAAATGTTGAGGTGTGCAAATCGTTTATCGCTTTCTTGAATCTCAGAATTAACTGGATTGAGATTAATTGCATATTATATTTGCAAGCATCCAGCGAAGATTACTTTGTTGAGGCTGCAGATAGCATGAAGCTGTTTGAAATTAATGAGGTATTAGCTCTCACTCATGTTCTACAAAACTTACAGTTATGTTTTCATTTTGGTTTTTCAGTAATTTGAGTTACTTCAATGTTGTTAACTTATAAATACTAGAGGCCTTTGCTTCCCAATTTGTATATTGCTCCAAGAAGCTACAGCTTGATCCTCGAAAAGTGAACGTTAATGGAGGATCCATGGCTATTGGGCATCCTTTAGGAGCTACAGGTAACTTACTTTATTCCTAAAATACTTTTTTCTTTTGTATTAATTCACTCGAAAGTGCTCAGTTCTGTTGAACCCATGAGTTTTGAATTTCAGGAGCACGTTGTGTTGCAACTTTACTTCATGAGATGAAGTGTCGTGGGAAGGATAGTCGCTTTGGTGTTGTTTCTATGTGCATAGGTCAGCTTCTACTCTATAACTCTATCCCAGATGTGGTAATTTCATCCCATTTATATGCAAACAGATCATTTCATGATGTATTTGTTTGTTAACGGATCAAACAGGTGTATCTTAAAATGCGGCAAAGCATGGAACAGGTTAATGGGTCAAACGTTGTCTAAAATAGTAAAGTGTATTGAAATGCTTGCGATATCCATTTATAACATTTTTTTTCCTATTAGTTGATACTTACTATTTAGAGAATTCAAAAAAGAAAAGTAAAAAGGTGTTGGGGTCAGCCCGATTCGTCCTGACCCAGTTTTGACTCGCACATAGATATTACCCCTTATGACCTGAACCTTAGTCTATCACTATCTTTTGCACACATGTGCATACCTGATTGGAAAAGCTCTTGGCATTGCCTAAAGACATTATATGAATCAAATACTAACCTTGAAATGTACCATTGTTGTAGGTTCTGGTATGGGGGCTGCAGCAGTGTTTGAACAAGAAAACTAAGCAGATGGTCTATGCAACACACCTAACAAAAGGCATGGTGATAACGGCTGCTGTATTTTGATAATAAATACCAAGCATTTTTTAAAGTGGCATATTACAACTAGCGTTGCTTTTAGTTTTCCCTAATCTTTATACCTTTTCATGACAAAGATAAAACTTATAACATTATATGCTTGGAAGTAATGCTTAATATAAATATGAGTCTGCTGTTATCATTGAAAAACCATAATGTAATACATCTTTAGGATGGCCCATCATATGTTTTATAGACTTTGTGAAGCACATGGAGCTATTATATTTGTGTATACATACTTGAGTCAATGATGGAACTGAAGCAAGATTAACTTAATTTATAAGTAGATCCAGTCGACGTGCTTAAGCTGAATTTATAAGTACACTTCAATGATGTTCAATGCAGGTTGAGAAGTGAATATGGATTGACAGGGAAGCCATACGTGGGTGTTGGCCATAGCTACAGCCTACATGACTTGGGCTGCAACATGGCTTCAGGATTGGGTGTCGGTATCCCATTGGTCAAGTGAAAGCACGAATTTGATCCAGAACCGTTAGGTAATCTTTGTTCGAACCCATTTAACTTGGTAACACTTGAGCTTCAGTCGAATGCCCACTTGATAAGTTATAAAAAACGATCAAAGAATACTCCATTTTTTGGCCTCACTTGAACTAGATTAACGTTTATGTAGGAAGATGGCACTCAAAGTACTTTTACCTCTGGGTAATTACTGTAGTTGACTGCTTCATATATCGTACATAATGAGTTTTTTTAAATACGAAACAAGTTTTTCATGTCATATGTATTTGACGTATATGTTGCTAATTGAGTAACATAGTGGTGAATTGTCGGATACCCATAATATATGTGATGAAATGTTCACTGGTATGAATAAGGAAAGTAAATCATTATATAGTGGGTAATTACTGTAGCTGATTATACTCAGAGTGGGCAGACTCCTTAAGTCACTGAGTCTCTTAGCACAACCTAAAATGTTGACTTCGGCACCAAATACGCAATGTTTGAATTTAAAACCAGTTAGATATAAGTTTTGATCGAGTGAAATGGAATTAGTGGTAGTAGATATTAATGTACTTTGAAGAAAAATGATAACTACGTAGAATTTTGCAAGTAAAAATACTGTGAGCAAAAGAGGTAGTAGATATTAATAATATGACCATAAGTGTCATAATTATAGTTATGAAGGAACAAGGTATGACATATAAAGTCAAAGTATGGCAGCAGCGTGAGTATACTACACCATTATTGCTTATTCTGAAATCTGGACTCGATATTGTATTTTGTGTTAATGTATTTTACTTGCTTTGTGATCAACAGAAGTTGTACAACAGTGGATGAAGCAAAAGCTACAAGAAGCGAAAAAATTAAAACATGAAAAGACCTCAAATTCAACTATCCTACCAGAGGTATCAGACTAACGATTAAATCCCCAGAGAGGTCTTTGTTTATCTTGCCTATTAATATCATGATCACTTGGTTATAGACTGATGTCGAGCATCGTTTATTATTAACTTATGTATGGAGACATCTGCAAAAGCAGGTTATGAGTTTTCCCAACCTGAGATACCCTTTGAATAAAGAAAATGACATTTTGACTATCTTAAAAATCACCTCACATAACACTTTATATTTTCAATTGTTTGACATGATTCTACCGTTTTAGGTTTTCGATTTCTTTGCCAAGTTGGTACAACGGGTCTCACCTAAGAGTTATAGCAGGTGTTTGCTGAAGTGTATGTTACACAAAAGTTTCCTGAGAATTTTTTTTGGTGACCAGGTACTTTTAATTAGTGTCTCATGTTCCGGTTATCAAATAGTTTATAATTCACTGCGTATATGCTCATCTGAAAATTTAAATTTCTACCCATAAAGGGTCGAATTGGGTTGGGTTTTTGCAGGAATAAGCCAAATGCGTGTAAAATTGCATAAAGTCTAAATTACTAACCCTTTGACCAATTCTGTAAAAAGTGTATGGTGTGTTCGTCAACTGCTTTAAAAAAAATGTAAGTTTTATTATATTGGATAAACTATTTAGCGGCAGAAGCTGCTGCGAGTAATTATGTATGGCTGCTGCAACATTTTTATGCAAATTTACAACTTTAAGGGTGTTTGGCTGTGGCTGCTGCAACATTTTTCTGAAATCCCAAGTAGCTAAGGCCATATTCTATGAAATCCCAACTTTAAGGGTGTTTTTGTAGGTGATTTTTGAGTTGTTTATGTGGATGAAACGTTAGATGGGAACATATTTTACAATAGGGGTGTTTGGGTAAAGCATGAAAATGGCTGCCGTATTAAAAGGTATGATCACACTTTTATGTAATTTTAGAATGTGGTAAATTGCATGCAAACTTTTATTTTGTGTGCCTTATAAACCGTATCTCACATTGATGATATTATGAAGGCGTATAAATCTATTTGCTGAAGGAAGTCGAGGTTAACTTTAGAGGTTTAAATTGACTTTTTGAGAGTTATTTCTTATTTATTTGGCTTTTTGAGATTAAATTGACTTTTTTAGCCTAAGTTATTAGGATTTTCTTTTTCTAGGTTATTTCGTTGAATACGCGTATAGGTTGTTGTTATGAAAATTAAGAGTAGATCATGCAGGAGGGTGGGTGTAGGTGATAGGTGTGTCGACAATTTAGAGGTGAATGAATGTGTTAGGAGTTTAAGTGAGACTGTATTAGAATTGATTGGCTCTGGTGGAAACGAAAAAGATGTTCAGGGGGTGATGCAATTAGTGATAGTTGTTTAGATGGGAGTATTAGCGGTGACGGCTGTTCGTTGTTACAAACTTCTGAGACCTTAGATGAATTGGGACATTCAAAATGTGATGTAATCGATGCAAATACTTCGAGTCACGTTGTATCCTGGTGTCGCTTATCAATTTGAAGGCCTCTTGCCCTCAAGAGGAAAGTCCATGAGTCTTACCAGTTTACGTTGGAACAAGCAGGCGTTAGCAACAAAAAAATTTGTTCCTCGACTGGTCAGGCCTCTCTTTCAAAAGGTCCTGATTCAGTTGTTGCTGGGGAACCTTGCGATCCAAAAGGTCCACAAGAAAGATTGCCATTCTTGGGTAGGTGTAGTGGTTCTTTGTTTCAGGAGATGTTAGATTACGGAAAGATGTGCATACATAGAAATATCCTACAGGTTTGCTACTTAACGCGTAAATTATTTTTGTTCTGTACTTTCATTTTTTCCTTACATTGTAACGATTATCTTGCAACTTGGTTTGTTATTGCAGGTGTTAGTCGTTTCCCAGTGAATCTGGATTTCCAGTCAGGAATTACGTTTTATGCAACACCTGAATACGTGGATTGCTCAGAGTATTATGCTCCCGGTTTAACTACACGTCAGCGTTGCGAAAGAGATATTTTGTTACACAGTTTGGATAGCCACGTACATTCTTCTGTTGCTGACGTTCGTGATTGTCGTCGCAAGCGTACTAACAGTGCTGTTGGAGAACGTTATGATCATACGTTAGAACCGTTGCCTCAAACCTTTAAGAAACAACGAATGTCAATGGAGGGTACCTATGCGTCCCCCATTACAGCTTCTATTGTCGCTTCTCTTGAGAACCCTCCTGTTGCTTCGACTATTGACTCCTTTCTTTTGAAAGGTGCTGTTTCAAATATTGAAGACGGGCCTTCTGATCCAAAAGCTTCACAATAAATAGTACCGTTCTTCAATAGCTGTGATAACTCTTTGTTTCAAGAAATGCCTGGACCCATTCGAATCATGCATACTCCAACGTGCTCTACAAGTTTGGTGGTACACATATAAATTTTTATTGTTCCATATGTTTTTTTTAAGGACATTCAAACGATCGATGCATAACTGTGATCGTTGTTATAGGTGTTAATCGTTTGCCCATCAATCTATATTTTGAGTCCGGGACTGCATCTTACGCAAGTCCTCAAGACATCGCTTCATCAGTGTATTATGATGGTGATTTACCTATAGGTGAGCGCTTTGAAGGAACTGTTGTGCTGGACAATTTGGACAGCCATACATATTCTTCGGTCATAGACGATGTGGATTGTAATCACGGTCGTGGGAAGAAAGGTGCGGCAAAACGTTATTACCATATGTTACAACCGTCGCCTGAAACTTTTAAGCGACATCGATCATCAGCACAGGAAATTGTGCTTCCATGAGCACATGCTCTGTTGCTACTTCCGCAAGGGGCTTTTCTGTTCCCGATCGCGTATCTTTGTCTTCGCACCAAATGCATCCCGCACAGCCTTATCAACCAGCAGTTAATGATACTCCGGTGTCTTGAGGTACTTTTTGTCTTTAGCATATCTGTTTTTCTCTTACCTTTATATATGTATTTTTCTTACCCAAGGTTTATCGTATTTATTACTGCTGAGACGTCATCAAGATCTGTTGTTCCAAGATCTGTTGTTCCTAATGTTCAGGCAGGGACCTCACAATGTAGTAGACCAGTTGTTGCACGATCCAATACTAGCAACCGTAACACAACAAGAAATTCTGCAAGGTGTGGTGATAATGTGGGTACTTCAGGTAATGTGCAGCGTCCACATGTGCATACCACTGTGGGTACAACGGTCAGAACAGGTGCGTTATCTGTTATCATAGTTTTTTTGTTAAGCTTATTTACAGGTTTGGTCATTCAACGCATTTTCTATAACAATGGTATTTTCAGCAGGTCCTCCTGTTGAGTATAAGCAGTTTGGTCCTTGCAACCGCGTGTAATACTTTTCAGAGTTATTTCTTATTTATTTGGCTTTTTGAGATTAAATTGCAGATATTATTGATAATGTAATATTATTGTGCAACTGATGTTTGTAGTTTGAATTGTTGTAAAGGTTTTTTGTCTTACATGTGGGATAACATGCTTTTTACTTTTCTACTATCTTCTTTTTTTAGGCAATATATGTTATGCTTTACTTAACCGAGTGCTTGGGACGTTTCTATGATCAGTGATAAGGATCTTATGTAAAGACACTTATTAGATGTTCTTTAAAAATTGGGTACAGATGATGCATGGCGTAGCACCAAAAGTGCCAGCAACTACAAAAAGATTTATACCGCATATAATTGAAAAGTGGACTGATGTAAGTAGCAAGTTTGTTTTACGATGATTATATGTGCTGTTTGCTTAGGTGATTAGCGAATACATATTATAGGATGTGAGTTTATTGTTGGTTGGGTACTTTCAAAACGGGTAACTTTATAATAGGTCATGCTGACCCACTAAATAGTTTTATCAGGTATTAACTAGGAACTAAACTTTTCCATAGCAATATATTTTTGTAGGTCAATAAATTAATTAAGGAAATCATTTAAATAGACATGTGCTAAATTTAGAACCATTTAATGTGTCATACCCAGTAAATCTGACTTATGCATATATAAGTTTAAAAGTTTTTGTGAAGATGAACCAATGGAGGTAATCACCAAAAATTTAACCCAAATTGATCCATATTTATGTAAAAATGGGTTGAATTGTCTCAACACGTATGTGATGGTATACCTTTAAAACTATTGTTGTGTGCATTATGTAAAAGTAGTTTTACATATAAATTGCTCTGTTCTGAATTTGTAGCTTTTATTTAATCCAATATAATGCATTGGTTTGAAAGTAAGATCATTACTCTAATTTATTGAACATGTTCTGAAGAACTTTGTGATAATAGTCCTTCATAAGAAATGGTTTATAATGGTGTTGAGGAGTTTTTGTGGTTGGCATAATATTGTTAAATAGAATCTTCCTACATTCTAATACACTCCATGTGATGATGTACAACCTTATTGTCTGAAGTAACGCTCAAATATTTTTATTTCCTTCAAATACCTTTTTATGGGTATTTTGACTTTTTGCAGCAAGCTACAATTGTTTAGGTATCCAAAGTAAAAAAAAGATATCAGATATGCGAATACCTACAATAAAGCTTGTGATTGATTTTTTGCTCAAGCATACATATTGCAGAAGCAACAGGTCAAAGATGTGAGACTATTGGTTGCCATCTATGTAGTGAAATGACTTTGTTTTCTCTTTTTATTTTTAGGTGTTCACGGGGATGAACATTGGCTACTCAAGTGTTTGAAGTTGACTGCATATCTTTGCGCTTCAAGACTATCGAAGTTAGAGAAGACGTTACATACACGTTTATTATTTTAATAGTTGCATACCAAATTGTTTATCATATTGTTGACTTATTATTTATTATTCCTTTCTAAAAATAATAGAATATGATTGCTTTCGTTGTTATTTATTACTTTATTCAAACACTCAATTTCTTAATGAATCTTTTTTTTTAAAATCTGTGAATTTCACGGGTCTATAAGCTAACCCATTTTATTTACTGGACTTTTAGTGTAGATGTACATGGGTAAGTATTTATTACAATAAAACTTATCTAACACTTTAAATGAAAATTAGATGATACAACCCATCTCTTTTATACAATTTTTTCCTATAAATGGTGATTCAAAGTAACACATTAGTCACAAACACACAGTTTATAATTTTGCTTCGATATGGCATCATCTAATTTTACGCAAGATGGCTATTATTTAGGAAAACCACATATAAATAAATCGGGACAACATTTACTGGAAAGAAAGACAACAGTTCTCATACGCTGTGGGTTTGATAATTTTTCTCTATATAATTCTTTTGACGTATACCTGTAACGTGAGTGATTTAATTGTTTTCCAACCTGTTTGGCACAAATATGAACAACCTGTTTGGCCTTGATATTCTTTTTTTTCACGAATGATAGGTCATTTGGGATTAAGAGAAGATAAGACATAAGATTTGGACGAATTGACATTAATATACGAACAAAAAGGTAATAATCAAATGAGAAACCGTTAAAACTTTTAAAATATTATAATTTTTATTATCGAGTATCTTAAACACGACCCGTTGCTTGAAAGTGAGGTCCATATTAAACAATCATCTAAATAATAACAATTCATCTAAAAAATGCCAAATAAAAAATTTAATATGGACCATATAGTAAGTAGATCCAGTCCTACTCATAAAAAACAATCATCTAAAAAAAACCAATTCATCTAAAAAATGCCAAATAAAAAATTTAATATGGACCATTTAGGAAGTAGATCCAATCCTGCTCATAAAAAACAATCATCTAAAAAATAACAATTAATCTAAAAAATGCAAAATAAAAAGTTTATTATGGACCATATAGAAAGTAGATCCAATCCTACTCATAAAAAACAATCATTTAAAAAATAACAATTCATATAAAAAATGCAAAATAAAATATTTAATATGAACCATATCGGAAGTAGATCCAGTCCTCCTCATAAAAAACAATCATCTAAAAAATAACAATTAATTTAAAAAATGCGAAATAAAAAGTTTAATATCGACCATATAGAAAGTAGATCCAGTCCTGCTCATAAATAACAATCATCTAAAAAATAACAATTAATCTAAAAAATGGCAAATAAAAAGTTTAATATAGACCATATATGAAGTAGATCCAGTCCTACTCATAAAAAACAATCACCTAAAAAATAACAATTCATCTAAAAAATGCCGAATAAAAAATTTAATATGAACCATATATTAAGTAGATCCAGTCTTGCTCATAAAAAACAATCATTTAAAAAATAAAAATTCATCTAAAAAATGACAAATAAAAAATTTAATATGGACTATATAGGAAGTAAATCCAGTCATACTTATAAAAAATAATCATCTAAAAAATAACAATTCATCTAAAAAATGCCAAATAAAAAGTTTAATATGGACCATTTAGGAATTAGGTCCAGTCCTGCTCATCAAAAACAATAATCTAAAAAATAACAATTAATCTAAAAAATGCAAAATAAAAATTTTAATATGGACCATAAAGAAAGTAGATCCAGTCCTACTCATAAAAACAATCATTTAAAAAATAACAATTCATCTAAAAAATGCAAAATAAAATATTTAATATGAACCATATAGGAAGTAGATCCAATCCTGCTCATAAAAAAACAATTATCTAAAAAATAACAATTAATCTAAAAAATGCGAAATAAAAAGTTTAATATAGACCATATAGGAAGTAGATCCAGTCCTGCTCATAAAAAACAATCATCTAAAAAATAACAATTAATCTAAAAAATAGCAAATAAAAAGCTTAATATAGACCATATAGGAAGTAGATCCAGTCCTACTCATAAAAAACAATCATCTAAAAAATAACAATTCATTTAAAAAATGCCGAATAAAAAATTTAATATGAACCATATATTAAGTAGATCCAGTCTTGCTCATAAAAAATAATATTTTAAAAAATAACAATTCATCTAAAAAATGGCAAATAAATAATTTAATATGGAACATATATGAAGTAAATCCAGTCCTACTTATAAAAAAAAATCATCTAAAAATTAACAATTCATCTAAAAAATTCCAAATAAAAAGTTTAATATGGACCATTTAGGAAGTAGATCCAGTCCTGCTCATAAAAAACAATCACCTAAAAAATAACAATTAATCTAAAAAATGCAAAATAAAAAGTTTAATATGGACCATATAGGAAGTAGATCCAATCCTACTCATAAAAAACAATCATCTAAAAAATAACAATTCATTTAAAAAATGCCGAATAAAAAATTTAATATGAACCATATATTAAGTAGATCCAGTCTTGCTCATAAAAAAACAATATTTAAAAAAATAATAATTCATCTAAAAAATGGCAAATAAATAATTTAATATGGAACATATATGAAGTAAATCCAGTCCTACTTATAAAAAACAATCATCTAAAAAATAACAATTCGTCTAAAAAATGCCAAATAAAAAGTTTAATATGGACCATTTAGGAAGTAGATCCAGTCCTGCTCATAAAAAACAATCATTTAAAAAATAACAGTTCATCTAAAAAATGCCAAATAAAAAATTTAATATGAACCATATAGGAAGTAGATCCAGTCCTGCTCATAAAAAACAATCATCTAAAAAATAACAATCATCTAAAAAATTCCGAATAAAAAATTTAATATGAACCATATATTAAGTAGATCCAGTCCTGCTTATAAAAAACAATCATTTAAAAAATAACAATTCATCTAAAAAATGCAAAAAAAAAAAATTTAATATGGACCATATAGGAAGTAAATCCAGTCCTACTTATAAAAAACAATCATCTAAACAACAATAATTCATCTAAAAAATGCCAAATAAAACGTTTAATATGGACCATATAGGAAGTAGATCCAGTCCTGCTCATCAAAAACAATTATCTAAAAAATAACAATTCATCTAAAAAATGCCAAATAAAAAGTTTAATATGGAACATATAGGAAGTAGATCCAGTCATGCTCATCAAAAAACAATCATTTAAAAAATAATAATTCATCTAAAAAATGTCAAATAAAAAGTTTAATATGGACCATATAGGAAGTAGATACAGTCCTGCTCATCAAAAAAACAATCATTTAAAAAATAACAATTCATCTAAAAAATGTCAAATAAAAAGTTTAATATGAACCATATAGGAAGTAGGTCCAGTCCTGCTCATTAAAAACAATCATATAAAAAATAACAATTTATCTAAAAAATGCCAAATAGAAAATTTAATATGAACCATATAGGAAGTAGATCCAGTTCTGCTTATAAAAAATTTAGGTGATTGTTTTTGACAAGCAAA
Organism: Chrysanthemum seticuspe; assembly: GCA_019973895.1. Taxonomy (NCBI): domain Eukaryota; kingdom Viridiplantae; phylum Streptophyta; class Magnoliopsida; order Asterales; family Asteraceae; genus Chrysanthemum; species Chrysanthemum seticuspe. Next base: position 96,586,486 of record BPTQ01000003.1, on the reverse strand, counting down.
ACTTGGATCTACTTCCTATATGGTGTATATTAAACTTTTTATTTGGCATTTTTTATATGAATTGTTATTTTTGATGCCGATAGTAATTTATTAAAGACTACTACAAATGAAGGTTGTTATTTCTGATGCCGATAGTAATTTATTAAAGACTACTACAAATGTAGTCTATAAAGAGGTTCTTCACGGTCTTTGATCAGTTGTCAACAGGTATGTTCGAATATTCATTTAATGTGATACGAATTTGTTTTTTACATGTTTATTGTAATTCACACAAATGTTTTACTTACACATTCTTTTCATGTTTGTTAGGTTCTCGACGAATTTTTATTGCCTTACCAATTCATCTACTTCCCACTACATACGCTTTCTTTTCGAAGGCTGTCAAGATTGAAGACCACGTGAATGGCTGTTTATTACATTATTACTTACAATAATTGTACTCTATATTGTACTTGACTTATGACTTCATATTAATAAATAACAGATTCACTATTTGTTTTCTTTCATTATTTTTCTTATTTTGTTTACATACTAATTTTTCATCTTTTTGCAACATCTTTTTTCATCTTATTACTTTTATTATCATCTCATTTATCTATTTTTTTAAAAAATAACCCGGTGTCAACGCGTCTTATAAGCTAGTTTTTGGTATGCAATAACACCACCATCAATTCATATACGCTCCATCTCTAAAACCCAAAAAGGCCTTTAAAAATAAATATCATACTCAAAAGAAAATCAAAATCTCCCTTCTGCTGAGTTTCACCTAATAATTTTTGATTGATTTATTTTGTTTCTTCAATTTAAATGTTAATACAAGTTTTAGTTTGATTTGTTTTTATGTTTATGATGAAAAAATTTAGTAATGGTAGACGTAATTTGTTATTTCTGATGTCAGTTTTTTGATTGGGTACTAATATTTTTAATCATGTTCTTCTTATGCCTTTTTTTTGGTTTTTTTTTTTTTTTTTTTTTTTTTTGCAGGTTTTGTTTTAGGATTCATGATTTGGCTGTCAGAATTGGGGATTTTACTAATTGGTAAGCAATGTGTTTTATTTGATTTGATTCAGTTATTATACATTTTTGATTTGTTTGTTCAAATCTATTCTTATAAAGGATGTTCATATTCAAGTTGTAATGATTGACTATTTGATCGAATTGGTTAATGGGTAAAGGTTTGATGTTTGTATGAGTTTATAAATTCACTTTTTTTGTTTCAAATAGCATTGAACTGAAATACCAATATTTTAAACAAGCTTTAAATATTAAACCCAAAATATAAACCAATGTATCGATATTCAAGTATAAAGCTGTTTCTTGCATAAACCACATAGGAGAAAGCCTTAACATAAAGGAACAAATATAATACTTTAGTGATCATTTCATATGCTAAAAAAACTGTTTGGTTAATAGTTTGACAGTTAAGTTTTCATATGACATGAATATTGTCTTCGATTATATGAGGCATACCAAGTGTTTGTGATAATGTCTGAATGAGTTTGGTATGTTTGTTTTGTGCAGGTGGTCTAGACATTTGTTGATAACTGTGGTTCATGAATACGTGGTCATGCCATATACATTATGCAACTTACAAGGTGATTATTTACTGTAATTTATGAAAGCTCTTATGAACTAAAACATGTTTTCCATAAGGTGCGCAAGTTGTACTTTTGAGTTCTCTTTGGAAGTCGAGGTTGTGCTATTGGTCTAATATTTTAGGGTCTATATCTCTATATTTTTTAGCGCATGCGTACCTTATGAGGCGTTTCCATTAAAAAATTAGCATGTTTCCTAAGTGATATGGGAATTTATGTTTGTTTGCGAGGCTCTATAATAAAGGAATTCAATGTTTTTATGTTAAACCCTTGCATACTTAAGTTTTTATGTTGTTTACACTTTCTATAGACCCGTTTATCTCTTACTCATTTATGATAATCTGTTCCGTGTAACTCAATATGGCCACTAATTGAATTAGGATTTAGAGCAACCCTTTAATCATATGTGAGGTTATATTAAGCTACAAGAAACCTTCAAGGAATGCTTTATCAAGATCATATGTGTGTGATTTAACATAAAAGAAATATACTTGATGACTAAGTTATGGTGTACATGGCATTTCTTGTGCTTAACAGAAAGTGATTTCTGAGAGCTATATGGTCTTAAGCTTTTCTTATGGGGTGTTTGGCATTGCTATGTATAGATTGCTACCAGTGCCTTCTTATATATATGTAAATAAATAATATGGCATTGTATCTGACAAACTAACCCCTTTAATATGGCATCAATCACACCAATTTTTCTACAATGCTTAATCCAAATAACATACTTTGGTCCCAACTCTTTCATCATTTTGTGCAGGTGAAATTTTATGCGTGTAACTTGGCAGATGATTACGGATACTAGAGCTACACTTATAAAGTTCATGAGAGATTAGGAAAGCTTTCTGGTGGAGTTGTTGTTTTCAAGGTTCGTTTTAATGTACCCATCTTTAGAATTGTTAATCAGGATAAACTAGAATTGGAGTAAATGAGTATATTACAACCGGGTATTCTACTGACCCAAACATGTTCTGTACCGTGAATTCTTATTGTGAGTATGTGCGTGTATCTACCACCAAATATAGAATTTTTTGTTTACAAACTAGAATTAGTGTAAATACTCATTTGGAGTGCAAATTAAAACACCATAACATTCATGATTCATATACCAACCGTTCATGATTCAGGTAATTTTGATTTATTTTATAAAATTAATTAATTGATTGAACATAAAATAAGGTGAATGAGGATGATTTCTGAATGATCTTTGTTCTTAGGTTTGCTATGTCTGTTAGTTTCAATCGAAACATTACAAAGATTATGATCCTTTTAATGTGTCTTTTGTTTACATGTTGTTGCGATACCCATTTAGATGATGATTTTGACAGTTTCTACACAACAACAAGTAAATTTTCGTAAACTATAGTTCTATTGATCTGAGTTGGTCTGAAATCAGTTTGATTAATCTTTATAAGTGTAAGTTTATGCTTTATATGTTTTGATTGCTAAAATAGATGTGTATATTAAAGTGTTTGACATAGCTCATTTGCTGGGATTCTGAGCTTATTAAAAATTCGATGTGCTTATAAGCTTAAATTGATAAGCACATTTGTCATCTGCTACTTTTTACTATTAGTAATTGTTATTGTAAATAACTGTATGCAGAGGGTGTTTGCTATGCCAAGAAAGATTTCAACTTGGCCAAGCATCCAGAAATCGATGTACCAAATTTGCAGGTGATTAAGCTTATGCAGACCTTCAAATCCAAGGAGTATGCTAAGGAGACATTTGCTTGGACGCATTACTACTGAGATTTGACCAACGAGGGGATTGAGTTTCTCAGAACTTACTTGAATCTTCCATGTGAAATCGCCGACCTTGTGATGCTGAGGTTGTATATGCATAAACAGATAAGGCAGAAGGCAAGTTGAATTGGAAGTAAGTATTGATCTTGAATTTTCTTAATAGGAAAAAAATATGTGATTATGGTTTAAAAAAGGCAAGTTTAGTATTGACCGGGTTGGCCCGAAATTCTTTTTGCCTTAGTTTGTTAACTTCTTTTCACTTCTTATAGTGTGTTAAATATGATTAAAAATCTTATATTGTTTCAGTAATAATCTAATAAATGGAAATAGGATATAGTTAACCCTTATTTTGTTTTTATTTTACTTTGACTCAAGTTCACCTGTTCATAAATTAATGGTTCCACTTCTACTATTAGCAAGACATGAAAGATATGAAGACACCATGCTTACTTTTCACTTCTTAAATAACAGGCTTACAAATGAATGTGGAGATTCAGGTAACATCTTATTTAAACGGGTAAAAAATAAATTTTACCAAAAAATAGCGTTTGAGTTTGTAAACAATTTTAAAAAACTAGGCATGAGACATGCTTCTTGGATAACACATAACCTGTTTCAGTCTGTAAAGATATAAGCAGGGAATTGTCACATTTAGCCCACATCAATAGTCTTCCTATTCTGAGGTTGGTCTCTTATTCATTACAAGATATTGGTTATAGGATTTAGATAGGCCACTATTTTGATGTATAGTCGTTCCTATAGAAATAGTTATGGTAGTGGTTCTGGTGTTGTAACAAAATTTTCATGATAGATAAAGGTTATATGAGGCATGGTCATAGTAACTGTAAGTGTGAGTTTGTGGTTGCTGTTAAAAAGAATTTTGTAGTGAGTAATGATTGTTCATATTATTTGATTTTGGGTGTTTGGAACAAGGGATTTAGTTGGGTAAGCATAAATGGTATTGAATTGGTTTTTGTTGGAAATTTTGAGCTGATTGCTTATAATGGGATTTTGAAGATCACAAATGTAGTCCCAGCTTATATGGTTCAGGAGTGTTTGGGTTAAGGGAATTAAGTAAGTAAAATGGGTCATTTTTAGTACCGATGAAGTGTTGGGCTAGATTGGCCCATAAAAACTTAGTTCCCATTTTAATATTTATCTATATGTGGTTAATGCGTTAACTATGATTAAATATGCTATATATTTTCTATGAAAAATAATCGATTCATGAGTTCTATCATTACCTGCATTAAAAATAGACTTTCGGCAACCTTTGACCCATTTAACCCATTCCTCTTATAGATTAATTACATGAGTCATTGTTACATCCACAAAGAATAGCCGGAAAAGATCTTGAGAATAGCCGG
>BPTQ01000003.1:96527392-96568515 GCA_019973895.1 Chrysanthemum seticuspe | reverse complement strand
CCAAGTATAGCTTCCAAGTATAGTTTCCAAGTATAGCTTCCAAGTATAGTTTCCCTCGTATCGTTTCAGTATCCCTTCGGGATTATTCCTCCGAATCTCATTTCGTATTGTCAAGTTCGATTACAGCTTTCTACTTTATGCTTAGTACTCTTTGGAATTCTCCAGTCCAGTCTTATAGACATGGAATAAGACTCGTTTAGTGTTACTTTCATTTTAGTTATTTCGTCTAGTTAGGGCAGCGGGCCTTGGATATACTTAATCTATTGCAAGATATTCTTAGTCTAGTGAGCAAATTCTGCCGAAAGGTAAAAATCGTCCAAAGGTGAAAATCATTAGAAAGGTAAAATTCATGAAAGATAAAGTCCATTGAAAGATAAAATCCATTGAAAGATAAAATCCATTGAAAGGTCTTTATTGACATTTTACACCCTAAACTTTTATAACTTGTCATAAATGATCCTTAAATCATAATAACACTTATTTTCATTATTTAACTTAAGATAAGTAACTAAAGTTACTAATTATGGAAACCTACTATTTATAGAAAGTTGCTAATTATGGAAACCTGCTATTTCTGGAAAGTTACCTAAAATAGAAAGTTACCTAAAATAGAAAGTTACCTGAAATAGAAAGTACTTAAAATGGAAAGATTACTAAAAGTGGAAACCTGCTAAAAATGGAAAGCCGTCTTAAACGAGTGATCTGATTCTTATAGAACGTTATCTAATTCATATAGGTTCCGGGCGACGGGATTGATCTGCTTTATTGATTTTACTTTCATTGTGATTTGCTCAGAATAAGGTACAGATATTCTGACCTGACCTCTTAAGGTTTCTCATGATTCGTATTTCATCTTTCGACATTAGCTTGAACTGTTATGCTTTACTCTAAGCCTCCTTATTAGGGCTTCCCTATGACTTTGCTATGCTCCCTTTGATATGAACCTTCGATATGAACCTTTGATATGAACCTTCGATATGAACCTTTGATATGAACATTGATATGAACTTTGATATGAACCCTTATGATATTATATGATTATGCTTTGACCCGTCAGTTTGATACCCGAGCCAAATATGTGTTCCTAGTCATGAAGGTAACATGACCGTGTCATTGATGCACCAATGGCATGACTCTAGTGTGTACGAGTGATGTTACACACCGTCCCCATTATGATATGATTATGAGCTCACTATATGTATATGATTTGGCCACTATGTTTCCGGGGGGCGTATGGATGCATCCTAGATATGATATGTTATTAGTGGATTTAATATGATATGATATGATTTATATGGTGAATGATGTCGTGTGCAATACGCGTCTTCACATTCCGGGAGCTGATCACTCCACTGTTTCTTGAGGTCTCCCCTCCTACTATATATGGTATTCCGAGGTCACCCCTCCGGATACAACTGTTATGATATGATATGTGTATGATATGATATGGGCTCGTGGTAGATGACTGACCTTTCGTTTCTCTTTCTTTTCGTTATCCTTTGTTATGCCTTATGATACTTTCCATTGCACCTTATGATTATGTTATCCTCATTACTTATCCTTCGATTATTCGTTTGTTATATATATCTGTTCACTGGGCTTTTAAGCTCAGCCGCGTTTTCTTTCCATGCGGCAGGTAATTAAGCTAGAAGCTGGGATCTTAGCTATGGGTTTGAGTGATGAGCGGTTATGTGGATTTATGGCTCTAGTCATCTTAGTTCCTGCTTGATTATGTTGACATTATTTAGACTCGGATTATGCTTATTTATGTCTTGGAATTATTCCTTTTACTTTCGATGAACTTATGTAACGTTTAAGCCGTGTTGGCTGGATATTCCTTTGGTTATTTATTTAAGACTTCCGCTGCTTTATTATGTTCATTATGTATGCTTTGATATGACATCATTTTATAATACTTCTACCCTTATCGGGTTGGGGTGTTACAAGGTATGCCAACTCAGTGTCTTCGATCAACAATCCGACCATATCTATTTCTAACGTACGACACTAAATATAATTACTTATATTTACATGATGTATTTATTTCGTACTTTTTTACTTTTGGAAAACATTAGTTCTTAGATATATCACTAAAGTTAGGGGGTGTATGGGTTAGCTTATCTAGTTGGCTTATGGGATTATATGATCTTGGAAAAGCTGATAATTAACTGAAGCTTATGGCTTTTCTGTTTAAACTACCTTTAAAATGTGAGATTTTTTACTTCTGACTTATACAAAATCAAATAAGTCCATAAGATGGCTAGATAAGCTAGATCCAAACACTCCCTTAAAGAGTTGAAGTTTTTTGTGCTGACTTTTTTTTGGCACTGTAACAGATTCTGCTTTCTGATATGCACCAAATCAGTAATGGGCATGACGGCACACTCCACCAAATCAGCTAGTTACTTAGAGTAAAGATGCAAGTTGCTACTGGTTTTTGTAATGTCTTCTGGTATTTGACTCATTCTCAGACCCTGGACAACTCTAATTGCTATTGGATTCGCTTACGGGGCTAATATGTTGACAAATATCTCGCTGAGATCGGAGAGGATACACCATTTACAGTTGTCACTTGCCTTGACAATCCTTTCAATTTAACTGTCCCTTCTACCGATCAAGACGGTCTAACGCAAGGCTTCATTGAGATTCTGCAATCCAACCAGGTTTGTTCTTCACATTATATTTTTGTATAACAAATGATACATATTGTTCTTCTCTTTCAACTTCATAAGTTGTTAGATGCCCAATAAACTCCAATATCACAAGGTTATAATTAACAATGACAAAGTCTTAGGATATTAAATAGGCATCCTGCCTTTTATACTAGTTAGTTTTTGTCCAAGTCCAATGTACTTTTAAGCCACACCAAATTTCCAAATTGGATTCTTTGGAGTTAAATTCCCATAAGTGAGTGTAGTTATACAGAATGGAGTTTGTTAGAAGGACATGTGTGTCCATTTTTAGGGGAAGATGCATTTTTGAAATCTCAAATAAAAGTCTAGTCTATTGGCAGTAGGGGACAAATATGTGTTTCCTCATTAATGGTATTGAGTAACCTGGGCTCACTTGCTAAGGCATGAGCTTAAGTATGTGTTTACTTAAGTGCATCTATGAATATGATTTAGTGCATCCATGAGTATGATTTAAAGTTTGATGCTACTAAAGAAAAGCTTTAAAGTTAAATGAATACACATTTGTGGTTGTTTTAGCAGGGTATGAGCGTTCCTTGTGTTTCTAGTTAAAATAGTTTATCGAAATCTAGTTAAATTAGTTGATATGATATTTCATATGTAGTTATGTGCTCATTAAAATGTTAGTAAATTAGTTAAATTAGTTAAAATAGCTATGAAGTTTGTTTAATTAGTTATGATTATATATATAAGATCAGAATCAACTATATAAATTGATTGTGTTATTCTTAGGCGTTTGTTGAAATATTAGTTAAATTAGTTTGTATGAATATATACGTTATTCTGGTCGTTTTGTGATTCTGATCTAATCTAGCAATTTTGTTTCGTATTTTGCCGTGTTAGTTAAAATGATAGTTAAATTTGTTGTTATGATGACACTATCTTTTTCATTTTTTATGCTGATGTCTGATGTTTTCGCTATTCAGGTGCATTTGGATCTGGAAAAAGTAGATCGAAGGTTATTGATCTAGGTGAATGGGTTGAACATGTTCTCTCTATGTATATCATTCTTGGTATCTAGGAAAACATAGTAAATCTTGTTTCCTCCTAACCTATGGTTTTTTTGCAGAGAGCGCACGGTGGCTTTCCTGGCATCACAAGGTGCTGCAGTTGGACGGCATACTCCACCAAATTAGTAATGGGCATGACGGCACACTCCACCAAATCAGCTAGTTTAGTATAGCTTTAGGCCTTAATATGTGTATGTGGTTGTTTGGCTATTCCCACAAAAACATTGGTTCAAGGAAGCTGTAAAAATGAGTCATCGTGAAATAAGTTTTCTCATTTTCTGGACTTTTGTTTAGCTATTTTTTTTAATAATTCATTTTAAATTTGTAGTTACAATTAAAACTGAGTACAGACGTACAATATAGGCATGTTAAACTTTTTTTATAAACTAACAGATCCAAAAGGAAGAAGAAGGACGAATTTACAAAATTTACCCCTAAAAAATAAAGAAAGTAACAAATAGGTCCCTTGAGTTGGGAGGAAAAAAAGGAAGGGGGAGTGGGGTGATCCAATGGTGGAGATTACTTCTCTCACTTTTCTATTGAGATTGACTTTTTAAATGATCCAATCTCTCTCTCTCTCTCTCTCTCTCTCTCTCTCTCTATATATATATATATATATATATATATATATATATATATATATATATATATATATATATATATATATATATATATATATATATATATATATAGTGTATAGTTATATATAGAACCAAAAAATTTGCGAGAACTGCAAGAACCAACAAGGACCAATCATATTTGAGATAATTAATTTCCCTTTTTCTTTTTCCACCCTATTTTCGCAGGGGTATTTTAGGTATTTTCTTCTTATACTACATTTATTAACCGTATATTATTTCTCCACTAATTATGGGATCACGATCAATTTCAGTTTTATTTCTGAAAAACCCTAAAACACCTCTAGCATTATCATCCAAAAGTACCAGTTCATCAACGATTTTTCATAAAAACGATTCTGTAAAAAAATAGTTCTGCAACAATGGATTCAACCATTGGAAACTATGATTAAGAAGACATTAATGTTCCAGTCGTTTCCCTTATGCAAAGAGAAGCGAATGATCATATCCAATCTCCAATAAACGATGAACAGGTTAATTGTAATGAAGATTTTTCTTCAGGTATGATTCGTATGTTAATTAATTTTTGGTCATGTTTGTTTTTTTCATGCCTTCTTGTTTCTTATAGAATTACTAGGTTTCTATATAAGTAGTGTATATATTTTTAGGGTTTTTTTATAAAGCTTTTAGATGCATGGTATTTATATAACGAAGATCTTAATACATGTATGTATCGTAGTCTATTAATTGTTGTTAATTTTTGTTACTTGCATTGCATGTTTATGTTTGATACATTTATAGTGTTTTTGTATGCTTAATTTTAATAATGTTTCTGTGTGAAATGGATTGTTCTCATGCACATGTGTACAAGGGTGTCATAGGTTTTCAATTTTACTGTATATTATTACCTTTTCATTTATGGCTGTTTTTTTTTTTTTTTTTTTTTTTGATTACTTGTGTTTTTTTATTTGTTATTTATGTAGTTTATTGCAAATGTAAGCATTTTACACATATGCACATATGCAAATAGTTTGTTTAATATGTCAGTTATTGTTATATCAGTGATTGTCTGCATATGTCACTAGTTTGTAATGTTTAATAAGTGATTTACATAAAATTTAACGGATAATGTACTAATTGTAATAGAATCAGTGTATTCTTATGCACATGTGTCATTTTTATGTTTTATATGTTACAGATTATATGGGAGGTTGTTGTGTATTACTTATATACAAACACATGTGATTATCATTAATTTTTTAATTCTAATTTATAATGCGTGTTATTTTTTTTATAATGTTTGTGTAGAGTATTCTGATTTAGACGATAGTGAGTCAGATGATGAGTGTATTCCAACACCTAAAGGCCATAAGTATTGGGTTCCAGAGGTACCAGCTGATGAGAAGCCTAGTGAAGGGAACGTGTTTGACACTTTTGATGAGGCTTACGACATGTACCTTGAATACGCTCTTAAGGCCAGGTTCTCTATTAGAAAATCTACATCAAAGCGTAAGAAAAGTGAGGTTACTCATAAATATATAGTTTGTAATAGGGCTGGAAAACCACGAAAAATCATAGTGAAAGATACGTTGGCCCAGTCATCTCAAACTGTTGATAATCAGAAAGATGGGGTTAATAAACCTAGGCTTCTACGCAATTCCAATTATACTGTAACGGATTGCAAGGCATGTGTCAGGTTCAGGGCTATTCATAGTACATCGGCTTTTAAGTTATACGAATTTGTTGAAAACCATAACCACCCACTTCTTGATGAAAATAACACTAATCTTTTAAAAGCACGGCATAAGTTGGATTTTAGTGATAAGCTGTTTATTCATAGGGCTTCACTTTCTAATCTTGGCCCAACTAAAGCTCATCGTTTTAGGGTGGCATTTATGGGTAGCTATCAAAAGGTTCGTGGTAAGCCATCGTTGAAAACCGTAGGTCGGTTAATAAATATATTGGTCCAAGGGATGCCCAAATGTTAATAGATAAAATGAATGATAGGAAAAAGCATGTGCCTAATTTTTCATTTGAATACCACATTGTTGATGATGTTTTGTCGCGCATGTTCTGGGCCGACGAGACAATGAAATGCAATTACAACGAATTCGGTGATGTAGTTTCATTCGATGCTACGTATCGCACAAACAAGTAAAGTTTAATGTCTATCTGTAACATTTGGGTTATTCTATTAGTATTCAGTTATCGTAACACGTGTGTTTTTCTTAAATATATATCAATCCATCTATAGGTACCGAATGATCTTTGTTCCATTTACTGGCATTGACCATAACAAAAAATGTGTCACTTTTGGTTCTGCGTTAATCAGTGATGAAACAATCGAATCATACAAGTGGATCCTCACTTCTTTTAAAAGAGCGCATGTGAAAGAACCAATTCTGGCTGTTACAGACCAAGATCCAGCATTGCGTAGTGTTGTTGAGGCTGTGTTCCCTGAAGCACACCATCGTTTATGTATGTGGCACATAACCCAGAAACTGCCTGGGAAGGTATTTTTCTAACTAAGCACATGTGTTTTAAATGTTTTAACTTTTTTTTTATCTCTTCAGTTCCATAAATTAATTATATCTTATTCACACTTGTCTCATGTACAGATTTGTGGTGAAGTTGATTCAGATTCCGAATTTAAGAAACTTTTTCATAAGCTTATATGGAATGTGTTTATTGAACCCTCAGAATTTGAAGAGCGATGGCATGCTCTTATTGGTATGTTTAATTTGTCTGACAACAAATGGCTGTCGGAAATGTTTAAGATGAGGGATTTGTGGATCCCGGCCTATTTTAAGGAGTTGCCAATGAGCTGTCTTATGAAGACCACTTCGCGATCCGAAAGCTCAAATGCTTTCTTCCGTATTTTCTCTCACTCGGGAAACATGCTTGTTCAATTCATGCTTTGCTTTGAAGCCGCTATGGAGAAACAACGTTATGTTCAATGTGTCATGGACAATCGTACTTTTGAAACTACTCCAGTAATGTTCACCGACCTCCCTATTGAACGACATGCATGTACCGTTTATAGTCGCTCTATATTTAGAGAGGTATTTTTTTTTAACTTCTATTCAATGGTGTATTATAAAAACATTCAAGTATCTTTGTATAGTATTATAGCACATGTGCACATGTTGTTGTTCTTAATAGGTTCAAAAGAAAATATTAAAAGGATTGTATGCATGTTCTCAGATTAGTGTTACTTCAGAAGAAGGGGCTACAGTTAGCATAATACAACAAAAAAAACAAACAGAATGGGGTTGTTATTAATTCTAAGGTAAATTATTTATAACATTATACATGTGTTATTACCTTTTTTAATTTAAAATATTTATATTCCTTTCTATTATTACCTTTTTTTCATATGTGCATACAACCTATATATTTGTTGTTTTCAGCGTTACATTCCTTTTTTCATTTTTACCTTCAGGTTTTTCTTACTGAATCTGATGGGAGCGTTACGTGTTCATGTAATCAGTTTGGTCGACACGGATACTTGTGCCGCCATATTTTCTATGTTTTTCGTATATACTCTATTGATCAGATTCCTGAAAGATATGTTAGTAAACGGTGGAGGAAAGACGTGTTGCCATCTCATCTGTTAGATAAGAGGCACCGTTATGGACCGTGCATTGAAGAGACGGACAACATAGCTTCTGATATTCATGCTACAATAGAGTCATGTGTCAACCATTTACGCAATGACACAGAAAAACTAAAGGAATTTCTTGCATAGGTTACGGAGTTGAAAACCAAGCTAGACGCTGATCTACCCCCAGAAAAAAAAGAAGCCCAATAATGAAGAAATATTCCATAACCTTTTAGGCGTTACCACCCCTAAACAAGTTATTGTCAAACCTCCATAAGGGATTACGAATAAGGGCTATGGTACGGGAGGCGAAAGATTTATTGGTCCGGGCGAGAAAGCTAAAACAAAAGCCAAAACAAAAAACAAAGGGCGTACATGCAGTATTTGTGATGAACAAGGTCACAACATGCGCACGTGCAAAAAGAAAAATGCAAAGAATAAAGCAGTGCAAGATGATGATTCAGGTTTTGAAGATGAAGATTACGACAACGAGTTGTCTGATAATGCAAATTAAGATACAATTACTTTTGTCCTTGTTACATTTTCTGGTTCACTATGTTTTTTAGACTGCTTTTAATCCCGAATGTTTTATGTTTTTCACTTTTCGTTGGTCGTTAAATTGGTATGTCATCTACCACGACATTGAGTTTGTTTTTTTCACATGTGTTTCAGATTTTATTGTTTTTGAATATTGAAGCAATCTAAGTATGTTTTGAATATTATTGGTTTAATGTTTGTCCCTTATTCATGTGTATACAGTTATCGATTTTGTTCACACCGGAAATTATATTGTTATTTCAGTTACTTAATCTTTTTAGTAACATACACATGTACAATTCTTGTACAATACATGTGTGTATTTATTTTGCAAATGTTTTACACATGTGCACTTCGTTTATTTCTATTAAGATTGAAGCCATATCATGTAATTTTATAGAATATTTATCCACATCTTCATTTGAATTTGAAAAAATTATATTCAATGATCATATCTCTATTTTTTAGCAAGCTTCTTAATAAATTTAAATATAATCATATCTATATTTTCAAAATATAGATTATTTACATGCTTTTTTTAAGCATAGGTTGTTACACAATCCGTTTTACTTGATAACCCTAATTCAACCATTTATCCCCTATATATTCTGTTTTAGCACACACACAAACATATAATTTTTATGTTCCTTTGTTACTATATTTTGTTTTTTTAAAATCATGTCTTCACCAAGTTTCGAAAACTCTGAACAATTGAGCATACTTGGACGTCCCTATGTTGTCAACCCTGTGTTTAAAAAGAATAAAGGGCGTGGATCAAATGGAAAATCTAATAGAACCCCCAAGATCCGTATGTGCAGTTTTTGTCGTCAACCCGGCCACAACATCCGTACATGTCCACTAAATAAAAGTCAAGCCAATGCCATCAACAATGAAGACAAGCTAGAATCTGAATGAAGCTATGATGTTATACTCGTATTTTTCTACATAATGGATACTAAAAATAGTTATTTCTGTTTCTATTAGGTGTCGTACTTTTTTGATCATTTTCAATAAATAATGTATTTGTGTTTTCTGACACAAACGTTGGAATATGTTTTATTTATTTCACTTCCCTATTAAATTTTCAGCACATACTAATCATTATCCACATTCTTAATATAATACCATCTTTACAGCAAATTAACACATGCGTTTAGACAAACATAAACAAAATTGTGCAATTAATAAAGTGATTAAACACCAAAGTCTTCGTATTTTACAAACATCATACTTACACATATGTATATTCACAATATGCATTAATTACACATCTTTAATATAACTTTGTTCCACACATATTCTACACATGTAACATACCCACTTTTTTTCTTTAACTACATTTGATATACACATTCAATACACATATGTTATAAACTTATATATAGTAATCCCTCACTTATTGAATAGAAATTTATTAGTATATTAAATTAACACGTATGTAAACTTTTGTCGCACATGTGTTTTTGGTTATCAAACACATGTGCACATGTTTTTTACACATGTGCATTTTTTCATCACACTTGTTTTTCAATGCTAACACATGTGCACTTTATTTTACACCTATGTTTGTATAGTAATCGTTTATTTTGCTTTGCAAACACATGTGCACTTTCATTTACACTTGTGTTACTATAGTAATAATTTTTATTTTAGTACAACAATATTTGCACACTTGTGTTTTGGATACCCATGCAAAACAAATACACGTGTGCAAAATTATCATACACTTTACATTCAATATACATGTTAGTACAACATTATTCCCATGTCATATACAATGTTCTAAAAGGCGTGAGGCGTGGCATGGCTGCATAGCCACGCCTCAAGCCTTACAAGCCTTTGCGTTTCATAAGGCGTGCTTAAGGCGGCAAAAAAATATTTATAGATTTATGTATTTATAATTTGTATCATTTTTTAAAAGCAATTTCAATAACTAAAGCCCCAATCCCAAATAACCAGGCCCAAATATGAGGCCAAAATAGGAATTAAGTTTTGAAATAACGAGGCCCAAGAAGGAAATAGCCCAAACACTAGAAATTCAAGCCCAAATCCGTAAATCCCTTAAATTCTTCTAAAAATGGCGCCACCCCTTACCAAAAGGCGCACCTTTTCACGCTTTCCGCGCCTTATCTCACGTCTTTTCACACGACGCCTAGACCTCGTGCCTTGGTTCATTTTGTGGCTCCGAGGCCACGCCTCGCGCCTTGGAGGCGCCATGGCGCACTTTTAGAACACTGGTCATATACATGTGTATATACATGTGCATTTTTCATTTACACTTGTGTTTTGTTATAAATCCTATGTACACCCTTCACATTCAATCTACATTTTAGGACAACATTATTTGCACACTTATGTTCGGATACCCATGCAAAACAAATACAAGTTTGCAAAATTTAACTACTCTTTAAACTAATCAATATGCAATAATCTTAAAATAATTCCAACACAATCATAGTTAAACTAAATGTTTTGATACCCATTCAAAATAAATACCTTCAAGGTATTAAAAACCAAGTCAACATACTTAAATATACCAAAGCATAATAAGTGTCTAAGTTTAACCAACACAAACTTAAGTAATTACCAATACGATTGTTTTTTTCCCTTAACTACCCTGAATTTCTAGATACCAGCAATTATAGTTGCGACATTAGCATTCATCAAATTCCATCCAGATAGTAGTAATTTTGCAAGATACTTTGACCTTAACTTGTTAACCTGCGCTATCTGCTTATGCGCATCACTTGACAGGCCACAATCATACCTTTCCATTGGTTCTCCCATGTAGGTTTCCATATGACGCATAACAACTACTCCAGAGTTTGGGACCTTCGATTCTGTTCGCCAACTCAGAATCGGGATTTGCATTTGAGTTGTGAATATATCCACTGCTTTTGGATGTCCAGCTTCTGTCAGGTATCTCCCAAAGTCCACATGTTGTGTTTTATCAAAAAAAAATTATACACAATTACCTTTATGTTCAAATATTATAGGTGATATATTATGTTATTCTTTGTATATATGGAATTAACTAAACGTACCACTATAATAGCCACACTATCATCCGAGACTGTTTCTTCACCGTCTACAATTTGCCTAGCGGGTGGAGTTTTCTTACCCTTCTTTGTCATAACATTCCTACTACCCTTGCTATCCAACATCCAGACACCACATTTCTTTAAATTGATTATCACCAGAAAATTGTGTTCACCATTCGACACAAGAATAAACACCTGCATTTATATTGCATTAGCAGATACACATGTGTAAATTCACCATGATACATATTTTGCATAGATAAATATAATCAGCCATTTACTTAAATAGAAAGCAATTTCCAAAAAATACACAACTATATACTCACTTAACATACGTATGTGCACATTTACATATATAATCAATTTGACATAATACAATTCAGAAAACAATTTAACTATTAATTTACATGTCTGCATTTGCATATAAATCACAACCTAATCAGTCACACAGATCCAGTTACTACACACCTATGTATTCACTTGATATACACATGTGTACATTTGCAATGTTTTGAAATTTAGATACTGCAAATTAAACGGCAATACTTACAAGTTCAACTCCTTTGAACGCTTTAGTCTTGCCATCTTTTGCTAGTGCCCTATCAACATATTCACCAAACAACTTTATCCGTTCATCCGCACTGTATAGCACACTTCGGAACCTTTCGTTCTGTATTTAATAATCATTATATTTTTACTTTACTAACATTATCATCGATTATACCACATACTCACACGTATTATAATATTTTATATCTTATACAAGAATACTTACCACCATAAAAGTTGGCATAAAATACCGAAGCGGTGAATTTGGTCCTCTTGTACGTTCTCCAACATTCAATATCTCTGCCCATGCATTAATCACATTCGGCACAACATGTTGCGATTGGCCCAAACTCTCCAACATCAATCGGCTTGAACTGTGTCCAGTCTTGGTGCTGAATAGTATGTCACTAACAAGGGCAGAAAATAACAAATTATGTATAAGTACACATGTAATTATAACTTTCAAATGACTAACGTATACAAATTCCAGAATATATTACTACACATCTCAATATACATTTAAATCTTTTTAAGTTATATACATTACTACATGTATCAGATTGTACATATATTTGTAAAAACATATCGCAGTTTTTTTATTCATACATGTATCACATTATATAAATAATTCACTTACATGCTTATCACATTATATAGTGTATTGTCATACATGTAAATACATACTTGATTACCTCTTAAATATTTAATTGTATACTTGTGTAAGATTCATTATATTTGAATGTTTTTTACTTTTAACATCACCATACATGTGTATTGTTTTATGTTACAGAATGACCCTTACATATAAATATGTTGTCCCCTTTTATTGTTTAACATATGTAAACACATGCATCAATGCAATTACATTTATATAAACATCTATATTTTTTTTGGAAACTTCATCTTTTTTTTTAATGTTCATAGAAATTGAATACACATACTATAATAATGTACTTACTCAGGATTCCCAGACATCTCAAACACAAGCTTTCATACCTTCTTCTCCTTGGCATCCAACGGACTGAAATCGACAGCTCTTACACAAAACGGCGATTTCATCTGTGCAGTAAGTAATTGCTCTCTTTTTCCACGTTGTTTAACTAATCCTTGTTCAGGAACTGTTGGTGGAACGAAACTCACTGGAACCGATGCGACTGCCCTCGCTTTACTGCCTATACGCTTCTTTGCTGCTTCAACTTTTAGTTCCTCATAACTTTGTGTAAAGTTCAGGCTAAACGATGGCATCTCATCTAATGCCACACCCTTCCCTTTCCTATACTCATCCGAAATCTTATCAACACTAGCTACAACTAACGCTTGTGTTTGCATCCCTAACATAGCTTCTGGCGTATCAAACCACCCACCACCCGTCAAGTTCCCACTACCACTTGTCAAGTTAAGCGTACCAGCTTCAACATTCTCTTTTGGACCCATTCCTCCAGATGTCCCTCCCCTGTTCAAACCTTTTCCATGATTCGCCATATCCAACATATGCAGTACTTCCATATACTTATTTTCTAATGCTTTCAACTCCTCACTCTCTGGGAATACAACTAACCCTGAGCATATGTTTTTCTCAAAACATGATCCAGCCTTTCTGATAGTTTCAATATACTTCCCAAGCTTCCAGACAAACCCCTGCATATACATGTGCATATTCATGTATCAATTTTACAAATCAGATAACCAAATACCCTATAGAACATAAGTGTGTTTAAACTACAATATGTTCATTAAACATGAATAAACAGTTTACCGTATTTCAAATTTTAAAGAAATGGTCTACAAGTCTGAATCAAAAAGTATGCACATGTGGTCAATACTATAATGTGTTTAAATGTAACGTAAATGCACTAACATATTCAAATACATTGACAGTAGTGTACATTTGAAGGAAAGTGCCTCTAACTCTTCCGGGAAACCATCGTCTTCTTCCTCCTCATATGGTGGTTCCAGTTCTCCCTGTCCACATCCACCCGCGTCTAATTCTGCTCTTTCCCTCTCTTGTAATAGATCCATTGACCATTTACTAGTTGGTGGTCTTTTGCGAGCAATTGGCAGAGACTCACATTTTGTTCCATCAACGTAAATCATCTGTGCTATCAGATAATTCTAAACAGTTACACTAAAATACATGCGCACATACATATAATTCAGCATACAAGTTTTCTATATTACCGTTAACAATGTCAGTGGGACGCAGAAGTAGTTGTTTTTCACTTTTGGCTTCCATCCATCTTTGCAGTTTGGAAGACTATCAAGTAAAAACTGACCCCAGTTTATTTTACTAAACTCTGTGTTTGGGCTGATATGTTTTAAAATTTCTAAATCACAGGACCCCATCTTTGAGCAACTACCGATAACATTTACAAATAGTGCAATGAAATTCAGTTTGAAGTTAAGGTCAACAACCTTGGTACTACATATCATTTTCCTAACAACTGGTGGTGTTATTTTCCCTTCCTCACATGGATACTGATTCTTCCATGCCTCTATCATTTCCGTATTATCCGCCACTTCAGCCAGCATTACATTATCACCCTCATTTTTTAAACCTAGCATTTGACTTATTTTTTCACAATCTACTCTAAGACTACCTTTAGCCAGCTTAATTTCCATTTTTTCACCATCAAAGTTTTTAACCACGTAAAATCCTAATTTTGAAGGTTTACCATCCACCTTGAATTCAAGTAAGCTTCCAAAACCTAGTCTATCGATACATGCTTGTTGGTTAGGCTTAAGGGTTGCTACAGCTAGATAAAATGGGTGTAGGCTAGACCGTGTTCTAAGTGTGGTCGAGATATCTACGGCCTGTTTTTTCCCTTTTGTATCTTTCCTAGCCGACTTAACTTTTGACATTACTTCTGATGGTCCGGCTATATCAGCTTCATTGGTAACACCCACTGCAAAAAAAATAACGCATGTTCTTGATTAATACAAACACTATTACACACATGTTGCGCAAACACACATATGGGTCTCAATACCTTTTTGCTTCTTCGTCGGTTTCCTCACAACATTAACAGCACTTCGCTTGCTCCCTTTCCTACCAGCTTTCACTACATATGACAATATTGAAAAATTAATATCACATTAAACACAACTGTTATTCGTCTTTTTATAAGATTTTTTTCAGCTGTTAAAAAGAAATGTATCAATACCTTTTTTCTCAGGGCTCTTACTCTCAACTCTTCCTAGTATCATGCTTCTTCTCCATTTCACAAGTGATGCTATCCAACACAAACACATAAAATTAAACATACGTTTAACTTTCAAATGTAACGCCAAACAATTTAATGTGCCATACCAACGCTCACAGGACTTCCTTGGTTTGGTTGAACCTGATCTTCAGAATCGTCATTGCTATTCTCCACGTCTGCGTCAATAGGGTCATCAACTGTATTCTCTTCAACCACGTGTTTGTTATGTTTCGTTCTGTCACTTCTCCGCAAATCTGTAAAACATATAAACGTTCGCATCATTCTCAGTATCGCCTTACATAAATACTGTCATCTAAAACTCAGTATATATCAGACAAACTATAAAAATATAATCACATTTGTATGTCAAACATACATGTGTGTTTTTTTTCACAGTGTTTCATGAGTTACTATACCATTTACAAAATTTATATACATTTGTTGGTGTACAGAACATCTTCAACAAAATATACTATACCATTTACAAACTTATATACATGTCTTAATCATACATTTACATATTCTTATATCAGTTTTCCAAACTAACACACATGTTTAACTCATCATACATGTTTATATCAGATTAACAAACCATATACAACAAGATTATGATATCAAAAACCAATACATATACAGATGTGTATAGTATTAAAACATTAATAAACCGTTGTAATACACATGTTTATACCGAATAACCATAAAAACAGACATAACACAAATGTTTAATGCAACATACATGTTAACCTTTACACAACTAAACTATACACAACAAGCTGTTTATATCCATAATCCACATAAAAGACACATACCCAACTCGTATGAACATGATTATAGCTTCCTAAATAACACACATGTTTATAGATTCATAACATCCAAAATATAAATCAAATCATACTAATACATTAACACATTGTATTAATAACCTCTAGTATATACATACTAACATAAACACAACCTACATTTGCAATTTCAAACATATATAAAAGTACTAAATAACATCAGATACTTTTTTTAAAAGCTAATTGATAAAAAAAAATACATGTAAATACAGGTACACTCCAACAAAAACCAAAATCTAAAAAACACAAAAAAAATAAAATGCCATCAACATCATGTAATGTGTAACAAAACAAAGATCAGTAAACACTACCTTATTAATTACTAACACAAACAAAAGATCAATTATTTCTAACAACTAACCCACAGACAAAAAAAACACATGTAGTTCAGTAAATCGGTTTTTTTTTTTTTTTTTTTTTTTTTTTTTTTTTTTTTTTTTGTTAATTAAACATCAATTGATACTAAACTACTGCTTAAAAAAAATAGCTACCTAAAAACACACATGCAGTTTGATCAATCCTTTTTTTTGGTTAATTAAACATCAATGAAGACTGAAACAATGCTTAATAACACAATCAAAACGACCATTTACAATCAATACCTATCATTTTTCTCTGAAAAAAAAACGGTGTGTTTTTTCCCTACGCAGAAGGAACGATTAATGTGATAAAAACCCTAGAAATTAGGGGTTTTCAATCGCTAACAATGGATAAGATTGTGTGTGTTTATTTGATATGATTTGGTCCGGTATTTTAGGCATTGATTTGTTACAGAACAAGTTGGGAGGAGTTATGATCAACTTCTCCGAGAAGTAAGTTGATCAAATAACTGTGCAAGTGAAATACCGAAAATGACCCCATATTTAATTAAAATCCATAAAATAACTTCCACTTATTTACCAAAATGCCATGTGTATCCTCCACCATTGATCAAAAAAAGTGATGGTCAGAATTGGTTCTCGCAGTTCTCGCATTTTATTTGGTTCTGAAAATAACCCTTCCCTATATATATATATATATATATATATATATATATATATATATATATATATATATATATATATATATATATATATATATATATATATATATATAGTAGGGATCCAGTGAGAAGTAAATTAAAATAAGAAGTGGTGAGAAGTGACCAAAACCACGCATTTGAGATGCAACGACTTGCATTAGATGCATTTCTATTCATATAGATGCAACATCTTGAGTTTCGAAAGTTAATTTGATATATAGATGGTGCAAATTGATTTTCATGATTTTGGCACGTGCAGAGGAACAAAAAACAAGAGAAATTATGAAATGCATCTAATATACGTATATGAATCTGATTAAGAGCTAGAAAACACACTATGGTACGTTATAATGCATCTAAGATTATAGGGATGCTTCTAATTTAGGTCGGTGCATCTCGGATTTGCGGTTATAGTTCTTCTTATTCCTTCTTATTTTAAGTAATCTTCTTATTTGATCCTAACTCTAAATATATATATATATATATATATATATATATATATATATATATATATATATATATATATATATATATATATATATATACATATATATATATATATAGAATCCGGATCGCTTGAGAAGGTTTTTATTTTGAGAAGATTGAGAAGGTTTTCAAAAATGATAGATTTTTAACTTTGATTCAAGTTTTTCAAACGTAAAACTCATTTTAATGTTATGTTAATCCAAAATGTGCAAAAAAAATTCGAATCAATGTTAAAAATCTCTTGATTTTGTGATATAAGTAAAAAACTGAATCTTCTGCACAAATTTAAAGAATCATTAGCTTTACTCGATTTTAGCAATGATTTGTGAATCAAATTTGTGATTTATAGATTCGATTCACTATAAAATGATGTTTAATTGTGAATCAAATCAAAAATTATGAATCAATTTGCTCAAACGTTGATTTCTCAATCTTCTCAAAATAAAAACTTTCTCAATGGAACCGGAGCCTATATATATATATATATATATATATATATATATATATATATATATATATATATGATATTCGGTGAGTCGTTATTGATTTTATTTCTTAACAGTTGACTAGCACCACTGATTCCGCGGTTGTCCCCGGCTTGATTGAGCTATACAGGCTGAATCACACCAGAGGCGCTGTCTTTGAGTCTCCGTTGTCTGAGGCTAGATATGTAAGTATAATTTATTTTCAAACTCACCCACTTTAATGAAATATAATGTATCACGACTTATATATTACTTTTCTTAATTTTTTGTAAAACAGAATCAAATGATAAGGATGCGGGAAGAGAGCACCTCGGAGGGGACGAGTATGATTGACTGCGAGATTCTGCACCACGTGATCGGTGGCAAGCAGCGCGGTCATGTTCCTGGTGTAGGTCAAGTGTTACCTGGCGGTGGTGTGAAGACGACCTTCAGCGCCTCCCGAGCTCGTGAGCAAGCCATCGTGTCCTCACTTCAAGAAACCATCATAAACAAACCGAGGAGCTTAGTGCACGAGGGACTCAGATGGATCACATGATGGAGTTTTTGAGGAGGCAGCCGGGTTGGGTCGATCGGTTTGCGCCCGACTCGGGATCAAGTGCTACTCCACAGGGTGAGTCGGGATCAGGTGCTACTTCACCGGGTGAGTCTAGAGATACCGAGGAGGGGAGTGGGGGGAGTGGGGTGTAGGATGTCGGTTTATGTTTGTTTTTGGGTTATGGACATGTTTGTCGAGATTAACATGGATTATTATGTGTTTATGTGCATTATGTGTTATGATTCCCGCTAAATGGATTATGCGTATAGTTTTGGACCATTTGTGGATAGCTAGGTTATGTATAGTTTTGTAGATGATCATGTGTTCACGGTTTTTGAACCATTTTGGCGAATTTGGGAACATATGATTATGTTTAGCGATTGATGGTTATATATGATATTATGTTTAGCGAATTTGTGATGTTGTAGCATTAAACAGGTTCTGAAAACAGGTTGTTACATTGTAGATTTTTTCCAGAAAAAATTTGAAAATTACCCATTTTTCAGAGTCTTTCGCCGGGGACATGTTCCCAGAGAAAGTCTGTTACATAATTTTACTATCCCACTTTCGTCGGGGACATGTTCACGCCAAAAAGTGTGAACTCAGCAGTGAACACTACTTTCTCCGGGGACATGTTCACGCCAAAAAGTATAAGCTCAATAGTGCATACCACTTTCGCAGGGGACATGTCCCCGACGAAAGGCTAGATTAATTAATTTAATCACGCAATTAGCTGATTAGCTTAGCATTGAAAGCACTTTTCCCGGGGACATGTCCCCGGCGAAAGTGGTGCCACGCTTGACAAGTTTGACCGACTCAAAATGGCTGTGGGTCCCACCTGTCTCCGGTGAAAGTTGGCATCAGTCCTCGGGGAAAGTATCCCCGAGAGGGTTTTAGCGGGAGACTTTCGCCGGGGACATGTCCCCGGCAAAAGCATTCGTAGGGGACATGTCCCCGGTGAAGGTCTCAGAATGTCCCCTCCGATTCCGTTCAATGTTGTAGTGGTATCAAAGACATGTATTTTATAAATTCTTGGTAGTAGAAAGGTT
This sequence comes from Chrysanthemum seticuspe, assembly GCA_019973895.1. Lineage (NCBI taxonomy): Eukaryota > Viridiplantae > Streptophyta > Magnoliopsida > Asterales > Asteraceae > Chrysanthemum > Chrysanthemum seticuspe. The sequence goes on along the minus strand of BPTQ01000003.1, from coordinate 96,548,894 downwards.
TTTAAGGAACCACAATCACCCTTTGATGATTCATTAACCCTTGACAAATACGTCAAGTAATAAGAGGGAAAAAAAAAGGTTTTAAAACTTTAATCAGAACCAGAATGGTGATAAAGGACTTTTATCAAGCATAATTTAGAATTTGTGGCTATATACATTTTTCTACTATATATCTGCATAACATGCTACCGAACACACAACCTACCTTTTATTATAGATATTTGTTATTGGTATTATTCCAAAGATACAAAAGTCCAAATGTTTGTTTTAAGGTAATATGAAACTAAAGCTGAACCAAAACTGAAGTAAGAGAAGACTAGAATAGCCTAATAGAAAGAACAATGATTGCTTACAGGGTAACTTTAACACATGAGACCCAAGATTCAATTCAAGACGATAATTTGATGCTCGTTTTAGCCTATTCTATGCAGTAGCCAACACCGCATATCAACACTGAAACCACTAGTGCTTGGCATGAAATTTGCATGGAATAGCAGACTTCAAATGTTGATTCAGAAATCTCGCCAACAATCGGAACAATCGCAGCCCAACATCAATAAATCTGCATTGCCTGAACGTTCAAACCATGAACAAATAAACCAAAACTCGACAGGATCAAATGAGCTCTAAAGTTGCCTCACCTTATTAGTTATCAAGATTATCATGTTGAATGTATCAAATGAGTGGGCTAAGTTCACGCTCAATGTCCTCCAATGATCGCCCCTTTGTCTCCACAACGTTAGAAGCTATGTACATAACAGCAAGAATACAGATGGTGGCGAATCCAAGGTACACTTTGCTTATACCAAATTGAGTCACAACACTCAAGAAACACAATCCAATGAAGAAGTTTGTTATCTGATGAATCATAAAATAACCATTTGTTAGTCATAAGGACCATATTAAAATGCTGTCTGCTTAACTCCCGACTTACCCAATGCATGCAGAGTGATAAGGCTACTGCTTTTGCTCTGATTCTAGAGGCAAAGATCTCAGGTAGTAAAAGAGCGGGGACTGGACCAGCACCAAGTGAGAATGAGAGCACGTACCTGCCACAAGTAAAGTGTAAATCTATTAAACAATGGTCAACACTTGGTATCAATCAAAAATTGAACTTGAGTGCAAACATTATTGACTAAACCAACAGAATCAATATTTTGACTCACAAGACAGTCCCAATTACAGCAAGTGGTCCAGAAAATGGTGCCAGGACCTTCCATGTGAAGGACAAAGAGAGCAACAGCATAGAAGCAGCCTTTGCCAGAATAAAAACTATGAATAAACATATAAATAGATGGCTTAAAATAGGTATAGCGTATATGTATAAATTGATACCATTCCAGAAAAGCTTGTGATAAGAAGACTTTTACGTCCTTTCTTATCCATCAAAGAAGATGCTATCATTGTGCCTGCAATAAAATTAACATTACAAGTGTATTGAGAGGATATAACTGCTGTGAACGGCAAATTGGAATGCCTAAAGATGAAGCTTATCCAACCAACAACATTTGCTGCCCCAACAAGAGCACTTGCTGCCACATCAGATGTAACTCCTGCACTCCGGAAAACTGAAGTAGAATAATATACAACAGCATTTATTCCAGCCAACTGCTGAAACAAGAAAAGCGCAGCGCCAACGCTCACAACTGTCATAAACAGATTATTACCTGTCCGTTTTTCACAATATAAAGTGAAATAGGTAATGATTTCTAGGTGTTATACCTTTGAAATACCGGCGACTGAACAGATCAAACCAGCCGGCATCTTGTTCTTCAGAACCTTGACTAGATGCACTTAAATCAGCGATAAGTTCTGTGACCCTACTCTTTCCATACAATTTTATAATTGCTTGCTCAGCTTGGGGTATTTTCCTTTGCTGCAAGTGCACCATAAAACCTTTTAAATATATGTATAAGGAGATGGTGAGTCAACATTAAAGGAATTTACATGAAGAGTGTGCATGTTAAGCAAAACCTGAACAAGCCAACGAGGACTCTCTGGAGAAAACGCCATTCCTAGTGCCAATAAAACAGAAGGGATAACAGCAATGCCAAACATTCCCCTCCACCTGCAGAACAAATGTAGATAAGGAATGAGAATATATAAAAACATAATATGGTACCCGAAAAAAATGAATAGATATAGAGTAAGTACCATAAAGGGTTTCTGGCTAAGGGTAATCCAGTGACCAAAGCTGCAAGAATCCCAATGCAGATAAATAACTGGTTGATAGATCCAAGTGTACCGCGGATTTCAGTTGGCGAAATCTAAACAAAAGAAGGGTGTTAGCCTGTTACGTAAAAGAAAATAAGGATGTTAAACGGATGTTAATGTTTGAGTTACCTCGGATATATACAGAGGCACAATGGCAGATGATATGCCAATCCCAAAGCCAGAAAGCAAGCGACCTATTATCATAGTTTCTACATTCTGCGCTGAGGCACTAGAAAGATAATTATATTTTATCAAGAACAGTTGCATATGTATCTTAAGCAAACTGCAAACATAACAAAATTACAGGAACAAGATTAAGTATATCTAACCAAAGAAATGCTCCAACTGTAAGCGGGATTGCATCCAATATAAAAGTTTTTGTTCTTCCAAAATGGTCTGCAAGTGATCCCCCTGTAAATGAACCGATAGTGGCACCAGCAAGAAGTGTGCTCACAACCCATCCTGCACAGTGATAAAAAACAATTAAATAAACAAGACAAACACATAACATAAGGGGATAAGGAAAAAGTAATGTACAGATAGCATATTACTCAGCATAACTTACCTTGTAAAACAGTGTTTTCCACAATACCAAGGTCCTTTGCAAGGTACTCAAGGGCACCATTCACCACACTGAAAGAACCTAATAATGATTTAAGTGGATCACTTTGAGGATGTGAAATTATCTAGGAATGTTTTTGGCACATACCCTAAATGATATCCGAACAGTATTGCTCCCAGACTAGCAACACCAACATATGGCAAAACTGAACCAGAAGATCGTGATGGGCTGTTGAGAGGAGTGATTTCTTCTATATCTTCATCTAATAAAATATCATTAAATGTGTTGCTTACTAGAAAATACTGATCTGTATATCAACTAGCAACAATAAATGCCTTCAATTGATTACCCTCGCCAGCAAGAGCGATAAATCAATGTCAAAGTATTGGTTCAACAGCTTAGGTAGTGTTTGGTATACGGCAACTAGTAAAGGAGGATTAGAATTGTCGATTCTTTTGTAAAGGAAAAGGGTGTTTGTTCTGTTAGTTTGAATGAAATAGACCATTCCTAAAGGAATGTGATTCTACTCTTAGCTGATTCTCATACCATGGTCAGGGATCTTTTTCTTGCGTATTATTAATCTGTAATATTATAATGTAGAGACAAAACTAAACATTTTTACTGAAATCCATCTCATTCCTACATGTCCACTAAATAAGATAATGGAATATATTGATCCATTCCATCACCTTGCTGATTCGATTGCTCGGTTCATTCTATTCCCTAGTCAAGTCCAAAAATGATGCCTGTTTTATTTGTTATGCATCTGTCACAGTAAAACAATGAGCAACAATTTCCACCACCTCCTAAAGTTATGACACCAACCCCTTACCTACAAGACATCGACGCTATATCGTACCAACTAAATCATAGCAAATCACGACTCCACGCAACAAATGTACTCCACTCTCTATAAAAAAAATGAGAAATTTTACCCTACACTATGTCCAGTAAAGTGAAATCTTAACACTGAGCTCGATCAAGTGTTTCACCACTAACCAACTGTCCAGAATACACCAACTACATAAATACTAATCTTGTCGATCAATATTTGTAATGATGACAACAAACCTATAAAAATAATATAGTATTTACCAATAGAAAATGAATGCGTAGCCTTTCATGAAATTGCCATAAAATGAAAAATGTCGCAAAATTTCATAAACTAATGTTTTATTCTTATTATTTTGGAACAGCACTATTGTTATCTTCTTTGTCCAAAACTATGGATGCATTAAAACATAAACCTAATAACAATAGTAACTCGATGCAACTAATCAAGGGAGGATTTGAGCAAAGTATAGGATAATCGACGGAACATGGTCTAATGTGTTCTAAGAGCCTCAATTCTCTAAAGGCAACTTTGAATAACTAGACTTGTAACATAATGGGACAGTTGTTTTTTATTACTTAACAATCTTAATTCCGTTTACATATATTAAACGAAACCATTTGAAAATCTATCCAACTTGTGACTTAATATTCGTTGTGTAATGAATTTTTTTATTTTTTTTATTTTTTTCTATTTAATATACAAACTTTACCCGTAAGCATACACACACAATAGGATATATAAATCACGAAATTATATAGTGAAGGAATAAAAAAAGTAGTAGTAATAGAAAGACAAACCAGAAAACTGGGCCTTGGCTAATCTGTACTTAGCAGATGATCTGAACATATTAACACCACCTGAACCAACACGCCCCAGCTCAACACCCATAGCACCCGACCCTGAATCAGACCCAGACCCGAATCGCAGCCCGAAACAATTACGTCTTTCGTGCTGACTCATGCAAACACTGATTGCTCTGTTTCGGAATTCACTCAAGCCTTGGTTTTTAATATTTAAATTTGTTATTATGTTTCCTTTGATGCCTCCTATATTTATGGAATAGGTTGCATCTTACTTTCATTAATATAGTATTACACCTACAGTCAAACATCCAAACGAAATAACGCAAGTCAAATAATATATTTATATATATACATATTTTATTTATTTATTATTTTAAGGGAATTAAATATAATGGTGTTTATATGAAATGTAAAAATGGAGATAGATTGAGGTGACAGAGAATTTTACAGAGTGATGATGTAATCGATCTGAAACTCAATGAAAAGGACGTTATTTGTGTGAGACTGTGGAAACTTAAAAATTAGGGTAAACTCCAAAATACATCCCTGTGGTTTACCCTGTTTCGCACCATACATCCCTCTCGTAAAAGTTTCAACAGATACATCACTCTGTTAGTAAAAGTTAACATAAATACATCCCTCAGTTAAAATAAGGACTAACGGTGCAAATTATTTCTCCGTTATCTCCTAGCGAGATATAATATATTTGCACTGTTAATCCTCTGGGTTAACGGTATTTGCACCGTTAGTCCTTTTTAATGTTTTCGTTCGTTTTTTTACGTTTTCGTCCGTTTTTTTACGTTTTCGTCAGTTTTTTTTACGTTTTCTTCTGTTTTTGTCCTTTTTTTACGTTTTCTTCCGTTTTTTACATTTTCGTCCGTTTTTTTACGTTTTCGTCCGGTTATTTACGTTTTTGCCCCTTATTTTACGTTTTCGTCCGTTTTTTTACATTTTCTTCTGTTTTTTACGTTTTCATTCCTTTTTTTACGTTTTCGCCCGTTTTTTTATGTTTTCGTCCGTTTTTTTACATGTTCGTCAACTTTTATACGTTTTTGTCCTTTTTTTTTTTGCGTTTTCTTCCGTTTTTTTACATTTTCGACCTTTGATTAACGTTTTTGCCCTTTTTTTACGTTTTCGTCCGTTGATTAACGTTTTTGCCCTTTCTTATCTGTTTTCATACACTTTTATTCGTTTTCGTCGATTATTCATATGTTTTTACCCGTTTTTATCCATTTCATACATATAATATGTATAAAAACGGATAAAAATGTATGAAAATGGATCAAAAGGTATGAAAATGAAGAAAAATGTTTCTTTATCGATTTTAAATCACGATTTTGACCCCTTTTCAAACAGAAATCGTGATTTAAAATCAATAAAGAAACGTGTTTATCCATTTTCATACGTTTTTATCTAATTTCATACATTTTTATCCGTTTTCATACATATTATATGTATGAAATGGATAAAAACGTAAGAAAAATGGATGAAAACGCGGAATAATCGAGGAAAACGAATAAAAATGTATGAAAACAGATAAAAAGGTGAAAAAACAAACGAAAACGTAAAAAAAATACAAAAGCATAAAAAAACAGACAAAAAACGTAAAAGATAGACGAAAACGTAAAAAAACAGGCGAAAACGTAAAAAAAACCGACGAAAACGTAAAAAAGCAGAATAAAACGTAAAAAAATGGACGAAAACGTAAAAGAACGAATGAAAAACGTAAAAAACGGACGAAAACGTAAAAAACAGATAAAAACGTAAATAAACGGACAAAAACGTAAAAAAACAGACGAATAAAACAGATGAAAACATAAAAAACGTAAAAAGGTAGACGAAAATGTAGAAAAATGAGCGAAAACGTAAAAAAAACAGAAGAAAACGTAAAAAAAACGGACGAAAACGTAAAAAAAAAACAGACGAAAACATAAAAAATGACGAAAACGTAAAAAAAAACAGAAGAAAACGTAAAAAAACTGACGAAAAGGTAAAAAAAACAGACGAAAACATAAAAAATGACGAAAACGTAAAAAAAGGGGCAAAAACGTAAATAAACGGACGAAAACGTAAAAAAAAACGGACGAAAACGTAAAAAACGTAAAAAAAGGGACAAAAACGGACGAAAACATTAAAAAGGACTAACGGTGCAAATACTGTTAACCCAGAGGACTAACGGTGTAAATATTTTATATCTCGTTAGGAGATAACGGATAAATAATTTGCACCGTTAGTCCTTATTTTAACTGAGGGACGTATATAGGTTAACTTTTACTAACGGAGTGATGTATCTGTTGAAACTTTTGCGAGAGGGATGTATGGTGCGAAACAGGGTAAACCACAGGGATGTATTTTGGAGTTTACTCTAAAAATTATCTTTAATCAATACACGTTCATTAAATTTAGAGTTAATTACATAATTGGTCCTTGTGGTTTGTCGGATCTTGCAGAAAATGTCCCTGTGCTTTTATTTTTACGGGTCATGTCCTCGTGGTATGCAAAAGTTACGGGTTTGGTCCTTTGACGGGTCATGCCGTTAGTTTACCGTTAACTTGGCAAACCACAGGGACGATTTATGTAACTGACAAAAAAAAAAAAAAAAAAAAAAAAGTTTATAAAAAAACTTTTAAAAAAACTTTATAAAAAAAGCTGATTAAAAAAAAATTGTTTAAAAAAAAACTGATTTAAAAAATAAATAAATAAATAAAATAAAAAAAAACGAAAAATTGTTTTAAAAAAAAAACGTTTACAAATAATATTTATTACACTTAAATTGGTGCTTATGTATAATGTGAGGGCCTAAGAGAATTTTTTTTTTTTTTTTTTTTTTTTTTTTTTTTTTTTTTTTATATTATTATACTTAAATTTTGGGCTTATGTACAACATGAGGGCCTAAATTTTTTTTTATTAAACTCTAAAAAATGAAAAATAAAAAAATTAGGCCCTCACATCGTGAGGGCTTAAATTTTTAATGCGTATTTTGTACGATTTTTGTATATTATCATTCATTTTTATACGTTTTCGTCTGTTTTATAAGTTCTTATATGTTTTTGTACAAAATACGCATTAAAAATTTAAGCCCTCACGTTGTGAGGGCCTAATTTTTTTATTTTTCATTTTTTAGAGTTTAATAAAAAAAAATTTAGGCCCTCATGTTGTACATAAGCCCAAAGTTTAAGTATAAAAAAAAAAAAAAAAAAAAAAAAAAAAAAAAAAAAAAAAAAAACTTTTAGGCCCTGACATTATACATAAGCACCAATTTAAGTGTAATAAATATTTTTTGTAAACGGCTTTTTTAAACAATTTTTCGTTTTTTTTTTAAGTTTCTTTTTTTTTTTTTTTTTTTTAATTTATTTTTTTAAACAATTTTTCATTTTTTTTAATCAGTTTTTTTTTTTTTTTTTTTTTTTTTTTTTTTTTTTTTTTGTCAGTTACATAAATCGTCCCTGTGGTTTGCCAAGTTAACGGTCAACTAACGGCATGACCCGTCAAAGGACCAAACCCGTAACTTTTGCATACCACGAGGACATGACCCGTAAAAAAAAAGCACAAGGACATTTTCTGCAAGATCCGACAAACCACAAGGACCAATTATGTAATTAACTCTTAAATTTATAAATAACTTTAATCAGTTAAATGTAACTTTTAATTTAGTGCGTTGATTATTTTATATACAAAATTTTTCTTACGTATTAATGGATTTATCTTCATCTTTCATCTAAAAAGAAATCAATTTTTGAGATTAAAAGCATTTTATTATTTTACATATTTTTTATATCTTTTAAACCGTTAATTGTTAATGGAAAATAATTACACCATCGCGACGAGCATTTAATTATCTTTCTATCGACGGGCACTTTGATATACATTCGAAAAAAGAAAAAAAAAAGTTTTATTCACGTTTTTTTGGTCTTTTTTTCATTTTTTTTTCGAATCTGATATTTGCATGAAAAAAATCACATGTGATTAAGCACTACTTTTAATATCACATATGATATTTGGTGTTAAATCACATGTGATATGTAATACTATCACATATGATATTAGTGTTAAGTCACATATGATATATTATCATATGTGATTCAAATAATTTAACACTAATATCATATGTGATATTCAAATTTATAATACTAGTATCACATGTGATATTCAAATTTGTTGCATGTGATTTAACACTAATATCACATGTGATATTCAAATTAGTGTTTAATTACACGTGATTTTTTCATGCAAATTTCAGTAACGAAAAAAATGTAAAAAAAAATGTGAACAACACAGAAATAAATTTGTCGAAAGTATATCAAAGTGCCTATATATAGAAAGAAAATTAAATGCTTGTCGTAATGGTATATTTTATTTTCGCTTAACGATTAACGGTTTAAAAGATATTAATATTTGAAGGAAAAAAAGATGAAAATGGGATTTTTAAATTGTTATGATTAATCTCATCCATTATATCAAATAAAAATGGAGAGAAGATAAAAGGTGAAGATTGATCCATTGGTATGTAAAGAATCTTTTGTCGATGTAAAGGATCTTTTGTCCTCAAATAATCTTAAATCTTAATTTAATAAACTTACTTTCTTTTATATTTATCTAAACCAATTTTCTAAGAGCACATTAAACAACCCCTTCGCTTATTTGTAAAACTAGTAGGGTACTCGCGCGATGCAGCGGCTACGGATACCTTGTAATAATAATTTTCTACGAATAATATTTTTATTGAAACAATTTACAAACGTAGATAAGGATGATGAAGTTGGTACATTATTGTCTGCGTTGCTAACTCTGAAGTGCTTGAATTATGATATTAACAATAAATTAGTAGTTTTCTTGGTTAGTACTATGTATAAAGTAAATGTAATTTTGAGAAAAGGGGTATTTAAAGAATAACATTAATTAAATGTGTTGAAAATTTTGTGTCGTATGCTTTAATAACATGTATTGTTTAATATCAAGTTTATGAGAGAAGTAAATGTTTGTACCTATAACATGTATTGCTTGAGATTAAGATTTGATGTGTATTTTTTTTTATTTATTTTTTTAACGGCACCGACAATAATCGAGTGTAGTGTCTTCTTTCATTATAAAATAGTAAGATAAGATATATAAGTCATCCAATAAGATAGGAAATTATACAATATTAGTTAGGCAGTTTGCTTAGAAAACTTTAAGGAAAAAAAAAGTAAATTACTCATATACATATATATTTGAATATAAGCGGTATTACTATTTTTACCAATATTTTTCTGTAATATATGTAGAAGAGTATTATGCAACAATAATTTGTGAACAAGATGTCTTTTTAAGAGTGTTTAAACATAAGTAATATTAATAAACTGTTTTGGTTTAAGATAAACTTTTTTTTAAAAGCAAAGATAAATATTTTAATAAGGCATCAAAGTATAACTATCACACATGCGCTTCAAGACGAAGTACCAAGCAAACACAAGAAAATTAAAAAGAAAACCAAACCAAGAAATTTAAAAAGAAAACCAAACCAAAATCCAAAAACTACACTACTGTATCAAATCAACTCTGAAATAAGCAAACACACCTGATGCAAAGATGTCAAACATCTACAGCTCCACGAAGATTCTAAACTCATCCACACCATTTAAGGTTAGAACGTGAACATGTATTGGATAATACAAAGAAGAGAAAGTCTTTATATAAATAGGAAAATGTCTTCTTGTCTAAAATTATCCACATCATGTAGGGAAGCTTACAAAATCCAATTTCTCCAATGTCATATTGCTCACAGAACAACATAACAAACCTCATGTAAAGATTTTACAACCAATTTATTCTCAATAGAATCGACATTTTCCAAAGTTATATCTTGAAAATAAATATCTGAATTTGAGCTAATCCTCCACCAACTCTGTATTTTTTACCAAACAAGCTTAGCTTTCGGGCAAAGTAATAAACAATGCTCCACGGTTTCCATTTCATTTTCCAAATCGCATAACACACATCGAGCAGAGGCTATCTCAACACCGCGAATGAGAAGGTTGGCTCGAGAGGGAAGACAATCCATTGATGTTCGCCATATAGATAATATTAACTTTACGTGGAACCTAAGGGTTTCATATAAAATTTGACTTGTTTTGCCAACTCCAGTAGATCAAGATTCTACCTAACGAGCTAAAGCTTTCACTCAGAATTTTCCTGATGGGTCTAAGACCCAAAACCATCTGTCAGGTCTGTCGGGGGATAAGACTAAATTACCAATCAGTAGTTGCACGAACACGCGGATTAGACCGTCAAGCCTAATTACCATGCATTATAGGGTGTGTTTGGGGAGAGGCTTATGGAGGGCTTATAGGGCTTGGGCTTCTAAAATAAGCCGGCTTATAAAATAAGTCTTGTTTGTCATGCCGGCTTATGAAATCATAAGCCTCTAAAAGGGGCTTAAAACTTTAGCCCCATAAAAGGGGCTAAAAACTTTAGCCCGGGGCTTATGAACCATAAATTACATATTTACCGACAAAAATATCTAACATATACCATAAAACTCATTTAATTATATCCTTTTTAGTAATTTTGCAATAATAAGCCACACCCCCAGCCCATTTTCCAAACAAGTCTACAAAAATACAAATTTTAACTTCGGCTTATAATAAAAGCCCCCAAGCCCCAGCCCCACAACCCATTGCGTCAAACATACCTTATTTGTCTCAAGGTACCAATGATCACTAACTTTTCATTCCTTATTTGTTTCTACTTTCTAGCATAATGGACGAAAAATTTCTATCAATTTCTTACCTTCCTTACACCAGATGTCACTCCAAAAATGTGTTTGAAATGTGTCAATCACTTTTGCTTTGCAAATGTCATCTATTTTATGGTCATTTCAACACCGCTAGCTACTACAAATTGTTTAGTGTCGAACAACCATCACCCATTTCACGATTGGGACCCCATCTTGGTATCACCGCTGTTCACGACCTTCATGCCTTACCAACACTTGCCACAAATTACCAAAACTATAGCGCACACTGATAATTAGTAGTAAAATGATCGAAAAGTAAGAAATTATCCCAAAACGTCTCAACAAATAAAACTTGTCAAGTTAGATGCTACCAAAAGACCATCTTGATAAACTGATGATGAGACTTGTTGTGGCATCCAAAATCTAACTTCGGATTACCATCACGAATTAGTACTTTATCGTCTCAATATACAGATATCTTACTTTTAATATGCTTCAGAATGCTTCAAGAGTATCTAATTTTCTAATAAGTGATTTTTAGCTTATGGCCATATGTAACGCTTGTAAGTAGCCGTCCTAAGACATACCTTGCTTGTCTTTTTCAACTTTGCTTTGAGAAAAGGAATTAATTTTGATTCATCAAAAGATCACGTTATTTGATTTGCTGGTCCAATACTTTAAATTTAAAAATAGATAGCTTGGCTACAATTTTTGTAGTCAATTAGCTACAATCCTTCATTAAAAATATACTAGCAGTTATTCAGGGACCCATAAAAAAGAATGACCCATAAAAATAATCCAGAACCTAGATTTTTAATGTAAAATTGTAGCCAATTGGCTACAATTAATTGCAGCTAATATATTCCCAATTTAAAAAAAATTTGGTAAACATTATCTTTCAGTTTTAAAGTTTGTTTGGTGCATTAAATAAACCCTCAAGTTTATTATTTCTTACAATTATGACCCTCCATATCCTTTCCTTCCTAAAATAGACCGTTGAAGAAACTGCTGAGTATCTAAAACAAAATGAACTCAAACCAATTAAATATACCAAAGTCCCCAAAACCCCAACTTTTTAACATATAACTAGAGCGGGTACCCGATGACTATTTTGTAGCGAACAAATGTTTTTCATTTTTACGTCTAATTCAAGTAAGTTTCTCTCTTTTCAACTCCGCTTCTTCCCGACTACTAAAGAAAACTCATAAAAATATATCAAAATGGATGTTGAATTAAAGAGCACAAAATTTTAAAAAATATGGTGAAATTAGATTATAAAAAAATTAAACGGATTAAAAGATATTTAAATTTAAAAACAAATGTGATTAATTAGTTAGGAAGTGACATGTGTCACCTCATTATTGGAGCTCTTTATTTTAGTTTGTTAGAGCTCCTCATTTTTTGTTATTTTTTAGTTAGAGAAGTGACACATGTCACTCAATGATTGGAGCTCCTTATCTTTTTTTTTTAATTCTTTCCATAATAAGCAAGTAAAAAAGTCTGAATTTTTAAGCCTTTTAATTTTAGAAGGCCTAAATGCATTATAAAGTAGCATAGATATAGATAGATATAGATATGATGATGGAGAGAGGATCCAAGTATAAAGCCTGCGCCGATCTCCGAGAATCAAGACTCAGAATGAAACTAATCAATAACCAGCCAACACAACCACTTGAAAATAATCATTTTATCAATAATGTGACTCCACTGAAGAAGCAAACCAAATAGTCACAGGAGTTTCCAGGCCACCACAACTAATCGGCAAAAGGGGTCATGGTGTTTTGTTAACTCCATCTGTGTTGATACAAAAGTTGGGCGTTCCTTGTTCGGAGCTCTGGTTCTCGTACCAATTAATGATTGTTGCTTGAGACCTGCGCACTAAAGACAGAAAACACCGTTAGGCTTACCGTGGGATTGTCTCCCACGATTATCCTCCGGCGTGAGAGTAAGTAATCGATTTAGGGTTAAAGGTGAGTTAGGGTTTTGAGATCGTACCTTTAACGAGGGATGTGATTCCCTTTATATACGCACGGAATCCTTGTTGGTTCCGTGTTCCTCAACCTTCGGCGTATCCCGCCTAAGTCGGTTGGGGCATGATTATCTCCTTGATTAAGAGATATCCGATATCTATTCCGTAAATAGATTCGTATTTGGGCCTTCGTGGGCCTAAACGCTTATCAGCGTAGCCCAGCTCGTGCTGGGCTTATCAGTATTGGGTTTTGGGCGGGTCCGTGACCCAGATATAGACTATACGTCATCATGTCCCCCTAGTCTAGTATGCGCAGTGCATAACTACGGATGCTAGACTAATAACCGCAGTCAATGAAACAACGTCGAAGCGTAGCCAAGAAGCCATAAAAATATATCTTCCCGTACATTGTATCTAGACATGTGATTAAAAAAAAATTGGTGCCTCGTAAATCGGGGGAAAGTAACTGCAGGAACGTCCCATCAAGCAATCTCAGCCACACAGTTAGTGTTAGTGGGATCCACGTGTCACTCATCGGGTGGATGAAAAAAAATTATATAACCCATCACTTCATTTCCACTTTGTTTCTCACAGTAAAAACGTTCATCCGCCATTGCTAACAAAACTCCAAACTACAACCCAGGAAAACACTGTATTCAAAAGGTAACCGCGCGTGCGCTTTGTAAAAACAATACCATGGTCAAACAGTTGTCTGATTTCACCTCCGACCTCACCGAAAGCGATCTTCTAGAATTCACTTCGGATTACTTCATACCTCTTGATGTGCATCCGGTTGTTCGGGGTGCGCAGGCATCTATTGCGGATTTCCCCAAAGGGAAAATAGGGGTATACACACGGTTTTTTGAATTCGCGAATCAACGTGTGCCCCTATCCCCATTTTTGTGCGATGTTTTAAATTATTACGAGCTACACCTATCCCAGCTGCACTGCATCGGTGCGGCGAAAATTACCAATTTTGAGGTGAACTGCCGTTTGCTGGCGGTGAACCCAACCATCCACCTATTTCGTGCCTTTTATCACACAACATGGTCACATGGGTGGGTATCCTTTGCTAAGCGCGCCGGTAGATTTCAGTGTTATACTGAGAAGCTAGATGCGCTTAGAAATTGGAGGGAGTCATTTTTCTGGGTAGACGACACATGCTTCCCGTGGCACTATGACTTTTATACCCGGGGAACGTTGCCGAGGGATGAGTGCCCCGTGCCTGGATCATATGTTGCTGAGGATGCGGAACTGATAAACGCGAACCGCATCCCCATTAGTTCCTATCCTGAGGACTTTTTGGTGCATATGGGCATCAGCCGTAATTATTTTGGTATGCCGGATGAGATGCCAATCTTCTTAGGCGCCAATGGCCAGGGTGGGTACTCGTTCCTCGCACCCCCTTTTATAACTAATGTAAGAGCTTTCTATCCTTTTCGCGCATTATATAACCTGTGTTATTTGTTGTCTGTTATTGCGCAGAGATGGATCTGTTCACCGTTGTGCACTTAGCGAAGCCTGTCGAGGTGAAGGTAGGGACACGTCCCCTTAAAGAAGGAGAGGAAGCTATACTAGCGGCCACTGCAGGTCATACCCTGGAGATGAATATAGGGGGAACAGGTACTAGCTCCTCTGTCACAGTGGAAGCCACGCCGCTACAAAGCGTGCCAAGCCCCAGGGTGCCTTCTCCCGTAGCGCAACCACCACCTGTAGCCGTGGCGCAACCTATGGAAGAAGAAGAAGAGCCGGAATCTGGGTTAAAGCGCAAAATATCCCGCGCAGAGGATGGCGCGAGCTCCTCGAGGAAGAAACGCCCTGTGATCCTCACTGTGGAATCATCCACCAGTGATGTTGCACCATCTCATCCGTCTGCTGATGTCGCTGGCCCACAGTAAGTAATATTGTGAATGCTTTTTTTTTTTCGCGTACCAACTGTATATGGGAAACTGATAATGCTCTGTCCGTGTATGCAGGTTTGAGCAGGTTGCGGAGTCTCCCCCCAAGGATAATCTTGTGCAGTCTGAGCCATTAAGCCAAAAAGATGAAGATTTGCCTGCTGGGGTTGCATCAGTGGGTCAATTGGTTGAGGAGTTGGTACAGGTGTCTGCGCACCAAGCTGCAATAGTTGAGAAGCTAAGGGTACGTATTGCTGGTGAAAGCAGCCAAGGTGCTCAAAAAGATGAGAAGATTGCTTTGCTAGAGGCGAAGTTGGCTAGTGCCAGGGCTGAGGTAGAGAGTTTGAGCGTGTATGTGCAGAAGCAGGCCGAGGGGAAAATGGCGCTGATGGGCCAAATAAGCCAAGAGCGCACAGAGTCGTCAGGGTACAAGGCTTCGATTCTCTGGGCGCTAAAGTATCTGGAGAAGAATAAGGACACATTGACCGCGCAGTTGGAAGATTTTGGTGCAACTGTGAGCAGTGCTCTGGAGGCACAAGAGATGAAGCTGCGTAAGCTTACTTTGGAGTATGATGAGGAATTATATCCTCATCTAATGTCTACCATCTCTGAGCGCAGGTGGCTTATCAGCCATGGTCTGCGTCTTGCTGCGCTGAGTACTCTTGAGTCTAAGGAGGTAGTGGACAAATTTGGTAGGGTAGTCCAATGTGCTTTGGCGAGAGAAAAATCAGAGGCTATAGAGGCGCTGCAGGAGGCTAACTTGCTGAAGGTACCTGCTGAAAAAGTTCCTGGGTATGATGCGCAGTCTTATGATAACCTGGTTGCTGCTATGAATAAGATGAAGACTTTAGAGCTTCCCATGATTGCTGAAATGGAGCGCGACCAGGATTATCCTATAACCGTTATGATGGAAGGATTGACCTTAGCGCGCCATCGTACTGATGATGCAGAAGCACAACCGGACTATTATTTGAAGCCCGATGTCTCTTAGCTGCAGGTGCCTGTTTTTGCTCGCCCTAAGGACATGCTGAATCCCTTTGCTTTAGAGAAAGAAATGTCCTTGAAGGAAGTATTGGAAGCGCATGCTACCAGACTTGATAAAAGGGAAGGTATTAAGGGTAAAGCAATTTTGTGCGGGGTTGGTGCAGCTCATCTTCCAAGATCTGATGGCGTGCCAGTGAGTGTTGCCACCATGTCTCGCCAAGACTCGGACTTGTTGAAGAGGCTTAGCGAGAGTGTAGATGCTACAAGCCGCGTAGGAACTTCATTACTGGAGCGATCCAATAGTATATAGGATCTTATGTTTATGAACATCCTTTGTAATAACGTAGTCCTTAATAAAAATCTCCTTTTGCTAAATGTGTGTTAATATTTATTGCAGCTTGTGACGTGCGTACTTATTTGTCTATCTTTGCGTAAAAGATATATTTGTCTGAGTATCCAAGTTGTGCACGAGCGCAAATAATGTGAGAGATTCATAGTTATGTATGAAGATCTTAAACACAGTTTCTAAGTAATAGTGTCATAATCGTGTATGATGTGATATGCAGCGTACTGTAAATATCATCTTAAAGAACCAAGTGTGTTGAATCCTTATGTTGTTAAACGCGCACCATATGCATAGTTGCGCATCCGTCGTGAGAGGCGCACAAACTTATTCCAACGTCTTGAGAACAAGGTGTTTAACAAGGATACGTGATCCAATGTTGATGGGTTTGCAACCCTCTTACTCAACAAGTTGTTTAGTAGGTTAACTTATCCTTTTACCATCGTGGGTTTATGTAGTGCATGCACGCCATGTAGGCCAGAAATAAAAAATTGTTAAGACATACAGTATATGAAAATAACAAATGAAAATATGTCGCGGAGTTAGCTAGAAACCGCGGCGTTTTATTGATACTTGCAAGTTTTTATGGGAAATAAATGAGACATTATACTAAGGAATCAAAAGGAAATACATAGATAGTTATTGGGTACTTCAGTAAAGTGCCAGAGCGCTTATGCGCTGGGCCGTAGCCGTTCCTATACGTAGCACCTCTTAAGGTTGCAGATGTTCCATGTGCGTGGCAGTTCACGACCATCCAAGCCTCGTAGCTTGTACGCGTCTGTTCCCGAGGCTTCAGTAACCTCATAGGGTCCTTCCCACTTTGGTCCAAGCTTACCTGTGTCTTCTGCGTGGCTCGCATCATTGGCGCGGTAAACGAAGTCACCTGGTCTGAATGAAACACGGCGCACTTTAGCGTCATAGTATCCTTTCATTCTCGACTTTGATTTCTCCTCCCGGATGGCTGCGCGTTCGCGCCGTTCTTCGAGCAGGTCTAAGTCGACACGTCTCTCGTCATCATTGGTTGCCACATTGATTTCCGTAGTGCGGATAGTTGGCATTCCGATTTCGGCTGGTATGACAGCTTCTGTCCCGTAGACTAGAGATAAGGGAGTGTCTCCCGTGCTGGTTTTGATTGAGGTGTGATGCGCCCACAAAACATGTGAAAGTTCTTCCACCCATCTTCCTTTGTGCTTGTCCAAACGTGCCTTAATTCCTTCACCCAGGCTGCGATTCGCACGTTCAACTAGGCCGTTGGTTTGTGGGTGTTTTACTGACGCAAAGTGCTGTGTGAT
This sequence comes from Chrysanthemum seticuspe, assembly GCA_019973895.1. NCBI lineage: Eukaryota > Viridiplantae > Streptophyta > Magnoliopsida > Asterales > Asteraceae > Chrysanthemum > Chrysanthemum seticuspe. Next base: position 96,531,279 of record BPTQ01000003.1, on the reverse strand, counting down.
GTTTAGCTTCTCGCACCAGTCCTTGAAAGGGTTGTCGCAGAATTGTTTCCCGTTGTCCGAGATGATCTCACCAGGTAGACCAAAGCGGCATACAATGTTTTCCCAGACGAAGCGCTTCACCTGGTTGCCAGTGATTGTTACCAATGACTTTGCTTCGATCCACTTGGTGAAGTAGTCTATGGCAACTATGAGGAACTTTAAACCTCCTGCTGCAACAGGAAAAGGACCTGCAATGTCAATACCCCACTTGTGGAATGGCCATGGAGCCGTAATTGGTGTTAACTCCTGTTGTGGTTTGCGGGGAATGGATCTGTGGACTTGGCAGTCGCTGCACTTTCTTATCAAATCCTGCGCATCGCGGTGCATGGTGGGCCAATAATAGCCTGACCGTAAAGCGCGTGCCACCACTGACCGTGGTCCTGAATGCATGCTGCATGAACCTTCGTGGATTTCTCGCAGTACATAGTTTGCTTGTAAGGGACCAACACAGCGGAGCCATGGTTGCAGGAAAGAGCGTCGATATAGGATGTTGTCCCGAAGTTCAAACCTTTGCGCTGTGCGCCGTATCCTTCGGGCTTCTTTCTGCTCTTGGGGTAATACTCCCTTGCTTATGAATTCGACTATTGGTGTCATCCACGTAGGTCCGTCTTCGTCTATTACCGTGGATACTTCCATTTCTAAGATGGATTTTCTTTTCAATGTTTCCACCAACACCTGTTTGGATAGGTGCGCAAAGCTTGTGGATGCGATTTTGCTTAGTGCATCCGCTTTGCGGTTTTGCCCTCTTGGAACCTGTTTGATGGTAAACCTGTCGAAGCTTTGAATTACTGCCTTGGTTTTTTCAAGGTACTGAATCATGTTTTCCTTAGCACATGGTTGGCTACCAGTCTGGAGTCTACATTCGCTTCCAGGTTGCGTACACCCATTCGAGATGCGATGCGTAGTCCCGCTAGTAGGGCTTCATACTCTGCCTCATTATTTGTCGCTGTGAATTCGAAACGCAGTGCGTAAGTGAATTCCATTCCTTCTGGGTTTGTGAGGATGCGGCCTGCTCCTGACCCATCCACGCATGAGGATCCATCGGTGAACAAGATCCATGGATCTGGTAGTTCCTCTGTGCGTGGTGCAGGTGCATCATCAGTGTTTGGCTTTTCGCTGATGAAATCAGCCAGTATCTGCCATTTTATTGCAGTACGTGGTCTGTAGGTGATGTTGTGCTCACCTAGCAACACACTCCATTTTTGCAGTCGTCCTGATGCATCAGGCTTGGAGATGATTTGCTTGATCGGTTGGTATGTGATTACTGCTATTGGGTGCGCTTGGAAGTACCTACGTAGCCGTTTAGCAGCAAACACCAATGCCAGGACTAATTTTTCCATGGCGCTATAGTTCATCTCCGTCTTCTTGAGTGCATTGCTTACAAAATAGACAGGGGTTTGTATTGAATCCCTATCTGTTAGTAACACTGCGCTAACTGCTCCTTCAGTTGCAGATAAATACATAATCAGCTCTTCCCCAGGTCTGGGTGCAACAAGTGTGGGTAGCGTTGCCAGGTGTTGTTTAAGCTGTGTGAAGGCTTCTTCTGCCTCCGTAGTCCACCGAAAGTCTCCCTTTTTTATACACTTCTTGAGTGTTTTGAAAAGGGGTAATGATTTGTCTGCGGACTTGGATAGGAATCTGTTTAGACCGGCCAGCTTTTCGTTGAGAGATTGGACTTCCTTCAACGTGCGCGGTGAAGGAAGTTCAATGACGGCCTTAGTCTTTTCTGGACATGGTTTTATGCCCTCGGGTTCTATCAGGTATCCAAGGAACATGCCTTCAGTAGCGCCGAAGGTACATTTTTTGGGATTCAGCTTCATGTTGATCTCTCGTAGAGTTTTGAACGTTTCCTCAATATCGCGCACTAACTCATCTTCGGTATGGCTCTTTATGACCAGGTCATCAACATAGACCTCTAGATTGCGGCCCACCTGTTTTTCGAAAGCATTATCTACTAAACGCTGATAGGTGGCGCCTGCATTCTTCAAGCCAAAGGGCATTTTTGTGTAACAGTAGACACCTTGGCTTGTGTGAAAGGCCGTTTTTTCCTCGTCCTCCTTAGCCATCTGGATTTGATGATATCCTTTGTATGCATCGAGGAAACATTTTAATGGATACCCGCACAAAGACTCTATTTTCTAGTCTATCTCTGGTAATGGGTAGCAGTCTTGTGGACATGCTTTGTTAAGATCGGTGAAATCCACGCACATCCGCCAGCTATCATCGCTCTTTTTTACCATGACTGGGTTGGAAAGCCAGTCATGATAGTAGACTTCCCGCATAATTCCTGCCTCTACTAACTTGTGTACCTCTGCCAGGATTGCCTGCGCGCGCTCTGGAGCCTGGCCGCGCTTCTTTTGGCGTATGGGTGAGTATCCTTGTCGGATTCTCAGTTTATGCTCTGTTATTGAGCGTGGTACCCCAGTCATGTGTTTAGGCTCCCATGCAAAAATGTCCAAGTTCTTTTGCAGGAGCGCACATACAGCTGCTCTGCCGTCGTCCGACAGTGACCCTCCGATGGATATTTCCTGTTCCGAGTATTCAGGGTGAATTGCAACCTTCAGGTTTGGAACTTTGGTTGCGCGCTGTTCTGGAATCAGTGTCGTTTCGCATGCAATCGTGTTACATTCTCTATGCGGTATAGTGGCATTGTGAAGAGTAACAATACCACCTTCCACTGGGAATTTAAGCATCCCGTGCGCTGTTGATGGCACTGCGCGCATAGCTGATATCCCAGGCCTCCCAATAATGCCATTGTATGGCGAGGGAGATTTGATCACCATAAATTCCATCCAGGCCGTCGCATAGTGTTTTTCATTTCTGATGCTGACTAGTAATCGTATTTGCCCCATAGGCCATATCTTTTCACCCGTAAAACCCGTTAGAGCCGTTCTGACCGGGCTTAACTGACTGCGTATTTCAGGCCGCAGTCGCTTGAAGCAGTGCTCATACATGATATCTGCAGATGCTCCACCATCAATGTACATGCGGTGGATGTCGTGACCCGCCGCACTTATCTCTATGGTGAGTGGTTTCACCACTGCGTTGTCCGCAGTTAAGGTGGGGAAAGAGATTTCGTTCCCACGAGAAAACTCCTGGCTGACCTTCTGCCTAGTGACCCGCTGCCATGATTGTATCATGTAGATGGTGTCGGCCTTGTCTTTGGGTGTCTCTTTCTTGTTCCCACTCTTCTGCCTATCCTTTCCTTCCTTTATGTTTTTAACCAAATGGTCCAATCTGCCATCTTTAACCATTTTGTCAATGAGCTGGCGTAGTTGGACACATTCGTTAGTGGTGTGGCCCTTCTGTGCGTGGTAGTCACAGTATCCATTCCCGGTGCGCCGATCCTCTGGAGTGCGCATTTGTGGCGGTCTTGGGAAGTTCGCACATTCTGTTGCGAGTATTTCCTTGGGAGTTTTGGTCAGCGGGGTATATTTGTCATTATCCATTTCATTCCCCTGACTGCGATAGCTCCTATTACGGTTACTACTCCGGTCGGTGGATTGTCTCCCAGGTTGTTCCTGTGACCGATAGTTCGAATAGTTTCTTTTGCTATCTGCTGCGGCAGCTTCTCCTTGGACGAAGGACCGAGAACGTTTCATGAGTTCATCAAAGGTTTCAGGAATCTTGTCGTTCAACCTCTTGATGAGTTCTAGGTTATTAATCCCATTCATGAAACCAGAAATCTTTAGCACTTCAGGGCATGCTTTAACTTGCATGCATTCATCTTTGAAGCGTTCCATGAATGCGCTTGTAGATTCTCCTTGGCGCTGCTTTACCCTGGCGAGCTCAACAGGATTTTTAGCGCACTTCTTCCGCTGAGTAAAGTTCAGGCGAAACGCCTGTCT
>BPTQ01000003.1:96491876-96518619 GCA_019973895.1 Chrysanthemum seticuspe | reverse complement strand
ATCAATTCATTGTGGCACCTCCTGCCTGCCCAGAAATGGGTGACATACGGATTAGGTGTCGGGCAACACACCGCAAAATACATTCTGATATTTATGAGAGATGGAGGGTTCCATCTCTCAACCTCGAGTATTATTATAGAAAGTGAAAGAGAGTGATTTCAAGGGATTTAGAGATTGAAAGAGAGAGATCTTAAGGTAAATATGCGGTTGAACCACAATACCAAACTACACATTCACTTTTGATTATAGGATGTTAACCATAGTTCTCGGTACCAATCTAGTATAGAACGTGTAGAAACCTACTAAACATAAAAGTACTAACAAAATCCAAGCTTTAACACAAGAAATCAACCAAATGATGCACAAACCACTAAACTTTTTCAAACTCAAAAACCACCTAAAAACCACTAGAAATCCAAAGATGTGCAAGATATGATCTAACCATGGCTCTTGATACCAATTGTAGGATATTAGTTTTCACTTACACATCAAACCATAACACCAAGTTGGCGTATAAATGGAATTCTAGAGAGAGAAAGTTAGAGATTTAGGGAACTTTAGTGAGAGAAAGTGAAAGATATTATTATGAGCTCCAACTCTCTACCTTGGGAGGTAGAGAGTATTTATAGTCTTACATAAAACGCCACACAACGGGCTGTGGATTAGGCATACAGTGGGTAAAGACCCGTCCGTCCTCCACGGTGTTACTTAACTAAATACTACTTAACTTAAAATAACTACGACTACGAGCTTTCTAACGATTACATATACTTGAGGTGACCGACTCTTTAATACCTGGAATTTCTAATTCCTAACATTTTCGCTGATGAAATCAGCCAGTATCTGCCCTTTTATTGCAGTACGTGGTCTGTAGGTGATGTTGTGCTCACCTAGCAACACACTTCATTTTTGCAGTCGTCCTGATGCATCAGGCTTAGAGATGATTTGCTTGATCGGTTGGTCTGTGATTACAGCTATTGGGTGCGCTTGGAAGTACCTACGTAGCCGTTTAGCAGCAAACACCAATGCCAGGACTAATTTTTCCATGGCGCTATAGTTCATCTCCGTCTTCTTGAGTGCCTTGCTTACAAAGTAGACAGGGGTTTGTATTGAATCCCTATCTATTAGTAACACTGCGCTAACTGCTCCTTCAGTTGCAGATAAATACATAATCAGCTCTTCCCCAGGTCTGGGTGCAACAAGTGTGGGTAGCATTGCCAGGTGTTGTTTAAGTTGTGTGAAGGCTTCTTCTGCCTCCGTAGTCCACCGAAAGTCTCCTTTTTTTAAACACTTCTTGAGTGTTTTGAAAAGGGGTAATGATTTATCTACGGACTTGGATAGGAATCTGTTTAGACCGGCCAACTTTCTGTTCAGAGATTGGACTTCCTTCAACGTGCGCGGTGAAGGAAGTTCAATGACGGCCTTACTCTTTTCTGGACATGGTTTTATGCCCTCAGGTTCTATCAGGTATCCAAGGAACATGCCTTCAGTAGCGCCGAAGGTACATTTTTTGGGATTCAGCTTCATGTTGATCTCTCGTAGAGTTTTGAACGTTTCCTCAATATCGCGCACTAACTCATCTTCGGTTTGGCTCTTTATGACCAGATCATCAACATAGACCTCTAGGTTGCGGCCCACCTGTTTTTCGAAAGCATTATCTACTAAACGCTGATAGGTGGCGCCTGCATTCTTCAAGCCAAAGGGCATTTTTGTGTAACAATAGACACCTTGGCTTGTGTGAAAGGCCATTTTTTCCTCGTCCTCCTTAGCCATCTGGATTTGATGATATCCTTTGTATGCATCGAGGAAACATTTTAATGGATACCCGCACAAAGACTCTATTTTCCAGTCTATCTCTGGTAATGGGTAGCAGTCTTGTGGACATGCTTTGTTAAGATCGGTGAAATCCACGCACATCCGCCAGCTACCATCGCTCTTTTTACCATGACTGGGTTGGAAAGCCAGTCATGATAGTATACTTCCCGCATAATTCCTGCCTCTACTAACTTGTGTACCTCTGCCAGAATTGCCTCTGCGCGCTCTGGAGCCTGGCCGCGCTTCTTCTGGCGTATGGGTGAGTATCCTTGTCGGATTCTCAGTTTATGCTCTGTTATTGAGTGTGGTACCCCAGTCATGTGTTTAGGCTCCCATGCAAAAATGTCCAAGTTCTTTGACAGTGGCCCTCCGATGGATATTTCCTGTTCCGGGTATTCAGGGTGAATTGCAACCTTCAGGTTTGGAACTTTGGTTGCGCGCTGTTCTGGAATCAGTTATGTTTCGCATGTAATCGTGTTACATTCTCTATGCGGTATAGTGGCATTGTGAAGAGTAACAATACCACCTTCCACCGGGAATTTAAGCATCCCGTGCGCTGTTGATGGCACTGCGCGCATAGCTGATATCCCAGGCCTCCCAATAATGCCATTGTATGGCGAGGGGGATTTGATCACCATTAATTCCATCCAGGCCGTCGCATAGTGTTTTTCATTTCCGATGCTGACTAGTAATCGTATTTGCCCCACAGGCCATACCTTTTCACCCGTAAAACCCGTTAGAGCCGTTCTGACCGGGCTTAACTGACTGCGTATTTCAGGCCGCAGTCGCTTGAAGCAGTGCTCATACATGATATCTGCAGATGCTCCACCATCAATGTACATGCGGTGGATGTCGTGACCCCCCGCACTTATCTCTATGGTGAGTGGTTCCACCACTGCGTTGTCCGCAGTTAAGGTGGGGAAAGAGATTTCGTTCCCACGAGAAAACTCCTGGCTGACCTTCTGCCTAGTGACCCGCTGCCATGATTGTATCATGTAGATGGTGTCGGCCTTGTCTTTGGGTGTCTTTTTCTTGTTCCCACTCTTCTGCCTATCCTTTCCTTTCTTTATGTTTTTAACCAAATGGTCCAATCTGCCCTCTTTAACCATTTTGTCAATGAGCTGGCGTAGTTGGACACATTCATTAATGGTTTGGCCCTTCTGTGTGTGGTAGTCACAGTATCCATTCTCGGTGCGCCGATCCTCTGGAGTGCGCATTTGTGGTGGTCTTGGGAAGTTCGCACCTTCTGTTGCGAGTATTTCCTTCGGGGTTTTGGTCAGCGGGGTGTATGTGTCATTATCCCTTCCATTCCCCTGACTGCGATAGCTCCTATTACGGTTACTACTCCGGTCGGTGGATTGTCTCCCAGGTTGTTCCTGTGACCGATAGTTCGAATAGTTTATTTTGCTATCTGCTGCGGCAGCTTCTCCTTGGACGAAGGACTGAGAACGTTTCATGAGTTCATCGAACGTTTCAGGAATCTTGTCGTTCAACCTCTTGATGAGTTCTGGGTTATTAATCCCATTCATGAAACCAGAAATCTTTAGCACTTCAGGGCATGCTTTAACTTGCATGCATTCATCTTTGAAGCGTTCCATGAATGCGCTTGTAGATTCTCCTTGGCGCTGCTTTACCCTGGCGAGCTCAACAGGATTTTTAGCGCACTTCTTCCGCTGAGTAAAGTTCAGGCGAAACGCCTTTCTCAATTCCTCAAAGCCATTGATGATTCTGCGTGGGAGCTTGCTGAACCAGTTTCGTGCGTTTCCCACCAGTGTGGAGTTGAACATGTGGCACCATACAGGCTTTGGCCAGTTTTCAATTGTAGCGGCTGATTCAAAAATTTTGAGGTGATCATCTGGATCACCTATTCCATCATAGGTTTTTACATTGGCAGGCATGCGCCTTCTTTTGTTCTCTGAGAAGTCACTGATGCGTCGAGTGAACGCATCCACCTTTTGACGGCGCCATGGGAGAGATATATCTTCATCCTCCTGGTCATTATATCTGTTTCTGGACTTCCAGTGTCCAGTTTCATTATCCCCGTTGTCTGAGGAATTTCAAGAGGACGAATTTTCCCTCCTTCGGCGCTTGCGCCGACTGTCCTCAGAGTTTGTACTTGAAGGGCTTTCACTTGGGGAATATCGTCGCCCAAGTTTGTCCTGTATTCTGCGGCTACCGAGTCTGGTGTGGACACTGGTACGCCGTTCATCCTCCTCACTTCCTTCCAGGTGCTGTGAGTTGGACGTCTCATCATCCTCAACCTTTTTCCCAATTTTGTTAAACACAGGGGGTCGGTGGTTTTCTCGGGCACGCTTCTCCTTCTGACGGCGTGGTGGGGAGGTTTCGTACTCCGAGTCAAAACTGAGTCAGGCTTTTAGGCTTCGACTCGACCTCTTTCTAGCTTCCTCTTCCATGAGAGCGGCCAAGGTTTCGTAATTTTGTGTTAGGAATTAGAAATTCCAGGTATTAAAGAGTCGGTCACCTCAAGTATATGTAATCGTTAGAAAGCTCGTAGTCGTAGTTCTTTTATGTTAAGTAGTATTTAGTTTAGTAACACCATGGAGGACGGACGGGTCTTTACCCACTGTATGCCTGATCCACAGCCCGTTGTGTGGCGTTTTATTGTAAGACTATAAATACTCTCTACCTTCCAAGGTAGAGAGTTGGAGCTCATAATAATATCTTTCACTTTCTCTCACTAAGTTCCCTAAACCTCTAACTTTCTCTCTCTAAAACACTCTTGTACGCCTACTTGTGTTAATGGTTTGATGTGTATGTGAAATCCAATATCTAACAATTGGTATCTAACAATTTGTTATGTTTTTTTCTTTCCCGGTTCGACTATATCTACGGTCTTTGTGCTATCATTCAAAGAATGACACGGGACTTTAGATGTTGTTCGAATTCTTTAAAAAAAAAAAAAAAAAAAAAAAAAAAAAAAAAAAAAAAAAATATATATTATTTTTGAGAGAAAGAAGAAAATATGGTTTATTGTCATTTCAAGCAGTAACCCGCTTTTTAAAGAAAGAACAAAGCCATTCTTTATCATGTTTTTCAAAATTCCATGCTCTGATTCTATAAACATTAATCTGCTGAAAACTAACTGCTTTGAAAAATAACTCTGCCTCTATTTTTGATAATCATCTGGACTTATTTGTCAAAATATCAATCTCTCAATCAACAACCTATGTCATTGATTGAGGGGGAGAATGATTTCAATTAAATTAAAAAGTTATTTGGCATTCAATTGTTTTCAAAAGATATACATGCATGTTTTATCAATGGAGTTTAAAGTTTTAAAATCCGATACTTATCAGTTAAAACGCTTTCATAATCAAGTCACAATTCTCCTCAAAAGCTTTCAAAATCAATTTAAATCTATAAGAGATCACAAATCTCAAATGATTTGATAATTGTGATCGGGGGAGAATGTGTGATTTAAATTGGATTTAAACTGATAATTCGGTAAATGGTTTTATAAGGATGTACAAGCTCTCATTCCCACATGTGACAAACGATTTCAAATTTTCCATGCACATGTTGAGGGGGAGCATCTATCTTAAACCTATGATTTGAAACGTGATCACTTATCTCAATGTGCAGGTTCCCTCTAGTATGTGCAAAACTCTTTTCAAATCTCGAGACACATATTGAGGGGGAGCAAAATTATGAAAATCTCATCCTTCCCCAAAATGCTTTATCTACTTGATTTGATCAGGGAAGTGAGGTTGATATCTTTTAGAAAATGGTAATCAAAGAAGTTAATTCTTCCTCTTGCCTCTGTGTGCAAAACGATTTCAAACATTTGATGCACATGTTGAGGGGGAGCACTTGTTCTAAAAATATCAAAAACAATTCAGGTACAAAATGTCTTGATAATATATCACAAGTATCTGGATTGATTTTCAAATGGTTTTCAATTGGTTCAAATGGCAGATGAACAATACCAAATAGACCGACCAAATTTACTTTATGTACGGTGATATAAGGATGATAAGGTTAGGTATTTGTTCCCATGATCCGCTAGAACCGGAGGGATCTACCCAGGGACTATCCTCTAGTTAGGGTAGAGTTCTTTGGTATGATGATAAAAGGAGAAAAATGAGATATGGGAAGAGTGCGGACTGAGACTGAGCTAGTACTGGAATAAACCCAACAAGGTTCTAGCTATGAAGTATCGGTAAGCACTGAAGGGGTTGAAGAATTAAAAAGAATTGAATGATAAAAGGGTGAAAACAAATAGCCCTCCATTGATTCAACCTTAGGGCAGAAACCGGGTTCAATTCATTTGCTACTGGCGGTTACCAAGGTAAAACCGGTATTGAAGACAAGACGTCATGGACCCAGTGACGCACTGCACTTCATTCTTCCCAAACCACTCAAGTTCCTCTTAAAAGGGCTTGTTTCATTCTCATGGGGAACCTACATTATCTATCGACTTTCTCTTAGAGATTGTTAATATTGAAGAAGGAGACCCTCTCCCTAGTCTCCGGCACAGGATCCAAATATGCACATATTGAGTCTAGAGCCACGAGATCATCAATAAACATCATTAGGACACTTTCATTGAAGACTCTCTGTTTCACACAATGTGGAAAGAGAGATTTTATCTTGAGTCCTACGCATTATCCTTGTGGTATTGCCAGAACATCTGAGTGATATGCAAACGTACTCACAATGAAGATGGAAAGCCTTCTGGAGCTAACATCAAACAAGCTCCTGGTGGGTGGTGTAACCACCGGTAAATTTCACCTCTTATTAAACTAATATAATATTCTAATGAAAGAATACTTATGCATTTTCTACGTCCAATTTTTTTTAAAAACGATATCCACTTATTTGATCACGACAACTAACTAATGTGACGTAACTCATATACATAATAAACATTCTTATTACGTCAAGTATAAAGGTTTTCAATTTGTCACTGTACGTTATTACGTTAACGTACAATTATCAAACTTTCAAGTTAAACGTTAACCATTTATTTGAGTTACAAGAAACCGTAATTTATTATAACTACGTTTGTTTTCATAAATGCTAAAGTACAACATTTTATACCTAGAGTACAAGTCATTAAAGCACGGAAACTAGCTATACTTTAATCCCGTTACAAGCCCTAATATACAACTCTATGATTTTATGTACATGATATATTTTCAAAATACTAATGTACAAGTCTTTCAAGCATAAGTACAAGTCCTTAATGCATAAAGTTTAAGGTTTACATAAAATCACATTATAAACCTCAATGTACCTACCTTAAAGCACATGATACAAACCTATATTGCACAAGCCTTAAAATTGACTTTCCTAAATTTTCAAACCTAATGTACAACTCTCCAATGCTTGTGGTACAAGTATTTTATGCATATATGTTAAATATATCATTTACCTAAGTTAAACTAGTAATTATCTAAAGTAAAATTACAAACCTAAGTAAGTATACTACATCTCTACACTCTAGGTACAACTCACTAAGGCCTAGGTACAACCCTTCAATGCCAACGCCCCTCCACATTTACCATGGTTAAAAATGAACTAAACTAGTTACACTTTAGTTACCTAGCACTACTTGTAAATCTCCTAACCACCAATATTTACTTACACCAAAAATAAACACATCATCTTGTTTCTTCATCTCCAACATTTAGCAATCCAAGCCTATGTGTATTTTTTTTAACCATTCAAACTAAATGGACACAAGTTTAACAAGTAATCATCATGTGTGTGTCCTCTTTCAATCCATTCGATCTAGAAATCAAGCTTATGGCAAGTTTTCAAACACCTCACTATGTCTCATTTCTTCCATGACATGGTGACCTAGCACCTTGTAAGTCCATGCATCTCCTTCCCTATATATAACGCCCCCCTCACTCTTTGTGTCTCATCCATCACACACACTATACCATACTCCTCACACATCACACGCACCATAAACATTTCCCATACTCACCAAACATACTGAAATTTGACCCTAAGTAGTGTAAGGAAAGGTTAATCTAGAGCTTAGAAGGGTGGAACTACCTTGAAGATCATTAGCAGCCTTTAGGCGCATTTTCTGGTTTAGGCAACTCACAACTTGTAAGTGTTCCAACTCTTTTCTTTAACCATTTTTTTTACACATTTACTATCACTCACTTAGGGTAATAAACTCATATCATGTAAAAATTAAAAGATGGAACATGGTTCATGTAAACTTTCTGTAAAATGAGCATATGCATAATAGCCTTTTTGTTTTGTGATATTGGCTAAGAGAGAAACTATAAAAATTAACCATTAAGTAAGTCCATTAAACTCACTCAATATCATTATCACCTTTAATATCAGTTGCATGTGGTTAAAAAGGATTTTACAAGGAAAACGTGGCAATTTGAATCACTTAAAACGAGTATACGAGTCAAAAGTTATGGTCTAAACAAGTTGCAAATAAACTGTCCGAACTTTCTGTGGACAGAACACTCGGGCACGCGAAACGAGGCATTTCTGGTCCGTTTCATGAAAAAGTTAAAGCACGAAAGTTGTCCGGAACGACGTTTTCTTCAAAAACTCAGGAGCACGGGTCTAGAAAACGCGAAACGAAGCCAGAATTTAATAAAAATCCCAACAGTTGTTAGGTATATCTTACAAAAACGGCCCAACACCCCCTAACTTGCCCCGCATCTATCTATTTGGTGCTAAAGGTATTAAGGCTAACCAAAGCACCGTTGTAAACACCACCTAGGACACTCTAGAACACCCCTATAACCCGGTTGAAAAGCCTAGTCGCCACGTTTAAAACCAATCTTTCATTTTGGCCAAAGTCGTAAACACCAAAAAGCTTTTTACAACAAATATTTGGGAAAATATGGGATTTTTGATAAAATTAAGTAGGAACTATCTTAGAAATATTAGAAATGGTAAAACAATATTTCACAAGGTTGGATGCAAAAGATATAGAGCTTTATGGGTTAAAACTGAAATTTTCATAAAACCCGTCGTGGTCAAGTGGCCGTGTTTGTGGACTTGTATCTTTCTAATCAAAGAGAACTAGGACATGAGACTTATACCATTTAGAAGAGCTTAAAGCATAGTGTTTGAAGGGTCAAATGCGATGTAGAGACACTAGCTTGCCTCGTGTAAAAACTACTCTCTTTTAGCCCCGTTATCGCCCAAAAACAACAAAAGCACATAACCCCCCTACTTTGGATAATCATTGCGACCAAACCGTAAGAGCTTAGGACCTCTAGTTTGAACCACTAGAAAGACCACCGGACAAACTCTTGAAAGAAACAAGAACGTAGTAAAAACCTATTAAGGCCTCGTTTTTATTCACCCGTACTTTTGTCCATTTATGCCAAAAACAAGTGAATTTTCTTATAAAATTTCAAGCATAAAAATTGTAATTTTTGTAAGATAAAGTTTCTTTTGGACTAAAAATGTAATTTATGTGAAGTTAATTATATAAGGGCTGATTTTGTCAATAACCCATAGTTGAGGGTTTAAAGTGTCATTTTTGAAAGTACGAGGGTAAAAACTGTAAATATTTAAAATTGTAAATTATAACATTTTGGAAACATAAAATATTTAACAACTTGGATTTCGATTAACAATCATTCGAGCCATAAAGATAAGTACGATAAGTATAATTAATTTTTGAAGAGACTTCATGTTATCTAATTATCGATAAAGCATTAACATTGCATAAACTTGAACTCGAATACTAAAAACATGACATACTAACTAAGGTCACGAGTCGGAGAAGTTTATTCACATTAATTAATTTGTTTTCCATCCAGACTACTGTATCGAGGTGAGTCATAGCCCCTCTTTTCCTTATTTTGAATGCTTTGGGGGAGATACATGCTCAAATATTGCTTGATATTTTTACATTTATTTTATACTTTTACATATTACTGTGAGTCATAGCCCCTCTTTTCCTTATTTTGAATGTTTTGGGGGAGATACATGCTCAAATATTGCTTTATATTTTTACACTTGTTTTAAAATTTTATGAATTACCGTGAGTTTCATAGCCCCTACTTTTATGCGTTTTATACTATTTTTGGGGGAGATACATGCTCAATTACCTGTTTTTATTTTCACAAGTACTCTAAAGCTTTTACATACTACTATGAGTTCATAATCACACTTTATACATTTTGCTACAAACCTGAACACAAGTACTATCGGTATGCGATCTTGATTGCTATTGCTTAAGTTACTTACTGTTGCCACTAAAGTCCCTCATATCATGAACCATTAATCACTTGCGAGTGAATGCGAATATCGTGAATAGATCTATTGGCAGTTGACGCCCCATTTGTGTTAGCCGGATAGGTAACCAAATGCACTTTATTTGAGAATACTAGGAGAATGGCAAACTCCTACCAGAGGGCATTGTTGCTCACATCATCTCTATGGTGTCAGTAACTTACATCATTAGTTAATTACTATGATGCTGTACTGTTAAGGTTTGTGTTTCATGAGACTTAAGGCAATATATATACTGTGTTGCAATGATACAAATGCTGCAACTACTGAACTTATGGGTGCTACAACGTGGCCCAACCTTGAAACTTGTGTTCAACAGATTACTAAGCAAACAAACTATGGGTGGATAATAACGTAACCCACTACTTATTTCATCGATATTTGTATTTATTACAATAATCGCTCAAACTCGAAACTTTTGAACTCAACTGTTTTAATCATAAACTCTATGAACTCACCAACCTTTGTGTTGACACTTTTTAGCATGTTTATCTCAGGTTCATAATTTACGAGGATGGCACGGAAGGGCACGGATACTCAAGAAGGCTATATTATCATTCGAAAACTTATTTAATAAACTGTAAAACTACTGGGACCTCATTTTGTAAACTCTGATACTTATATAAATCGAATGACAAATCTTTTAAAATGATACAATTAGAGTTCGTTTTCTGATATTGTAACTGTTGAGCCATGAAGTAACACCCAGTTTGAATTCCGCTGCGTATCACGAAATTGGGGGTGTTACAGGTGGCATGTGAGATCTATCATATAGATCAACCATGTGACAACTGAACAGAAACAATGGGGCGATTCAATCTTTTGAATCAATCCTGGTTCAGGTTATGGATTGACAGATACCTTTGAAAAACCGGTCTTTGTGCTTAAAAAAATTCTTTTCTTTAGCAAATCGACCGTGTACGGATTTTTCAAATCAAAAGGTGTTTTATGATTGATAATTGATGTTCTTTAAAACCTTTGTTGTATTGCAAAAACAATTTCTATTGAGCAATACACGATTGTTTTTCAAATATCTTTTCATCAATCGGTGAATTTCTATTCGCTGGTTCACTCACTCCGTGTTGTCTTCTTTGAGACGTTCCGGTTTGAGAACAGCTAGAGCAGCTGCGAAACCCTGTCAAGGAAATTCTTCGGAATTATACATGATCACAGGCAGTACTTGTACTGATCAACGGGGAACCGTGGGCCGTGTACCTCAATTCAACGAAAGTGATCAAAGACACTTTCGTGCGATTTATTGCTAACTGTTGTATGCAGGTACGTCCTACGTTTGCAGCTGATCAGAATGAAGCGGTCAATCCATAGCCGCATGCTCACACAATACATTCATCTCGAAAGAAATCATGATTAGTGCATCAATGACTCTGATATTTTCACTCCATGCTTCTGCTACGCTGCTGCCAATATCATGAATCAACGAAAGCTTCCGCTACTCTGATGAGAAGATATCATGATCCAGAATGTGAGCATGTCGGTCCAAAAGTCACAACATCACATAATACCAACACCACAATGGATGTCTCAGAGATCTTTTATTAGCTGATGATCTCAAAAGCTGGCTCAAAATTATTATCACGTGGATCAGTAAAAGACCTCCACTTGGATTAACCAAACATGCAATGAGTGGAATCAATGACTACGAGCTTCGGAGCAAAGTACTACATCAAGAATGCAAGAACAATTGTTAATGTAATATCTGATTGTATTCAATGTAATTTTAGTATATGTTTGAGGTGACCTCCCTTAGGGGGAGATTGTTAGGAATTAGAAAATCCAGGTATTAAAGAGTCGGTCACCTCAAGTATATGTAATCGTTAGAAAGCTCGTAGTCGTAGTTCTTTTATGTTAAGTAGTATTTAGTTTAGTAACACCGTGGAGGACGGACGGGTCTTTACCCACTGTATGCCTGATCCACAGCCCGTTGTGTGACGTTTTATTGTAAGACTATAAATACTCTCTACCTTCCAAGGTAGAGAGTTGGAGCTCATAATAATATCTTTCACTTTCTCTCACTAAGTTCCCTAAACCTCTAACTTTATCTCTCTAAAACACTCTTGTACGCCTACTTGTGTTAATGGTTTGATGTGTATGTGAAATCCAATATCTAACATTTTGGGATACGAAATCCCTTGGTGTTACTTCCGGTGCGACCCCTTCTAAAGAAAGGGTGTTCGCTTCTACCGTTATGCCCTTGTTTTTATCCGGTGCATCTGGTGCCTTTGTCAGGTCAGTCTCTAGCACCGGTTGAAGGGGAGTGGTAAGAACAGTGCGCAGCGGATCCACTGCGTTAGTGGTGGTTGTGGTGGCCTGGGTTGTCCCCGAGCGCGGTTCCACCAGAGGGAAGACCACGTCCTGGCTTGATCCCTTGTTTTTAGCAGTACTGGTTGTCCCAGGAGTCTTCTTGGAAGCTGAACCGATGTGCGGTTTCTTTCCGGTAAGGTCTGTTTGCGATCGCTGATTTCCATGCTTCGTCATTCTAGTCTTAGTTCCTAGTGAATGGTCCCACGGATGGCGCCACTTGTTGATACAAAAGTTGGGCGTTCCTTGCTCGGAGCTCCGGTTCTCATACCAATTAATGATTGTTGCTTGAGACCTGCGCACTAAAGACAGAAAACACCATTAGGCTTACCGTGGGATTGTCTCCCACGATTATCCTCCGGCGTGAGAGTAAGTAATCGATTTAGGGTTAAAGGTGAGTTAGGGTTTTTAGATCGTACCTTTAACGAGGGATGTGATTCCCTTTATATACGCACGGAATCCTTGTTTGTTCCGTGTTCCTCAACCTTCGGCGTATCCCGCCTAAGTCGGTTGGGGAATGATTATCTCCTTGATTAAGAGATATCCAATATCTATTCCGTAAATAGATTCGTATTTGGGCCTTCGTGGGCCTAAACGCTTATCAGCGTAGCCCAGCTCGTGCTGGGCTTATCAGTATTGGGTTTTGGACGGGTCCGTGACCCAGATATAGACTATACGTCATCAATTCCTGTTCAAACTGTTGCACGCAAAAGGTCGTGAACGAGGCTCGTGTTTAACACGATTCCCTGTCTGTTTCCCAGGGTACAACGTTCAAACTGATACCCGCGTAGGCGAGATTTCGGAGCTGCATTCGTGTCCGCAGGTCGCGCGGGCTCGCATGAGTTCAGAAGCTTCGAACTCATTTTAGCCTGGAAATCCCATTTTCTGCACCCCCCCTGCGCGCGCGTAGGAGTGGGAGCATAACCAACCTAAAGAAATTTGATAGCCAACATTATGATTTCCTTATAAACTAGTCTCCACTTCCTCTTCTAGGCGATGTGGGATAGTTTATTTTTCCAGATTTTGTGCCTCACTTTGAGACACGATATCTCATTCATTTCTATTCCAATTTGGACATACTTTAGCTCGTTGCGAAGCTCTCTTAGAGGAGAACAAAATGCCCCCCAATCAACACAAATATATGTAACATATACATACATTAAATGATGTCCAAAATTTGCAAAAACCACTTTGCAAAAATCATTTTTACAACATATTGTAGGTGATCAATCCAGCTGAAACGTTTGGAGACATCATTGTTGATTACCAGTATGCCGACCTGACTGATGAGCTTCACATTATAATACTTGGATGTCTTGCATGTGTATTCCTAATCTAGAGGATTTCTGTAATTTAGGTATGTGGAGTGTACGTTGGCTGTGGTGCAAGGCCTAACATCGTTCATGAAACTATATCCAAGTCACAAAAGAGAAGAAATACAAGCATGTGTTGATAAAGCCATAACATTTATTGAGAACATGCAACTGCCCGACGGCTCATGGTTAAACTTCTTATCCTATCTCACTGCAACAAATTAGCTAATTGTACACACTATTATTGAAATTTTCACAAAACATGTAGCATTGTGATGTCCATGTTTCCCGTTGCTAAAGAAATTGATTGTTATAAACAGACTTCTACATTTTCAAGTGGAAACGTAAAATCTCTTATGACCTTACTATAACATCTACCAAGTGCATATGTGAATACATTTTTGGGCAAATGATAAAAAAATGCATCGAACTTGACACTTTTTATGATTGTGTGTGGCCAACTATTTTTTTTCTTATTGTGTGTACTGAACTTTCAAAATTCGATTATTGTGTGTATTTTGTGACCATTTTACCCTTAATTTTTTCAAAATTTGAAAGGTAAAATGGTCATTTTACATGGCAGAATAGTCACAAAATACACATAATGATCAAAATTTGAAAGTTCAGTACATACAATAAGAAAAAAAATAGTTGGCTATACACAATCACATAAAGTGTCAAGTTCGATGCATTTTTTTGTCATTTGCCCTACATTTTTTTCACCTTTACAAGTACGTGTATAAATTTGATAAATGTTCCATGTTTCGCTATGCCGTGAAGAAAAAATAACATGTACACATTGTTAATTTGCGAGGTACAGGTATGGATCATGGGCAATTTGCTACACTTACGGAACATGGTTTGGAATAAAAGGATTGGTTGCAGCGGGTAAGACATACGAAACAAGTGATAGCATTAGAAAAGCGTGTGGTTTCTTACTTTCGAAGCAGCTTTATTCCGGGGGATGGGGAGAGAGCTACACTTCTTGCATGGAAAAGACGTATACAAATATTGCAAGGAACAAATCCCACATTACAAACACTTCATGGGCTTTGCTTGCTCTTATTGAAGCCGAACAGGTAAACTAAAAATTTGAAATATTGATGGTTATTTATGCTTCAACTTATGCATAAACTATTCATTTGGAATTAGGCCAAAATAGATCGAATGCCACTTGATCGTGCTGCAAAAGTACTCATTGATCACCAGATGGAGAATGGAGATTTTCCGCAGCAGGTAACCTCGATTCATGTGCATGTATATGTAGATGAATCATTTATTTCTTCTTAGAGCACTGGGTACAGTGGTGCCAAAGTGTGGTGCCAAGCTCGTGCCAAACTGCCACGTCAGCAGTTTTTGAGTTTGGCACCAGAAAGTGTTTGGCACCACATTTCTGGGGTTTCCGTTGGCACCAGAATTTCTGGTGCCAAACTCATTTTTTTTTTAAATTCAAAAACAATATATCCTAAAATTACTTTATTCATAAAAAAAAACATTACAAGAAATAAAAAAAACAATAAACTTAAAAAAACATAACATAATTATTCTTGTGAATATTTTGCCCGGATCCGTGCTTGTTGGGCCCTCAGGATTGCCGCGTTCATCGGATCGAGCGTGCTTGTGTCCATAGATAGCACCCGCATATCTTCGGCTATCCTTTGAGTTTCGATTAAATCGACCCTCGCTCGAGACTCCCGCTCAAGAACATCTTGCTTCATTTTTCGCTCCAACTCGTATTGTTTTTCCATCATTTGTGAAAACATTTCCGGGTTTAAACCGGAACTTGCGGTCGAGTTAGACGAACGTTGGCTCTTTGCGATCCGGTACACCCCGTCCGGCCTTGGCAATGCGTCGGGTCCAAAATGCTCGGGATCCTCTTCCGTAACCCGAAGACGATTACGTCTTGCATTTGTTGAGTCCGGATTTTTCCACTTATGCTTGTCCTTCAAAAACTTCCAAGCCGACGAATGTTTAAAATCGCCATGATATCGTTTGTACAAAGTGTGGCAACGTTCCATGAAATCCATATCGTTCTCCCCACTCATAACAGCCGTTTCATTCACAATCGAATTAAACTTCCCGACACAACGATTCATCGGAGTCCACTTTCCGGTAAGCATGTTCTTGGTACGAGTTACAAACTTTTGTTTTTTTGCTTCCTTGTTGTAAGCTTCCAAAACTTTATACCAAAACGTTTCATTACCTTGATCCGCACCGACTTTTGGATCCTCGGATACTTCAATGTAAGTTTGCGCCAAAAGTAGTTCTTCTTGGTCGGTCCATTCGTTACGCGATCGTTGCTGGGTCTCGGCTTCCTCTTCGGTTGTTGGTTGCTTTTTTTTCGTTTTCTTTGCCTTCGCCGGTTCCTTCATTTTTGTTTTTTTGGACGTGGGGGTCGGGATGACCGCTTCCTCTTCGGATTCGGATTCGTCAACAAGGTGGAACGATTGGTGGGACGATCTTGGTTGTGATTCGTTTTGTTGTTGTTGTTGTTGCATTTTCCATTGAGAAAACATAGCGTATTCTTCGGGATTAACGCATGAGTTTTGTTGAGAAAACGAAGGAAAGTATTGTTGTTGGGTGTTCGGATTCGGATTCGGATTCGAAGACGAACCGATCATTTGGTTCGATGGATCGTTAAGCATTCGATTCAACAAGAACTGTATGATAAGTTACTCGTCTTACAGAAACATATTTCCTATTTGGGCTCTTGGAGATTACCTCAATCGTGTGATCCGGAAGATGTCCCCCTCGTGACATGTATTATGTACTATATCTTTTCTCTTCTGGCTTTATGTGTGTGTGTAAATGAATATCGATCTCATCTCCTCTTTGTAAAGTTTATAAGCTGAAGCTAAGGTTCGCTTGTCAAATTCATCTTTTGTCATCTTTTTTTGCATGCTATTTGATGTCAAATTCCGAGCTTCAAGATCTTGTTGAGGAGATCTCTTTACAATCAAATGTATAACTTAGTAATGAAGAACATCACTTGAAATACAAGTTACGTTATAGCAAATGACTAATGTGTCAATCATCAAAACAAATGGTGTTAGATATGGATTCGAGTAAACAAACACACTGGCTTAGTGGGTTGAGTATTCAATTGTTTCATAAGGACGTGTGTTCGAGACTTCGAGGTGAGGGCCTAACATTCAAACACAAAACTAAAATCGAAATAAAAAATCTAACAATTACATTATGGGTTCCCCGCATTTATTTAACTAGAAATGACCGATCAAACTGAGTGTAGATTTTATTTAAATAGGTTTTGGACAAGAAAAAAAATGATATTCTTTATGATTCATTTATGCTACTTTTAGTTCTCTTCAAATTGATTGAATTTCAAATACAGAATGTCCGTGAACGGAATCTTAAAAAACAATTCTTTTGAGGTTTCCGCCCCCCGCCCCCCCCCCACCCCCCCCCCCCCCCCCCCCCCCCGCCCGAGGCACCCCTAAGGTGTCGAGTAATGAACTGACTAGCTCGTAAAAATGGTCCGTTTGGTATAAGAGTTTCAGAATCAAAGAATGGCAATGTGTATCCCTGAATGGCCGTGTAGCGATGACCACATGGAGCGATTAGACCTGTTTGATTGTAAGGATACATTGGTGTGTTAACTGCTCCATATATCTGAAGATATATTACCACTTGGTATTTTTTTTTTTTCTAAAAGATTCTCGAATTGTAAACGCCATATAAAAAAGTAAATAGCTAGTTAAATTGTTTGTGGTTCAGGTAAACTTCATCTTTTTCAGGTTTGGAAGGCTATTGACCAGTGGTATTATTGACCATTAGTCGGATATCCGTGCACAGCGGCGGCGATAAGTATAGTTATATGTGTTTGCTTACCCGTTTAGTGAATTCGTTTCACAACACTTCGAATGTATATGTGTTAGTTGTATGTGTTTGTTTGGGTTACCCATAGCTTTCCCGTGACATCATCATTCTCGCATATAGGAATACCCTCGCAATCTCTTACCCGTCAAACACTCCCCCAAAAGTATATGATTTTGACGAATCAAGATTATATTAATTGAAATAAAGGTTAAAGTTGTAAAAATTTGAATTAAAATAAAAATAAACCCACAAAATATAAAAACTAAAAACTTATAAAAATATATCAAAATGAATGTTGAATTAAAGAGCATAAAATTTTAGAAAATATGGTGAAATTAGATTATAGAAAAAATAAGTAAATAAAAAAATATATTAATTTGAAAATAAAGATGAATTTTTAGTTGAGAAGTGACACATTTCACTTTATAACTGGAGCTCCTTATCTTAATTTTTAGTGGTTAAAAGTTAGACTTGTAGTTTGTTTAAAAGTGACACATGTCATCTCATGATTTGAGCTCTTTATCTTAATTTTTGATTAGGAGTTAGGCTTGGAATGAGGTTTGACTTTTACATCTCGAGATATACATACGATATAGGCATATAGCTAGTGTATTATGTTATCTTTATCTATTCGTGGCTCAAGATGTGTAATACTAATGAGCAATTACTAATTTAGTTTGTGTCTTTGTGGTCACATGTTTGATGTACAATGCAATTTAAGCATGTTTTGGGTATATACATGTCCCCGGCGAAAGTGCCCCGGCAATACCTTCTCGGGAGTACTTTTCCCGGGGACTTTTTACCCATTTTACCGGGGACATGTGGGTCCCGCAGCCAATTGTCGCCGGTCAAACATGTCCGACGTGGCATCTATTTTTGCCGGGGACACGTCCCCGAGGAAACTATTTTTGGACTATAATTTAAGTACCATAATTACGTTATTAGTCCGACGTGGCACACGTTTTGCCGGGGACATGTCCTCGGGGAAGTATGTAACCACTGTTGAGTTAAAATATTTCGCCGGGGACATGACCCCGGGGAAGCTTGTAACCACTGTTGAGTTAAAATCTTTCAACGGGGACATGTCCCCGGGGAAGTGTGTAACCACTGTTGAGTTAAAATCTTTCGCCGGGGACTTGTCCCCGTTGAAAGTTGTAAATTGAAATATGTTTTTGATCCTTCGCCGGGGACATGTCCCCGGCAAAACTAACTGACCCATTATGCAGAATATTGCTGCAAAATGGGTAATTTCCATATTTTTTTGGGAAAATTTCCGGAAAAAATCTTCAACCTGTTTTACCAATGTCACAACCTATTTTAATATGCCAATCATAACACAAATTCGCTAAACATAATATCATATATACCATCAATCGCTAACATAGTTATCCTTTTCCAAAATCGCCAAAACGGTTCCTAAACCGTTAACGCATGATCATCTACAAAACTATCCAAAACTACCTATCCGCAAATGGTCCAAAACTATACGTATAATCCATTTAAGGGGATCCTAGCACATAATGCACATAAACAACATAATAATCCATGTTATTCACTACAAACATATCCAAAACGTGTTAAAGTAACATAAATCGGCATCTCAAACCCCACTACCCCCATTACCGTCCCCGGTATCTCTAGACTCACCGGATGGAGTAGCACCAGATCCCAACCCACCCTCTCTAGATCCCGACCCACCTGGTGGAGTAGCACTTGATCCCGGGGCGGACTGTATTCGCTCCTGCCAACCCGACAATGACCTCACAAACTCCATGACCTGGTCCATCTGACTCCTCTGTGTAGTGAGCTCATTGGTTTGTTTTTGCACTGTTTCCCGCAGTGAGGACACATCCGCTGCATCACGAGGTCGGGAGGCGCTAAAGGTCTTCTTCACTCCACCGCCGGGTAAGACCTGACCTACACCAGGAATATGACCGCGCTGCTTACCACCAATCACGGTACGCAAAATCTCACGGTTAGTCATGCGGGTCCCATCGGAGGTGCTCTCTTCCCGCATCCGCATCATCTCGTTCAGTTTAGTTACAAAAGAAACAAGAAAAGTAATATATAAGTCGTGATGCATTATATTTCATCAAAAATGGGTAACTTTGAAAATAAATTATACTTACATATCTAGCATCAGATACCGGGGACTCAAAGACATCGCCCCTCATATGGTTCCGACGGTAAAGCTCTATCAAGTCTTCTCTAATCGTTGCCTCAGTCTCGCTGCTCAAGTGTTTAGAAATAAAATCAATAACGACACACCCAACACCATGTATATATGTAAATAAAATGATTAAATAGTTTCTTACAAAGTTATGGCGAATAGCAGTATACGACTGAGATCCGTGAAGGCTAGAGCTCGTGTTCGCCATTCGGTTTTGTCAGTTCACCTCTGAGATCTTCTGCTTCTTGGGGTTTGTCCAAAGCTTAACCTGCGTATTTTAAATTATAAAAACTATTATATAAATGAATTATTATTATTATTATAAAGTGTCGATCTAGAAATTTACCAACGCATCCCAATCCTCTTGCGTCTTGTTCTCTGGACGCTTTCTTTTGATCTCCTCAATTTTCTCCACCCCACCTGCTGCCGTAAAGATATCTTTTTTGTATCTATATTTGTTGTTGTCATATCGTTTTTGGAGATGATACTCGATACAGTCAACAATCTGCTCTCCATTCGGGCCAGCAAGGTGTCTGTCGAGATCAAAGTAGTGTTGTAATAAAATATAAATAAAAAAATATACAAATTTAAATAAACAAACAAGTTTGAATAAATATACAAATTTAAATAAATAAACACAATAATTAAAAAAATAAAGGTTAAAAAAACTTACATGTAGATGCTCATGGATGTGGGCCTTGGCCGTTTCGGGAACCTTAGCCCATGAATCGCAAAACATGGGAATCGAGTCCCGTAAAACCTCCCCAACATAGTTGGAGAACCAAGAAGAGTGAGGGCCCACGTGTGTCCAAAACCCCTCCTGGTTGACCCGAAAATCGATCGACACAGGACGACCATCCAGTGCCATCTTTGCCTTGAGTGTCGTGTTCTTAGTGGGACCACGCACCACCTTCCCGCCTTTCCCAATTTTGGCGTTTGGGTTGGCAGCTTTGGATTTAGAGCCTACAAGTAATCAATTTCAAGTGATGATGACATAAAATAACATTTTATCAATTTAAAATAACATGTAATCAAATACATTTTATTGAAAAATAATTCAAAAATTCTTACGCTGGCAATTGGTGCCTATCCTCCTCGAGGGACCACGAGGTGGCGAATTACCTCCATCGCCACCGTGAGACCTAGCTACAACATCTGACATCTGTTAAACGAACATAGAAATTAGTGAAGAAACATATATATAATTAAATAAATAAATAAATAAATAAATAAATAAATAAACAAACAAATAAACACATTTAACAGTATATATCAACAAGATAATTATAATAAATAAATAAATAAGTAAATAAACAAACAAATAAACACATTTAACCACTCGATAACAATTTCATTCAAATAATTAAGTGTTGTTCTACAAATTACAATTCGAGATTAATCTCCCACATCATCAACATAAAATTCAACATTATTAGTACTGTCATCTTCATCATCTTCATTCTCGTGGTCATCATCATCATCAGATGCTAAATCATGAGGAACGTGATCATCATAATCAATATCATCTTCGTCTTCCACAATAGTGATAATTGGTGGTGGTGCCTCAACTTCCGTTGGTTGAACATCTATATTTATAATGTTATAATCCAACTGATCCAACTCAGCAGAGAGTGTGATATGTGATGAGTTGTTGTCATGTACAACATCCTGGTTGTCTTCTACCACAATGATATCCGGGTTCCAAATCTTTTGATGATAAGAATCTTGGACGGCCTTCCAATTACCACGTTTACCCAGGAAATCAAGGTAAAAGACTTGTGTTGCTTGCGTTGCAAGAATGAATGGTTCATTTTGAAACAATACTCATAATTTGCGTAATGTTGTTTCTATAGGTACAGCGTTTTAGGCGATTACTGTTATTAGTGTCGAACCATTTGACTTTGAACAACAAAACATTGAATGAAATATATGAAAACTTGAGAATTTCTTCAAGCTGGCCATAATGCATTCATCCATCAGGGTTAGGAGTTGAAATTCCGCTGTTTTGAGTTGAACGACGTAAATCACGGTCGTGTATAGTAAACTTCACACCGTTGACTACGCAAGAGTTGACTGAGACTGCAGTACATGATGGTCCACAAGCCAAAGCAAATAACTCGGCGGTACAACTTAGGTCCTTCTGTACTTTTAATTCACAAATCTATGAAAAAGTTAAGAATAGATAGATATGAGTAATAGTCGTTATTTTTACAGGGTAATACATACAATAAGTCTACCTTCATCTCAAACCAGCGAGGAAACCCTTCTTGCAAGTCTCTGCCAGGAAATGCCCTGTAAATGTTCATGATATTAGTCGAATAACAACTTACGTGAAACAAATTTTGAAATAAAACACGTACCTCTTGTACGCGTTCATGTACGGGTCGATTTCATGACTTTTGTGTAGTACGTACCATACTACTTGCTTCATTGTGTCTGCTTTAAACCGAACTAATGATTGATTACCATTCTTTTTGCAGACTGATCGAAACACCTCAAATCGACTTGTTGGCCTTGGACCGTCCTCATTCCGGTCAGGACAATTAAATATCGTCTCAACACCCCGAAAATAATGCGAACAGAAAGTTAATGCTTCATCAACAATATAACCCTCCGCTATTGAACCTTCAGGCTTGGCTTTATTTCTGACGTAATTTTTTAGCTTTTTCATGTATCTTTCAAATGGATACATCCACCTCATGTAAACAGGACCGCCTTCAATAGCCTCTTCCGGTAGATGAATAACCAAGTGAATCATAATGTCAAAAAAAGCTGGAGGATATATTTGCTCGAAACTGCATAAAATATTGATCAGTTGTTCTCTAGCTTTCAACATGTCCTCCACCATCAAAGTTCGAGTGCATATTTGTTTGAAGAATGAACAAAGCTCGATTATTGGTGTTGCGGTGGTTTAGTCCTTCAAGTAATTTTGAAGTCCAGCAGGAAGCAACCGTTGCATCATTATGTGACAGTCATGAGCCTTCAAGCCTGTTATGTTGCTATCGTTGTCGGTCACTTTATGCTTGAAGTTAGATCCAAACCCATCAGGTAGTTTAACACCTTTGATGAATTAAGAAAAAAATCAGGATATTAGAATAAGTTTTCGAAATGAATACGCGAATTAATTCGAAGGAAGAAATTTTCAAATAAAACGCGTACCTTTAATGAATTGACAAAAAAGTTTTCTTTCTTCGGTTGTGAAAGAGTACGTAGGATGAGGCTTAGAGCACTTCCCGTTTCCTTTGTTGACGAGCCACAATTCAGTACAAATATTCAAATTTTGTAAGTCTTGTCTTGCCTTATTGGTGTCTTTTGATTTGTCATTCTTTAACAAAGTACCCAACACACTCTCACACACATTTTTTTCGATATGCATGACATCTAAATTGTGTTTTAGTGTAAGAAAAGACCAATGCTCTAGCTCGTAGAAAACAGATTTTTTTGTCCAATTCAATTCGCGATCCTGATCACGGTTTTTTTTCGCACCCCCATATCTTGGATGTTTCCCCGGGACACGTTTAGGCAATCTTCTTAGTTGATCCAAGATGTCATCACTGGTAAATTTTCTAGGAGGGTCTGTATCATCTACCTCTGTATAGAATGCCCTTCTGTTCTTCCGCCATTTATTGGTCATGCTTAAGAATCTTCTGTGACCAACATAAGCGGTTTTGTTTAACACGCGCATAGCTAGAGTGTCTACATTACATGTCGGACATGCCATGTAACCTTGCCCACTCCACCCAGACAAACTACTTCGAGCGGGAAAGTCATTGATAGTCCATAAAAGCGCTGCTTTCATACATAATTCGGTGCTTGTAACAGCATCCTTAGTCATGACTCCGTCTTTCCATAAAGTCTTTAGGTCATCAATCAAAGGCCTCAGGTAAATATCAATATCCTTCCCTGGTGATTTGGGGCCCGGAATTAACAATGTCAACATAAGAGAAGTCTCTCTCATACATATCCAGGGAGGCGTATTGTATGTGGTTAATATGATCGGCCACGTGCTGTATGACTGACTAAGGTTACCGTACTAATTGAAGCCATCAACAGCCAACCCTAACCGGACGTTTCTTTTTTCTTTAGCAAATTCCTTAGAATACTTGATGTCAAATTTCTTCCATGCTTGACCATCAACCAGGTGTTGCATCTTACCGTTCTCCCTAGACTGCCAGACGTATGCCAAGTCATATGTTTTGCAGTGTGTTTAGACTTGTACCAACGTTGTAGTCTAGGAATGATAGGAAAGTAACGCAACACCTTGTTAGGAACTTTCTTCCCCAGTGTGTTCTTTTCTTTCCATCTACTAGCGCCGCAGATCGGACAATTCTGCAAATCTTCGTTACCCGCCCCCCGATATAAAAAAGCAATCATTTAGACAAGCATGTATCGATTCATATCCTAACCCGATAGCTTAAAATGTCTTCTTTATTTCATAGTATGACGATGGCATGTTGTATCCTAGAACGGGCGGGAAAACTTCCTTGAATAAAGTTAGGAACTCATTAAATGTGGTGTCAGTCACTTTGCCTTTGACCTTGATGTGCGTAATCTTTGCCATAAAGTCTAATGAAGACATCCACTCACAGGCTGGGTATATTTTTTCATTGGCAGTGGCAAGTAACTCCTCATACTCATTACGTTGAGGAATTGCGTCGTTACTTGTCTCGCCAATATTTCCTTGAGTTGGATCATCTGGTTCGTTATTCGGACCAATATCATGAAGGAACTCAGCCATGTCACTCATCCCAGGGTGTCTTGTGTTGTGTACGGCTGTTCGGCCATCCGGCTCACCATGATTATACCATTTCGTATAACTATGGTCCCAGCCATTTGTGTGTATGTGGTCAAACAAAAATTCATGCTTTATCCAGTTTATGTTTAAACAACGAGCACAAGGACATTTTATATTCCCATCAATATTAACCAAGGGCTTGCAATAGTTGCAGAAAGCTTTAAGACCAACTAAAAATTCTCTACTGGTACGTGCTAGTGAGACCCAACTTTTATCAATTGGCATAACTGCGTTTTAATGAAGCAACAAATAATTATATAGACTTAAAATTTTCACCTAATCCAACTATGGAAGGCAATCCTAACCCACTCTTTGAATGTTTCATCTCATATATGAATGCGTATAATTGAATTTACTATTTGAGAAATTTCGGCAGCATTTCCCCTCAACTCCCCAAATATGTGCATTAAAGACATATTCGTAGGAGTAAAGGGGAAACACTGTCGAAATTTTCACAAATAGTAAATCAATTATACACATTCATATCCTAAATGAAACAAAACATTCAAAAAGCAGTCCCAAACAGGGGACTTTCCGAAATTAATTTCTAATAAATTAATTTCGGACTGGTTTTCTATAGGATGATTAACTTCGGACGGGGACTTTCCGAAATTAATCACTAAAGTCCTAAAATCATTTACAACAGTTCAACACAATCAAATACCATACAATACTATGAGCTTATTTGTTTAATCTTATTTGTTTTTCGGCTTATATATCATAAGACTCAATTTTCCGGCTTATATAAGTTTATTATATCATAATATACTTATATAAGCCCACAAGTCTCCAAATAAACTAGAAAATTGAAGCTTATGAAATATAAGCCGAAAACAAATAAGCTCATAATCCACTTATATATATTTTTGACATATATAAAAAAAAACATACTGTGGTCGCTCAGCTATGGTCCACGGTTGGACTCGGCTCGGTCTTGACTCGCAACTCATCTCGACAACAACTATACCAAGAAGCAAAATAATTAGAATATCAAATTAAAGAACCAAACTTTTTTATTCAAATTTAGTACATAATGAAACAATCCAAACACCCCTATGTGGGCTGCTATTAACTAAACGCACCCTGCTGTTAACCCCAAACGCAATCTAACTATAAACAAACAATTAACCAAGTGCAAAATGGTTTCAAACATGGGTCAAATGTGGGTCTTGACCCACTCAAGCTGCTGTTCCAAACAGCCCTTCAGGGGCAGAAAATCAATTTTTTTGATTGTGAACTTGGAGCTTTTTAAAAAAACTGATTTGATATCTTCAATTAAAGCTCACATGAGCTTAAAACAACTTAGCTAACAATTAAACAACCATTGCACAGAATAATTTGATGAAACTGAAAATTGTAAGTTGCAATCTATGTTACTAGTTACATTTGGCCATTTGCTAATGTAGAAGTATCAAATATGCTAGTCTACGAATTGTCAACTAAACAAATCCAGGAAGGATGTTTGAGGAGTACACGATATGCACACGATAAGTACAAAGTCAATGATAGTAAATAAGCCAACACTTGCATAAAGAACACTAATAAAACCATTTTGATAGCTAAAATGGGTCAAAAATGAGTTTTGACCCATAACTTATGCAAATCCAAACACAAATCAGTTTCCAAAAGGAGGCTTATGGGACTATTTTGGGACAGCAAATCAGTTTCCAAAAGGGAACTGATGAGGGGTTACTAAGGCCAAAAATGCTCGACTATAAACTTTCACCGGGGACATGTCCCCGCTACAAACATAAACACAAAAAAATACCTCGGTAGTGGGGTCTCGAGAGCACGTGCGTTGTGGTCTTGGCTTCACTTCTCGGCTTCGGGTATCGGCTTCAGGTATCGGCTTCAGCAGTAACTATACCAAAAAACAAAATTAACAAAAAAATTAATAAAAAATCAAAAACTACAAACAGTTAACACAAATTAAAAAAAATTAACACAAATTAACAAAAATTAAAAACAGTTGTAATGTGGTACCACTGTCGAGTGTAAGAAATGAGAAGAGAAGAGAAAGAATCAAACAATGAGAGGGTTTGAGGAACGAATTAAACAATGAGAGGGGTTGAGATGCATCGTGCACAGTGGTGCGAGTGTGGGGAAGACAACGCAGTGGTGTTGAAGTATTAGTGGTGAGAGTAGCCGTGGAGGTGGTGGTGAGAGATGCCGGTGGGAGTGGTTGTGCCGGTGGTGAGTTGAGAGGGAGGAAGACGCAGTGGAGCGCCGTGGCTTTTCGTT
>BPTQ01000003.1:96383243-96491238 GCA_019973895.1 Chrysanthemum seticuspe | reverse complement strand
GATCACCATAAATTCCATCCAGGCCGTCGCATAGTGTTTTTCATTTCTGATGCTGACTAGTAATCGTATTTGCCCCATAGGCCATATCTTTTCACCCGTAAAACCCGTTAGAGCCGTTCTGACCGGGCTTAACTGACTGCGTATTTCAGGCCGCAGTCGCTTGAAGCAGTGCTCATACATGATATCTGCAGATGCTCCACCATCAATGTACATGCGGTGGATGTCGTGACCCGCCGCACTTATCTCTATGGTGAGTGGTTTCACCACTGCGTTGTCCGCAGTTAAGGTGGGGAAAGAGATTTCGTTCCCACGAGAAAACTCCTGGCTGACCTTCTGCCTAGTGACCCGCTGCCATGATTGTATCATGTAGATGGTGTCGGCCTTGTCTTTGGGTGTCTCTTTCTTGTTCCCACTCTTCTGCCTATCCTTTCCTTCCTTTATGTTTTTAACCAAATGGTCCAATCTGCCATCTTTAACCATTTTGTCAATGAGCTGGCGTAGTTGGACACATTCGTTAGTGGTGTGGCCCTTCTGTGCGTGGTAGTCACAGTATCCATTCCCGGTGCGCCGATCCTCTGGAGTGCGCATTTGTGGCGGTCTTGGGAAGTTCGCACATTCTGTTGCGAGTATTTCCTTGGGAGTTTTGGTCAGCGGGGTATATTTGTCATTATCCATTTCATTCCCCTGACTGCGATAGCTCCTATTACGGTTACTACTCCGGTCGGTGGATTGTCTCCCAGGTTGTTCCTGTGACCGATAGTTCGAATAGTTTCTTTTGCTATCTGCTGCGGCAGCTTCTCCTTGGACGAAGGACCGAGAACGTTTCATGAGTTCATCAAAGGTTTCAGGAATCTTGTCGTTCAACCTCTTGATGAGTTCTAGGTTATTAATCCCATTCATGAAACCAGAAATCTTTAGCACTTCAGGGCATGCTTTAACTTGCATGCATTCATCTTTGAAGCGTTCCATGAATGCGCTTGTAGATTCTCCTTGGCGCTGCTTTACCCTGGCGAGCTCAACAGGATTTTTAGCGCACTTCTTCCGCTGAGTAAAGTTCAGGCGAAACGCCTTTCTTAATTCCTCAAAGCCATTGATGCTTCTGCGTGGAAGCTTGCTGAACCAGTTCCGCGCGTTTCCCACCAGTGTGGAGTTGAACATGTGGCACCATACAGGCTGTGGCCAGTTTTCAATTATAGCGGCTAATTCAAAATTTTTGAGGTGATCATCTGGATCACCTGTTCCGTCATAGGTTTTTACATTGGCAGGCATGCGCCTTCTTTTGTTCTCTGAGAAGTCACTGATGCGTCGAGTGAACGCATCCACCTTTTGACGGCGCCATGGGAGAGATATATCTTCATCCTCCTGGTCATTATATCTGTTTCTGGACTTCCAGTGTCTAGTTTCACTATCCCCGTTGTCCGAGGAATTTCCAGAGGACGAATTTTCCCTCCTTCGGCGCTTGCGCCGACTGTCCTCAGAGTTTGTACTCGAAGGGCTTTCACTTGGGGAATATCGTCGCCCAAGTCTGTCTTGTATTATGCGGCTACCGAGTCTGGTGTGGACACTGGTACGCCGTTCATCCTTCTCACTTCCTTCCAGGTGCTGTGAGTTGGACGTCTCATCATCCTCAACCTTTTTCCCAATTCTGTTAAACACAGGGGGTCGGTGGTTGTCTCGGCCACGCTTCTCCTTCTGACGGCGTGGTGGGGAGGTTTCGTACTCCGAGTCAAAACTGAGTCGGGCTTTTAGGCTTCGACTCGACCTCTTTCTAGCTTCCTCTTCCATGAGAGCGGCCAAGGTTTCGTAATTTTGGGATACAAAATCCCTTGGTGTTACTTCCGGTGCGACCCCTTCTAAAGCACGGGTGTTCGCTTCTACCGCTATGCCCTTGTTTTTATCCGGTGCATCTGGTGCCTTTGTCAGGTCAGTCTCTAGCACCGATTGAAGGGGAGTGGTAAGAACAGTGCGCAGTGGATCCACTGCGTTAGTGGTGGTTGTGGTGGCCTGGGTTGTCCTCGAGCGCGGTTCCACCAGAGGGAAGACCACGTCCTGGCTTGATCCCTTGTTTTTAGCAGTACTGGTTGTCCCAGGAGTCTGCTTGGAAGCTGAACCGATGTGCGGCTTCTTTCCGGTAAGGTCTGTTTGCGATCGCTGATTTCCATGCTTCGTCATTCTAGTCTTAGTTCCTAGTGAATGGTCCCACGGATGGCGCCACTTGTTGATACAAAAGTTGGGCGTTCCTTGTTCGGAGCTCCGGTTCTCGTACCAATTAATGATTGTTGCTTGAGACCTGCGCACTAAAGACAGAAAACACCGTTAGGCTTACCGTGGGATTGTCTCCCACGATTATCCTCCAGCGTGAGAGTAAGTAATCGATTTAGGGTTAAAGGTGAGTTAGGGTTTTGAGATCGTACCTTTAACGAGGGATGTGATTCCCTTTATATACGCACGGAATCCTTGTTGGTTCCGTGTTCCTCAACCTTCGGCGTATCCCGCCTAAGTCGGTTGGGGCATGATTATCTCCTTGATTAAGAGATATCCGATATCTATTCCGTAAATAGATTCGTATTTGGGCCTTCATGGGCCTAAACACTTATCAGCGTAGCCCAGCTCGTGCTGGGCTTATCAGTATTGGGTTTTGGGCGGGTCCGTGACCCGGATATAGACTATACGTCATCAATCTGTTCTCAATTCATCGAGAAATGAGAGAAGGAAGCCAGTTGAGTCATTGGTGCAGAAGTCTAGTAGTACTCTGCCGACGAGGAGTCTTTCAAAGTTCAATGAAAGTAATTCTAGATTGAGAGGAAGTAAGTCGTCATTAAAATCACCCCAGAAGAGAAAAGGTGGTATTTTCAACGCGATCAGGTCTTCCAGAAGGTCTATGCAAACATGGATGAAGTGAAGAAATTGTCTCAGGCAGTTGTAGTGTTTGATGTTTTCATACTAATATTATATTTTTGTTAGATAGACTCCAACAATGGTAGCTATCAGTAGGATTACTAGTCGGTATGGATAATTTGGGTTCATAAGTAGTTTTTAAGGCTTGATTGTTTGATCGAAGTGTTCTTTTTTCTTCGTTCTTCATGATTTTTTGCAACATATATTTTTCTTACTTTTAGACTAAAAGTAAGAAAATATGGTATGCAGCAAACACTTCTGATTACATAATTAAGTAAAAAATCCAAACCAAATAATTGAATAAATGTTGATTTGTTGTTTTATTATGCAACCAACTTTGTTGGACACGCAATCTCCATTTCTTGGTCGTCATACACTTTAATGTGAGACGTGAGAGGGTTGTTTAGCATATGATTATAGCATTACACAGGTTTCCACTAAAACAAATTGCAGTTTGATCAGAAAACCAAAAGATAAATTAGCCTACTATCACAACACTTGCTAGTCACCTTATTAAAAACACATCCTAGCTACTTCTTTCCACATTCATCATTTTGTACAAACACTTGACTAGTGCCCTCTCATTGAATCGTTGCACCATTTGAAAGAATATCTTGACCCTGGGAAGAAACACCATTTGAAAGAATATCTTGACCCTGGGAAGAAAAAATAAAAATCTACCAATGATAGCAGGTAATTCCAGTCGAAAGGTCCACGACTAGTTCATCGACTAACATCTGGAGAATGTCCACTTCAATTGTAGCACCGGTCTCATATTCTTCAATCTCAAAATCTGTCCATTTTCCTAAACAATGGCTCATGTCCCTGTCCACTAGCTCGTCTGAGGTCACACCAACGAAACCCATCCAACTTCTAACTTCCTCGACGACTTCATGAATTAGAATCACAGGACGCATGTGTGGAGGGAGGTTCGTCCACACTCTAAATCCACATTTTGAGTATTTGCTATATTCGGAGTCCAAATATTCAACTAGAGCATCAAACACAAAGCGTTTCAGTTGATATCGTGTGTTTGAGTTCTGAGACCCGATAAAGTAGCCAAACCTGCTCCACATCACCTCTGCAAGGATGTCTAGTTTGAGTAGAATGGGGCATACGAAGAAAGAAAATAGGTCATTTGGGTTGTGAGGCGATTGATTTCCGAGAACTAACTCAGAGTTGAAGATGACCTCTTTTACATGGGCAAGAATGTGTCCCTTTATTCTAGAAGTAAGGATGTCAATGCTGCATAATACTTGTGAAATATAGGTGAAAAGATCCGGTATGAAATCATTACGGGTGTTCCCTTTGCTCAGTAAGGCACCACAATAGAAAGGATCTGCTTCAGAATCCAAATACTGTGAGGCATCATACATGTAACTCATGGAATCCGGGTGCTGCGTGCGTACTTCAATCAGAAAAGAAGACAGCAGAATACAGCATTAGACAATTTTCAAGATCTGACAAGTCGTACTGAGAGAATCTGAACATAGAGTTCCTTACCTGAAATATTATCCAAACTGCTGGAGCAGCAGCTGTCATTTAAAAAAGAGGTTTCAAGCACGGATCCAGGACTAAAATGGTCACTATTTCTACCCCCCATGAGCGCTCCTTCTATTTCTGGTTTTCTCTGCTGTATATGAACATGAAAAGTAAAAACTGTGTCAAGATGTGACCAGCATATTACAGTATCTATGAAGATTAATATGCTAACAGAAGTATGAAAGTGATGAAAAAAAAAAACAGAAAACCTTAAAATGCAGCAGTAGAATTATAGAAAAGGTGATATAGGAATAAATTTTGAATGCTCTATCTTATATAATCTGTTCATCATGATACGTATCAGCAAAGATGTTTCCAAGTTCCGTAACATAATTGCAAGTGTTATCTTCCTTCCAAGAGATTTTGGAGGGTAAGATTACTTAATATATTTGTCCATTGTTAAGAACTGGTTGTTTTCGGTCCACATTTTTCCTTCAACTTTTTTTGTTTAAGTATGTTGTAAAATTTGAATGAGACTTCTATCAGAAAAATAATGTGAAAAAGACCAAAAAGAATCTCGAAAATTGATTGTTTTGTGAACAAGAGGGATACAAAGGATCACAGGCAACGGCCTCCCACCGACTGCCTGTCTGCCTAAGGTCAAACAGTAAACGTAGCTAAATGAACTAATATCATAAGTTAAAGTTTTGATAAAAAGCCACATAATGATGGCTGCACACCAATCATAACAGGGTCCTTTAATATGTGGTTCTTAGATTTAGATTATATCAATGATAGCTACTACTAGACCAAACTAATATCCATAACCTCATCTTTATTCCAAAACATAAAAGACATACACCAGAAAATAACATATATCATAATGTAGGTATAAATAAATTCGCTAATCCCAAATGTCAAATGTAAAAATAATGAATCCAATATACAGGAAACAAGGATGAAGGGGAAAAAAAGCAACACCAAAATAAAAAGAATTGCCTCGATATTTTTACTCTCCTGAAAGGTTCAATGTCACTGGGATAGAAAAAGAAGCCAGAAATGAAAAACTAATTATGATCTGTGGTCGGTAGTGTCAAAGTAATACTAGCTTCTTGCTAGTCTAGTTATCTATATGTCTTCCCATTCGGAAAAAAAAAAAAAAAAAAAAAAAAAAAAAAAAAAAACCGGATATGACTGCTTCTATCATTTTACCACCCCTGCCGACAGTTCATAGAATGCTTAGCAGCCAAATATAACAGATGTCTGAATAAAAAACCTTTATATCAGAGAATGAATAAGAACACATCAGATGGATTCAACCACTAGTAACTCTCATATTCTTTTGTTGAAAGAAGAACTACATATTCTTCGCTTCTACGGTTGCACATAGAGTTCTGCCAGATTATATATGGCGTCTGAAATTAATTGTCACTTTCTGATACATACCTAGCACTTATTCCTATACCAAACAAAATGGATTTCTAAAAAATGCACAAACAGAACTTACAATTCTAACGAATAGTGATTTGAATAGGCACCATTATAATCATATGCAATTAAGGTAAATAATCATGGAAACATAAATCAATCAAGATCTGGGGGGTGTTTTGGCTAAGCTTTATTTTTATTTTTTATTTTTTGTTAGAAAGGCAAATTAAATTTTATTCTTAAAACAAAAGCCTTATTCTAAGGAGCACTTTTTTGTACTTCAACAAGCTATTAAGCACTTTGGTGTAAGTGTTTGGATAACCTTAATATATTGTGATATAATATAATAAACCCTAAGCTTTTAAAATAAGCTTATTAAACCACCACCCTTAAGACCAAAAGCTGCTACCAATATGCACACAGTACTCAACAAGCCTGTTAACAATGTAATAATAATGATAAATCAGAATTATAATAAAGAAACACATACATGCAAATGAAAGCTTGTATTGTGGTCATACTTCTGGCTGCGATAGTGGGGAAGGTGGTTCTTTTGAGGAGTAAAATCCATATCATTTTGAGTAACTGGTCTCTCCCTGTTTAAGGCATATAGCAGCTGTTTGAAAATATTAGCTGGTGCCGTTCTTGGGTGAGTACCATGTATTACCGTATCATACTCTACTTGACCCGTCAATCCGTGCAGCTTTTCTTCAAAAATAACACCCAAGGAATCACTGGCCATAGGGAATGATTTTTGTATGCAGAACTTTTCATCAATCTGATTTGAAGTAAACTTTTTGCGTGTAGTAGTTTTACAAGTAAAAGCATTCTGGTTCCTTTTTCTCTCTACTCTTGCAGGGGCTTCACATCTGTTTTTCATTGAGGAATTAAATCTAAAGGCCGTCCCATCAATAGTCTTGTTGCCACCACTAACTCTGCAACTTTGTCCCTGATAATCTGGTCGCTTTTCAACGCAAACCCGGTCTACGGCACAAGGTTCAGGACCCATCTGCTTTCTAGTAGATGCAGCTCTATTAACCATTCTGGGCCTGTTAGTAGAAGAATGTGCTACACCAGAACTTTCCCCTTGTTTCCTAATAGGTATCAACTGCCTTTTCTGCCCTGGTGACAAGCTATTATCACGCCCACTCTCGAACTTACTCCTCTTATCAAACTTGGCATCCTCGATTTTAGCAGGTACCCTTGCCCGTGTTCGACCACTTAAGCCTATATTCAAGGAAACAAAGTCTTTGGTGTCACTTACGGCATCTGTAGCTGATGCAACGTGGTTAAATGGCATACAGTTTAATTTCGGCTGAGACGAAACCCCAATATCAACTATCCTATGGTTAGTTTTCTCATAATAACTTGGGGATGCAAGCTTTTGAGGCTGTGATTGACGGTTTGAAAAGCTCCCTTGAACATGACCTCCGTGCTCAATAGGTATATTTTTAGAAAACTCTTGTTCTTGATTGACGGAAGAACGAGCATATCTTGAGTTACCATTAGGTGATACCTGAAAAGGATTGACAGAGTGAAAGACAGATGTATGAACATCTCTCTTTGACGTAGAGTCTGCAATATCAAGCACATTGCCACAGTTATTGCAAGACACCATTGCACTCGTACAGCGATTAAAACCACCCGATAAATCAAGATTATCACCCATCATAGGGTCAGACCTAAACTCATCTCCCACTGGTCTCAGTTCACTGCGAGGATAAGTAATAGCATTTCTAGACCTACTTCTACCCCCAGGTTCCAATATTCTAGTAGCAGCACCAATTAACCGCGACGAATTCTTCCTCGGGTAATGATTAGTACTCTTAACCGGAGTAGCAAGTTTCGGATGATGATGATGATGATGATGCTTCCTAGATCGAGATAAAACATTTTTTATCTGCAATGCCTCAGCTCCAAATCTAGTCACACTCCTCCTATCAACCATACCAGTCTTTTGAAGCTTTTGAGGCCTAAATTCTTGCCTAGTGGTTTCCTCATCGTCCCCCACAACCTTATCCTTTCTCCCACCCCTAAATTCACCCGAAACCTTATCTCGTTTTCCGGGCGGCATGGTTTCTAACCCCATTAGCCTAGCAACTAAACTAGGAGTTCCATTTTTACCTACACTAGTACTAACAGCTAAACCGCCATTTTTGTTCATATTTGGAAATCCCCCACTGTTTTCATCCGCAATCTAAAACAATAAACATAACATTATAAAACTGTTGGTAAAATGTTAAAATATCGCATTAAAAGCGAAAATCGACATACCAGTCTTAGCTTTGGTAGCTTCTCATCTCCACCAAATTTCTTTGAAGCTTCTTTAGCACTAGCACGATCTATAAAGATAAAGAAAACAACAAAACACAACATTAATCAGGGCGTCTTCGAAAAGTGCCATAAGTATTAACTAACTAACCTGGTGGAAGCAATCTTTTAGAAAAGAGTTTCTTTTTCATAAACCTTCTATTCCAATCAAAAAGCTGAAAAAATATACCAACACATCCACCATTTTTTCCAGGCCTTTGTTTATCATTTGTTATCGCTAAAGACGACGTCGCTACACTCGCATTATCATCCATTTTCTCAAACAACCTCGCAAAACCCTTAACTAGATTCCGGGTCAACTGCTAGTGCTCTAAATCTAAGCACATTTTGTTGACACGTACTTTTTTATCACTTTGTCTTACATTACTAAGGAATATTGTTACATTCGATAAACGATAACAACAACAGAGAACCAGAATCGAATCTTCTGTTACTTGGTACGACAAAAGAAAAGAAAACAGCTTCACGTCACTCGCAGACTGAAAAGAATCAAAGATATATAAAAAGCAATGCAATGAGAGTGAAAATATTGATAAGACAGTTCTATAAAACCCTATCAAGGTAGGGATTTAACGGTACTGTCTGTATAGGTGATCATGGGAAAAAGTGAAATACTAGTAGTAGTAGTATTATTGTTCTGTGAAAACGGCTCTTTGTTTAGTGTGTCTTTCTTTTCTTTTCTTTTTACTTTTACAGTTTGTGTGTTTTGGAGGGAGAGTGGGCTGGGTGGGTGCGTAGGATAAGATGGGGTGGGTGTGTAGGATAAGGCGAATGTGACAAAACTTTACAACGCATCATCAGTAGTGTGAGAAGTGAGCAGACATAGTCATGTAAAGTCAATATTGTAAAGTGTGTTTTTTTAATCTAGTGTATATCTATGTAAATGTTTACCAACTTGTTTGTTTATGCATAATGCATTGTATCTAATATTAATGATGAAAATCTCATGCTGTAATATTTAATGACTTATATATCGTTGAATAAATATGGGGTAGTAGTAGTAGCAGTAAAAACTTGCATTGTTGATGTAACCAAGAATGAAAAAAAAAAGTTAATCACGTGTTTTGGTATTGGGGAATTGAATTGGCCCCGGTGAGACCACCTCTGGGGTAGAACTGACGACTAGTTGTATATGCAAACATACCTCAAATTAACTTGTGTAGTTAAAATTTTATCGTGTGGTCCATTTATGTGTTCTTAGCTTATAAAGATATATAATGTAACTAAAAGGCACTCAAATATCAATAAAGAAAAATCATTAAGAGTGTAGGTGTGGTAACCAATGTTTTAATAATTGGTTTTTTAATCAACTCGGTTGAACCATCGTAAATGGGTTTTTCGTTCAAAACTGACTTTCGATCACTTAACCAGTTCACGATTCAACCAGTTCAACCGGCAGGGTCAACCAACGTTTTAAAACACTGCTGGTAACTAGACACTGGCATGCTATTTGTGTCAAATTAGCGTCACTTCAGCGTTTCAAATTTCATATTCACACACCAAAAATACTTCATCTACCATGGATTGAGCAATTTGCATGTCGTTTCGAATTTTTTAGGCCTAACCATTTTATTTTTTTCATTTTTCAAACAAACTAAATTTTCATTCACAATATAAAAATACAACTTATAAAACGAAAAAAAAAAAATACGAAAATTTAAAAATACAATAACTAATCTCGTTGTTGTCGATATTTTCTTATTTCATCTTTTTGCATTTCGATGAAGAAGGCTCGGTTTGGTGGCAAATTGGGGCCGGTTGAGCATTAAGAAACATTAGGGCACGTTTGGCAGAGGAAAATTTAAAGAAATAAATTAAGTAAAATTGAAATCAGCAAAGAATTGGATTGATTCCACTATTTGGTAACAACATAGACTTGAACTAATAAATGAACAAAATTTACATATTTTTCATAAATGGAATTGAGAGGAGAGAAATGGAATATTATTATTATTATTATTATTATTATTTTAATAAACATCACTTTATTAGAAAGGTAAACGATTTATAAGAAGTTAATAGGAAGCCGAGATACTAACTGGGCTCCCATTCCTCTAGCTATAGAAAAACTAATCATACTAAATATATGAGAAGCAGCACGTGCTCCAATGTCT
The DNA here is from genome assembly GCA_019973895.1 of Chrysanthemum seticuspe. NCBI lineage: Eukaryota > Viridiplantae > Streptophyta > Magnoliopsida > Asterales > Asteraceae > Chrysanthemum > Chrysanthemum seticuspe. Next base: position 96,480,985 of record BPTQ01000003.1, on the reverse strand, counting down.
TGGGTCATCGAGAACCTTCGGATTCGCTTCAATAAAGTCACAGCATCCTTCTCAAGTTCCCAAAAGAAGAGAATGAGAAGGGGAGAAACCCATATCCAATATCCGCGCACTTAGCCTCATACTTGACGCGTTTACGTTGTGCGGCCACAGACACCGCATGACCAGGCACAAAATCAACCATACATGTTTGCGTCAAGGGCGATGACTCAGTCAAATCAACACATACATCAAGCCCTCCGTCCCATGAGTAGAGCAACATATCAGCTGGACGTAAGGGTTTGTCCCTTTCTTCACTAAGCCCGATGTCAACTTCTTTACGAGCTGAAATCACGGATCGAGAACAGATGTCAACCAAGGTATCGCGCACCACGTTATGCCGATGTTTAATACCAATAACGCCAGCACATGAAACAGCATGGTCCCCATTGGGGGTGGCAATTCACGACACGACACGATAAACGACACGAACCCGACACGAAGTTAAACAGGTTTGGGTCCAAAACGGGTCAACCCGTCTAACCCGTTTAATAAACGGGTCGTGTTTGGGTTGAGTAACTATTAAACAGGTCAACCCGTGAACCCGTTTAGAATATAAGATCTTAAAAATAAAATATATAACTTGGTTTTTATGTTGGATGTTGATTAAATATATTTTGTTATTTACTTAGTATGAGTGAATTATAATTTTATACCTTAGATATCATGAAAATTGATGCTTATAATTCTGAAAATTGTCGCATAGTTATTTGTATGTTATTCTTATCGTATTTTAAATCCTTATATCATTTTTAACATTTAAACTAGTTAAATCGACAAACAACCAGCTTTATTCACTGCTTGACCTAATTATTTAAATGGGTTAAACGGGTCACAAATGGGTTACACGTGTTATGCATGTGTGGGTTAGGGTTGAGTCTCTTGACATGATTAATAAATGGGTCGTGTTTGGGTTAAGGCTATACTAACCCGCCAACACGCGAACCCGAATAGGTTAACACGAACACGACTCGATTGCCACCCCTAGTCCCCATAAATATCCCCAGTAAAGACCCTGGAACAAGCTGGACACGGCATCTGAATAGAAAATAAAGGAACACCCAATCGATAGCATAACACACACCGGTAGGTCCTATTATTATTATTATTATTATTATTATTATTATTATTATTATTATTATTATTATTATTATTATTATTATTATTATTATTATTATTATTTTTTATTTATTTATTTATTTTTTTTAATTATTCATCACTTTATTAGAAACTCGTGAAATTTACAAGAAGTTAGTGGGAAGCCGAGAAACTAACTGGGCTCCCACTCCTCTAGCAATAGAAAAGCTAATTCTACTAAAGATATGAGCAGCAACACTCCTCTAGCCATAAATATCTCCAGTAAAGACCCTGGAACAAGCTGGACACGGCATCTGAATAGAAAATAAAGGAACACCCAATCGATAGCATAACACACACCGGTAGGTCCTATTATTATTATTATTATTATTATTATTATTATTATTATTATTATTATTATTATTATTATTATTATTATTATTATTATTTATTTTTATTTTTATTTTATTATAAACATCACTTTATTAGAAGAACATATGATTTACAAGAAATTAGTAAGGAGCCGAGATACTAACTGGGCCCCCACTCCTTTAGCTATAGCGAAGCAATCCTACTAAAAATGTGAGCAGCAGCACGCTCACCAATGTCTTGAGTCACCGAGAATCTTCGGATACACTTTAGTAAGGTCACCGCATTCTTCTCTAGTTCCCCAAAAGAAGATAATGAAAATGGGAAAAACCCATATCCAATATCCGCGCATTTAGCCTCGTACTTGACGCGTTTACGTTGCGCGGCTTCAATCACCGCACGACCATGCACAAAATCAACCATACCAGTTTGCGTCAAGGGCGATGACCCTGTCAGATCAACACACATCAAGCCCACCATCCCACGAGTAAAGTAAAATATCAGCTGGACGTAAGGATATGTCCCTTTCCCCAATAAGCCCAATATCAACCTCCTTACGAGCCGAAACCCCTGACCGAGAACATATGTCAACAAGAACATCACACACCACGTTATGCCGATGTTTAATGCCAATAATACCCGCGCACGATACAACATGGTCCCCATAAATATCCCTAGTAAAGACCCTGGAACAAGCTGAGCATGTCATCTGAACAGAAAATAGGGGAACACCTAACCGATAACACAACACACATCGGTAAGTACTAGCGTTCATAGTCTGCCCCAACCCAGATATCGGAACCACCCTAAGCCAATCTGAAGTGTAGTCCTCCTTTTGCGAACTCCATAGCGCCATCTGTCGAGTAGATAGGCTAAATGTAGATTAAACCGTTCGGGTAACACATGTGAAATGTATATCTGCCAATTTCTTCCTGAGTTTGGGGGCAACGATCTCACTTGGGTTACTAAAAAGATCAATCTCCATTTTCGCATTAAAAGTACACAAGGATCATCAAAGGAAGGCCCAGAGGTCACAATACCAGAATGTCGGAGGAGCTTAGTCTGTAAGCTAGCAGATTGAAGTCTAGAAGCAAGGAATGCATAGTTCAAGACATCACCTGCAGCATATACACCAAGCCCCCCAAAAGCAAAGGGTAAGGTGGCAAGCCTCCACTGCCAATCACCAAAACCAGGTCATTATAAAATATCACTTCATTATAAAATCATAGGATTTACAAGAAATTAGTAGGGACCTGAGAACCTAATTGGGCCCCCACCACTATAGCTATAGCAAAGCTAATCCTATTATTATTATTATTATTATTATTATTATTATTATTATTATTATTATTATTATTATTATTATTATTATTAGTATTAATATTATTATTATTATTATTATTATTATTATTATTATTATTATTATTATTATTATTATTATTATTATTATTATTATTATTATTATTATTATTATTATTATTATTATTATTATTATTATTATTATTTTATTTTTTTATAAAACATCACTTCATTAGAAAATCATAGGAAATTACAAAAAATTAGTGGGGAGCCGAGAAACTAACTGGGCCCCCACTCCTCTAGCAATAGCAAAACAAACCCTACTAAAAATATAGTTAGCACCACACGCGCCAATATCTTGAGTGACCGAGAACTTTCGGATTCGCTTCAGCAAGGTCACCGCCTCCTTCTCGAGTTCACCAAAAGAAGAGAAAGAGAAGGGGGTGAACCCATATCCAATATCAGCGCATTTGGTTTCGTACTTGACACGTTTGCGTTGTGTAGCTTCGATCACAGCACGCCCTGCCACAAAGTCAGTCATACCAGTTTGCGTCAAGGGCGATGACCCAGTAAGATCAACACACACATCAAGGCCTCTCTCCCACGAGTAAAGTAACAAGTCAGTTGGGCGTAGGTGTTTGTCCCTCTCTCCGCATAGCCCGATATCAACTTCTTTACGAGCCAAAACCCCTACCCGGGAGCAGATATCAGCGAGAGTATCACACACAACATTATGTCGATGTTTAATACCAATAATACCCGCGCATGATACAGCATGATCCCCATAGATATCACCCGTAAAAACCTTGGAACAAGCAGAGCACGGCATCTGAGTGGAGAAAAAGGGAACACCTAGACGATAGCATAAAACACACCGGTAGGTTTTAGCATTCATAGTCTGCCCCAACCCAGTTATCGGGACTACTCTGAGCCAGTCTGAAGTGTGGTCTTCCATTTGCGATCTCCATAGGGCCATCTGTCTAGCAGATAAGCAGAAGGTGGATTCAGCCTCTTTGGTGACACGTGTGAAATATAAATCTGCCAATTTCTTCATGAGTTTGGGGGCAGCAATCTCACAAGAGCTACCCAAAAGGTCGGTCTCCATTTTCTCGTTAAAAACATGAAGGGCATCATCAAAGGAAGATCCAGAAGCACCAACACCAGACTGCCGTAGAAGTTCAGTCTGTAGGCTGGCCGATTGGAGTCTAGAAGCAAGGAAGGCATAATACAAAACATCACCAGCAGCGTATACACCAAGCCCCCCAAATTCAAAAGGAAGAGTGGCCAGCCTCCATTGCCAATTTCCAAACCCGGGCCCAGAGGCAGTGACAATTCGCTCCAAAGAGGAGCGAAGTGCTTCATCGAATGAAATCTGAGCACGTTCAAAGATACGGGGGGAACATGTGCGCATAGAGAAATACAGCTTGGAAATGCCGGCACATGCACGGAGAAGCAGCAACTCACATTGGGGATCATTAAGCTTAGCAACAGCGTCCATAAGTTCAATGGTTTTAGAAACTCGTTTCAAAACGAGCTTACTGCTAAACTCAAGGTCTACACCGACAGGCCCACCCAACAATTTAACACCATGCAGGGGCCGGGCAATATTAGGAGGGAAAACACCTGCGAGTCTGCTTCTAGGATCTTCCCTTGGCAAAAAAACCTCAGTTTTATCGACGTTGAGGTGCAAACCATAACGAGGTCCATCTATCATAATGAGCTCCAGGGCCTTCCCAACAAACAGAGTATCTCCAATGATCGTACCATCATCTAGGTACCAAGCTTGAAAGGGGAGACAAAAGGAGTCTTTGATCTTGCGAGCCAAAGGATGTAGCACCAACGCAAAAAGGAGAGGTCCAAGAGGGTCACCTTGCTGCACGCCTTGGTGTGACCATAAAGTGTGTTCCCCATAATATAATCTGGCTGGGCTGGAGTAGCAAAATTCAACCCAACGTGATATGGCAGGACAATGGAGGCGAACCTCTTGTAACATAACCTCACGGTCCACCAGATTGAAAGCGTTTTTGAAATCCACCAACAACATCGAAAGACCCACATCATCTCCACGGTCTTCAACAAACCGATTCACGACATGAAGAATGGCCTCCCCTCCTCCAGAAACCCCAACTCTAAACTACAGATCATTCAAGTATCCATATAAAGAGTGTCCAATCATAGAAGCTCCCACCTTGGAGACTAAACGCCTCCAGACAATCCCCACCGCAATAGGATGGATACCACCACCTGGTTTGATCAGCGGTGTGAGAGGAGCACTGGCAATATATTCGCCCAAAGCCTTAGGGCACTTACCATCAAGAAAAAGATTTACCACCTGGGTGATGGAGTTGGTTAACTCGTCAGATATAGCCACAACAGCACCGCTAAAACAATCCAATAGGTGTTGGGCGCGTAAACCATCTCGACCACAAGATGTACCACGGGGGAAACTCTTAATCATGTCAAGAACCACAGCAGGAGATGCAATGAGGTTATGATGATCGATAGGTATATCAGGCAGTGAAGGAGCAGACTTGAAGGGATGCTTAGCCTTTAGGTCCTCAAGGGTAGTATCATTGTAAGGAGCAACACCTGAAGAAGAAAGAACTCTGACAGCAGCAGTGTAATGACCATCATAAATCTTCCTCCTACATTGCTTGACATTACGCTCACCCAACTCCAGGTTTTCCTCCTCAATATTAGACCAAGTAGGGGAGGGTTCAGCTAAAACCTCTCTAACAAGCTGCAAACTACCACCAGACGTACCCCAAGACCGAATGGCATTAGCGATATATTCTTCTTGACGCTGGTGCTTAGTAGCAGACCTACACTCCATGTTACTCCTCGGGCAAAAGGTTTTAAGGAGACAAAGAGGCAAGGCTAACAGGCTAACCCAACAAGAAATGTCATCAGGTGTGCAGATCACCTTATCAAGAGCTCCTTTCAAAACACGAGAGAATCCCAAACGGCACTTTGAAGGGATGGATTTTACAGTGTGCAACCCTTTAGCGAGCAAAATGTCAAGTAAGTGTAAATCAAAACTAGAGTGCTCTTCCAAAACCAAATCTTCAACGCAAGCGAGCTGAACAGAAGAGGGAACTTGGGGCTTAGCGAGATCAAATAACACAAATCAAACCACACCATCACCGCAATCGGGGGGTGGCACAAAATCAGATCCGTGCCGACATTTAGAGCGAAGAGTATGCGTCTTAAAACAAACCCCACACAACCAAAGACCCATACGTTTCAACGTAACCTCAGCAGCCTAAAAAACAACCAGATTAGTGGCCAATGAAAGTTTGGTGGTAGCTAGCGCATCCTCATTGAAATGACGATCACGAAGATGAGAAATCAACGAGGTTTTGGTAAGCCCATTCCCACTGCCGTCTTGACAACCACTTAAACCAGCGAAGGGACAATGAAACCGAATAATAGCCATAGAGATATTGGGGCACAACAAAACAAAAACTAACAGACAAATAGTAGGAATGCCAGAACGGTAATAATTAATTTATTATTATTATTATTATTATTATTATTATTATTATTATTATTATTATTATTATTATTATTATTATTATTAATATTAGAAAATCATAGGATTTACAAGAAATTAGTGGAGAGCCGAGAAACTAATTGGGCCCCCACTCCTTTAGCTATAGCAAAGCTAATCCTACTAAAAATATGCGCAGCAACACGTGCGCCAATTTCTTGTGTCAACGAGAAACTTTGAATGCTCTTTAGTAAGGTTACCGCATCCTTCTCAAGCTCGCCAAAGGAAGAGAATGAGAAGGGGAGAAACTTGTATCCAATGTCCGCACATTTAGCCTCGTACTTGACACGTTTGCGTTGCGCTGCTTCAACCACCACACGACCTGGTACGAAGTCAACCATACTAGTTTGTGTCAAGGGAGGCGACCCTGTCAAATCGAAACACGTATCCTGCCCATCATCCCAAGAATAGAGCAATATATCAGCCGAACGTAGGGATTTGTCACTATCACCACAAAGCCCAATATCAACCTATTTACGAGCCGAAATCCCAGCCCGAGAGCATATGTCACCCAGGGTATCACGCACCACATTGTGTCGATGCTTAATACCAATGGTACCAGCACAAGATACCGTGTGATCTCCATAAATGTCTCCAGTAAATACCTTAGAACAAGCTGAGCAAGGCATCCGAGCTGAAAGGAGGGGGATACCTAGCCGGTAGCATAACACACATCGATAAGTTCTAGCATTCATGGTTTGTCCTAGCCCGGATATCGGAACTACTCTAAGCCAGTTAGAAGTGTAGTCCTCTTTTTGCGATCTCCATAAAGCCATCTGCCGAGCAGATTAACAAAAGTTGGATTCAGCCATTTTGGTAACACGTGTAAATATATATCTGCCAATTTCTTCATGAGTTTGGGGGCAGCAATTTCAGATTGGTTGCCCAAAAGGTTGGTCTCCATTTTCAGATTAAAAGTATGCAAGGCATCATCAAAGGAAGACCCAGAAGTAATAATGCTGGAATGTCGGAGGAGCTTAGTCTGCAAACTAGCAGATTGGAGTCTAGAAGCAAGGAAAGCATAGTTCAAGACACCACCTGCAGAGGAACTTAATTCTATCACTTTGTAAGCGGAAATCAATTTTTCATTTTTTGCAAAGGAGCCATTTTCAAAAAGTTTTAATTCTCCACTTTACTTTTTCATAAACGTACCAAGCATTGGAAATGATTTTATATCCATTTATCTCATCTCAATTCCTTGTAACAAACATACCCTCAATTCTTCAAATTTTAGTATGCCCTCCTCTTCTTCGACGTGTGAGTGGCTTCTTATTTGAGTCGAAACTCATTTTGCATAACACCCGCAAATTTCGAAGGGTTACTACTTCCTGCGGTGCTCAACGAGGTCTCGGATTTTGTTTTTTCGAGGCACGTGGCTTGCCCAGGGGAAGTGGTCTCGGATCATCACCGGATAGCTCGACAAGTCCGGTAAGATCAACCGGGTTAACAGGGTCGGGCAAATCCCACTTTGCGTGTTTTTTTTCAATATTTCTCACGCCCCGTCTTGAGTAAACAATTGAACTCCCGATTTAGACTCATCACGATATGCTTGCCTAACACGCTTCAAAATATCAGTTTCGTTTTACCCTCTTCGACCCACACGATTCAAACGTTGGTATATAGCGTTGAACCTTTGAGAATTAGGGTTCAAAGTTGCCCACTTTTCAGTCAACATATCCTTGGTACGTTTGTGATGAGAAACTTTGTTGAACTCAAAAAGAACCTTGTTCCAAAACGAGTCGTCCTTTTGGTCATTTCCGGTAATTATCCTCGAAAATGCTACCATAACACGAGGCTAATAAAGTTTCCTCCACCTCCATCCAACGAGAATGAGATCGTACGGGTTTGGGTTGACTTTCCTCTTCGATTAGGTCGATGGTGCTACGTTTTGCAGATTATTTTTTCTTCCGTCAAGGTTGGTTGTGGATTTTTTTCCGCCGTCGGACGACATGGCTCGGTTGGTGGTGGCATAGATTGTGTTTGTTGTCACTCTTGTGATGGTGGATTTTGTTGAAGATTTTGAAATTGATGGTTAAGCAATTGTGTTTGGTACTATTGATATAGGAGTTGAGATCAATATAAATCTCATATTTGCTATAGATCTAATGAACTAATCTTAGCCATCCATTTTTTCATCAGAAATAATAAAAAGCTATTTTTCACTTTTTTTTTTAAAACAAACATATCTTGCAAACGGTAAATCTTTAAGCTACGAAAAATACACCAGCGCGACAATAATTAAATTATCTTTCTATAGATATACACATATATATACATTCAATGAACTTTTTTTTTGTTTTAAATATCCGACGAGAAAAATCACATGTGATTCATTTTAATAATCACATGTGATTTTTTTAGGCGGAAATTTTGGGAAAAAAAAATTAGTCAAAAGTATATAGAAGTGCATATCTATATAAAGATAATTTAATACTCGTCGCGACTGTATGATTTTTTCGCGTAACGATTAACGGTTTACGAAATATTTAAATTTAAAAAAAATGATGAAAGTTTTGTTTTTTTTTTTTGATCAAAAATTGAATGGACATGATTGGTTCATTGATTTGAATCTATGGCAAATATTGTATCTATATTGATTTTTTCTCATTGATATAGTTGTTCGGGGTTAATATAGGCATAGAAAATTGGGTACCAAATGGAGGATATTAAGTTCCAGACGAAGGTGTCGATGGGTTAGATGAGGATGATTGTTGCGACATATTAAGATTATTTTGGAAAGATTGATCACTATGTTGTTGAGACCTTTTTTTTTTTTTTTTTTTTTTTTTTTTTGGTAGATGAAAGTAAAGAAGTGAAGGTAAAAAGTAATTAATTGTGTGTAAATATGGTTGTATGTTTAGGTTTATATTAATGTTAAAGTTTAATAGTTTTAGTTATATATATATATATATATATATATATATATATATATATATATATATATATATATATATATATATATATATATATATCTATATTATATATAACAGGAGGCATTTGGCATTAATGACACCTCATTGCCACCTCAATGCCACCTCAATGACACATAATCATTTTTCATGCCACATAAGCATTATTGGTCCAAGTAAGCAATTTATTAATCCACCTATTATTTTCGGTTTTAATGTATAATTTATATAAATTTTTAATAATTTTTTTGCAAAATTCGTTTTTATAAAAAATGTCAATGGTGAGATTTGAACTTGGGTTGTTTTTAAGAGTAGCATTAATAACTTGTGTGTTTACCACTTAGGCTACAAGTTATTTTGATAATTATCTTGCATACTATAATATATAAATGGCTATAATTTTATGCAACTATGTAGGAGAATCCCTACAACTTAGGTAACCCTAAACTAAACATATACATAAAAATTATATACGGTTCATAAATTTTTTTCTCAAAAACCCTAATATCCTTTTTCCCTCACAATCTCATCTAATGATCCATAAAAATTTCTAGAAATCTGTATTCTTATAGGATTGTGTTTGTATTTTGATTTTTACTTAAAATAAGAATATGATAACTTTGGTATGTATTCATCTACAAAAATTATATTTCACATATCCATTAGTTAAAAGAATTATAAACTTTAACCTAATCAAAAAACACACAAAAAAAAATGGTACGTCTGTTTTCTTACCTCTCTTTTCCCTCAAAATCCTAATGATGAAACTTTGTTACTCTCTATGCATATGTTGGTTTCTTTGCAGGTTTTTACATGTTAGACATCTTCTTTGCAGGTTAGTTATAATATATCATAGGAAGGAGATGCAATAGTTATGTCTTTATATCATTAGTCATTCGTTTGTGTGCCCTATGTTGATATTTAGATTCATATTCATATTGTATGGTTTTATGTTTTTAGGTACAATACACGATTTGCAGTCATTACAAATCATTATTCATATTGTATGGTTTTATGTTTTTAGGTACAATACACGATTTGCAGGTATCATTATTTACAATTTTCGCACGTTTACCATTACAAATCTTATTCATATTGTACGGTTTTATGTTTTTAGGTGCAATACATGATTTGTAGGTATCATTATTTAAAATTGTCGCATGTTTACCACTACAGATCATTTTTCATATTGTATGGTTTTATGTTTTTAGGTACATACACGATTTGCAGGTATCATTATTACAATTTTCGAGATTCGTTATATAGTCATTATTTAAAATGATTATCCTTGCTAAAATGCCAAGTAACTATATCTGTATTCCAATTATGCTTGATTCAAAAGGCTGGTTAGTCGCTCTTCCCTTAATTCACTTTCTTGCAGTTGTTACAAATCGTATTTTTGTGCTACGTTATCTTATATCGCCAGTCTTGAATACAGACTGAGATTCTGATGGCAAAAAATGAGCAATTCAGAAAACCAAAGGCTCACTCGGTAACACTGAAGAAGGGTGTTCACCCTAAAAGGATATTTAACATACCAAAGGCGATGCTTTAACATTGTCGATGAGGAGGGGAAACCAGAACGAATAGCATAGTCTCAATATTTGCTCAGACTTTTGGGCTCGCTCACAGGTTAGCATGTATTAATTTGTTACATTTTGACTGTAACCCACTATTTGAACGACGTGAAGAATTTAAATTGTTTAATCAAGGCAAAGCAGCAAGAAGCTTATAGCAGCTGTTGTCTGCTGATATGGAAGAGAAGCAGGAGTCTCCATTATGAATACCAAGAATGTTATGAATGTATAGTCTTTTAAAGAGAACCAACTGCAGGAAGTACTCCGTTTTAGCATACGCCTGCTCTCAGGTGACTAATCTTTATCATATATATTGGAATGTGACTATTTACTACTGCGGTTGGAATGAAACTATCATACCATAGCACACTAGCCAGCCCACATGTCATCGTGCATGCCAGTAGGTTGACCGTCACCCATGAGCCCAAAATACATTCCGAGTCCAATGACTTCCCTGTGTAAACAAAGGTTCATTCCACACATAGGAAAAAGGGTCCCTTTTTGGATGGTCAAGAAAGCATCCACATATCTGCAAATTTCAAGTATACAAAACACATTTAGAACTAGATGGTCATTGGTTCAGTTGTTTGTCTTTTGACCCGTTAGACGGGTAAATCATAAGCTAATACGCCTGGTAGGTGAAACTGGTGCACTACTGCACCATAACCCATTTTAAAGTAAGTGAAACCATGAATAGGCATAAGTGTACTAGGATATTCAAACGAATATAAGAGTATATAACTTATCAGAAATAAGGTTGATCTAGATTCAATATTCTTAAATCAGAATATATATACATGTGAGGTTAACATACATTTTCATACAAGTTTTAGGAAAACAGGGTCTAGGGTGAGTTGTTCGGTTTACCCGATCATTTATATATATGAGGCCAGTTCCGGGACAATACTAGGGGTTGATCGTACAAATCATTTGAAGGTGTGGATCAGTTATGCAAAGTTTGAAGTTTCTGCTGTGGAAAAGGTGGAACAACAAGAAGAGCTGCCTGAAGACGTGCTTAAAGAACAGAGGCAACAGTGTATTAAAAATGCCAGAAGTAACCATTATGTGTTATGATTCTCATATTATGTTATTTTACTTTGTTATCACAGGTATCTTATGCAATTTTTGCAGCCTATAGACCATCTGAGAATGTACTGGACTTCTATGCAGGTGTCATTCGAAATGTTCACACGCACAGTCGTTATTCAATAAATACTCCATGCAGCAGTCGTTCGCAAACCCTTTTTATACCACCTATATCCATAAAGAATACAATGTTAGATCTCGCCCAAGGGTCATTGGTATGTGATGAAAGCATATTCATAAATATAGATTGGTTAGTTTGTTTCTAAGTACATTGTTTTATTAATAATTGATGTGTTGTTTTTGCTTATCTGTTAGCATTGGCGGCTAGAACTCCGAATGTGGTTTTTCCCCCTAATGGTGGTGCACCAACAATTGCTTATGAACAGCTGCGAGGTACTCCAGATTTTCCTACTAATTGTGCCACGTGCCTTTGTTTTAGCGCAGGAATAAATTTGATTATGAAATTGGCTCATATTAAACACAGATCATATTTGTCTTATCGATTTTATTATTTTCAGGTCACGAGAAGATAAATGTGAAGCAGGCAAATTGCTTATCTATGGCACTTCTTCGGGTTTGTTTACTTTAGTCTTTTATTGTGCTATCATTATTATGTTGCCTTATAGTTACCTATTGATTATTTGTTGTATAATGTTCTTATGTTTTCACTGTTGTAGTGTTGTGTTGTCACACCCCCAAATTACCTGTTTTGCAGCGGAATGGAATTCCTGGGGATTGACTGTCATAGCATCACAATCACAGTTATATTGAACGACCTAAAGTGTCGTTTGGAAAATACATCGTTTGATTTAATAAAACAATCAGAGTTTACAAAGTAGGTCCCAAATGAAAATCCACTTGTGCGGAAATAAGTTTGTTACAATTCAAACGATGTTTTAAAGTACGTAAAACCCAAGTGAGTCGCGTCGTCATCGCGACTCCATGATGTGTCCAAATGCATGCCATGAAGTGAATGCCTTAGATACCTGAGATAAAACATGCTAAAAAGTGTCAACACAAAGGTTGAGTGAGTCCATAGAGTTTGTTTTGAAATGTAAAGCCTTTCCAAATCGTTTATGCAGCAAAGGCATCGTAAATCCACTCAGTTCCAAGTTCCGCCCATACAAAACTTGCAACCTGTGTGTTCACAACCCATTGCCAAAATGTATATAGTTTATGTTCAAGCGCATGATGTCAAATGAATTCACATAATAGTGCATGACTTAATGTATCAATGTTTACTTGACATAATTATACCAAGACCTTTAGTTCGATGAAAATCCCAAGACATTCAGCCCAATGATAATCCCACGACATTCAGCCCAATGATAATCCCACGACATTCAGCCCAATGATAATCCCACGACATTCAGCCCAATGATAATCCCAAGACATTCAGCTCAATGATTTATGATGTAGGATATGACTAAACATTACGTTCAGTTAAGCATGTAGTTTGCAAATAGATATGAATGTCATAAAAGATGATGAGCATGTATCTCCCCCAAAACATTTATGAAAACAAGTAAAAGAAGGGGCTATGAAAACTCACTTGGTGGAATGATGCGAAGACAAAAGTGAGTACACCGAGATGTAATGTGATACGTTAATCTTGACCTATTGTGAAGGATATGATACGTAATGAGTTGCAATGTAATGTTATGCATGCATTTCGTATGTTATTTATACCATTTGCGGGTTTTGAAAATATTACTCGTCGTCGAAAAATACTCTTTTGACGTCTTGACCCTTCAAAAATGACCTTACATGTTTTTACGTCAAAATGTCATCCTACAATGGTTTTATAATGATTTTTGGTGAAATTTCCACTTTTCGTCGCAAAACAATGTCGTCGGAATTTTCATGAAATTAACAAAAATGGCTTTGGAAAACTAGTCGTAAAACGGTGTACGTCGATCGTTAGAGAACGAACTCGACGGTTTTGGAAAGTTTGTATCGATATCTAGAGGTTTCAGTTCAGGAGTTTTCGTCCAAAAGGTCTCGATCATAAAGATATTAAGGGTTAAAGATGGTGGTTTTGGCTAATTGTGTGCAGAAAATGAGTTTCGGCCAAGTTTGAACACCCGTAATTAATTCACTATAAATCCGCTTGACAAACAGCTTTTTGTTTTGAAAAATATGGCCGATGAACTTGACTTTTCTAGAAGACATTTCGTTCTAAAAAGTTTCACATCATGGTTAAAAACTGCCGCAAACATGGTCGTTACAGCTAATGTAACACTTGTAACGTAAAAAATAATATAGTTTTTCAGAAAATAATAGTTACGGCAACTTTATAAAAACGGGCATATCTTTGTCGTTTTAAATCCGTTTTCTACGTATAATACGTCCTTAGCTTCGTATCGAAGTATACTAATATATTTTTGACTAGTCGAAATAATTTGTGAAGCTTAAGGCTCGTTTTTAACCCGAACAAAGTAAAAACAGCAAAGCTGAAATTTCAGAAAATAATATATTTCGTCGTCAAACTTGTAAAATCCATAACTTCTTCGTTATAAGTCCGTTTTTATCCGTTCAAAAGGCCACGGATTCGTTTTAAAGTATATTTTCTAAATATCAAGGCCAAAGTTTCGTACCAACAGTAGGTTTTTCCAGAAATTCGAAATAAGGACAGAACATAATAATATACATATCGAAAATAGTTTTTCTCGGACAAAACCTATTCTAATCCCTTCAAATCAACTCCAAAACTAATCTAATCCTACCATACACCTTCTTAGGGTGTCATGGGTTCCTAATCACCATCAAGACCAAAGAATACCATGGGAATATTTATAGGATGACCAATATGTATATATAACTCAAAAATCATGAAGAAAAATGGTATAAATCACATATCATGCATACTATCTCCAAAAATGAAAGGAAACATATGAAAATGAAAAGGAAACATGAAAATGATAAAAACAAGCTTACTAATGAAAATGATGAGGTGCTTGTAACAAGGATTAGCCTAAATACTCTTGGTTTTTATTTCAAAACCTTATATAGAGTATACACTAGATTGATATTAACACTTGATCTTGAGAAAATTTTGATCCCTTGGCCTCTTGATGTGGTGACCGGTTTTGGAGGAGCAAGAAACAAGAGAGAAACCTTTTTAACACTTTGAGAAAATAACTTGTGAAGTGTATGAGAAATAATTGAGTTAAGTAGACTTTATGCAAGTGTAAAAGAATTAACAATCACCAACCTTACCACATTAAATGAGTACCCTCCCTAGGGCCGGATTTTGTGGCTTATGTTTCTCATGATATATTTTTTTTTCTTTTCTAATTATTGTGTATACATTTGCTTGTACAATTTTTAAGAAAAGTGTAAGTAAAGGTGTAGTTAAATGTACAAGTAAAGGTAAATGGAAATTTTTGGTACAAGTAAGTTTTTAATAGTCCAAAATAGAATGTAATGAGATGATAAAAATTGTAAAAATACTTTCCTTGTGAAATTTGGGTGATAAAATAATTATCGTACAATTTTTAAGAAAAACGTCGTAATAATTAAACTTTAACGATTAATATACCAAATAAATTTGAAACACTAGGAAAACTAAAAATTTAGTTTTTATGAACCTAATGTAAGTTTAAAAATACCTCGGGATCATTTTTGAAAGTAATGGATTAAATATTTAAAATAATAACTCACGCGATAAAGATTATTAAATATAAAAATTACGCGTTGAAAGTGAAACAAAATGTCATGAATGAATTAATGAGATGCAAATGATGTCAATGAAATGTAGACTAATCTTAGTCCATATGAAATGTACGTGATGTTATGATCATGAATTCGCCGCTAAACCTTAAAGGTTACGCGAATTTGGAACACGTAAACCAAGTTTACGATAAATATTGAAATAATGAGGCATAAATCGTTTCGAGAAATGACCTGAAAGTACGGGTTGTCACATTCGCCCATCCAAAAAGGAATTCAGTCCCTGAATTCAATCGTTGTTAGGTCTAACGGGTTTAGGGTTTGATGAGGCAAGCCTTCCCATTCTCGAGCAAAACCCTCAAAAGACTTTTTGGTAACCGATTTTTACTTAATCCCACAACTCATCAAACAAGAACTGTCATACGATTAGGCTAAATCGGTTTAGGTAACAACTTGTTTCTAGCTCGATCTTTGCAACTCATCAAACAAGAACTGTCACGCGGATCAAACTGGAAACAAGTGGTTTGAAGAAAATCTTTTGAAAATTTGGCTCGATTACGGAATTGCTTACACATATAAGCCTACTACTCCCTTCATTGCATGATTCTTCCTGAATTAGACATAGGTGATCAGGCTATGTATAATTTAGGAGTAACTATGCAATGCTTGGACTAATCGACTCATATGTTGTTTGGTGTTGAGTCAACTGATGTTAAAATTGTGATGAACATCGAGGAGAGAAGACATGGAGAAGTGTCGTTAAAATGATCGATAAAGTAAAAAGAATTAAAATCCTCGTAAATGATAACAAATCGGAAAGAAAATAAAGTACGATAGATGAGAATATTTTACAACGAGTGGTTTAGCAAAAGTAGTACATCTTAGGTTATAAAGATTCGGATACGATGGAAAACATAAACTTAGTACGACATAGTACATAAGGAGAAATAAGACTGTTAGTTTCCGAACTTCTTCAGTCTTCCGCGTCGTTGATACCTTGACGAGCTCCTCCTCCTCCTTCCAACATATATACATTCCCATGAGCACCTTCGACTTGTTGACCTTGGTTTTGAGGACATTGACTTCGATAGTGTCCTTGCTCCCCGCATCCGAAGCACGTAACTATGGTCTTGCCTCTACAATTCCTGGCATGGTGTCCTAGTTTTTGACACTTGTAGCACTTAACAGGGCAAAGACCCGTGTGATGATACTTACATCGATTACATAGTGGGTAGGTTCCAGCATAACCTCTGCCTTCTATTGGTGCAGCAACATAAACCATTGCAGTCTCTTGCCCTCTATTCTGTTGTTGATGATGGTTATTGTTACGGTTTTGGTTGTTGTTATTGTAACCTCCTTGGTCATTTTCCCATTTTCTTTTGTTGTTGTTGATTTGGTTATCGTTGTTGTTGTCGTTGTTTTGGTTATTGTGGTAGTTGGTGCGGTTGTTGGGGTTGTTGTTGTTATGGTTGGTGTTGGGGTACTTGCCCCTCTTCACTACCTGGGCCATGAGCTTTTGAGTCAATCGAATAGCTTCCTCAATCGTTTGCGGGTCAGAAGAAGTCACATCGCCTTGAATAATTTCGGGAAGTCCTTCAATGAAAGCCTCCAGTAGCTTCTCATTATCCGAAACCATAGATGGGCATAACACGGCCAATTCTTGAAACCTCCGAATGTAAGTGTCAATATCGTACCCAATAGTTACTAGTTCATAGAACTCGGTCTCCAACTTTTTGACTTCCGTACGAGGACAAAACTTCTTAGTCACCAAACCCTTAAATTGCTCCCAAGTAAGCTTGAAAGCATTCTCCATTCCAATCGGTTGAGCATATGAATTCCACCACGACAATGCTCCATCGAGTAATGTACTTGTAGCATATTTGACCTTACTGTCATCCGGACAGTTACATAGCAAGAACACTGACTCCAACTTTTCAAACCATCGCACCATGGCTGTAGCTCCCTCGGTACCTCGAAACTTGGTGGGTTCGCCACTTTTGAAATCTTTGTACGAACATTTCTTAACTCCGGATCCTCCGGCATTTCCAGTAGCAGCAGCTAGCCTAGCGGCTTCAGCAGCAGCCGCGGCCTCAGCAGCAGCAGCAGCCACTGTTTCCCGTTCAACTCTTAAAGCATTAGCAATGCTATCGTTCACCAACTTTTGAATTGCTGCTTGGGTCATTTCAACTGTAGCTTTCTTCGGTGCCATATCTTCTTCAAAACAAGAGGAAATGTGAGACGTAGCAAAATCCCATGTTAAAAATATGCGCTCTAAAGAGAGGTGATAAGAAATAATAAGTTTGAGGTTATCTTTCAAAATAATCGACGGTTTCTTACGAAATGGGTTATGATGTGTCGTAAGTGTTTCAAATGTATAATGGTTTAGAGACTTAGTGTGTGAATAAAGTGTAACTCGACAGGTTAGTGGTGAAACAAAGGAGTGAGAGCGACTTCGCCCTATTTAAGGGTTTATCTCGGTATTCAACGTTATCGGTGATGAGTTGATTGATGTGAAAATTGTGATAGGGACTGACAAGGAATTCTCCACATTAGAGTATGGGGAAAAGATAATGGGATGGGCATTTAAGGGCATCCATGTGACAATCGATGTGAAATGAAAGTGAATAACTCGAAAAATGTACGTAATGACCGCATGTGAAGTGAACCCGCACTTATGATGAAATGATGAGATGCTATGATGATGTAGTTATAGTCTAGGGTCAATGATGCAACCTAGTTCTCTATAACTGAAGCTCTGATGCCAATCTGTCACACCCCCAAATTACCTGTTTTGCAGCGGAATGGAATTCCTGGGGATTGACTGTCATAGCATCACAATCACAGTTATATTGAACGACCTAAAGTGTCGTTTGGAAAATACATCGTTTGATTTAATAAAACAATCAGAGTTTACAAAGTAGGTCCCAAATGAAAATCAACTTGTGCGGAAATAAGTTTGTTACAATTCAAACGATGTTTTAAAGTACGTAAAACCCAAGTGAGTCGCGTCGTCATCGCGACTCCATGATGTGTCCAAATGCATGCCATGAAGTGAATGCCTTAGATACCTGAGATAAAACATGCTAAAAAGTGTCAACACAAAGGTTGAGTGAGTCCATAGAGTTTGTTTTGAAATGTAAAGCCTTTCCAAATCGTTTATGCAGCAAAGGCATCGTAAATCCACTCAGTTCCAAGTTCCGCCCATACAAAACTTGCAACCTGTGTGTTCACAACCCATTGCCAAAATGTATATAGTTTATGTTCAAGCGCATGATGTCAAATGAATTCACATAATAGTGCATGACTTAATGTATCAATGTTTACTTGACATAATTATACCAAGACCTTTAGTTCGATGAAAATCCCAAGACATTCAGCCCAATGATAATCCCACGACATTCAGCCCAATGATAATCCCACGACATTCAGCCCAATGATAATCCCACGACATTCAGCCCAATGATAATCCCAAGACATTCAGCTCAATGATTTATGATGTAGGATATGACTAAACATTACGTTCAGTTAAGCATGTAGTTTGCAAATAGATATGAATGTCATAAAAGATGATGAGCATGTATCTCCCCCAAAACATTTATGAAAACAAGTAAAAGAAGGGGCTATGAAAACTCACTTGGTGGAATGATGCGAAGACAAAAGTGAGTACACCGAGATGTAATGTGATACGTTAATCTTGACCTATTGTGAAGGATATGATACGTAATGAGTTGCAATGTAATGTTATGCATGCATTTCGTATGTTATTTATACCATTTGCGGGTTTTGAAAATATTACTCGTCGTCGAAAAATACTCTTTTGACGTCTTGACCCTTCAAAAATGACCTTACATGTTTTTACGTCAAAATGTCATCCTACAATGGTTTTATAATGATTTTTGGTGAAATTTCCACTTTTCGTCGCAAAACAATGTCGTCGGAATTTTCATGAAATTAACAAAAATGGCTTTGGAAAACTAGTCGTAAAACGGTGTACGTCGATCGTTAGAGAACGAACTCGACGGTTTTGGAAAGTTTGTATCGATATCTAGAGGTTTCAGTTCAGGAGTTTTCGTCCAAAAGGTCTCGATCATAAAGATATTAAGGGTTAAAGATGGTGGTTTTGGCTAATTGTGTGCAGAAAATGAGTTTCGGCCAAGTTTGAACACCCGTAATTAATTCACTATAAATCCGCTTGACAAACAGCTTTTTGTTTTGAAAAATATGGCCGATGAACTTGACTTTTCTAGAAGACATTTCGTTCTAAAAAGTTTCACATCATGGTTAAAAACTGCCGCAAACATGGTCGTTACAGCTAATGTAACACTTGTAACGTAAAAAATAATATAGTTTTTCAGAAAATAATAGTTACGGCAACTTTATAAAAACGGGCATATCTTTGTCGTTTTAAATCCGTTTTCTACGTATAATACGTCCTTAGCTTCGTATCGAAGTATACTAATATATTTTTGACTAGTCGAAATAATTTGTGAAGCTTAAGGCTCGTTTTTAACCCGAACAAAGTAAAAACAGCAAAGCTGAAATTTCAGAAAATAATATATTTCGTCGTCAAACTTGTAAAATCCATAACTTCTTCGTTATAAGTCCGTTTTTATCCGTTCAAAAGGCCACGGATTCGTTTTAAAGTATATTTTCTAAATATCAAGGCCAAAGTTTCGTACCAACAGTAGGTTTTTCCAGAAATTCGAAATAAGGACAGAACATAATAATATACATATCGAAAATAGTTTTTCTCGGACAAAACCTATTCTAATCCCTTCAAATCAACTCCAAAACTAATCTAATCCTACCATACACCTTCTTAGGGTGTCATGGGTTCCTAATCACCATCAAGACCAAAGAATACCATGGGAATATTTATAGGATGACCAATATGTATATATAACTCAAAAATCATGAAGAAAAATGGTATAAATCACATATCATGCATACTATCTCCAAAAATGAAAGGAAACATATGAAAATGAAAAGGAAACATGAAAATGATAAAAACAAGCTTACTAATGAAAATGATGAGGTGCTTGTAACAAGGATTAGCCTAAATACTCTTGGTTTTTATTTCAAAACCTTATATAGAGTATACACTAGATTGATATTAACACTTGATCTTGAGAAAATTTTGATCCCTTGGCCTCTTGATGTGGTGACCGGTTTTGGAGGAGCAAGAAACAAGAGAGAAACCTTTTTAACACTTTGAGAAAATAACTTGTGAAGTGTATGAGAAATAATTGAGTTAAGTAGACTTTATGCAAGTGTAAAAGAATTAACAATCACCAACCTTACCACATTAAATGAGTACCCTCCCTAGGGCCGGATTTTGTGGCTTATGTTTCTCATGATATATTTTTTTTTCTTTTCTAATTATTGTGTATACATTTGCTTGTACAATTTTTAAGAAAAGTGTAAGTAAAGGTGTAGTTAAATGTACAAGTAAAGGTAAATAGAAATTTTTGGTACAAGTAAGTTTTTAATAGTCCAAAATAGAATGTAATGAGATGATAAAAATTGTAAAAATACTTTCCTTGTGAAATTTGGGTGATAAAATAATTATCGTACAATTTTTAAGAAAAACGTCGTAATAATTAAACTTTAACGATTAATATACCAAATAAATTTGAAACACTAGGAAAACTAAAAATTTAGTTTTTATGAACCTAATGTAAGTTTAAAAATACCTCGGGATCATTTTTGAAAGTAATGGATTAAATATTTAAAATAATAACTCACGCGATAAAGATTATTAAATATAAAAATTACGCGTTGAAAGTGAAACAAAATGTCATGAATGAATTAATGAGATGCAAATGATGTCAATGAAATGTAGACTAATCTTAGTCCATATGAAATGTACGTGATGTTATGATCATGAATTCGCCGCTAAACCTTAAAGGTTACGCGAATTTGGAACACGTAAACCAAGTTTACGATAAATATTGAAATAATGAGGCATAAATCGTTTCGAGAAATGACCTGAAAGTACGGGTTGTCACATGTGTCGTCATTCTCTTCTGAGAAATTTGAGCTTCCAAAGGCGTTCTACAAGACCGCTTCAATCTGAGTACCGAAATAGACATCGTAGTAGCTCGGCTAGCTGCTCTTAGGTTACAAGTGATCTTATCATTCTATATCTATTACTTCGTGTTAAATGTTTTCTAATATACAATAGTACATATGTAATTAGGGAATACTTTTATGAGATGCAGGTATGTCGTGGACGCGCCATGCGCCTACAACAACAGCAGCTGAAGAGTCAACAAGAGCGGTGCAAGTGTCACCACGCTGACTGAGTGCTGCGTGGACACCAAGGGGGTTGCCTACACGTGCAAGTTAGTGGTATGTGACAAACCCCTGCACTTCAACA
This sequence comes from Chrysanthemum seticuspe, assembly GCA_019973895.1. Classification (NCBI taxonomy): domain Eukaryota; kingdom Viridiplantae; phylum Streptophyta; class Magnoliopsida; order Asterales; family Asteraceae; genus Chrysanthemum; species Chrysanthemum seticuspe. The sequence goes on along the minus strand of BPTQ01000003.1, from coordinate 96,459,031 downwards.
TTTGTTACCGTCACTTTTTCTCATCACATGTAGCGCCCTAAACTGTCCCGTATCTGTTACCGTTACTCAATATACTCTCCAATTACTAAATAAATTAAGCGGCAGACTACGTTGCATTTTTCAGAAGGTGTGAAGGTACAAGCATTTTTACCTCCTTTTTCTTCTTTCTTTTAGGTTACTTCTTGCGAATTAACGTTTACTTTCATTTTGCAGTATATCCGCTTAACAGCAGTTTTGACATATGTGCAAACGTGAGCGAGTTACTGAAGGTGCAAAAAATAGCCATGTGAGTGCATGACCAATAACAGTTTTTGTCCTCTGAAATAGCTCCTTCGCAGTGGTTTAAACCTATTTTGGTGAGTTGGGTGACATAGAATTGGTCCGTGTTAAGCTTCCCAAGAAAGTGAAGAAGAGAAGGCAAATAGAAATAGATGACGGTCCTGCTGGGTATGTTAAGAAACTCATTATTATACTTCTTTTATGTCATATGATGTGTGTGCTTATTTGTTCTTGGCTCATTGCATTTCTCAACAAATATTTTATCCTGAGATTTTAGACTCTACAATACAATGAGCCACATGGTCAGGTTGGGTAACAAGTCAGAAGGTTATTGGGTTGGAAGGTCGCAAAAATGTTCTTCAAAGTATCAATATCCTAAAAAACTTTAGTTTGTCAAAATGACTGAGATGTGCTTACAAAATTTCTTTATTTCGACACTAATATGATCTTTTGTTTTTCTTAATAAATCACCTAGGACATTTACGCATTAAAAATACGATATATAGTAATTTCTTTAAAGCTTTTGAGTAGTAATGTTGACAGCAGATGTATACTAATTTATATGTTTTAAAATTGTTTTTTGAAATCTCTGCATCTGCAAAGATGCTTTGGACATTTACTTGCATCCTGTTTTAAATTTTTGCAAAGATCCGAATGCTTACTAATTTCGTATATTACAGGTACCAGGAATACATAGACTACCTCTTCCCAGAAGAGTCACAAGCATCCAATTCAAAAATCTTGGAGGAAGCATACAAATGGAAAAAGCAAAAGGTCGCTTATGATGATGAAGATGACGACAACGATGATGATGACGATGATATGGATGATTAGCATATCACGAAACTTCTTCGCATTTTTGCTATTTCTTTGGGCACTAAAGGCTATTGCTCTTCTTTCCCTCGAGGGATAATCACATTTTGTCCTAAATTTGTGTAATTCTAATCAAAGTTGTATCTTTATAGTACCATGACTTTTCCATGTTTGAACATTTGGAGTTGAGCCATTTCATTATTAACTTTGCGTAATTTGTATGTATCGATGTTTCACAAAACATAGTGCAAGAAGTTTTTCCTTTTGAAGACTACAAACCTAGGCTTTTTGTTCTACAACTCTCGAGTGTTGTTCTCTTTTTCTATTTATGCTATCGGAAACCAGCTTAATGATTCAATAAATCTCTTTTAGAATGAGCAGATATATTGAATAGTGGCCATATGTGCAACCTGTGGTGAACGGAGGAAAAATGCTGAAGCAGAGGTTGACATGAAGAAACAGCGCGAGATGAGCAGAAGTGATGATATTGTTGCTTTGTTTAAACTATGTTACAGAGATGCTGACAGAAAGTGGTTTGGATACTATTAGGAATAGTGTTACAGGTATATTTACTAAAACTTTTTAAAAAAATGAGAGTACTTAAATTGTTATTAACTACATTTGAGATATTTGGAATCTTTAGGTTGTTTGCATTCTGTTTGTATGACTTAGGGATAATCAGTTGATGTATCGTAATGAAATATGTAAACATAAATCTCTTTTACGTGAACTATCCTCTTCCTCTAATGTTAAAAAAAAGTCCCGAAGGTGAGTTGGGCCAAAACGGGCAACTTTGTGCAGGTCAGTTGGGTTGACTTATACATTTTTGGGGTCCAATTTTCTGATTTATTATCTATGTGTTATAGGCAGTTGGTGACGGGGTTAAGAGTATGGCAACAAACTAATATCAATTCACCCCGTCGCAAGCCTTTCCCTCATTTAGTAAGTAAGTCACCTCCTTTAAGAAACTGAAGCCGAACCTGATTCAGCAATCAAATTAAGCATACTAAATGTCTAAGGGGTGTTTGTCTTAGCTTATTTGATGGGCTTATTATCTTTTAAAATTGGATAAGCTCATCTTATGGCTTATAAGTTTATCCGCTTGAGCTTATAGCTTATATATGTTCATAAGCTAAATTGGATAACCATATAAGCCATAAAATTGAGCTTACGAGCTTATCAAGGTTTTATTAAGTTAGTTTAAAAGCCCATTAAAAAAGCTAAAACATTCACCTCTTGAATCATATTGCCGTAAGTTACTTTTTGTAGTTATGGAAATACAATATGTATCGTTTCTTCATAAGCTTTTACTCTTCATGTTCAGAGTGTTTGAGAAGTCACTGCAATATGTGAAGCGTTTCAGTCGCTACAAGAACCCAAATTCTGTCAGGCAAGTTTTAGAGTATCCTCAGTTACATTCATTTTAACGTTTCCTTACTATTCGTTATCATAATTTTTTATGTCATATTTGTGTCGTGAAAACCTTTTTTTTCCTTAACCAACATGTAGACTTCTGAGTAGGCACCAGTTAGTAGAATTTGAGGTAATATGCTCATAACATGTGGCGACTATCTTATTTTTCATCGTTTTGATTAGGTGCTGAAATAACATATGTGCATTTTGCAGCTTTGTGTGTTTGGAAACCTTTGGCCTGAAACTGTAAAGGAAGGCATTGCTATGGTCCCATCTATCAAGGTAACTCCCAATTTTTTTTTGACAAAGGCTACTAAGGTACAGGCAAGGAAAATGTAGTGCAATGGTCATGATGGTGTATCGAGGCTTATGAAGCCAACAGGCCATGAACAGTTTTATGCATCACTAATTGCAACCAAATTATCTATAACACTTTTAATTGACTTTTTACCAGTTGACCCATTTTCATTTTACCAATGTTTTTGGGATGATCAACGTGAATCGACATGCATAGGCAAATAATATGAGTCATGTCGCAACAACAGGCGTGCATAAATAGTGAACAATCTCACTGAAGTTGAAGGTCTATCAAATGCAATATCAGCAGTTAGCATCTCATTATTTTCAAATTTTGATCATTAACTATAATTCAAATGCATGTTGAGTTTATATGTTACACCACCAATCCGATTGTACCTATCGTATCCAGGTACGATTAATCACCAATTTTCGTTTTCATTTTTGTTTTTAGTGAACTAATTTGATTTTCATGTCATTTGTTATTTATGGTTCATTTATTATATGTTTTGATCTATACTTTGGTGATCTAAGCTGTTTGACAACATATGTATTTTCATTGTTTGATTGTTATTCACAATAGGTTCCATGTCGACGACATAATCAAACATGCACGGCATTGTTGAGACTAAGGTATTTCTGTGTGCTTTTGATATATCTTTACGTGGGCATCTCTAATGAAAAATCAAATGCTTATGGGAGCATAGTTTCACGACTCAGTTGCATGTCAGTTTCAAAACCGTTCTACCTCGCGAAGTTTATACGGATTACGCAATATTTTGGTAGTTAATTGGTCCACGCAACTCCTTCCCACGGACAATATGTGGAAGGTAATTCTGAGCTTGTGCTTACTGTGACTTAGCGACCCATATAGGAGAGTGTCTGCGCATGAGAAACGTAACCATTTTTAAGCCAAGTCCTGTAGTCTGGCACTAAGTGAGCTACATGGCGAACCCCAATAACGTAGCCTACACATACATCATCTTAGGGGCAGAGTGCGTGGACGGATCAACATTAACGATTATCAATTTTCTAAAAGAGATATGCATGAGGCCCGAGGGCTGGCCACAAACTGAGGTACGCCCTGAGGAGAGTGCTTGACCATGTGTGCGAAGATACATAATCAATAGGAAAACAAAAATATGTGGTTTGGTAAACCAATGGATGGAGATATATTATTATGTGTATATCTGCTTCAAAAGGTGTAAATCACAGATCCTAAGTGCACTGTTAATTACGGTTCAATTTATTATTTTTTTGGATGGATGTTGCAGTTGCTTGAGGCGGCTTGGTGTCTTACAAACAAAGCTGTTGTACAACCTGAAAAACAAAACCTCTATTTCCAGCATTACCATTACTCATTGCTCATATTGGAGGTCAGATTAGTACTGTTTTCTTGAACATGTTTGTCTTATGCATATGTATCCACATTGGGCTAAAAATTTGCCAAACAAGGAGTCCAGACACTAAAACCAAGATTAGTTAGGTTGGTTTTCAACCACTTAGGAAATTAGGATTCAGGATCCCAAAGTCATGGTTTCCGCTGGCCTTAAGGACATGTAAGAATTCCTTCGATTATATAAATACAAACAAATTTTTCTTTAGAAGCAACTGAATATTTATAATCGTTATGCAGCACAGTCTGTTTTATGTAGTTCGTCTTATGTCTGGTACTTATCATTTGTTTACATTACAAGTTTAAGCTTTTAATTTGTAATTACTTCTTGAATGACGGGTCAGGGGCATCTGTTACTTTTAAATGCATAAAACATCCTAATGTATTTTATTCTGAATATTATGTAATGGAATGATATGATATTCGTGATCGCATTGGAAATAAAATTCAGTTTCAAACATTTATCTTTTACTTTGTTTCATTGCACCTGGTGTGTTAACAACCTTACTATATTCTACCATTTTTGTAGTGGTACTCTTTAAATCCTCCTATACAAAGAAAAACCAATTTCAGGTAACTCTTCATATGAAAATATGCTACGGGTAAGTCCAGCCGCGGTGCCTATTTGATTCGGTTTCTTTAACAGGATAGATGTTTATATACATGACTACCGTAATAGTAACTATTGTAATTCAAGTATAACATTTGACCATCTTTCTAATATCTATTTTGTATGTTGCTATTACTAATCTTTTATATTATATACTTATAGGTTGTTATTTCTAATCTTGAAGTTCATGCACCCAATGATGATGTATAAACCTTCGCCATTGTTCCAAAAAGAAGTACTTTTGATACGGTTGAAACTTAGAAGAACCGGTATAACATGAAAAAGTGATGAGTATGTGAAATTATCTAATAAGAAGTGTACTCACGGAGATGGAGAATATGTCATCTTTTGCCGTCCTTTAAGGTAAAGTTATTAAAATTTCAATTCTAATTAATTACTTTATGTCTGCATAAGCTTTTTCCTTTTTTTTCTTATTTGTATCATTAACAGTCTAATTACTTTATGTGAAATTATCTAATAAGAAGTGTACACATGAAACATGAAGTTGATTGTCGAACTATACTTGGCACTTTTGTTGATTATCTACGATATCAACGTAATAGTTGATTGTAGATAATCGACGTTAAGTAAAACTGATTATCTACAATATCAACCTAAAAAATGTTTGTAGATAATTGACGTTAAGTAAAACTGATTATATACGATATCAACGTAAAATAGTAGGATAACCTATTTCATCACAATATCCCAATCACCTCCTAAACTAGCTCTTTTGCTGAGCTGGACCATCATGGGAAAACTGCACATATGAACAACAACATGAACATCCTCGATCACAAGGGTTCTTCCAGCCTTTGGATGGCAACCCCAATTTGCAAATCGGGTAAACGCATAGACAAGTTTCATTTTTTGTTTGTGTGTGTGCAAGTCTGAGATTTATTTCAGCCACAATTATGTGTCTTGGTTTTTTCTTACCACACGTAATTTCACTGATCAAGAACTAAATCGACAAATTTACAGGTATAATACAATTGGCTCAAGTCAGTTAACGACCACAACAAATGGGCAGATTTTAAATGGATTAGTCCTTGGATGGATGCTTTGATTTCGGCAAGGTCAAACTTCTCTACTTTTTGGTGATATAAATCTACAATATTATGAACTTGAATAATATTTTTTCAATATAGTTTATTATTGGTGTAAATTTTTTATTCCATAAATTTATGATGCACAACTTATTATTTGGTGCAGAATATTATCTGTCCTCCAAAGTTGTTTCGTTTCCTACAACGTCCTTTGGGACAACTTATATCTATACTACGGGCACGGAAAAGTAAAGAAGCATGTGCCTCCATTGGAGGTGGTTCACCTTTGATAAAGATAACAAAATTTACAGGTAATAAGCATTCCTAAACAGCCCTTTAAGAAGTTCAGTTATCAAAATCGCAAACATCATATTTGATACTGTAAATATGGTGATACATAGTAAAATATACGAATAAGTATTTTGTTTAATATCAGTGATGTTGATCATTTTACATACTAATAATCTTTTGTGTACTAAAAAACGTTTTTGACAGGCGAAGCCAATTTTGAGCAGTTCACAGTTGTTAGACCAAAGCAAAGGGAACAACTATGATGCTCATCAGACGGAAAGGATGGCTCTAGCTTCTACTCTTTGTATAAGGTGTTCACTACGTGCTCGACCCCATATGAGCTCTGTAAGTGTTTTTGTTCTTCTTATAAACCTATCACATAGATATAACTTTTATTTGACATTTTGGTAGTTAAAGATATCTTAAATGATTAATGATTGAAAAGGATGCAACAAAAGTTAATTATTTCATACTCAGTTGTCTTTAACGATGGGTGTTTTCTTTACTAATAGTCTTTTCACATATGTTATTTATTTTAAGGATATGGGTCATAGTTTATATATATTTCTTATTAGTACGTATTAGTTATTAGGATGATTGGAATGGCCACTCAGTATAGCTCTTCTTTTAGTATATCTCTGTTTATTGCTCTTCTTTTATGATGGTACAATGGTCACATATATTTAGGTTAGTTAATGAAAAATAAAGTTCCTTTGATGCCAGAAGATAAATTAAGAAACCAATGAGTGTTAAAACAGGTATTCACCTAAAGATTAACCCTGATTCCCTCGATACGTTGTGGTGGTTAGTTTATTGTCTACTAAATTTGTTGTCTTATTTATAATTGTTCTTTTTTACATATAATACATGAGCACTATATTTTTGTTTCCAATTATTTTGTTTAATATATTTGTGTAACATATTTGCTGTTATTCATTATTTATTTTAAGTGCAAATAATTTTATCATACATGAACATGCTAATAGTGTTATATATTATTTTTCACTAACTAATACATTTCATCGATAATTATAAGTCATGTCCGCCCATCGGGCGGCGTTTTATTGAAGGTCTTTTGCTCACTCTTTCTAACCATTGTTACGATAAGTTCGCAATAGAAAATTATGCCAACGATAATTATAAGACATGCCCGCCCATTGGGCGGGCTTCGACCACTAGTATATATATATATATATATATATATATATATATATATATATATATATATATATATATATATATATATATATATATATATATATATATATAAACAGCCGTTTGATTCAAACGGTCAAAAAATCTAAAGTGAGAGCATTTGGCGAGCCGTGAGTCTACTCGCGTAGAAATGGTGTGAGCCACTTGTGGTATGGTAACGAGACGGTGGCCTCGCTATTGTGAGTGCCTGATGCAGGTTTTACTGATCAGGTCTTAAATTTATAGTGTCTCGCAATACCTATGGTCTACCCTAGTGCACTAACGGGCTGTGTACCTGGTCGTGTGTAGTGTAGTAAATGGTAAAGCCGAGGTCGTCCCAAGATCTATGTGTGTTGGATTATTTAGTCTAATGTCACAGAATAATGATGGTTTCGATAGGGATTTAATTAATTAAACTACTAATGCAGAATAAAGTAAATGAAAGCATATAAATGGGTAAAGAGAAATCAATAGAGAGAAGTGGTGCTAACCTAGTTAATCATCCTAGCTAGTTATGTCTACGTCTACTTACTTCCAACTACTTCAGGTGGGGTCAAATTCGAGAGGACAACATCTTTTCAATTCGCCCTAACCTATCAGTAAAGATGCCACCACAGAGAAATCAGGCGCACCGTCATAAGTCCTGTTGTTCCTGGTCCCCTAAGCCAAGTCATTAAGTACCGCTACATACTAGATTCATAATAGTGAGTGCCCGGCCGTTAGAAACTTAGACACTACACCCCCCAGTTCTTAAGTTCATCCAAACGATAGGTGATTAGTTGGTCAAATCGCACAAGTAGAAAGGGTCGTCAGTTGGTCATATCTTACCCTTCCCGTCTCAGTCCGCTCACCTAGGGTCAGTTGGTCATATCTCCTAGGCAATTGGCCTCTACCGCCATTCAAAACTACCGAGCCAAGGGTGACTACCAATGAACTATGCATGCATACACTTATAAATAATTGTACGGAAGTAAAGGTAAACGTAAACAAAACAATTAAGGAATCATAACTAGGCTAGCACCAAAAGGTGCTTAGCAGCTCATATTAATCATGTAAATCAATTCAATATTCAAAGGTACGAAATACATGAATTGAAAGTAAAAGAAATATAAAACGCTAATGCTTATCGTAATGGAGTGACTTCTCTCTTGGAAACAGCTCCGTATGCTCCCCAAGACCTGCCTTGACCTTTTTCCCACATTTTCAAAGTGTTGTGTGTGGAATGGGATGATTAGAAATGCTGGAATTCGTGGGGTATTTATAGGCCAGATCCGGGTTACGGCGTAACCAATATAGGAGTTACGCCGTAACCTTATATTTCTTCGTAAAATGCACTAGATCTGCTGGTTACGGCGTAACTTAATGAGTGGTTATGCCGTAGTCTTCAATAAAGTCGGTTACGTCGTAAGTGATGAAGCAGTTACGACGTAAGTATCAGCGGCGTGGAACCTCTTTTGACCTAATGTAGTTACGTCGTAACCTCTGGAAGGAGTTACGCCGTAATCTTCTGATAAGTTGGCATACTGAGTCACGCAATAGTTACGGCGTAATGTGAGAGATGAGTTACGCCTTAACTTCTTCAAAATAGCATACTGTGATAAATCTTTAGATATGTTTCCATTTCCGCGTCTCTTTAGCTCCAATGCTCGTAATTTACCTGAAAGTGGAAAACAATGGAAAACAAGCGTAAATCCATATAAATGACATAAATAACTAGCATTGTTGGGGGAAATTGACACTTAATATTCAGGACTATTTGATATTATCAGTGCCAAATGTAAATGGCGAGTAATAATGGAGACCATACCCTTCCCTCTAATAAAGCCTATGAACCCGAATAGTTTAATAAATTTAAATACAATAACTTAGTTTTATTCTTTTTTTTTGAACGATAATTTTTAACTATCTTAAAATACCACAAATTTATCTCATATATCTTAAACATAACTTGAACTCATAACTATTTTATTGAGAGCTTCTCACATAACATAGGTTTTATTCAACTTAGTGATGGGAATATTACCCAAGAAATTTGATAAAAATTTCAATTCAGCTGAAAAACATTTTTTCAAAAATCTAATCTTAGACGTTGAGCATATATTTCAGTGAAAATTAGTCATGAGTTGGACTAAACTTATGAACTATTTGTTCAAAGCTATTCTTAAGTGGATTAAAACGTTTATTAGGCTATGCATAGTCTTGACCTGGGTCATCTCTTGTCATATCAGCTTTCTCTCTCCGATGATCAGACACAATCAAATTGTCACAGTCGATGACCGAGTTTTTTTTTTCAAACAATTTAAACAACAAATTTAAAATGCATTAAAAATAAAAACATTACAATACTAAATTTAAATAAACATTAAAAACATTACGTAAATTATTTAAATAATTAAAAATTTAAACTAATAAAACTCAAACATTACAATACTAATCGGGGAATACGTTTATCCTTCGCCTTTGTAGCACGTTGTTAGTACAAAAAGTGTGACGTGTTGTAATGGGTATGAGTGCAGCTTGCCGGACTGGGCTAACAAGCTACTAATGGGCTGATCTTGTACTAATCCAAGTAGTTTGATTGGTTTCCCTGCACAAGAAGAGTAAACCGTTAGCCTTACCGTAGGGACGGACCCCTCGATTAGACTCCGGTCTGAGAGTAAGTACACATTCTTGTCAGAAAAAGTAAAAGTATGTGTGTGTAATTATGAGAGAGAAAGTTGTACCTTGTATGGGGATTAGAGCCCCTTTTATAGGCGAGGCTTACCGTTAGGGTTCCTAGTTACTCGCATATAGTGGTTAGTCGCTGGAGCCGAACCCTTTTCGGACAAGGTTCCGTGTTAATCGCGGATGAGGACACAGGATACCTTCAGCGGCTGATGGCTCAGCCTGCTATGTATCTTGCGTGCGTCTTTAGGTCTGGACTATAGCCAATTTCGTCATTGGGCTTACTGTTGGTCCAGAGTTCGTAGTTATTCTATCGTTATTGGGCCTGGGCCCAGTATGTGTATAATGTGTATTGGGCTTAGTGGTCCCGTTATACATATTATACGTCATCAAGTCCCCCCAGTCTAGTGTGTGCACTGCGTGCAGTAGATGTTACTAGACTTGAGTTGACTGAGCACTTTTCCTTTCCGTGCCTTTTTTGAAATGTCTTTCTGGTGCTTCCTTCTTTTTACGGATTGCCACGTCATCCATTCCCCCCCTCAGTCTGGCATATTTATTGCATGCGGATATTGTCGCGTGTGGTGGGTATTTGATAGACTTTAAGTTTGACGGAGACGTTTCCTTTTCTTACTTTTTTGACGCGTCTTTCTGACACCTCCCTTCCTTTGGGAAGTGTTTCGTGCGACATGGGCGCCTGTCGACTCTTCGTTTTCTGCTTTGATTTGACCTAATGTCTCACACGCTCTTTTTTACTCTTGATCTTGATCGTTTATTCCGGTTTTCTTTGACACGCGTCATCATCCAAATTTAGGTGTCCTCTTAGTATAAATATTGCCCTTATTTTACTAGTCTCATTGTTCTTCCTCTGTTTTACTTTCACCATCGCCGTCTTGTTGTATCTTTTTGAGAAGAGATATCCTTCATCCGTCCATCCTTTATCCGTTCGCTATGAGTTTGATTGTTGACATAAAGTGTGGTACTCCTCCAGAGACATTTGGTTCCTTCCTTAGGAATTATCATATTCCTTTGGAGGTTCTTCCGGAGGTTCCTTCTCGCAAGTGTACGATGCATGAGTGTCCTTCTGGGAAAATTGGTTTATATACCCACTTTTTTGACCTTGCAAATTTTCGTCTGCCTCTGTCTGTTTTTCTTGTTGATTTGATTAGGCATTATCGCATTAACATTTCCCAGCTTTCGGTTCTGGGTGCGTGCAGGATTTCTCATTTTGAGATCTTGTGTCGTGCTTATGGCATCACACCAACTGTTGGTTTGTTTCGTTGCTTTTATGTTAATTCGAAGTCCAAAGGGTGGTTTTCTTTCAGTAAACGCGATGGTGTTCCAGTGGTTTACACTAAGACTCTTGATTCTGTGAAAAGTTGGAACAACCGCTTTTTCTGGGTTGATGACTTTGCTTGTCCTGCTTTATTTCCCTGGCACTCTAATAAGAATATTCTTAAGGACCCTGTTCCTCATCCTGATGAGTATAATGCTGATCATTATGCTGTTCTTGCTGCCAACCCTTATCCCTTTCGGGTATTACCTGAACCCTTTCTTTGCTGGGTTGGTGATAACATCAAATTATCCTGAATATTAAGTGTCAATTTCCCCCGATAATGCTTGTAATTTATATCATTTATATGTATTTACGCTTGTTTTCCATTATATTCCACTTTCAGGTAAATTACGAGCATTGGAGCTAAAGAGACGCAGAATTGGAGAGTTTATTGAAGATTTATCATAGTATGCTCACTTTGAAGAAGTTACGGCGTAACTCCTCTCAAATTACGCCGTAACTAAAGCGTGACTCAGAAAGCCAACTTATCAGAAGATTACGGCGTAACTGTCCCAAAAGATTATGACGTAACTATATTAGGTCGAATGAGGTTCCGCGCCGCTGATAATTACGCCGTAACTCGTGCATAAACTACGGCGTAACCAAAAATTATTGAAGATAAGGTGTAACCCCTTCTAAGGTTACGCCGTAACCAGCAGATCTAGTGTAATTTACAAAGAATTAGATGATTACGGAGTAACTATTTTATTAGTTACGCCGTAACCAAGATCTGGCCCATAAATACCCCCACGATTTCCAGCATTTCAAATCATCCCATTTCACACACAACAACCAAAGAACGTGGAAAGAAGCCAAAGGAAGGTCTAGAGGAGCATACGGAGCTATCTCCAAGGGAGAAATCACTCCCCTACGATAAGCATTAGCTTTTTATCTTTTCTTTACTTTCGATTCATGTATTTCGTAACATTAAACATTGAATTGATTTGTATGGTTAATATTAGCGGCTAAGCACCTCTTGGTGCTGGCCTAGTTATGATTCCGTAATTGTTTTGTTTGTGTTTATATTACTTTGGTATAATTATTTCTAAGTGTATGCATGCATAGTTTATTGGTAGCTACCATTGTTTCGGTAGTTTTGTATGGCTGTAGAGGCTAGTTGCTTAGGATATATGACCAACTGACCCTAAGTGAGTAGACTGAGACGGGAAGGGTAAGATATGACCAACTGACGACCCTTTCTACTTGTGTGATTTGACCAACTGATCACCTACCATTTGGATGAACTTAAGAATTAGGAGGTGAGTGTCTAAGATGCTAGCGCTCGGTCACTGACTATTATAAGTCTAGCATGTAGAGAAACTTAATGACTCGACTTAGGGGACCAGGAACAACTGGACTTATGAGGGGACACCTGACTTCTCCAGTGGTGGCATCTTTGCTGATAGGTTAGGGCGAACTGACCAAACCCCACCTGAAGTAATTGGAAGTAATTAGACGTAGACATTACTAGCTAGGATGAATAACTAGGTTAGCACCACTCTCCTCTATTGATCGCATCCTTTTCCTTTATTTGCTTTAGTAGTTAATTAATTAAATCATATTAAAATCTGTGACACCTAGACTTAGTATTAATCCAACACACATAGCTCTTGGGACGACCTCAGTTTTACCGAATACTACACTACACACGATCGAGTACACTGTCCGTTAGTGCATTAGGGTAGACCATAGGTATAGCGAGACATTATAAATATTAAAACCTGGTCAGTAAAACCTGCATCAAGTTTTTGGCGCCGTTGCCGGGGAGTTATATTAGGATTGCTATTAAGTCTTTCATTTTTGTTTTGTTTTAAAATTTCTCAAATTCTCACGATCACTTTTCAAGTTTTCAGGTACCATGGAAGTTGTTAACATTGATGACCTCACTCTTGAGGGATATTTGGCGTTGACAAGAGCATAATGGGCCGGGGCTCGTAAAACCGGCAATTGGTGCTGATGTCCGTTTCGAAATTAAAGACCAATTTATGAGGGAGCTTCGTGCTAACCCTTTTTCAGGAAACAGGGACGAAGATGCGTATGAGCACGTTGAAAATGTCTTATACATTGCAAACCTTTTCAACATTCCGGGTGTGTCTCATGACGTTGTGATGCTTAGGGTGTTCCCTATGACTCTTACTGGGGCTGCCAGAAGATGGATCGAAAGATTGCCCGCCGGGGCAGTTAATACTTGGGCTCTACTAAAAAAGCACTTCATCCATAGGTATTGCCCTCCGTTGAAGATTTCTAAGCAGCTCCTGGAGATCCATAATTTCAAGCAAGATGACAATGAAACATTGTATCAAGCCTGTGATAGATACAACGATCTCCTTTACAAATGTCCTACACGTGATCTGAATAACCAACAAAAAGTCAACATCTTCTACAAAGGAATCAACATGATTACAAGACAGATGCTGGACTATCAAGGACCGATCCCGAACATGACTCCTACTTTAGCAATTGAAGCCATTCAAAAAATGGCTGATCACTCCCAAAAATAGCACGATGGAGGAAGCAAAAGAAACCAAGGCGAAAATTTTGATGGAATTGCAGCCATCACAAGCAAAATTGAAAATCTAAGTCGAGATATACTAAAAGTCATAGAAACTGTTCATGCCATTCAAGTAGGTTGTGAAAGGTGCGGGGGAGGACATCTCACTAAGAATTGTCCTCACGTTAACGAAGAAAGCATAATCAAAGAAGCTAAATATGGAGAAAATCGACCGTTTTACGAAGATAACTGAAATAATAATGGGTATCGTGGAAATCACAACCGCGGGCCTTATGGAGAAAAAAGGCCCAACCTTGAAGAAACCATAAACAAGTTCCTGGAAAATTCAGCCCAGAAGCAAAAAGAACAGGATAAATGGCTTAGGGATTTCCAGGAAAACACAAATAAGAATCTTTCCAGGCACGACGAAACCCTAAAAAACCTTGAAACCATGGTAAAAAAGCTCAGTGTAGAGATAGAGATGAGTAATGTTGAACCTGAGGGGACCAAACCTATGGTAGTGTGCAATGCCGTTTTTGCTGATAATAATTCGAAGGAAGTGATTGAGGAGTACAAATCTACAACAGAAAATTTTGAAGAAGCAATTGTCGACAACCAGGATCGGTTACGCCATAACTATTTCCCCGAGTTACGGCGTAACCATGTCTCAGAAAGTATAACCAGGTCATAAAGCGTTTTTTTTTCAGTTAAGGATATTAGTGCAAACGGGTTAGTCATTCCATGTTCAGTTGGGAATTATGATATCTTGGGGATGGTAGATGTTGGATCTAGCATAATTAGCATGCCACTTTTCATATTGTTAAAACTCAAATTAATTCATCTTTGGAAAACGGATATCGCGATTGAAATGGCAAATAATACAAAGGCTACTCCGTTAGGAATTACATGTGGTACTTGTGTTAAGGTCGATAGATTCTTTTCTGCCCCCGAATTTGTGGTTATGGACATGGAGAAAAACACAAGGGAACGTTTGATTCTTGGTAAACCGTTCCTCGACTCATTGGGATACTATGGTGATAGAATAGAATTTAAATTGGATAAAACTCTACGCCATGAGCCGGATGAAACTGTAACAAATGAGGATTCACCGAAGGTTCTTCTGGATTATTCCGATAGATTTCCTCCTTCATATTTTGGCCATTTGCAAGGAACCGAGTCAAGTGATGATGACAACAGTGGAGGGGAAGATGATGATGTCCGGCCTTCGGTACCGAGTTATGTTGTTACTGGGAAACTTCACTGTTGTACTCCTGAAACCTCTTTGATTGATGGGTCTAAAGTTACATTGCCTACGTGTTCTCCTTTTCAAAAGCGATGTAATGGAGGAGGACAATATCTAATTCGAATAATAAAAGAGGCTGCAGAAGTTTGGTGGTGCTGGGAAGACGAAAAGCTTATCATGAAAAAGTGGTTGCAAGGGCATAATATTCTAAATGAGTGGTTCACTGAGACTGATTGGACTATTCATTTTTGTGAACCAGCTATGATGTCTAATGAATTCACCATAGCATGGCCTACATGCGACCCCAACCGCAAGATCTGCGATAGAGGACGGGATCCTAACTGGCTCAAACGCAAGGAATGGGCATGTTTTGACAAGGAAAAGAGAAGGGAATTCGGATACAAGGGAATCTCATTTGAAAACTGGTTACGAGTAAAGTTTGGAGATGTTAAATTAAAATAGGAAGAAGAGGCTAAATTTCATTATGAGTGGGCAAAGGCTAATTTTTTGCAAGAAAATTGATATTCCATAACTCGGTTTATTTCTCCACATGTTTGGGACAAGCCCTCTTCAAGTAAGAAAGCAGACATGGAAGAAGCTGGCCAAGTCCAAAGGCCACCATAAAACACCGAGGGTCTGAGTCTAACTTAAAGACTCGTAAATAAAGAAAAGTGCTCTTTCGGGAGACAATCCGAATTATCCCTTTCTTTTGTTTTATTTTCGTTTCTGTTGGGTTTTGTGTTTTAACCATTTTTGCAGGAAACGAAGAGAGATTGTGTTGGATCAATGTACTATAACCAAACTAACTTAAATAGCTTGTTAAGATTTAATAACCTCAGATAAATCCTAAGTTATTAACAATGAAACACTGAGTAATCTTTATTAAGTACGCGGAATTTACTTAACAAATCTAAGAAGAATATAACTTTAACTTTTATTAATAACTCTAAATCTGCTTGTTATGCAGATTCTTTAACAACTCTAAAACTCTAATAATAATCGTACTTTATAATTCTAAAACTCTTCTCTAAAACTCGTACTTCTAATACCAATCTAGGGGTCCTTTTATAGGCTCAAGGATAACCCTAGTCGGTTTACAATTTGTATCCTTGTACGACAAGTAATCTAAACATAGAATAAACAAAGCTTTCCATAAACGAATATGACAGTTCTTTAGCTTTGCAGTACTTTGACTTCGACAACAGTACTTTGACTTCTACAACAGTACTTTGACTTTCTCTTTAGCAGTACTTTGACTTTTCCAGTACTTTGTCAATCTTCAGTACTTTAACATTCTTCAGCACTTTCATATCCCAACAATCCTCCCCTAACTTGAATTCTACTTGCTTGACTTCAAGTTCCTTTGTGAATTTATCTTTAACAGCTCCATCTTTAAGGAAATATTGTGTCTTTGTCTTTGGATTGTATCTTTGTAAACTCTGTGCTTATATCATTATTATCAAAGTATTCTTTTAGAAATTATTCTTTTCAGCATCCTTGATCAGCAATCTCTTTTCAACAACATTCAGCAATACTCCATCTTTTCAGCAACATAAGACAGTTTGTACATTAATTCAGTTTTAAGTTTCAGTCTATTCTCATCACATCCAGGTATGTAAACTCCTGTGAGAGGTGAATCATTGAAAATTTTAATGGATTTAATGTCTCTTTACCAAAGCCATTAACTTTGGAGTAGCCAAATGTTTTGATGTGTAAGATCATGGTACATTGATAACCATATGATTTTTAGCAAATCATCAGCTATCAACAGATTTGATTTGTCTTTACCAAAAGCTGTACCCTTTTGGACTAGTTAGTTCTTGCAACCATGGTGAACTAATTACCATATAAATGGTTTTTCCACAGCCTTTACCACAAACCATTTTACTTGTGGGCTAGCCAACTCTTTACATTGCTGATATGGTGAGTTGATTACCATACAACTTATTAGCAAGTTGTCAACTATATAATGGATTTGAGATATCTTTACCAGAGCCGTTTGCTCATGGATTAGCCAATCCTTTTGTAACCATGGTGGATTGATAACCTATTGGTGTTACCATCTCAAAAACCATTTATTTCTTTTAACCTTTGTTTCAAAATATTTGTCACTTTAACAAAAGTTTTTCAAAAATCATTAACTGGTTTAAAGCTGCAAGCAGTACTTTGATGAAAGTACTGTTTGATCAGCAGTACTTTGAATAAAGTACTGATATATCAAAAATTTATTCAATTAAAATTCATACCAGTTATTCATCATCATCAGCCATAGTAGTCCATCTGATAAATAATTTTATGACCATAAGAGCAATTTCATTGTCTTCTTCAACTTCCATTCCATGCTCTAGCATTCTTCTCATAAGATCTGCTGTAAGTGGATATCTTCTATCTGCTAGCATGTGAATCATAGTCCCATCTTCTAATTCTAAAACATGTACTCCAGATTCTTCAAAGAATCACCAGCTAACAATCTCCCAAGCTTCTTGGTTCTTCCAAATCTCAGCAGTGCTTTGTTCTTCAGTTTCCCAAACAGTTGTGAGATCCCCAAGTAAGACTAAACCAACTCCTTCTGATGTATTATGTTCAAAATAATCTCGCACCAAATGATATAAATGAAATAAATCCACCCTATCTATTATGTGCAATAGATCCCATAACATGTTGAATGTTCTGAAACTTTCATCTTCTCTATGAAACATCAGATAACTTCCATCCTTTGACTCTACAACTTCAAAAGTAGTTATTGGAGATTTGTTCATCTTCATTTCATCATCATCTTTAGAATACTCAAATTCTACAATCCTTAAGTAATTCTTCAGTTCATCATCAGTATCAGATCTTAACTCAACTTTCTTTAATGGCTGTATATCTTCATCTTCAGATTTTCTTTTTCTCTTTAAGCTTCCTTTCTTAACATCTTCTTTCTGAACATCATCATCTTTATAATCTTTGATATCTTCAACACTCTTCTTATAAGCCTCTGTAACAGCTTCATACAATTCTTTCATATTAACATAATCCAACTTGTTCAATCCAATATATCCTCGAACTTTTAAATAAGCCATCATTATATTCCTTTATTTAGCAAGATTTGGTCTTCTTGGTAGAGAAGAAATAGGAATAGGTGACTCTAATACTTCATCAGCTTCAACATTCAATTCCTCTTGCAATTTATTAGCTTCTTCTCTATTATGAGCTTCTTCAATTTCCTTAACTTCTCTATCTTTAGCATTCAATTCAGCTTGAATCTTTCTAGCTGCTTCCTCATTCATAGCAACTTGAGCAGCTCTTATCTGTGCTAAAGTAGGTTTCTTTTTCTTCTTTGTCTCTACCAACTTGCCTTTTCCTTTATCTTTTGGATCAATAACATGTTGAAAAGCTCTTGGTTGTTCTTCTGTAACTCCTGGAATGCTAACACCCCTTGGCTTTGATAAATCATGCAAAATCTCAGCAATAGTTTCATCATCACTTGCTGTATGTATAGGTTTAGGTGTATCAGCTTCCTTTTCTGGTATAAATGTTGAAGGACCAGCTTCTTCTTCATGTATAATAGTTGAAGGACTAGCTTCCTCCTCAAAATCTAATACCCTTGGAGTAATCAATTCCTGCCTGTAGGTTCCTTGTTGAAAAGCAGTACCTTGATCTTCAGTACCTTGATCATCAGTACTTTGAACCTTAATCCTTTCTTCCTCAGTACTTTCAATGTTGACTTGTTCTTCAGTACCTTGAGGTTCATTCTCCTTTTCTTCATGAAATTCAGCATCTTCTTTCAAATTCTCTTCTTCTAAATTCCTCCCCAATTGGACAGAAGAATGTTGTTTAACCTTTTAGCCTTTGGTGGTCTTCTTCAAATGCCTTCGCTTCTTCTTTTTAGCTTTGACCCGTAACCGGTGATGTGTAACCAATGGCCATACAAAGTTCTTTAATCTTCTAAACTTAAGCTTCAACTTCTTAATCTGAGTAGCCTGTTTATCAAAAGATTTATGCAATCTGACCATCGCCCTTGTCAGAGTATAATTATCTAACACTAATCCTTCAGGTGGTATAGGAACAGTATCTCCTCCAGAAGATGATGAGAATATAGGAACATCTTGAGCTGGTGATGCCATAGGAGGAGTAGTATGGTGGGATGAGGTGGGAGAAACTTTAGTACCTTCATTAACATCAGAATCGTGCGAAGCAGTACCTTGTGTTGAAGTTTCTTGAGACGCAGCACGTTGAGAAGTAGTACCTTCAGAAGCAGTACCTTCTCTGTCATCACTAGCTGCAGCCTCATCTCTAAGAGCTTGAACAATCTCCATCATTGAAGTAGTCAGGGGAGTGTCCCTGCCAGTGAATAAATCACTCTTCCTTGCCATAAATGTAAAGATCTTGGCTGGTTGCACCACAACAGGTAGTAGATCAGTAGGCTTAAGTATATCAGCAAGTTGTTTGTTCAGAAACACTTGAATAAACCTTGGATACATCAACCATCTTGAACCATGAGAGATGTGTGAGAGCATTCCATCTAGAATCAGCCTTGAAAAGTTGAACATTCGATCTGTAGCTAATACCACTATAGCAGATGCTATGTTAGACCCAAATTGCTCCCATGATGTACTTTTAGCACTAATACAATGAAGTAGTACATGAACCAAATACTTCCATTGAGGACAAAATAAGGGTTTCCTGAGTGTTTGTTCAGTTAAGGACCCTTCATAACCAATGTTGCTAAATGTATCCCAAATCAGTTGCTTATTAAAATGAACAACCCCTTCTTCATCATCAAATAATAAGTCTTCACGAATAGAGGCTTCAGTAACTTTCACAGTTCTCCCAGCAACTGTTGCTTGAATATATGAATCATCATTCTCCATATGAACCCTAGCAGTTGCCCAAAATTGTTGAATCCAGGGCTTAATCATATCCGGTTCTACTAAAAGTGCATAGCTAATCGGCGAGCCAGTGAGAAAATCAATGATATCATGAAAGATCTCATTAGCTTCAGTCTTTTCTAAATTCGCCACCGAAACTGTATTACGATTTGCCATGTATGATATGTGTTCACAGAAAGTGATATAGTGAATAATATGGGTGAAAGAGATAGAAATATGGAAAAGATTATAAGATATCAATATGAGAGGGAAATTCAGAGAGTAGTTATATATAGGTGAGATTTAAAAAATCACAGCCCTTAATAACAAAGTTACCGTTAGTAGTAGTTACCCCTCAATATTACCGTTGGAACAGTACTTTGATACGACACGTGTGCAGTACTTCCAAAAAGCAGTACTTTCATAAAATCAAAAGACAATACTTTCCCATTCTCCTCTTTTCAATAGCAAATACAACAGATAAACATGAATATCCTCCCCTCAAACAATGCATATGACTATACTAAAACTAAATAGTCCTCCCCTTAAATGCAGCTCAGTAATTAATCATGCCAATGCTTACCACCAAGTGATTGAATCTTGAAACATCAAAGCCTTTGGTGAGTAAGTCAGCTACATTATCATCCGTGTGAACCTTGACCACATTAATAAGTCTGTGCTCATAACAATCTCTGATAAAGTGATGCCTAATTTGAATATGCTTGGTCTTGGAATGATAAACTGGATTCTTCACAATGCAAATGGTACTCTCATTATCAATATTGATAGGAGTATTATTGAAATTGAACCCATAGTCCAAGAGTTGATTCTGCATCCATAAAACTTATCCACAACAGCTTGCAGTAGCCACATATTCTGCTTCAGTAGAGGATGTTGCTGCAATAGTCTGTTTCTTGCATAGCCATGAGACTAATCTTCTTCCAAGATATTGGCATCCTCTAGTGGTTGATCTTCTATCATAATTGTCACCTGCATAATCACTATCTGAAAAAGCTTCCAAGTGAAAAGGTGAATCCTTTGGATACCACAACCCTAACTTAGGTTGTTGTTTCAAATAACTAAAAATTCTCTTTACTGCATTCAGATGAGAGACCTTTGGTGAGACTTGATATCTTGCACATAGACAAACAGCAAACATAATATCAGGCCTAGATGCAATGAGATACATAAGACATCCAGTCATGGATCTGTATAACTTGACTTCAACATGTTGTCCATCTTCATCTTTTCCTAGTGAGTTGATAGACTTGATAGGTGTAGTTACTGGCTTCATAGCATCAAAATTGAACTTCTTAAGTATGTCAGATACATACTTGTCTTGACTGATAAAAATACCCTCCTTTGACTGTTTAACTTGAAGTCCCAAAAAGAAAGTTAACTCACCCATTGAACTCATTTGAAATTCATTCTGCATCAGCTGCTCAAACTCCTTTACCATGGACTGTTTGGTAGCTCCAAATATGATATCATCAACATACACTTGAACTAACATGATATCCTTCTTGTCTCTCTTGATAAACAAAGTCTTGTCAATTGCTCCTCTCCTGTAACCATGTTTCAATAAGAAGGTAGAGAGCCTCTCATACCAAGCTCTAGGAGCTTGATGAAGGCCATAAAGAGCCTTAACCACCTTGTAGACTTTGTTAGGATGTGTAGGATCTTCAAAACCAGGAGGCTGTTTGACATATACCTCCTCTGTAATCTTGCCATATAAAAAGGCACTCTTGACATCCATTTGATAAACCTGAAATCCCATATAGGATGCAAAAGCAAGAAAGATTCGAATTGCTTCAATCCTTGCTACAGGGGCAAATACTTCATCATAATCCACCCCTTCTTCTTGTCTGTAGCCTTGTGCAACTAACCTTGCCTTGTTCTTGATGACATTCCCTCTTTCATCTCTCTTGACTCTGAACACCCATCTTGTACAAATGACCTTCTTACCATTAGGAAGATCACATAATACCCAAACTTCTTGAAGTCTAAATTGTAGCAGTTCTTCTTGCATAGCTTCAACCCAACTTTCTTTAGTCAATGCTTGAGCAATACTCTTGGGTTCCTCTTGAGAGATAAAGCAAGTAAACAGGCATGTTTGATGGTCTTTATGATTCATCCTGTTTTGTTTATAGAAAAAGCTAAGTAAAGCATTATGAGGTTTAGTAAAACTCTTAGCTTTGTGTCTTGTCATCACTCCAGAAGTAGAAGGACCAGTGATTTGATCAATAGGATGATTCTTATGAATTCTTAAGTTTGGAGACTGTGGAACTCCATAAGTATCATCCAAATTAGTGAAATCAGCATCTTCATTGGAATTTGAGAAAATACCTTCATCTTTAAACTCATCATCAGTATCTTCTAATCCAGGCATAGTAGGATCATCCAAATCATCCAAAGTGCTGTCAACAGGTGCAGCAGTACTTTGATCAAAAGTACTGTCAACCAAAGTACTGTGAGTGAATTCTGCATTCTTTGTCTTTTTCTTTGCTTCCTCATAAGCTCTCCTTTGTTCATCATCGTAAGAATGTGCTAAAACATCTTGTAAAAGCATCTGATTTAGTTCATCTTGAATAGATTGATCTTCAGCAGACAATGAGGATTTTGGTGCATCAGTACTTTTCTTTGGTTCAACAGATATTGGTTCTTCATCAGGAACAACATCAGGTCTAATATAGACTCCATGAACAACATACTGTAAATCTTCTCCATCGTGTACAGGTTGATTTTCTTCTCTAACAAGTACATAGTTCATAGAAGGAGTCAAAACTTCAAGATCAAACATCGAATCAGGACTTTTACCCTTCTGATTGTCTTGATCTTCTAAAAATTCAACATGAAGACAATCTTGAACCTTCTTAGTGACTCTGTTGTACACTCTAAAGCCTTTACTGTTGGTGCAGAACCCTAATAGATATCCTTCTTCTGACTTGCCATCAAATTTGCCCAAATTATCAATAGTATTTAGAATAGTGAGAGGACATCCAAAAGGCTTCAGAAATCGTATGTTGGGTTTAATTCCCATCAGCAACTCATAAGGTGTCTTCATCTGAGGTTTTGTGACTGATACTCTGTTAAGCACATAGCAAGCAGTACTTACAGCTTCAGCCCAGAATTGAATAGGTAAAAGTGAATCTGCAAGCATAGTTCTGGCTGCTTCAATCAAAGTCCTATTCTTTCTCTCTGCAACACCATTCTGTTGTGGTGTTCTTGCAATGCTGAACTCCCTCTTGATCCCTTTGTTGGCACAAAACGCATCCATAAGCTTGTTCTTAAATTCAGTTCCATTATCACATCTAATACCTCTAACCTTGAGTGTCAGTTGGTTTTCAAGTGCTATGATAAGATTATGGATAGCATCAGAAGTATCATCTTTAAATCCTAAGAAAAATACCTAACTGAATCTACTGCAATCATCTGTCACCACTAAGCAGTACTTCTTCTTGTTCAAACTTGTAACAGATACAGGACCAAATAGATCCACATGTAACAGCCCCAATGGTTCTCTAACAGTCCTTTCCTCAAGCTTCTTGCATGAAGCTTTATGTTGTTTACCCTTCTTACATGCCAAACAGGAGTGATCATTCTTGTAAGACTTTGAAGGTAAACCTCTAACTAAATTTCCTTTAACCAGTTTGTTGATATTCTTGAAATTTACATGGCCCAATCTTCTATGCCACTGATGTGCTTCTTCAGATGTTGCTTTTGCCACTAAACATGTAGCTCTACCAGAAGAGTGAAGACTCTTCATATCTAGACTGTACACATCATTGGTTCTTGGTACCCTAAGTACTACCAAGCTATCATCAACAGGTTTGAATTCAGGGGAAAGGATGAGACATTCTGTGTCAGTGAATAACACAGGATGCTTTTTATCACAGATTTGAGAGACTGATAATAAGTTGAACTTGAGCTCCTTCACATATCGAACATTCTCAAAATCTATGCTCCCTGTCTTGATGGTTCCTTTTCCAGTTATTCTTCCTCCATTGGGATCATTCCCAAATGCAACTCTTCCGCCACAAATAGATCTAAAATCTGACAGAATCTCCTTGTCTCCTGTCATGCTTCCAGAGCAACCACTATCTACAATAAGATGATCTTTAAGCTCCTTCTCTGGGTTGCCCTGCACAAAGATAGAAAAGTTAGTGTCTTTTAGGAACCCAAGCCATTACTGACTTGTGTTCCCCTTGTGGAGTAACATACTCAAATTCTTTGAGTATGTAATCTTCATAGTTTTTGTAGACAGAATCAAGCATTATCTTTGGTTTTAAAACTTGTGGTGAATTTTCAGCAAAACTTTCTTTTTCAACAAAAATCTCCTTTTCTTTTACCACAAAATCATCTTTATTAAAAATATCTGTTTCACCAGTACTTGTTGAAAGTACTGTTTATTCATCATCAGTACTTTCCTTCTTAACCCATTTAGTTTTAACTTCTGGTGTAGTGTCCCTTGATCTAGCTACTCTTCTGGAATTTTAACTCCTTCTAGATTGATAGTAATTAGGTCTCCTAGGACTCCTATTCCAAGAAGTGTTTGGTGAATACTGAGCAGTACTTTGAGAAAATACTGTATTTTGCTTAACAGTACCTTGGAAAGTGTTTGAAGGTACTGGAGGTTTTGAAAAGGGTCTTCTCTGATGAGGGTGCCTATAGTCTTGTGAGAAGTTTCTATGGTTAAACCTATTTGAATGGTTCCAAGCTGGTCGACTCTCTTTTGGTTTTTGGTTGACAGGTCTGTTCTTAGGGAACTTACTTAGGTATTCTGAATGTAAGTCACAGTCCTTAATCAAATGATCAGGACTAAAACAAACAAAACAGAGTTTTTGTTCTGTAATTCCAAAATTTCTTCTTCTATGTGTATTACCAAACCTATCCTGATTTCTAGGTGAATGATTAAAACTGTTTTGACCAAAATTATCCCAAAAAGGTTTAGTATGATTGTGAAAAGGTTTTCTTAAAGGTACTGCTGAAGGTGTAGCAGTACTTTGAGGTGTAGCAGTACTTTGAGGTGTAGCAGTACTTTGAGGTGAAAGTACTGCTTGACTTTTAGCATCATCTACCTTAGGTGTCTCAATTGTTTCCTGTTGGGTTTCAGACCTAGATTGACCAATAAGCTTCTTTCAAAATTCTAGGTTTTCTACTCCAAAACGAGAAACATCAGGTCTTATGGGTTGATGACTACCAGTGGGATGTGGAACAACATGATAACCCTTGTCTTTGTTATATTCTGGAGGTGGTTCACTAAATGATTCCTCATTACTAGATGTGTCAACATAGTTAATAAGCTCATCATCGCTAGTGGTTATATCCTCAAAATCAAGGTCATCCTTATCACTAGGTGGGTTTTCATCTACATTACTGAAATCCATACCAAAACCTATACCAGTCCTATTGTAAGCCCTTCTTTGTTTTTGAACATAAGAAACATGAGAAAGACCAGATTCTTTCCAGGCATCAAACTTAGCTAACAAGTCATCTCTTTCCTTAGTCAGTTTCTCAATTTTAGAAATCTTACAATTTAACTTCCATTCACTTAATTTTAACTGATAATCCTGTTGTTCATACTTTTCTGCCCATGCCATTTCATTATTTTCATGTGTTATAATTTTAGCTTCCATAGACTCTAAAGTTATTTGATAACCTGCTACCTCAGACCTAGCTTTTATACAATTATCTCTTTCAATCACATAACTATTAAGAACTTTTTGATAAAAGTCATGACAGTTTGAGCATACCTCAGAGATAGGGGATGAGCTTGTTGAAGTAGCCATCATAGCAAGTAGAACATGCTCATCTTCACTCTCCATGCTTCAGTCAAAGCTTCCAAAACCATCTTTAGACTCCATAACAGCATGTCCAGGTTCCTCATCGAAAGCTGTGCTACAGTCAAACTCTTCCACAGAATCCTCCACAGCTACCATACAGTAGGTTACTGGTTCATCATCAAAATCAACACTCCAGTCAACCTCTGATAAATTCTCTTGAGCAACCAAAGCTTTTGTTTCTGTAATAGGAATTTCTTTCAACTCTAGCTTTGGTTTCTCAGTCATCTTGTTTGCTTGATATTTAGCAAACCTACATTCCCTTGCAAAATGTCCAGTCTTTTGACAATTGAAGCATTCAATCTTGGATTTGTCAAAAGCGATTCCCTGTTTTGGCTTGAAGTCAATGCCTCTTCCTGTCTTCTTCATAAACTTCTTTATCCTTGCAGTGATCATAGCAACTTGCCACCTGATATCAATTTCTTCAAGAGCATCCTCTTCAATTTGTGAGAGATCTTCTTCATAAGTGACAGGTAGAGAAGCTTGATGTGCAAAGAAGGAGCATACAACTTCATATGAGTGGATGGTTGGTGGGGCTTGATGAACAGTGGGGGTAGAATAGGAAGCAGTACTTTGATCGACAATACTTTGAGTAGGAGAAGTAGTACTTTTGGTGAAAGTACTGCCCCTCTTTTCAGATGATAAAAAGGCAATACTGTGAGATTTGGAACTGGTTTGGCCATTCATCTCATGCTCATACACCTTCAGATGATTGTAGAGATCATCAAAGTCCATAACATCCAAACCAGGTTGTCCTCTGATCATTGTAGCTATCACATGCCATGTCGATGGCAGACTCCTTAAGAACTTGAGATTAGCATCTTCAACTGAAACCTCTGCTTTGTATAGCTCCAACATGCTGAGAAGGTTTTGAAATCTGTCATAAGCAGGATCAAGGTTTTCTCTTTCTCCAACAGTGAATGTTTCAAACTGCTGCTTCAACAGATCTCTGTGCATCTTTTTGGAAGCATCATTTCCTCCAAACCTTGTCTTGAGAGCAGCCCAGAGTTGCTTTGCATCTTTAGCATCATGGAACTTGAGAAGATGACCATCTGGAATAGCAGACAAGAGAATGTTGAGTGCCTTCTTTTGATTCCTTAATGTTGCTGCTGGTAAGACTGCCTTAGGTGCTTTGGGTTGTCCAGGAATGTCAATAGGTTCTGGAACGACTTCATTACCATTGACAATTATATTCCACAGTGGTTGGTCTGTAATTGCAATGTACTGCCTCATCTTCATGCTCCATAGGGTCGTATTCTCCCTTCTTAATGACAGGTATCCTCATCGAGGTGATGGAAGGTGGTGGAACAACATCAGTCGACATCTTTAGGTTTTAGGGTTTCTTCTTAGTCAGAGTTTCCACACAAGCTCTGATACCACTTGTTGGATCGATGTACTCTAACCAAACTAACTTAAATAGCTTGTTAAGATTTAATAACCTCGGATAAATCCTAAGTTATTAACAATGAAACACTGAGTAATCTTTATTAAGTACGCGGAATTTACTTAACAAATCTAAGAAGAATATAACTTTAACTTTTATTAATAACTCTAAATCTGCTTGTTATGCAGATTGTTTAACAACTCTAAAACTCTAATAATAATCGTACTTTATAATTCTAAAACTCTTCTCTAAAACTCGTACTTCTAATGCCAATCTAGGGGTCCTTTTATAGGCTCAAGGATAACCCTAGTCGGTTTACAATTTGTATCCTTGTACGACAAGTAATCTAAACATAGAATAAACAAAGCTTTCCATAAACGAATATAACAGTTCTTTAGCTTTGCAGTACTTTGACTTCGACAGCAGTACTTTGACTTTCTCTTTAGCAGTACTTTGACTTTTCCAGTACTTTGTCAATCTTCAGTACTTTAACATTCTTCAGCACTTTCATATCCCAACAGATTGCTGCTCCAACATGCTGATCTGACCAGAGTTACGGCGTAACTCATTGTCATGGTTACGCCGTAACATGCCCCTTGCAGCAGAACTTCATATACACTACCAATTACGGCGTAATCCGATCTCAGTGGTTACGCCGTAGCTACACTCTTGCAGCGTATGCCAGGTTTTGCCTAGTTACGGCGTAACTCCTTATAAGAGTTACGACGGAACTATCCTCTGCATTACTTCTTTCATTTTAAACACAATAACCTTGTATTAGTATTTTAAATGAACTTTGTGGGTGTGTTCCCTGTAAACCCTCACGAGACTTCACTCGTCCACTTGGGACACCAAGTGGTTTAAAAGGCTTGTTGCATATGCTAAATGCAATCGTGATTCCTACGAAAGTGAGTTAGGTTTGTTTTTCATTTTTCATTTATTCTTTTTAGAATTATGCTTGTCGGTAGTGTGATTTCAGGGATTGAAGTTTGTTCGTGGATGCTTATACGAAGGCACGACTCTTTTTCGTGGGCCTTCTTTCTTTTTGGAGCAAATTTCAAGGAAGTTCTCGCTCTAATTCTAATTTTCTCTTCACCTTTATTTAACGCTTAGTACAAAAGGGACTTTGTACAATTCAAGTGGGGGGACGGGAGTAGAATTATCTCTTGAACTTTATTTTTCCCTCGTCTTTCTAGTTTATCTTGAAAAAATATGCCATTTTTAAAATTTTGACATGTTTTTCTTAACCTAACTAGATTAGACCTTAGCCGAGCAAATACAACCCTTGATATTATTTGGTGATATTAGCCTTATCCGTTTCCTATATTTTACCCAAAATCCACAAAATTATGAGTGTACCAGTAGCTTGTAAACTTTAGAACTTGGCCTTTGCATCATTTCGAGACCATAGACGAGGTATGTTGAGTTTGCTCGATGTATTTGGACTTTTCAGTTTAAGAAGGCAGTATTATAGGATTATCACCCAAATAACCTACCATTGTGTGTCTATCGATTAGTCACCGCGTGTGACAACTGGCAATTTAGGGAGTCTATTTTAGGTAACCGCATTACGTTAAACTAAACCGAGCTTTTGCCTTTACCATTATTTTATCGACCATGACTTGATTTTATATCGTTTATTGGTTTTTATGATTTATTTTATTATTGGATGAGTTATCATGTGAGTTTTAACTCTTTTTAATAGGCACTATTCGATTCGGCACTATAAAAGCCTAAAACGAGAAATAACGTAACTTTTAGACCGTAACTCAAAAATTCGCAAATAAATAGTTAAAACTCGTGGAAAAACATAAATAACGATAATAGAAAGTCGAATGAATGTCGTGGGACACTCGGAGGACAATATACGAGCTCGGGAATGGGTAAACGGGATAGTTTACGAAAACTGGCGACCCCGACCCCTCCTCTTTCTCCCTAGCCGGCGCCCCCTCCCCACTTTTTATTTATTTTGAGGTCCCTCCTTCCCAAGTATATATACCCCATCACTACCTCATTCATCTCTTTTATTTCTCTCACTAAAAACACACATACTCATCCCTTTCTCTCTCTAACATCTCTCTAGAAACCCTAACCCTAAAACCACCACCACCGCCGCCACTTTCCGGCCATATTCCGGCGAGTGACATCTCACCTCCACCACCATCTTGTAGATCTCTCTTTCCTCTTTCCATCCATATATAAAACTCTCACAAAAGCCTACATTAACACCTCCAAATCTTGAAATTAAGATTCGTGATTCTAGGGTTTTCATTAAAACTTATAGATCGGGTTGTAAAGGTAAATGGAACATGGGTCAAGCTTGTTTAAGCCTTGGTTAGCCACGTATGGCCTTTTTATGGCTCGTACATGGTCGACTTTTTAGGGGTTTTGGTGTAAACATGGGATTAAATCTAATTAACACTTAAATAAACATGTAGCTAGTGATTTGGTATCATGTGGTGTATCATATTATTGGGTTTAGTTTCATGTTTTTGATTAGGAATAGTTGATGGGTTTGATGTTTGGTTAATGATTGGAGGTTGATTGATTGTGTTTGGATGTTGTGGAAGTGATTTGGGAGATGTTTGGTCGTGGATATGGGGCGTACAAGCCACCAAACCCACGATGGGTTGTGGTTGGGTGGCGTACGTGACCCACATGGACCAAGGGTCCGAGTCGAGTCGTTGTGGTAGCTTATGGGTTGATGTTGTTGGTGTTTGGATGAGACGCGTGGAGCCGAAAAGCTTCTAGAGCTTGTTTGGTTCACGTGGTCTTAACCGTGACCGTGTCATGACCATTAGGGTCATAACATTGGTTTCGGGTATATTTGGTTGGTTGATTGGTTGGCGAGATTGATTTGGGTTGATTTGAGATTGAATTGCGTTAATGTGACTTTTATTTAGACTTGATATATAAATTGTCAACTTTGAACAACGTCGGTGTTACTTTGAATTTTTAGTCAATAGTTGACCCCGACAACGCCGTAACATGGACTTTAGTATAATTTGGACTATCGATTGATTAAAAGCCGAGAAGTCATGACTCGTGCTTGTGGACTCGAAACGAATAACGATATGAAACTAATATTGGAATTTGACGAAATGTATATATGAAAATGCTAATAAACTATGAAACATTAACAATAAAAAGGCTTTTATACCAAAAATATCGATAACAAGACTTATCTTGTTATTTACTATTTTAAATAGAAACTAACGACTAAAATGGAAATGTTTTATAACAAATAAGTAATTAATGTTTCGAGTACGCGTTTATCGAAATATGCCAATTATGGGCATTAAATACTAGTTTCAAGTATTTATTTACTTACGTTGTGTGCATGGGTTACGGATAACCTAACATTAATAGTGTTGATCCACGTGGGTAGCGGACTTATTAGGTTGACGAACCTAATAAGAGACCGCTAGGTACGTAGGTTAACGTTATTAATGGGTGAATTATCCTTATAACTCGTTAGGATACGATCAGTTTATGGAATAATAAGCAACACGAATAAATAATTGAGTTTATCGAGTTGACGAATTCGATAAGGTTTACTATTTATTCCGAAACTTATTTGACTATGGAGCTTATTGCTTAGATGTCTCATCGTATTGCATTGAGTCGCATATTGGTTGTTTGAGTGCATTCATGGCATCATATTGAGTCAATACACCCACATGAGGATACCAAACACTAGGACTAAACGGTGAAACAAGACATTTTTGAAAATAACGAAAAGGAATACTTTGGGGTAGATAACGTTGATTTTGGGAGATATATATATTAAAATTGGTTTACATTAATAGGTTGTGCCGAGTCGATAGTTGCTGTGCCGTGATTAGCTGTTATCTTCTGCTAGTGTTTATTTGTGCGTTGCTTGCTTGAGGTGAGTTTCATAGCCCCACTTTTATCTATGTTTTTAACTATATTGGTGTGAGAATCATGCTACTATTTTCGGACCTTTAAAACTATTTTGATTTGCTTATGTGCTTGACTGTTTAGATAGATGTGGTAGCTGTTGCCTTAGCCTAGGGTAGCAATCAAATTGCTATAACACGTTGCCTAGCTAAGAGTAGACTTCTACCTCGACCTAGTCCAGGGTTGGCAATCATTCTAGACTTTGCTACGGCTGTGCTGGCTAGTGTCGCTAGGGGCCCGTTGTGATATCGGATATGATATTTGTTTGTGTATCTATCTTAAGTCTCGCATAGCAAATTAACTCCTACAGGTCTACTACTTTTACTTGAATATAAACCTATGAACTCACCAGCGTTAGCTGACCTTTTAGCATGCTTTCTCAGGTAATTAAGTGATGTTTGGAGTACGTGTTCTGTGGAAGCTTGGCAAGGAGGCATGGTCAAGGATCATAATCGACTCTGATAATTTATGGGGACCTATTTTTATTAAATCATGTTTGGGCCTAATATTTACACTTTGGGATTAATGTTTTGAATATTTAAATTTGGGATTGGTTTCGAATGTTAAATGACTATCTTGTTTGCTATACTTGTGTGAGATACCAATCCAGTCGTAACGCCCAGAAAACTTGATTAAGTCTTCCGCTGTACTGAGATTTGGGAGTGTTACACCTCGACTTCTCGACCCCCATGTGAAACCCTTTTGTTGCACTCACCTTTAGTGCAAGATACCCATAGATACACCCATCTGAGCCATTCCTTTCATTTTGTTAACCCAATATATTGTTTCGTTACACCTATACACCTTAGCCTACCCTGTAGTCTTTATTTGTGATTGGGAAGTCATCATTTGCCTAAGTTCAAGGTTCAAGTGGAAAGGTTTAGGAATCACGCTTTCGCCGACGACATTATCTTAAAGATCATTGAAGACCCCCGAATTCCCATTGTTCATCTCAAGTGGGGTGATGTTATGTTTATGTTGAAAAAAAAAATAGTTATGTTATTGTAAAGTGCGATGTTATAAGCACTATGTTATGAGCTTTATATGGATTTAGTATCGAGGAGGCCACCTCGGTCACATGTGAAGATTAGAGTTGGTTATTGCGCCAAAACAGTTGAAGGAAAGGTAGTGTCCCCATCATGACGTCCTCTAATGACACATCTACCTAGTATTTCATGATCCGGTTTCTTAACTTCAAAGCTTGAACTTTGGGCGGACGGTAAGTGGTGATGACTTGGTTATAGATTTAGACTATCTGCTTGATTTTTATTTTACACCATTTATATATCCCATGTCTTATCCTACCCTTTAGTCTTGAAGCATGTCTAGGTGATGCAGCGAGCAATCTTTGGTGTCTTGGCCATGGATTTGGTCATGTATCATTGATTTTGTCCACTTCGCCGTGACATGTTAGTAATGACAAATCACCCTTAACCCGTGTCGTGTCTACCCATATTGCCTTCAAGAATTTTGCTGTCCTTAACTCTAGTGGTGGAGATTTGTGTAACCGCCAAGCTTATGATAGAATACATGCTATGAATGTGCGATTGAGTGATCACCCCGAAATTGACACTTAGAATAGTTGATAGATTTTAGTGTTTCATTTCCATTTCGTGAGGTGTTCGGCTTTGTTTTATTCTAGCATAAGGGATTTGTAAACTCATATTTTCCAGGTAATGGGAGATATCTTTTTAGGAATCTATCTAATAAGGTCTACTTGAGGGCAAGTAGAGTTCAAGTGGGGGGATATTTGATAACATCAAATTATCCTGAATATTAAGTGTCAATTTCCCCCGATAATGCTTGTAATTTATATCATTTATATGGATTTACGCTTGTTTTCCATTATATTCCACTTTCAGGTAAATTACGAGCATTGAAGATTTATCATAGTATGCTCACTTTGAAGAAGTTACGGCGTAAATCCTCTCTCACATTACGCCGTAACTAAAGCGTGACTCAGAAAGCCAACTTATCAGAAGATTACGGCGTAACTCTCCCAAAAGATTACGACGTAACTATATTAGGTCAAATGAGGTTCCGCGCCTCTGATAATTACGCCATAACTCGTGCATAAACTACGGCATAACCAAGAATTATTGAAGATACGACGTAACCCCTTCTAAGGTTACGCCGTAACCAGCATATATAGTGAAATTTACGAATAATTAGATGATTACGGCGTAACTATTTTATTAGTTACGCTGTAACCAAGATCTGGCCTATAAATACCCCACGATTTCCAGCATTTCAAATCATCCCATTTCACATACAACAACCAAAGAACGTGGGAAGAAGCCAAAGGCAGGTCTAGAGGAGCATACAGAGCTATCTCCAAGGGAGAAATCACTCCCCTATGATAAGCATTAGCTTTTTATCTTTTCTTTACTTTCGATTCATGTATTTCGTAATATTAAACATTGAATTGATTTGTATGGTTAATATGAGCGGCTAAGCACCTCTTGGTGCTGGCCTAGTTATGATTCCTTAATTGTTTTGTTTGCGTTTATATTACTTCCGTATAATTATTTCTAAGTGTGTGCATGCATAGTTTATTGGTAGCTACCCTTGGTTCGGTAGTTTTGAATGGTGGTAGAGGCTAGTTGCTTAGGAGATATGACCAACTGACCCTAAGTGAGTAGACTAAGACGGGAAGGGTAAGATATGACCAACTGACGACCCTTTCTACTTGTGCGATTTGACCAACTGATCACCTACCGTTTGGATGAACTTAAGAATTAGGGGGTGAGCGTTTAAGATGCTAGCGCCCGGGCACTCACTATTATAAATCTAGCATGTAGCGGAACTTAATGACTCAGCTTAGGGGACCAGGAACAACTGCACTTATGAGGGGACACCTGACTTCTCCAGTGGTGGCATCTTTGCTGATAGGTTAGGGCGAACTGACCAAATCTTGTCTTCTCGACTTTGACCCCACCTAAAGTAATTGGAAGTAATTAGATGTAGACATTACTAGCTAGGATGAATAACTAGGTTAGCACTACTCTCCTCTATTGATCGCATCCTTTGCCTTTATTTGCTTTAGTAGTTAATTAATTAAATCATATTAAAATATGTGACACCTAGACTTAGTATTAATCCAACACACATAGCTCTTGGGACGACCTCGGGTTTACCAAATACTACACTACACACGACCGGGTACACTGCCCGTTAGTGCATTAGGGTAGACCATAGGTATAACGAGACATTATAAATATTAAAACCTGGTCAGTAAAACCTGCATCAGTTGGCCTGAGCCACTATTATGCTTTGGGTGAGGATGTGTACCCTGAGTTTCTTCATGATGACCAAACGGGGTAAGTTTTGTTTTTTTGTTTTTTTATTACACATATATTCGTATTCTGATATGTCCTCTTTACTGTAAAGTGATGAGTTGGCCCAAGTATATTCAGTCTTCGGAACCTCTAAAGGCTACGATGACTATGCGTCTTCGTCAAGAGGGGGAGACTAGCATTATGGAGATTGTTGTTCGCCGTACAGTGCCGCTTATCCCCATTGCTCCTCCCCGTTCTGAGGATGAGCTGGAGGCTGAAGTTAACATTCTTTTTGAGCTAGAAGGTGCTAGTGTTAATATTAGGGGTGGATTAGCTATTGAGGCTACGGATTCTGATGCTGACCCTGCTACTTCTGGTCCTTCGTTGAAAAGAAAGCAGGGTTCTTTAATGAGTGTCCCGAAATCTTCTAGTCCTGCTAAGAGGTTTCGTCTTGACTTTCTACCGGGTCCGTCTACCAGTGGCGTTCCTGCTGGTGGCTTTCAGGCTTTATTCGCTAGTAGTGTCTTGGAGGTTGAGTTAGGTTATACGGCCCCCCACACTGGGCCTTTCGTTAGCTCTTCTATCTCACCTACTCCTGAGCGCGAGGTTGAGTTTTATGTCGGCTCCTCCATCAGGCGTGAGCCCTTTATTGGTCCTCCTCAAAGGTTGGTTATTTCCTCTGATTCTTCTTCTGATTCTAGTACCTCTGCTGTTGTGGCTGAGGTTACCTCTTGTACCAGGTCCAGAATTTTTTTGGGTGTTATTACTACCACCGTTGTTGCAACTGTCTCAGCTGCTGTTCCAGTATTGAAGAATGTTTCTCCTTTCTTTAGTTCGCCCTTTGGTGGAGGGGCCGATCAGAATGTTGAAGATCTTGCTAGTCCTTCCGCTAGTCAACCTTTGGCTAGTGATGCTCGGATTGCTATTGGGTTTGATCTTCTGCGGTCACAGGAGCGTTATCTTTCGGATTGGAAAGTGTCCAATGGATCTTTTCTTAACAATCCCTTAGACTGTCGCGAAGCTGTTGATGGGGTTGCCCCTCCTAGGCCTTTTTCTTCACTTCGCGAGATGAGTCATGATCAATTGCTTTCAGGTTTTGACGTCCTGTCAGCTCGTCACTTGTGCTTTGGTTCTTAGGTGCGGATGCGTGCGGAGCGCTATTTGCAAGAGAAGGAGAGGTTATCTACCAGGTGTGGTCTCCAAGTTGACATGATTCATAGGATGGAGTCCCAGTTGGCACGGGCTGAATCTGAAACTTTTGAGATGCTATCTCTTCGTGGCCAGGTATCATCTTTAGGAGCAGCTGGTAAAGAAAAAGAGGTATTGCGTGCCAGAAATAAAGAGCTTGAGTCTTCCGTTTCTGGCAAAGATATCGAGCTTGAGCCATTACGGTGTGCAAAATCTTCTCTTGCATTTCGCAACGCTGAACTTGTTAAGTGATGAGTGTCTAAATACTCATCATTTTTGTACCAATTAAACTGCAAAAACATCTGAAAACACTCAGAAATGCATCAAAATGATAAAAATATCACAAATAAGTGTTTTATGTGTTTTAAATGCAAAAATATCAAAATCTGGTGAAAAATGTATAAAGTTTGCATAATTGGCAGTTTTAGTCCCCCAAGTTTCAAAAGTTGTCAAAAACAGTCCCTGGTAAATCTAAATAAAGAAAAATGTTATTCAAGGTCCCTGAAATATTCTAAATTGTCAAAAATGGTCCTCGAATAAATCTTTTGTTAAATGGCAGAAAAGGTCCCTGAACTTTCATAAAATGTCAAGTTTGGTCCCTGGAAAATTGGAAATGTCAAAACTGGTCCTTGTACTTTTGGAGATTGTCACTTTTAGCCCTTGGAACAACTTTGCATAATTGACAGGATTGGTCCTTGTATATTTCAGAATTTCACATTAGGTCCTTGTCATTAATACTCTTTAAACCTTGGTCCCTTGTCAAATCCCATGTGACCCCTGCCATGTACACCATTTTGACCCCCTGTCACTCCTGTTTTGGACTGCCCAGGTCAAACCCCAGTCAAACTCTCATTTCCCACCATACACTGTGTTTCCTTCTTCCCCACTGGACCAATTGCCTGCAACCCACTCTCCCATCACCTCAGCCCCCCTTATCTCTTCCACATCAACCCCCTCATCATCACACCTCTCACCCCCCTAGTTGCAGTCTAAAGGTCAACAGAGGTCAAAATACATGTTTCCCGCCAAAACCATAAAATGGCCAAAATGCTTAAAACTCTCCCATTGGTCAAAAGAAGTGGTGGGATTTGATCTGAAGGACACGTGGAAGCAAATGGAAGTATAAAAGAGGGAAGAGGAAGCAAGAGAGAGTAGTAGTTAGTTTTTAAAATTCCTTTGTATGTCGTTTTTATGTAGTTAGCTTAATTAATATTTTAAGATGTAAAATTTAAGCTTCAATGTAATAAACATATGCCACTCAATCTTTATAAACTCATTTCAAGTACTAATTTAAGGTTTTACTTCAGTTTCAAAATCTCAGGTTTACTGTTGAAAAATTAAGTTTCAAAGTCTTGTGATAAAGCTTCTAATAGCTTAACTCTAAGCTCAAACATGTTTATTTGAGCTTATTATAGCTTTTGACAAGCTTTGGGAACAGTTTCAAGCAATTTTGGTACATGGTCAACAAAAGTCAACCAAGAGGAAATTTTGGTTAAGCAGTGTTGGATTTGGATTTATGTAATGCTAAGCTTGGATTTGGGTTAGAAATAGTTGATTTGGTTCTGTTATGATGATAAAACTCAGCTGGACTTCTTGTAAGTTTTTGGCTCAAATCTGTCATATTATGCACTCCTTTTTATGGTCATTTTAGATGGTGTTGTATGCTTGATCTGATCTTATTGTAGTTTTAAGATCTTAGTTTTCTGCTCATTTCATTGTCTGCTTCAGTAGTTATAGGATTAGAGTGATTAAGTTGTTTGTTAGAGTTACTAAAGGGGTGTTTGGATTGATCTTGAAATCTGAGCTAGAGGATTGTGGAGTGGATAAGCTTATTTGTTTTAGGTACATTTAGGTTAATTAGAGTTATATCTGTCAACACTTTGCACCTTAGAACTGTTATAGTCAAAATCTCAATGAATCTGCCCTAAGAGCTTTACTGTTGAATTTTTAGAAAATCCAAGTCTTGTTTTGTATTCAAAATTCTTAGAACTAGCTTGCATCAGTGTTGTTTTATCATTAAATAGCATAATCAATCCATTAATCTAGGTCCAAAGTTCATAATAGTCAACATTCCATTTCTGTCTCAAAAAGTCAAAATGCAAAATCTCAGTTTGAGCCCATCTAGGAAGATTTTTCATGAGCTCATTTCTGAATCATTTTCAATGTAACTTGTGGTTTTAGAAAGTGCTACTGGTCTAGTTTCTTATGTCTATTTTAGTGGAATTTTGTAATTTTTTCTAAAAGCTCAAAAGAGCTTATCAATAGGATGTCAAATCCCCTGTGCAGGGCATCAAGTCTGCACAGGGTTTATGGAGCTTTTGCAGAGCTTGTACAGGGCTCACTTGAGCTCCTCTAGGTCTGATTCTTGGTTTAAACACTCTCACCCAGGTCTAGTCTAAGTTCCAATTTATGTTTTCCTGTTTCCAGCTTATTTGAGTGCTTATTTCTTTGTCCAAAGTTGCCCCCCCCCAGAACCTGTTTTAGCAAATTGCTCAATTTCCTCAAATCTTGGTATTTTGCATTCCTGTGTTTTTGGCTTGTTGTTTTCTGTTGAATGTTAGCTCTTTTAGCTTATTGTTGCCTCTGTACCAGTTTGGTACCCCTTTGGTGTGGTTTTGGCTTATCCAAGTGCTTATTTATAAGCACTTGGCACATCAGTTTCATATTCCTCCTAACAAGCCCCTGTTTTTCCATTTTTCCTAGCTTCCTAATATTATTTTAGACTTTTCCTGAAATTTTCAGATTTTTCCAAGCTTATTTGCTATTTTTCTTAATTTAAATTAGTTTTTAAGCACTTTTAATTAGCTTTAAATACAAAAAATTCAGAAAAGGTTCAAAAAAATAATTTTTCAATTTTATTAAGTTTAGATAAATATAAAAAGCCAAAAAAATATTTTTCTAGATTTTTCTTAGTTAAATTTGTATTTTTATGTCATTTAATTAGTTTTTAATAGTTTAAAATTCCTAGAAAATAGAAAAATAATCAGAAAAATACAAAAATAGTTTTGAAAATTCTATTTTGATATTTTAGATTTTTATAAGTCTTAATTTTATTTTTCTAACCTTATTTCCTATTTTCTTGTATTTTAGGTAATTATTTAATAGTTAAAATAGTTTTTAATTAATAATAAATAGATAAATAGTTATAAAAATAATTTTCTTTTTCTATAAATTTTCTTTTATCATTAGGTTTGTAAAAATGTCATTTTCATATTTTTAGGATTTATATTGTGTAAGTTTCACGTTTTTATTTGTACGTCACGTAGTTTTTAATTTCAGTTTTATAAAAACATAAAAACAAAAACATCATTTTAAATATAGTGATAGCGTTTATTTAATAGATTTTATCTTTTTAATTTCCTTTAATTTGCATTTAAGCCGTTGTAATTTGTTGGCTTTTCCTGTAGTTATAATATCCTTCAAATCTCCTTTCCCGTTCAAATCTCTCGATCACTTTACGTTTGACTATTCTCGCACAGCTCGTTGGGACTTAACGACCTGGGGAAACACTATACTCTCCTGATCTTCATTGCATTGGTGTTTAAACTGTTTTAAGTTTCTTACGGCTGGTCATTCACAAGTGGTCAGCTTGCGTGAGAAAACTTGACGGTTTAGCACGAATCAAATTTTGGCGCCGCTGCCGGGGAGCAGTGCTAATAGTCTTACGTTTAGCAGATTAGTGATTTGACATCACTCCTTGTTTATACCATCTATAAAATCAAAAACCCAAAAAGATTTTCATTCTTTGTTTTTGCATCATGTTTTTCAAAAATACCAAAAATATTCCTCTTTACCCTCTTACCCTTTTGATTCTTCATTTCTTACCCTCTGTAAACCTTTGATTCTTTCTATGTCTTATCCTCACCCTCTTGGATGTCAATGGTGTGGTGGTCCTTATAATGGTGGCAATTGCCCCAGTTGTAGCATGGTGGAATCAGGAAACGGGTCTGTCTATAACCAGGATCCCTATTCCTACCATAACACAACTGATTCATTCCATCAGCTACCACACTGTGAGACTCAGCAGTTTTACTGTTGTGAGTACTGTGGTGGTTC
Source organism: Chrysanthemum seticuspe (assembly GCA_019973895.1). Taxonomy (NCBI): domain Eukaryota; kingdom Viridiplantae; phylum Streptophyta; class Magnoliopsida; order Asterales; family Asteraceae; genus Chrysanthemum; species Chrysanthemum seticuspe. The sequence goes on along the minus strand of BPTQ01000003.1, from coordinate 96,419,441 downwards.
ACACTACAGTTCTGATTGTCAATCGGGAAACACGCTTGTCTATGAGCAGGTTCCTGATAACAATTATGACTACAACACATATGACTCACAACCACATCAGTTTTACTGTTGTGAGTATTGTGGAGGTCCTCACTCTAGCTCTGATTGTCAAACAAGGAATCCATTTCCTTGTAACAATTACGACTCTTCATATCATGACCAACCTCTACAATACCAAGTAAATCAGGCACTACCTCAGCCTGAGCCACTTCCTCAAAATCTTCTCCTTGATCTTTTGGATTTAGTGAAAGATTTGAAGGAATGTAAACATCCCCAAGATAATCCAAATGAAAAATCCATGGAAGTTTTGTTAGCTGAAGAACGGACTGCTAAATTAGATTCCCAGATTGCCTTTGAAAAATCTATTAGGGAATCAATTGCAAAAGAAAAAGCAGCCAAATCTAGCTCTCGATTCCGTTTCATTCCTGATGACGATGATGATGAAGTTACCCTTGATATTAGTCAACTTTGTACAAATTCATCAAGTTCATCAGTTGAAATTCCTTCCATGAAAAATCAGGGAGAAAAGACTATGATGGAATTACTAGCAGAAGAACAAATGGAAAGTATAAAACATATGTATGCTAGTCCTTCTAAACTCCCTCAGTCAGTTGATATCCCAGCAGTTGAGATTCCATCTCAAACAACTGCTATCACACCCGAAGCTCCCACTCACTCTCTGACCATGAGGGACGAGCATCTTGACACTGTTCCTGAAAAGGAATCGGACGAATTCATAAAGTCTAGTGTTGAGATCCTTGTCCCAATCCCGAGAGAGTCACAGGGAACTTCTGATCATATGTGTGATTCTCTTTCCCCTCTTGAGTGTTCAAAAGATCATTTTGAAACTTTCTCCGATGTTAGCGACGATTGTGCTTCTTATGGAGACATTGAGTATGTTGAGGCATCACTTCCACAGTCTGATCCTCTTCTTGAGGAGTTCACCGATGAACTCACTCACATCAGTCCACTTTCATCAGAAAGTGACGATGATCTCTTTGATTTCGAAGCCGATCTTGGAGAAACTAAAAATCTCCTATATAATGATCATCCACTCATTTCTTGTCCCATTTCCGACTCTTCCATTCCTTCTCTCACTCCAAATGAGGAAGATGACAACTTTTGGAAGGAGGTCGATGCTTTTCTTAGTGATGAGTCAATTCCAACAGGGATTGACAATACTTGCTATGATTCGGAGGGAGACATCCTCTTTCTTGAAAATCTGTTGATTGAAGAACCGTTTCCAGCTCTCCCTTCCGGAAATTTTGTTGCCAATCACCATACAAGCTTCAAGTCTAAGCTTAAAAATCTAACAAATGGTGATTTGCTCCTCACTAATGAAGAATGGGATTGCATTGTGATGCACATCTTTATTCCATTTTTCACAGATGGTGTGGTTTCTCGTTCCCTTTTCTCCTTTAGGAATGAGGACACTATTTTTGATCCCGGCATTTTCATTTATCATTTTTGAGCCGGGAATATATCTCATCGGTGTGGAACTTTCACGTACTTCAATTTTTATCCAAACATCTTGAATGAAAGTCCGATGGAGACTGTTTCTTCCACTTACTTCCCCATGAACAAATTAATTCGGGGTCGAGTCAAGCTAGCGACTCGGTAATCAAAAACAGTAGCATGCTACATGGGTTTTCACCCGTGTGTACCATCCTAGTGTGGGGGAGATGCCCCACATATTGTATATATATCTAAAAAATGAATGAAAATTGTAAATATTAAAAAAGAGAATAATTGTTGTGTTTCTACACTTAGCTAGTAATGTTATCTTTTTACGTTCTAAGTTTCGGCATAACAACCGGTACTTTGAATATTGAGGACAATATTCATTTCTAAGTGTGGGGGGGAAATTCTGGCGAATTTTGATCATAAATGTACCCTTTTAGTCCCTTTTTCCCCCAAAATGGCCAAATTTAAAATTTTTTTTTAGTGGAAGTACTATGTACTAAACACAACAAATGGTAATCAGTCCACCATGTCTAAACCACATAAGGATTGGCTAATCCAGGAGCAAACGGATCTTGGTAAAGATATCTCAAATCCGTTGACGGCTTACAATTTGCCCAAAATTGTATGGTATTCAGCTCACCATATCCTTAAAAGTGAAGAGTTGGCTAGCCCGCAAGTTTATGGCTTGTGGTAAAGGCAGTGGAAAAACCATAATTGGTAATCAGCTCACCAAAGATAATATTGATAATTTATCTAAGAGTTGGCTAGTCCAGAAGCAAACGGCTCCTGGTAAAGACAAATCAAATCCGTTGAAAGCTAGTGATTTGCTCAAAATCACATGGTTATCGGTGTACCATGGTTCTTACTTGAACTAAAACATTTGGCTACTCCAGAAGTAATGGCTTTTGGTAAAGAGATGAAATCCATTAATTTTTCTCAAAACATTGCTAGGGACTAGCAATATCTTAGTGTGGGGGATTGATGAGTGTCTAAATACTCATCATTTTTGTACCAATTAAACTGCAAAAACATCTGAAAACACTCAGAAATGCATCAAAATGATAAAAATATCACAAATAAGTGTTTTATGTGTTTTAAATGCAAAAATATCAAAATCTGGTGAAAAACGTATAAAGTTTGCATAATTGGCAGTTTTAGTCCCCCAAGTTTCAAAAGTTGTCAAAAACAGTCCCTGGTAAATCTAAATAAAGAAAAATGTTATTCAAGGTCCCTGAAATATTCTAAATTGTCAAAAATGGTCCTCGAATAAATCTTTTGTTAAATGGCAGAAAAGGTCCCTGAACTTTCATAAAATGTCAAGTTTGGTCCCTGGAAAATTGAAAATGTCAAAACTGGTCCTTGTACTTTTGGAGATTGTCACTTTTAGCCCTTGGAACAACTTTGCATAATTGACAGGATTGGTCCTTGTATATTTCAGAATTTCACATTAGGTCCTTGTCATTAATACTCTTTAAACCTTGGTCCCTTGTCAAATCCCATGTGACCCCTGCCATGTACACCATTTTGACCCCCTGTCACTCCTGTTTTGGACTGCCCAGGTCAAACCCCAGTCAAACTCTCATTTCCCACCATACACTGTGTTTCCTTCTTCCCCACTGGACCAATTGCCTGCAACCCACTCTCCCATCACCTTAGCCCCCTTATCTCTTCCACATCAACCCCCTCATCATCACACCTCTCACCCCCTAGTTGCAGTCTAAAGGTCAACAGAGGTCAAAATACATGTTTCCCGCCAAAACCATAAAATGGCCAAAATGCTTAAAACTCTCCCATTGGTCAAAAGAAGTGGTGGGATTTGATCTGAAGGACACGTGGAAGCAAATGGAAGTATAAAAGAGGGAAGAGGAAGCAAGAGAGAGTAGTAGTTAGTTTTTAAAATTCCTTTGTATGTCGTTTTTATGTAGTTAGCTTAATTAATGTTTTAAGATGTAAAATTTAAGCTTCAATGTAATAAACATATGCCACTCAATCTTTATAAACTCATTTCAAGTACTAATTTAAGGTTTTACTTCAGTTTCAAAATCTCAGGTTTACTGTTGAAAAATTAAGTTTCAAAGTCTTGTGATAAAGCTTCTAATAGCTTAACTCTAAGCTCAAACATGTTTATTTGAGCTTATTATAGCTTTTGACAAGCTTTGGGAACAGTTTCAAGCAATTTTGGTACATGGTCAACAAAAGTCAACCAAGAGGAAATTTTGGTTAAGCAGTGTTGGATTTGGATTTATGTAATGCTAAGCTTGGATTTGGGTTAGAAATAGTTGATTTGGTTCTGTTATGATGATAAAACTCAGCTGGACTTCTTGTAAGTTTTTGGCTCAAATCTGTCATATTATGCACTCCTTTTTATGGTCATTTTAGATGGTGTTGTATGCTTGATCTGATCTTATTGTAGTTTTAAGATCTTAGTTTTCTGCTCATTTCATTGTCTGCTTCAGTAGTTATAGGATTAGAGTGATTAAGTTGTTTGTTAGAGTTACTAAAGGGGTGTTTGGATTGAGCTTGAAATCTGAGCTAGAGGATTGTGGAGTGGATAAGCTTATTTGTTTTAGGTACATTTAGGTTAATTAGAGTTATATCTGTCAACACTTTGCACCTTAGAACTGTTATAGTCAAAATCTCAATGAATCTGCCCTAAGAGCTTTACTGTTGAATTTTTAGAAAATCCAAGTCTTGTTTTGTATTCAAAATTCTTAGAACTAGCTTGCATCAGTGTTGTTTTATCATTAAATAGCATAATCAATCCATTAATCTAGGTCCAAAGTTCATAATAGTCAACATTCCATTTCTGTCTCAAAAAGTCAAAATGCAAAATCTCAGTTTGAGCCCATCTAGGAAGATTTTTCATGAGCTCATTTCTGAATCATTTTCAATGTAACTTGTGGTTTTAGAAAGTGCTACTGGTCTAGTTTCTTATGTCTATTTTAGTGGAATTTTGTAATTTTTTCTAAAAGCTCAAAAGAGCTTATCAATAGGATGTCAAATCCCCTGTGCAGGGCATCAAGTCTGCACAGGGTTTATGGAGCTTTTGCAGAGCTTGTACAGGGCTCACTTGAGCTCCTCTAGGTCTGATTCTTGGTTTAAACACTCTCACCCAGGTCTAGTCTAAGTTCCAATTTATGTTTTCCTGTTTCCAGCTTATTTGAGTGCTTATTTCTTTGTCCAAAGTTGCCCCCCCAGAACCTGTTTTAGCAAATTGCTCAATTTCCTCAAATCTTGGTATTTTGCATTCCTGTGTTTTTGGCTTGTTGTTTTCTGTTGAATGTTAGCTCTTTTAGCTTATTGTTGCCTCTGTACCAGTTTGGTACCCCTTTGGTGTGGTTTTGGCTTATCCAAGTGCTTATTTATAAGCACTTGGCACATCAGTTTCATATTCCTCCTAACAAGCCCCTGTTTTTCCATTTTTCCTAGCTTCCTAATATTATTTTAGACTTTTCCTGAAATTTTCAGATTTTTCCAAGCTTATTTGCTATTTTTCTTAATTTAAATTAGTTTTTAAGCACTTTTAATTAGCTTTAAATACAAAAAATTCAGAAAAGGTTCAAAAAAATAAATTTTCAATTTTCTTAAGTTTAGATAAATATAAAAAGCCAAAAAAATATTTTTCTAACCTTATTTCATATTTTCTTGTATTTTAGGTAATTATTTAATAGTTAAAATAGTTTTTAATTAATAATAAATAGATAAATAGTTATAAAAATAATTTTATTTTTCTATAAATTTTCTTTTATCATTAGGTTTGTAAAAATGTCATTTTCATATTTTTAGGATTTATATTGTGTAAGTTTCACGTTTTTATTTGTACGTCACGTAGTTTTTAATTTCAGTTTTATAAAAACATAAAAACTAAAACATCATTTTAAATATAGTGATAGCGTTTATTTAATAGATTTTATCTTTTTAATTTCCTTTAATTTGCATTTAAGCCGTTGTAATTTGTTGGCTTTTCCTGTAGTTATAATATCCTTCAAATCTCCTTTCCCGTTCAAATCTCTCGATCACTTTACGTTTGACTATTCTCGCACAGCTCGTTGGGACTTAACGACCTGGGGAAACACTATACTCTCCTGATCTTCATTGCATTGGTGTTTAAACTGTTTTAAGTTTCTTACGGCTGGTCATTCACAAGTGGTCAGCTTGCGTGAGAAAACTTGACGGTTTAGCACGAATCATTAAGCAGGTTTTTCTTTTTTTTTTCTCTCTTCTTCTTCCTTCCGCCCTCCCCCCCATTTTTTTGTTATATTACTTACAGCGTTTGTTATTTTCAGATGTAAGTTTTGAAGGGTGAATGTTCGAACCTCCGCCCCCGTGCTTTGGAACTTGTTTGTTTAAGGGAGCTGTTTATGAAGGTTGTCCTTTATTTGGAGGAGAGGCTCCACCCGTGCTTGCTTGCTGCTATGGCGATTCGCCGTTGGTTGTTATCCAAAGGTTTTAAGCTTGTCGTGTCCATGTGCTGTCATTCGCAAGATTACCTTGATGCTTTGAGTGTGGCCATTAGCTGTGCTATTGACAAGGGGATGCAAGATGGGCTTGTCGTCGGGGCACTGTCATGGTGTGGCCTACATCTCTTTCCCGTGTTGAGGCCTTTAACCCTTCTGCTGAGGCTGACTATGAGAACGCTCTTCAAGTGCTCCGTGGTGTCCAATTCCCCTTGCTGTCCTCATTGGAGGCTCTTAAGGATTCTGCTGTTGAGGATGTTATGCATTTACTTTGACATAGGGTGTCCTTTGCTGACTCGTCCGCTATTAACCCTCAGTTTTACTTGGTGCAGCTGACCGTTCCTGTTGGGCATTCTGGGGGCCCTGCGGTAAGTGAGTCTCCTCTTTTCGCGTCGATCAAAGATTGATTCAATAGAGCGGTAAAGGGAAGGGAAGGTTCTCTGCATGATTGGTTAGCTCTTGCAGATACTTGGTATTCCTGGGTTAGCCCTTTATCTGTGGAAACTTTGGTGGATTCAGCTCGTGTGTCTGGTTCCGGAGCATCGAACGTACTTGAGCATGGTGGTGATGCAAGCGGCCTTGGTGTGGATGCTTGTGGGCAGTCTGGGATGAACCCGCTTACAGACCCTTCCGACCAAGTTTAGCTTGTTGTTATGATACTTTTTGTGTTTCCTATTTTATGGCTTGCCGAAGCGCGACACTTTTGTTTCTTTAGACTATCTATCGTATGCATATTTTGTTGTTTCGAAACATTTTAGTGTTGGCTATTTTTAATCTTCACACTGATGTGCCTATTATAATAGTCTTTTCTGAATACTTGTGGGTTATTCGCCCAATACTGGACTTGCAACATCTCTTACGTATCATGAGTTAATTTGGAGGTTACTCAATCTTTTGTTATTCGGAATAACGTTGTATGGGTCTTGCCCAAATGTATGCGCATCTTACTTACATATGTTAATATTTCTTTTTAAAGTAAATGATCAGGAAATTTTAAAGTAAAAGCTGGTGAAGGTAGCTAAGCTTCACCTTTTTTCATTCAACATAAAAATATTACAATATAAAATGATAGATTATGACATTGACCCTCCTCCGCGATGTCCACGAGGGACGGGTTGCTTACACTTGATGTATGTAACATCTCTTAAGATTGCAAACGTTCCATGTCTGTGGAAATGGATTTCCCGCACGATCATTCAGCTTATATGCACCTTTTCCTAATGCTTCCGTGACCTCGTAGGTTCCTTCCCATTTGGGTCCTAATTTCCCTCCTTCTTCGGCGTGGCTTGCGTCATTGTTGCGGTATACTAAGTCTCATGTTTTGAAACTTGTATTGCGAACTCTTGAGTTATAATATTTCTCCATTTGTGCCTTCCTTTTTGCTTCACGTATTGCCGCTTGTTTCCTTCTTTCTTCAAGGAGATCCAAGTTCATTTCCAATGCTTCATCATTTTCTTCTATGTTAGCCTCCGCTGTCCTCCATGTTGGCATTCCTATCTCAGCCGGGATGACAGCTTCTGTTCCATATGTCAATGAGAATGGAGTGTCTCCGTTGCTAGATTTAATCATTGTGCGGTGTGCCCATAGGACATGCGACAGCTCATCCAGCCAATTCTTGCTTCTTTATTCCTTCCCCTAGGCTCCTGTTTGCTCTTTCTACATGTTCGTTTGCTTGTGGATGTTTAACTGAAGCAAAGTGTTGCCTTATATTCATTTTTTCACACCATTCTTTGAATGGGTTGTCTCGAAATTGTTTCTCGTTGTCGGATATTATTTCTCCGGGGAGTCCGAATCTACATACGATGTTTTCCCATACGAATTTTTTGATCTGGTTTCCTGTGATGGTGGCGACCGGCTTTGCTTCTATCCATTTTGTGAAGTAGTCTATTGCTACTATGAGGAATCTGACTTTTCCAGGTCCTTCCGTAGAGGTCCTGCGATGTCAATTCCCCATTTGTAGAACGACCATGGGAAAGTGATAGGTGTTAGCTTTTCTTGCGGGTGCTTCGGGACTGGCCTGTGCACCTGACAGTTTTTGCATGCTTGGATTAGCTTCCGGGCATCTTCATGCATTGTGGGCCAATAGTATCCGGTACGCAGGGCTCTGGCCACTACGGACTTTATTCCAGCATGCATGCTGCAAGAACCTTCATGAATTTCCCTTAACACATAATTAGCTTGTAGGGGTCCTACACACCGTAGCCATGGTCCAAGAAAGGACTTCTTGTAAAGTGTCCCGTTGATTACTGTAAATCTTTGTGATTTTCTTTTAATTTCCCGTGCTTTCTTTTCCTCAGCTGGGAGTATTTCTTTTGCCAGGTATTCATATACGGGGTCATCCATTTGTATCCTTCTTCTTTCGTGATTGCTAGGAGCGGTGTCTCCTCTATTGACTTTTGGCTGAGTTCTTCTACCAGTACTTGCTTTTTTAGATGCGCGAAGCTGGTAGACGTCATTTTACTCAGGGCGTCCGCCTTTTTGTTTTCACTTCTGGGTACTTGTTTGATTGAGAACATCCGGAAGTTTTTCAGGATTTCCTTTACCTTTTCTAGGTATTGGATCATCCCTGATTCTTTTGTGATGTACGTTCCATTGACTTGGTTTGCCACCAGTTTTGAGTCTACGTTTGCTTGCAAATTCTTGACTCCCATTTGTTCTGCTATTCTTAACCCAGCTATCAAGGCTTCATATTCAGCTTCTTTGTTTGTTGTTTTGAATCCGAACCTTAAAGCATAAGTGAACTCTGTCCCCTGAGGGTCTGTCAGTATTAACCCTGCTCCAGAGCCGTCTATGCAAGATGAGCCATCTATGAATAGGATCCATGGTTGTGGAAGTTCCTCTTCTTCTATTGGCTCGTCTTCTTCATCGTCCTTTGGGCGTTCTACTATGAAATCTGCTAGAATTTTTCCTTTGATGGATGTTCTTGGCCTGTATTGTATATCATACTCCCCCAACTCAATGCTCCATTTTTGCAATCTGCCTGCAACTTCTGGTTTTGACAGTATTTATTTTATTGGCTGGTCTGTGATGACTACTACTGTATGTGCTTGAAAGTATCTCTTCAGGCGTTTCGTAGCATGTACGAAAGATAATACCAGCTTCTCCATTGGTGTGTAGTTTATTTCCGGTCCTCGCAGGGCTCGGCTCACAAAGTATATCGGCGTTTGCTTGCCTTCCCTTTCTGTCATCAAGACTGCAGTAACTGCTTCTTTAGTTGCTGCAAAGTATATTATGAGTTCCTCTTTTTCCTGAGGTACGGTGAGGGTGGGGAGATTTGCTACCATTTTCTTCATTTGCTTAAAAGCTTCCTCCGCCTCTTTTATCCACTGAAAGTCACTCTTTTTTGTACACTTCTTGAGTGTTTTAAAGAAGGGTAGTGACTTTTCAGCGGATTTAGCCAGGAATCTATTTAAACTTGCTAGCTTCCCATTTAGTCTTTGAACGTCCTTGAGGCATTTCGGAGATGTGAGGTTTAGTATGGCTTCCACTTTGTCTGGGCATACCTTGATTCCTTTAGTGTTCACGGTGTACCCTAGGAACATTCCCTCTTCCATTCTGAAAGTGCATTTCGTGGGATTTAGCTTCATGTTTATTTCGATTAATGTTTTGAAGGTTTCCGCTATGTCCCTTAGTATTTCTTCCTCCGAACGGCTTTTTATCACTAGGTCATCGACATAGACTTCTAGATTTCTGCCAATTTGCTTGTGGAAAGCTTTATCGACTAGCCACTGGTATGTCGCTCATGCGTTTTTGAGTCCAAATGACATTTTGGTGTAACATAATATTCCTTGACTTGTGATGAAGGCTGTTTTTTCCTCATCTTCCTTTGCCATTTGAATTTGGTGGTAACCTTTGTATGCATCCAGGAAACATTTGAAAGGGTATCCGCATAGTGATTCAACCTTCCAATCTATCTTTGGTAATGGGTAACCGTCTTTTGGACATGCTTTGTTGAGGTCTTTGAAGTCAACGCACATTCTCCAGCTTCCGTCGTGTTTTGTTACCATCACAGGGTTAGCTAACCAGCTATGGTAATGTAATTATTTCATGATTCCCGCATCCACACGAGCTTTTCTACCTCTTCTTGGATTGCCTTGTTTCTCTCCGGTGCCTGGCCTCTTTTCTTTTGCCTTATGGGAGTGTACCCTTCACATATGTTTAAGTTGTGCTCTACTATGTACCTTGGGACGCCCGTCATATCCGCCGGACACCAGGCGAATATGTCTAAGTTCTGCTTCAGCAGGTCGCACAACTTCTTACATCCTTCGATTGACAAGGTTGATCCAACGACTATTGTCTGCTCTGGATGCTCCGGATGTATTGCCACATGTATTCGTTTCTCCATTTGTTATTCTATTGTAGCTTGTGGTGTTGGTTCTGAAAGCATAGTGCATTCCAATGAGACCATCCTGCTACTGCGAATTGTGAGCACTCCGCCTTCTACCAGGATTTTTATCATTCCATGTGCTGTTGAAGGTACGGCCTGCGATTTTCACACCCCGACCTTCCTATAATTCTGTTATATGGCGATTGAGACATTACAATCACGAAGTTATCCATGCTGATGCTGAATGTTCATCATCGCCGATTTTAGTTAACAATGATATCTGCCCAATCGGCCATATTACTTCTCCGCTAAATCCAATAAGGGGAGTTGTGGCCGGCATCATTTGTCTTCTTATTTCGGGCCGGAGTCTTTCGAAGCAATGATCGTATAGGATTTCTGACGTGACACTTCCATCAATGTACATGCGGTGTATGAAGTGTCCACCTATTTCTACTTCGATGATCATTGGCCCGTCATTTCCTTCTTCTTCAGCAAGTGATGGGAATGAGATATTCTGGTTTAGGGAAAAGCTTTGTGTAATTTTTTGTCGTATCACTCGCTGCTGAGATTGCACCATCAGGATTGCGAGAGGTTTATCTTTTCCTGACGTTTCCCCTTTTTTGGGAGCTTTAGACTGGTCCTTTCCACTATTTTGTTTGAGTTCCTTTATCACGTTTGACAGCTTCCCGGTTCTTAGCAGTTCTTCTATCTGCCTTTTCAGGTGCATGCATTCATCCGTGTTGTGTCCCACCTCTCCATGGAACTCGCAATATTTGTTGGCGTTCCTTTTCTCGACCGGTGTGAGCATTGGTGGAGGAGTTTTAAATTTCACCTTTTGCCAATGCCAATATTTCCTTTGGTGTCTTGGAAAGGAGGGTAAACCTATCTTGCTTCATTTCTGACCGGAGTTGATTTATGTACCCTCTCATGAAGCATTGCTTTTGCCCAGATTCATGCGATTTCCATTGTACTTGAGGTAGCGATCTCTTTTTATTGTGGTTTCCTGCGGCTACTTCCCCTTGGAGGAAAGATGCGGTTACCTTCATCATCTCATCTACCGACTTGGGTATATTATCATGCAACCTTTTAATTAACTCAGGGTTAGTAATCCCATGCATGAAGCTGGAGACCTTCATGACTTCTGGGGCTCCTTTGACATCTCTACTTTCCACCTTGAACCTTTTCACAAAGTCTTCTGTGGTTTCTCCTTCTTTCTGTTTGATGTGATGGAGTTCCACAGGGTCCTTTATGCACTTCTTTTATTGAAGGAAATTTGATAGGAAGATCTCTTTCAGTTCATCATAACTGTCTACCGATTCTAGTGGGAAATCGTCAAACCACACCCTAGATGATCCAGTGAGTGTGGAGTTGAACATGTGGCACCATGTTGGCATGTCCCAGCGTTCAACTTTTGCCTCTGCTTGAAAGATCTTTAGGTGGTCTTTCGGATCTTCACTTCCATCGTATGTCTTCACATTGGTAGGCATTCGTGTCTTCTTAGGCATGTCGAAATAGTGAATGCGTAGAGTGAACGGGTCAGTCTCCTTGCACACCCATGGCCTAGCTAAGTATTCATCCTCGACATCTGACTTTTGCCTTTTTGATCCGGACCTCCAGCGCTCATCTCCGTTATCTTCGCTCCCAGAAAGTCGATCGGTCTTCCGCGAGTATGTTCGGCTATCTTCGTATTCTCCGGATTAGAGTTCCGTTCTTTGCGAATAAGAGTGGTGGTGGGTGCCTCCGTCCTCTTTTTCAGATCCGCGACGACTGGCTCTCCTTTGGCTCCCTGAGCACACGGAGATGCTTTTTTCTCTATCCCCAAGCCTATGGAGCGCGCTCTTGCGCAGCCTTCTGAACACCCACTCTTTTTCAGAGGCTTTCTTTTGCGGTGATCTGGACCGGCTGTGCCTTGGCTCGGAGTTTTCTCTTGTGTTATGGCGCTTTCGAGATTCGATCTTCTTTCTCAGATCCTTCCTTTGCATTTGTGTTGGGATATGAAAGTGTTGAAGATTGACAGAGTACTACAGAAAGATAAAGTACTGTAAAATGTAAAGTACTGGAAAAGTCAAAGAGTCAAAGTACTGCTAAATGATAAAGTCAAAGTACTGCATACGAAGTCAAAGTACTGCAAGAACAAAGAATTGTTATATTTGTTTATAGAAATTATTGTAATTCTAGAATATTCTTTATTAGATTACTTGACGTACAAGGATACAATTTGTAAACCGACTAGGGTATCCTTGAGCCTATAAAAGGACCCCTAGATTGGCATAAGATGTACGTGATTTTATTAGAGTTTTAGAGAGAAGTTCGATATTATTAGAGTTGTTTAAGATCTGCATAATAAGCAGAGTTAGAGTTATTAATAAAATCGTTCAAAGTTAAAGTTATTCTTCTTAGCTTTGTTAAGTAAATTCCACATACTTAATAGAGTTTGCTCAGTTTTTCTCTGTTAATAACTTAGGATTTATTCGAGGTTATTAAACCTTAACAAGCTATTTAAGTTAGTTTGGTTAGAGTACATCGATCCAACAAGTGGTATCAGAGCCTGTGTGGAAACTCTGACTAAGAAGAAACCCCTAAAACCTACTACAACAGAACCTAAAGATGTCGACTGATTCTGTTCCACCACCTTCCATCACCTCAATGAGGATTCCTGTCATCAAGAAGGGCGACTACGATCTATGGTGTATGAAGATGAGGCAATACATTGCCATTATAGACCATGCTCTATGGAATGTAATTGTCAATGGTAATGAAGTAGTTCCAGAACCTGTAGACATTCCTGGACAACCTAAAGCACCTAAGGCAGTCTTACCTGCAACAACCTTAAGGAATCAAGAGAAGGCACTCAATATTCTCTTGTCTGCCATTCCAGATGGTCATCTTCTCAAGTTCCATGATGCTAAGCAGCTTTGGGCTGCTCTCAAGACCAGATTTGGAGGGAATGAAGCTTCTAAGAAAATGCACAGAAATCTGCTGAAGCAACAGTTTGAAACTTTCACTGTAGGTGAAAGAGAGAGTCTTGATGCTGCATATGATAGGTTTCAAAATCTCCTCAATATGTTGGAGTTATACCAGGCAGAAGTTTCAGTTGAAGATGCTAATCTGAAGTTTCTAAGGAGTTTGCCATCTACATGGCATGTGATTCCTACAATGATCAGAGGACAACCTGGTTTGGATGTCATGGACTTTGATGATCTCTACAATCATCTGAAGGTATATGAGCATGAGATGAATGGTCAAACAAGTTCTAAGACTCACAGTATTGCTTTTCTATCATCTGAAAAGAGGGGCAATACTTCCACCAAAAGTACTGCTTCTCCAACTCAAAGTACTGTGACTCAAAGTACTGTCTTGTATGCTGCTCCCACCTATGCTCAGCAAACCCCACCACCTACCACTATGCACTCAGATGAAGTTGTGTGCTCCTTCTTTGCAAAACAAGCTAGTTTACCTATAGTTTATGAAGAAGATCTCTCCCAGATTGACGAAGATGCTTTAGAAGAAATTGATATCAGGTGGCAAGTTGCTTTGATCACTGCAAGGATCAAAAAGTATATGAAGAAAACAGGAAAGAGCATTGACTTCAAACCAAAACAGGGAATCACTTTTGACAAATCCAAAATTGAATGCTTCAATTGTCAAAAGACTGGACACTTTGCAAGGGAGTGTAGGTTTGCTAAGTATCAAGCAAACAGGATGACTGAGAAACCAAAGCTGGAGCTAAAAGAAATCCCCATTACTGAAACAAAGGCTTTGGTTGCTCAAGAGAATTTGTCAGAAGTTGACTGGAGTGAAGAGTTTGATGATGAACCAGTGACTTATTGTATGGTAGTAGTGGAAGAAGCAGTTGAAGATTCGGTAGAAGAATTGGACTGGAGCACTTTTTTTGATGAAAAAGTTGATCATGCTGCTTTGGAATATGGAGATGGGTATGGAGGATTTGATTGGAGCTTGAAGTGTGAAGATGATCCTGTTCTACTTGCAATGGTAGATACTTCACCATGTTCAACCCCTATCTCTGAGGTATGCTCAAATTGTCATGATTTCTATCAAAAATTGCTAAATAGTTATGTGATTGAAAGAGATAATTGTATTAAGGCTAGGTCTGAGGTAGCTGGTTATCAAATAACTTTAGAGTCTATGGAAGCCAAAATTATAACACATGAAAATAATGAAATGGCTTGGGCTGAAAAATATGAACAACAGGATTACCAGTTAAAATTGAGTGAATGGAAATTAAACTGTAAAATTGCTGAAATTGAGAAACTAACTAAGGAGAGATGATTTGTCAGCAAAGTTTGATGCCTGGAAAGAATCTGGTCTGTCACATGTTACTTATGTTCAAAAGCAGAGAAGAGCATACATTAGAACTGGCTTAGGTTTTGGTATGGACTTTGATAACATAGAAGAAAACACATCTAGTGATCAGGATGACTTAGAAGATATAACCACTAGTGATGATGAACTCATTAATTATGTTGACACATCTAGTAATGAGGATTCAGTTAGTGATTCACCTCCTGAGTATAAGAAAGACAAAGGATATCATGCTGTTCTACATCCCGTTGGTAGTCATCAACCCATAAGACCTGATGTTTCACATTTTGGTGTAGACAGTCTAGAGTTTAGGAAGAAGCTTACTGGTCAATCTAGGTGTGAAACCCCAAAAGAAACTGTTGGACCAAATTTTCAAAGTCAAGCAGTATCTTCTACTCAAAGTACTGTTTCACAAGCAGTACCTTCAGGAAAACCTTTTCAAAACAGTACTGCTAAACCTTTTCGGGATAACTTTGGTCAAAACAGGTTTAATCATTCACCTAGAAGGCACAATAGTTTTGGTCATAGAAATAGAAGAAGTCACTTTGGGAGTATGGGTGAAAAACTGTGTTTTGTGTGTTTTAGTCCTACTCATTTAATCAAGGATTGTGAACATCACTCAGAATACCTTAGGAAATTTCCAAAGAACAGGTCTGCTAACCAGAAACCTAGAGAGAACAAACCAGTCTGGAATCATTCTAATAGGGTTAATCACAACAATTTCTCACCAGATCATAGGTGCCCCCACCAGAGAAGACCTTTTTCTAAACCACCAGTACCTTCACAAGCAGTACCTTCTCAAAGTACTGCTCAGTCAAACCAAGGTACTGTGAATATCACTTGGAACAAAAATCCTAGGAGATCTCATTACTATCAACCTAGAAGGTATTACAATTCACATAGGGGATCTAGATCACAGGAACCAAGTGTTAAAACAGAATGGGTTAAGAGGGAAAGTACTGCTGAGGGACAAACAGTTCTTTCAACAAAAAGTGAAACAGATGTTTTTATAATACAAGAAAAAGAGAATGAATTTGCAAAAGAGAGTTCTGTTGAAAATCCAGAAAGTTTTGAAAATCCACATGCTAAAAATCAAAAGATAATTCTGGATCATGTTTTGAAAAACAGTGGAAATTACATACTCAAAGAATTTGAGTTTGTAACTCCATAAGGGGAACACAAGTCAGTAATGG
Organism: Chrysanthemum seticuspe; assembly: GCA_019973895.1. NCBI lineage: Eukaryota > Viridiplantae > Streptophyta > Magnoliopsida > Asterales > Asteraceae > Chrysanthemum > Chrysanthemum seticuspe. Next base: position 96,403,638 of record BPTQ01000003.1, on the reverse strand, counting down.
CTTGGGTTCCTAAAAGAAACTAACTCTCTAAATCTTTGTGCAGGGCAACCCAGAAGAGGAGCTTAAAGATCATTTGATTGTAGATAGTGGTTGCTCTGGAAGTATGACAGGAGACAAGGATATTCTTTCTGATTTTAGATCTATTAGTGGAGGAAGAGTTGCATTTGGGAATGATCCCAATGGAGGAAGGATTACTGGGAAAGGAACCATCAAAGCAGGACGTATAGATTTTGAGAATGTTAGATATGTGAAGGAGCTTAAGTTCAATTTATTATCAGTCTCTCAAATCTGTGATAAAAAGCATCATGTGTTATTCACTGACACATAATGTCTCATTCTTTCCTCTGAATTTAAGCCTGTTGATGATAACTTGGTAGTACTCAGAGTACCAAGAACCAATGATGTGTATAGTCTGGACATGAAGAGTCTTCACTCTTATGGAAGAGCCACCTGTTTAGTGGCAAAAGCAACAACTGAAGAAGCACATCAGTGGCATAGAAGATTGGGACATGTAAATTTTAAGAATATCAACAAACTGGTCAAAGGCAATTTAGTTAGAGGTTTACCTTCAAAGACTTACAAGAATAATCACTCCTGTTTGGCATGTAAGAAGGGTAAACAACACAAAGCTTCATGCAAGAAGCTTGATGAGAGGACAATTAGAGAACCTTTGGAGCTGTTACATATGGATTTGTTTGGACCTGTTTCTGTGGCAAGTTTAAACAAGAAAAAGTACTGCTTAGTTATTACAGATGATTGCAGTAGATTCAGTTGGGTATTTTTCTTGGGATTTAAAGATGATACTTTTGACTGCTATTCAGACACTAATAATAACTCTTGAAAACCAATTGAGACTCAAGGTCAGAGGTATTAGATGTGATAATGGGACTGAATTCAAAAACAAGCTTATGGATGAATTTTGTGCTAACAAAGGAATCAAGAGGGAGTTCAGTATTGCAAGAACACCACAAGCAGAATGGTGTTGCAGAGAGGAAGAATAGGACTTTGATTGAAGCAGCCAGAACTATGCTTGCAGATTCACAACTACCTATTCAATTCTGGGCTGAAGCTGTAAGTACTACTTGCTATGTACTTAACTAGAGTATCAGTCACCAAACCACAGATGAAGACACCCTATGAGTTGCTGATGGCCAACAAACCCAACATTCGTTTTATGAAGCCTTTTGGATGCCCTCTCACTATTTTAAACACAATTGATAATCTGGGAAAGTTTGATGGCAAGTCTGAAGAAGGATATTTATTGGGTTATTGTACCAACAGTAAGGGATTTAGAGTGTACAACAGAGTCACTAAGAAGGTTCAAGATTGTCTTCATGTTGAGTTTTTAGAAGATCAAGACAATTAGAAGGGTAAAGATCCTGATTGGATGTTTGATCTTAAAGTTCTAACTTCTTCTATGAATTATGTACCTGTTAGAGAAGAAAATCAACCTGTACATGATGGAGAAGACTTACAGTATGTTGTTCATGGAGTTCATCTTAGACCTGATAAAGATTCTGTTAGTCCAAAGCAAAGTACTGATTCACCAAAACAAAGTATTGTTGCACCAGTTTCTAGCACTTTGGAAGATTTGGATGATCCTACCATGCCTGGATTAGAAGAAACTGATGATGAGTTTGAAGATGAAGGTATTTTCTCAGATTCCAATGAAGGTGCTGATTATACTAACTTGGATGATGCGTATGGAGTTCCACAGTCTCCAATCTTAAGAATTCATAAGAACTATCCTACTGATCAAATCATTGGTCCTTCTACTTCTGGAGTGATGACAAGACACAAAGCAAAGAGTTTTACTAAACCTCATAATGCTTTACTTAGCTTTGTCTATAAACAGAACAGGCTGAATCATAAGGACCATCAAACATGTTTGTTTACTTGCTTTATTTCTCAAGAGGAACCCAAGAATATTGCTCAAGCATTGACAAAAGAAAGTTGGGTTGAAGCTATGCAAGAAGAACTGCTACAATTCAAACTTCAAGAAGTTTGGGTATTATGTGATCTTCCAGATGAGAAGAAAGTTATTGGAACCAGATGGGTTTTCAGAGTCAAGAGAGATGAAAGAGGTAATGTCATCAAGAACAAGGCAAGGTTAGTAGCTCAAGGCTACAGACAAGAAGAAGGAGTCGATTATGATGAAGTTTTTGCTCCTGTAGCAAGGATTGAAGCTTATTCAAATATTTCTTGCATTTGCTTCATATATGGGATTTCAAGTTTACCAGATGGATGTCAAGAGTGCCTTTCTCTATGGCACTATAACAGAAGAAGTTTATGTAAAACAACCTCCTAGGTTTTAAAGATCCTAAACATCCTAACAAAGTCTACAAGGTGGTTAAGGCTCTTTATGGCCTTCATCAGGCACCTAGAGCTTGTATGAGAGGCTCTCCACATTCTTATTACAACATGGTTACAGGAGGGGAGCTATTGACAAGACTTTGTTTATCAAAAGAGACAAGAAGGATATCATGTTAGTTCAAGTCTATGTTGATGATATCATCTTTGGAGCTACCAAACAGTCTATGGTTAAGGAGTTTGAGCAGCTGATGCAGAAAGAATTTCAAATGAGTTCAATGGGTGAATTAAATTTCTTTTTGGGACTTCAGGTTAAGCAGTCAAAGGAAGGAATTTTCATAAGTCAAGACAAGTATGTATCTGACATACTTAAGAAGATCAATTTTGATGACATGAAGTCTGTCACTACACCTATTAAATCAATTAACTCATTGGGCAAGGATGAAGATGGACATCCAGTTGAAGTCAAGTTATACAGATCAATGATTGGCTGTATTATGTATCTTACTGCATCTAGGCCTGATATCATGTTTGCAGTTTGTTTATGTGCAAGATATCAAGTCTCACCAAAGATTTATCATATGAATGCAGTGAAGAGAATTTTCTGTTATTTGAAACAACAACCTAAGTTAGGGTTGTGGTATCCCAGAGATTCACCTTTTCACTTGGAAGCTTTTTCAGATAGTGATTATGCAGGTGATAACTATGATAGAAGGTCAACCACAGGTGGATGCCAATATCTTGGAAGAAGATTAGTTTCATGGCAGTGTAAAAAGCAAACAATTGCAGCAACATCATCTACTGAAGCTGAATATCTGGCTGCTACAAGTTGTTGTGGACAAGTTCTGTGGATGCAGAATCAACTCTTGGATTATTGTTTCAACTTCAAGAATACTCCTATCAATATTGATAATGAGAGTACTATTTGTATTGTGAAAACTCCAGTTTACCATTCCAAGACCAAGCACATTCAGATTCGGCATCACTTTATCAGAGATTGCTATGAGCACAGGCTCATAAATGTGGTCAAGGTTCACACGGATGATAATGTAGCTGACTTACTCACCAAAGTCTTTGATGTTTCAAGATTCAATCATTTGATGGTGAGCATTGGCATGATTAACTACTGAGCTACATTTAAGGGGAGGACTATTTAGTATTAGTATAGTCCTGTGTATTGTTTGAGGGGAGGATATTTATGTATACTTAGCTTATACAGAGGAATTTGGAAAAGTACTGTTTTTTATGAAAGTACTGCTTGGGAAAGTACTGCACACGTGGAAAGTACTGTTTGTCTTATTAAAGTACTGTACCAACGGTAATATTGAGGGGTAATTCTACTAACGGTAACTTTGTTATTATGGGCTGTGATTTTTCAAATCTCACCTATAAATAACTACTCTCCGATTTTCCCTCTCATCTTGATATTCTCATATCTTTTCCATATTTCTTTCACCAACTCTTTATTATTCGATTATATCTCTAATTGTGCTTACATACTCAACCATGGCGAATCGTCCTACTGTTTCAAAGCACAACATGGTGGCAAATTTAGACAAGACTGAATCTAATGAGGCTTTTCATGACATAATTGATTATCTTACTGGGTCGCCAAATAGTTATGCTCTTTTAGTGGAACCGGATATAATTGAACCATGGATTCAAGAATTTTGGGCTACTGCTAGGGATAATATGGAGAATGATGAATTTTATATTAGGGCTACAGTTGGTGGAAGAACTGTGAAGATTACAGAAGCCTCTATTCGAGAAGACTTATTGTTTAATGATGAAGAAAGGGCTATTCGTTTTGATAAGCAGTTGATTTGGGAAACTTTTGGGCACCTTGGTTATGAAGGGTCCTTTAACAGAACAAACATTCAGGAAACAACTATTTTGTCCTCAATGGAAGTTTTTAGTGCATGTGTTTCTTCATTGTATTAGTGCTAAAAGTACTTCATGGGAGCAATTTGGATCTAATATAGCATCTGCTATGGTGGGATTGGCTACATATCGTGTTTTTCAATTTTTAAGGCTTATTCTAGATGGCATGCTTTCCCACATCACTCATGGATCAAAATGGTTAATGTATCCTAGGTTTATACAAGTTTTCTTGAACAAACAACTTGCTGATGTACCAAAGCCTACAGACTTACTACCTGTTATAGTACAACAAGCAAAGATTTTTACCTTTATGGAAAGAAGAAGTGACTTATTCAGAGGTCAAGACACTCCTTTAACTACTTCTATGATGGAAGTTGTTCAAGCTGTTAGAGCTGATGCTGAAGATGATGAAGAAAGTGAAGGTACTGCACCTGCAAGTACTGCATCTGCAAGTACTGGTTCTCAAAGTGCTGCATCTCAAGAGGGTACTGCATCTCAAGGTATTGTTTCCCCAAGTACTGAAATTCAAGAAAATGTTGCAGGTTCACCTTCTCCATCTCCACAACAATATGTTCCTGATTCTCAACCAGAGGAACATTCACCAAGTCAAGGAGATGATTCACATACTATATCCCCTGAAGGTTTAACATTGGATAATTATGTTTTGACAAGGGAGTTAGTCAAGTTGCAAAAGACTACTGAAGCTCAAGCTAAACAAATTAAGAAATTGAAGCTCAAGTTTAGAAGGCTCAAGAATTTTGTCTGGCCATTGGTTCAACATCATCGTTTATGGGTCAAATCTAAAAAGAAAGAGCAGAGGCAGTCTCGGAAGACTAAACGCCAAAGGGTTCACAAACAATCTTCTGTCCAATTGGGGAGGAATTTAGATGAAAGGAATTAGAAAGAAGATGTTGTTAAGAAAAATGACCTGAAGGTACTGAAGAACATGAAAAGACTGAAGAACAAGTTATTCAAGAAACTGAGGAACAAGTTATTGATGTTGCAAGTATCAAAGATTATAAAGATGAAGCTACTTGGACTGAAGCAGAAAGAAAGAAAAGTTTAAAAAGAAAAAGGAAAACTGAAGTTGAAGATATACAGTTTTCAAAGAAAGAAAAAGTTGAGTTAAGATCTGAAACTAGGGATGAATTAAGAAATTATCTCAGAATAGTAGATTTTGAATATTCCAGAGAAGATGCTGACATGAAGATGAACAGATCTCAGATTATTGCTTTTGAAGTTGTGGAATCTAAAGATGGAAGCTATCTGATGTTTCATAGAGAAGATGAAAGCTTGTAGGATCTTGGTTTATCACAAGTTAGGTGTAAAGAGATAAGGTTTAGAGATAGAAAGTGGGAGAGGATGGGAACTTTAGAGAGACAAATAAAAATGTATTATGAAAGCTCCAACCCTTTGCCTTGGAGGGCAAATGGTATTTATAGGGTACAAACATGAGACGCCTCTTTAAGGCTGTGGATCAGGCATACAGTGGGTAAAGACCCGTCCGTCCTCCACGGTGTTACAAAGTAAACTAAATACTATCATGATCTTACTATGACTACGAGCTTTCTAACGAGCATACATACTTGAGGTGACCGACACTTTAAGTACTGGATTTACTAAATCCTAACAATCTCCCCCTAAGGGAGGTTACCTCAACTTACAATGATTACAAACTGATATAACATTTCGTTGTTCTTGGTTTCTTTGATTAAGCATATATGTTCTTTAGCTCGTAGTCTTTGAGTCATCATGTTCTGCATGTTTTGTAATTTCGAGTGGAGGTCTTAAACTGATCCACGTGATGTTAGAGTATTTGAACCAGCATTGAGAATAATCAGCAACCATAAATCTCTGACTCTTCCATTGTGGTGTTGATAGTATGTGATGTTGTGACTTTTGGACCGACATGCTCACATTCTGGATCATGATAACTTCTTATCAGAGTAGCAGAAGCTTTCGTTGATTCATGATATTGGCAGCAGCGTAGCAGAAGCATGGAGTGAAAATATCAGAGTCATTGATGTACTTATCATGATTTCTTTAGAGATGAATGTATTGTGTGAGCATGCGACTATGGTATGACCGCTTCATTCTGATCAGCTGTAAACGTCAGGCGTATCTGCATTCAAGGGTTAGCAATAAAGCGCACGAAAGTGTCTTTGATCACTTTCGTTGAATTGAGGTACACGGCCCACGGTTCCCCGTTGATCAGTACATGTACTGCCTATGATCAGGTATAACTCCGAAGAATTTCCTTGACAGGGTTTCGCAGCTGCTCTAGCTGTTCTCAAACCGGAACGTCTCAAAGAAGACAACACGGAGTGAGTGAACCAGCGAATAGAGATTCACTGATTGATGAAAAGTGATTTGAGAACAATCGTGTATTGCTTAATAGAAAGTGTTTTGCAATACAATGAAGGTTTTATGGAAAATCAATTATCAATCATAAATACCCTTTAATTTTGAAACATTAATACACAGTCGATGTGCTATGGAAAAGAACTTTTAAGCACAACGACTGGTTTTATCAAATGTATCCGTCAATCCATAAACTGAACCAGGATTGATTCAAAAGATTGAATCGCCCCATTGTTTCTGTTCAGTTGTCACATGATTGATCTATTGAATAGATCTCACATGCCACCTACCAGGAGCTTGTTAGATGTTGGCTCCAGAAGGCTTTCCATCCTCATTGTGAATATTTTTGCATATCACTCGGATGTTCTGGGAATACCACAAGGATAATGCGAAGGACTCAAGATATAATCTCTCTTTCCACATTGTGTGAAACAAAGAGTCTTCATTGAAAGTGTCCTAATGAGATTTATTGATGATCTCGAGGCTCTAGACTCAATTTGTACATATTTGGTTCCTGTGCCGGAGACTAGGGAGAGGGTCTCCTTCTTAAATATCAACAATCTCTAAGAGAAAGTCGATAGATTATGTAGGTTCCTCGTGAGAATGAAACAAGCCCTTATAAGAGGAACTTGAGTGGTTTGGGAAGTTGTAGTGCAGAGCGTCACTGGGTCCATGATGTCTTGTCTTCAATACCGATGTTACCATCAGTAGCATATGAATTGTACCCGGTTTCTGCCCCATGGTTGAATAAATAGAGGGCTATTTCTTTTCACCGTTTTCTCATTCAATTCTTTTTCATTCTTCAACCCCTTCAGTGCTTACCGAGACTTCATAGCTAGAACCTTGTTGGGTTTATTCCAGTACTAGCTCTGTCTCAGTCCGCACTCTTCCCATATCTCATTTTTTTCCTTTTATCATCATACCTAAGGACTTCTACACTAACTAGTGGATTGTCCCTGGGTAGATCCCTCCGGTTCTGGCGGATCATGGGACCTCAACCTAACCTTATCTTCGTTATATCACCATACATAAAGTAAAGTTGGTCGGTCTTTTTGGTATCGTTCATCTGCCATTGAAACCAATTGAAAACCATTTGAAAAATCAATCCAGATACTTGTGATATATTATCAAAGCATTTTGTACCTGAATTGTTTTTGATATTTTTAGAACACGATCTCCCCCTCAACATGTGCTTCATGTATTTGAAATCTTTTGACACACGGAGGCAAGAGGAAGAATTAACTTCTTTGATTTCCAATTTCTAAAAGATATCAACATCACTTCCCTACTCAAAACAAGTAGATAAAGCATTTTGGGAAGGATGAGGGTTTCATAAGTTTTCTCCCCCTCAATATGTGCATAGATATTTGAAAATGTTTTGCACATATTAGGAAAAGACTGCACATTGAGATAAATTGATCACGTTTCAAATATTAGTGGTTTAAGATAGATGCTCCCTCTCAACATGTGCATGAAAAGTTTGAAATCGTTTGGCACATGTGGGAAGGAGAGCTTGTTCATCCTTATAAAACCATCTACCGAATTATCAGTTTAAATCCAAATTAAATCACAAATTCTCCCCCGATCACAATTATCAAATCATTTGAGATTTGTGATCTCTGTAGATTTAAATTGATTTTGAAAGCTTTTAAGGAGAATTGTGACTTGATTGTGAAAAACGTTTTAACTGATAAGGATCGGATTTTAAAACTTTAAACTCCATTGATTAAACATGCATGAATATCTTTTGAAAACAATTGTATGACAAATAACCTTTTGATTTAATTGAAATCATTCTCCCCCTCAATCAATGGCCTAAGTTTTTGATTGAGAGATAGATAAAAAATTTTAAGACTAGATGATTTTCAAACTTGAGTCCGAGTTATTTTACAAAGCAATTAGTTTTCATTAGATAGCAGATAAATGTTTATAGAATCAGAGCATGAGATTTGAAAAACATGATAAAGCATGGCTCTGTTCTTTCTTTGAAAAGCGGGTTATTGTCTGAAATGACAATAAACCAACATTTTTCTCCATCTCATTTTTTTTTTTCGAACTTCATCTAGAGACCCGTGCCATTCTTTGAGTGACACCTCAAAGTCCGTAGATGTTATCGAACCGACAAGAAAAACATGATAAATAAACAATATTTTTGAAGATTTTCAAGATTTTCTGATTTTTATGGATTTTGAAAAGTTTTATATTTTTCTATTTTTGTTTTGTTGGTTTTATATTTTTGTATTTGGTTTTTGAAAACATATATACAAATAATAGATAGAGTCGAACACCTTTACTCGTCGACGTCTTCCTGAAGACGTTTGAGTGTTTCTGGTTGAAGGCTCTTTAAGCCTAGTCGTGGAAGAATAAACTCAAAGCGTTCTCGAGAAAGAGGTTTGGTGAAGATGTCTGCTAGTTGATATTCAGTCCTTACGAAGTATAGTTCAACCACACCATTTTCAACTTGTTCCCTGATGAAGTGATGTCGAATGTCGATGTGCTTTGCTCTAGAGTGTTGAACTGTTGCAGCAGAGAGCAATGGCACTTTTGTTATCACAATACATAGGAACTTTGTTGAATACAAAGCCATAGTCAGATAATTGGGATCTCATCCATAAGATTTGAGCACAACAAGATGACATGGCTATGTATTCAACCTCTGTAGAGGATATGGAAGTGCTCATTTGTTTCTTTGAAGACCAGCTTACAAGCTTGTCACCTAAAAATTGAGCACCACCTGAAGTACTTCGACGAGTGTCTTGACATCCTGCATGGTCAGCATCTGCATAGGCTGTTAGAGACATACCGGAGTCCTTCGGATACCAAAGTCCCATGTTAATGGTTCCTTGGAGATACCGAAAGACCCGTTTAACCGCTTCAAGGTTCTTTTTGGTAGGCTTAGCCTGGTATCTAGCACACATGCATACAGCGAACAAAATGTCTGGTCTACTGGTTGTGAGGTACATCAGGGATCCAATCATACTACGATATTTCGTTTGATCTACTATTATCCCTGAGTGGTCCTCATCTAGTTTTGTACGCTCCACCATAGGAGTGTCAACAGGGTCACTAGAGGTAAATCCAAATTTCTTTAAGATTTCATTAGCGTATTTAGATTGATTTATAAAAATGCCTCCGGGACTTTATGAAATTTGTAATCCCAAGAAAAATGACATTTGTCCCATCATTGACATTTGAAATTTGGAGCCCATCTCCATAGAAAAACGATCACATTCATTAGGGTCAGTCGAGGCAAAAATAATATCATCAACATAAATTTGAACATGAATTAAATGTTTGCCTGACTTTCTGGTGAACAATGTTGGATCAACTGCTCCTTTGCTGAATCCGGTGGATAAAAGAAACTTTGATAGCGTATCATACCATTCCTTTGGAGCTTGCTTCAAACTGTAAAGGGCCTTTTTCAAGCGATAGACATGAGTAGGATGCTCTGGATTCACAAAACCTTCTGGTTGGCTGACATATACGACTTCTTTAAGATCTCCGTTGAGAAAAGCTGTCTTTACATCCATCTGATAGACAATCATATTCTTACTTGCAGCATTAGCCAGGAAGATTCTGATTGCTTCGATGCGTGCAACAGGAGCAAAAGATTCCTCAAAGTCAATACCTTCTTCTTGACGATAACCTTTAGCAACTAATCGTGCCTTATTTTTCAGAACATCACCGTGCTCATCAAGCTTCACTTTGAAGATCCACTTGAGAGCAATGATCATTGCACAATCTGGAACTGGTACTAATTCCCATACATCTAGACGATCGAACTCATGAATTTCTTCTTGCATTGCATTAAACCAGCTGTCCTCAGACATTGCAGTTTTAACATCTTTTGGTTCGATCTTGGAGAGTACTGAGTTGAAGAAGCACCATAAGGCATCAGTAGCTAATTGTTTTCGAGTTGATACGGAACGAGAAGGATTCCCAATGATGTTATCCAATGGATGGTCATGTGTCCATTTTCTAAGGTGTTCGTGTGGTTGTTGTTGAAGGACTGATGTAGCAGAGTTTATATCCCCTGATGAAGATGGTTCAGGTGTTGGTTCAGGGGCAAAGATGTTTTCAAACGGAGCATCTTCGGGAGTAGCAAAGGGATTAACTTCATCATTGGTTCCAGAAACAATTCCATGATGTACATTCGATGATTGATGATTTGCAGATGAGACAGAGTGATCAGCAGCAGGCGCTTCTTGACTTAATGATATTGAAACTGAAGGGTTGACTTCATTGACCGGGATAAGAGCAGCCTCTGATGTTGAACTTGACAGATCATTGGTACTTGACTCATAAAGTTCATCAAACATTGGATCAAACAATTTCTTCAAATCATCTTCAGATGGAGGTACATATGGAGTTGCTGGAGAGGAATTCGGTACAATGGATGAACCAATGGGACTGTTTTGAAATGCGGGTCCAGAACTGGATTGTCCAGGAGCCATTTGCCCGGACAGCTCATCGAACGTGACGTGAATAGTTTCCATGATATCTCGAGTTCTTTTGTTGTAGATTCGGTAACCCTTCTGGTTTGGTGCATAACCTACAAAAACTCCAATGTCTGCTTTCGCTCTTAATTTACCTAAATCTTGACCGTCATTTGTTGGATAGCACAAAGCACCAAACACACGAAGGTAGGATAGATCAGGTTTTCGTTTATGGACAAGTTCATATGGAGTTTTTCCATGAGAGGTGTGAATAAGGGAACGATTTTGGGTGTAGCAAGCAGTGGCAATGGCTTCAGCCCATAGAAACATTGGAACCTTTGAATAAATTAGCATTGTTCTTGCGGCTTCCACAAGAGTTCGATTTCGTCTTTCAACTACACCGTTCTGTTGAGGAGTTCGTGGAACACTTCTTTGATGACTGATTCCAATACTTTCATAAAATTGACTTAAGTCTTTGTTAACGAACTCTGTGCCATTGTCAGTTCGAACAATTCTAACCGTATTGTTAAGACGTACCTGAAGTTGCTTGATAAGTTTGATGATGACATCTGGAGTTTCATCCTTTGTCCTCAAAAACTTTACCCAAGTAAATCGAGAGTAGTCATCAACTACGACTAAAATATATTTCTTCCCATTAATCGTTTGCACTCTCATTGGTCCGCACAAATCCATATGAAGGGTATGAAGGACTTCCATTACAGAGTTTATGGGTTTTGGTTTGTGGACATATTTCGTGCTTTTTCCCAATTGGAAGGCTGAACAAAGATGATCTTTTTCATACTTTAATCTAGGTAAGCCTCTGATAAGATCCTTTCTGGCAAGGTTATTAATGGTGCCGAAGTTCAAGTGATTGAGACGACGATGCCATAACCATGACTTTATTTTCGAAGCCTTTGACAACAAGCAGATTGGAGAGGACTTCATCATGTCTTCGATAGAAATGGTGTATAGATTTGAACCACGAGTTCCTCTTAATAGTTCCACACCATCAAGTTCTCTAACGAAACAAGTATGTTTTCTAAAAGCCACTTCAAGATCGGAATCACAGAATTGACCAACAGAGAACAAGTTATGACCAAGACCTTCCACATAATATACCCGGGAAATTACACTATCTCCAACCACATAATCTCCATAACCCATAATAGCTCCAAAATGGTCGTTTCTGAATCTAACAGTCTCGATAAATTTACTCACGAAGTTCATGAGCCGCGAGCGATCTTTAGTCATATGCTTTGAGCAGCCTGAGTCCAAATACCAAAGGACGATTTGTACGACCTGCATTTGAACACAAACAAGAATGGATAACAGGATAATTTGGAACCCCATGAGCGATTGGGTTCCATTTGGTTAGTACAAATTATTGGAGCACCCACTTCAGTAATAGGCGATATGACCTCATTAGTATTGGATGCAACACTAGTAGTGACAGTGGACCTATTTGAGGTGTGACCACTTCTTACAGGTATGATTCTACCAGTGGGCTTCCATTTCTTAGAAGGCATAGATCTAGACATCTTAGGACAAGATTCATTCAATTTGAATTTTCTGCCAGTAGGTTTCCATTGATAGCCCACATTGCTAAATTTTCTTCCTGTAGGCTTCCAACAGTTGCTAACCTTTTTCTTTTTAGGCTTCCAGTTCTCCTTAACCTGTCTAGTATTTTTTATACTCTTGACTGGAGTATTATCAACATTAATCACCTCATTCTTAGTACATTCATGATTAAGACCAGAAATTAAGCATTCATTACATGTTTCGCAAAATGCAGTAGAATTCGAATTAATTACAGTACACTTATAGCTGATACTAGAATCAACACGATTCGTTTTATTCAGCTCAAACTTATTCTTCCTAGGGTGTTCTTCTACTAGCTTTTCTTCAACACTTTTGGCTGGCAAGATCCTATTTCGCATTGTATTGCCTGAAGGCTTTGACCCGCTAACCTTAGTATTGTCGATTACTCCTGTAGAAGGAACAACATGAATATTAGTTGGTGATACTACACTTTGCTTTGGTGGTCTAGAAGTGCTGGGTTCAGAAGTTTTGTGAGGTACATTAAATGTCACATTCTTATCCTTAGGCATAGAACTGGGTGCAACTATTCTATCTCGCCTATTGCTAAATTTCGGACATGTGACAATTACGTACTCTAAGATTGAGATCGTTTGGCATCCATGCAAGCATAGGCAATGGTACTATCAAGAGGTTTTTCTAATCTTTCATCTTCAACAATCTCACGAAGACCCTTTAAACTTTCCTTAAGAGATGAGAGATATGCTTTATGTGCAAGTTCATTATTCCTAATGGGTGGGAGAATATATAACATATCTATAGCATACTTATCACAATCAGAGACCTTAGGAACAGAGTATTTGCAATAGGGGATTGGCAACTTTCTTTTCACCTCACGCTTCAGATTCTCAATATCGTTAAGTAGAGAAGTTATCTTTTCGATTTGTTTATCATGAGTAACTTTAAATGAATCACATAACTATTTGTTTTGATCATTAACCTTTGAAATTTCAGCTTTAAAATAATCATTTTCCTTTTGCAAGTTATCAATAATGTTTTGAAGTTGGAAATTCTGAGAATCAAAAGGTGGAGGCATATGGAAACCAGTTACATCCTTCTTTTCACCTTTCAGTTGTGAAATTTGTGCTTTCAATCTTTTGATCGTGTTATAATGAGCTCGAATTTGTTCATCACGTTTGCTAATTTCAAAAACTGCATCAAACTCAGGAACATCAGAGGATGTCTTGATATTTGAGGTTTTAACATTTTCTTTGAGATGTTGATATTTTAATTGCAAAGCAAGATGTTCAACTTCTAATTTTGAAAAATGTTTAACCAGGTTATCATGATCATCTTGTTCGATTTTCTCATGCAATTTTGAATTCGTTGTTTCAAGCTCAATTACACGATCATGGGAAACTTTCAAAGCAACAGATAATTCATGAAATTGAGATGCAGTAATAGAAGAATTCGTAGCAATGTAAAACACATCTTGAGCAACACATTGAGAAATCAAGTTCTCATTTAATATATGCAGATTCTTCCTTTCAATTTCATTATATTTAAGTTCCCGTTCATAATCATTGACCTCGAGAATCATGGCATCAAATTCCTTTTCCATTTCTTTAATATCAGTGTTTATTCCATTTTTAAGACTCTCAAATTGACCTTTTAATTGTTTAAAGAAAGGCATGAACTCGGTTAAATAACATTCTTTGGTTTGCTCAAAGCCCCTTTCCCCCTCAGTTATCCCTGTAGGTGTGATTCTCTTCTTACACGTTTTCTCAAAATCAACAAACAGCTGATAAACAACATATAGGCTGATTAAGGTCCTGCTATTAGTGGCAATAGATCTAGGAACTAGGTGCATTGGTGTATTAGGAGGATACACAGTTTCTTTTGGCAATTTCCTAAGGGGAGGGTTAGTAACAACAAGATTTTCTGCTTTTTGCTTATCTAAATCCATTTTCCAGAACACTTGTTCGGGAGTTAGAAGTGTCTGAGGCTTAAACTTGTTTAAGGAGATCCAGTTTCCCTTAGTGTAATCATGAGGTTTGATCGTTATGTTATTCTTTCTACACTCAGGGTTTTCTAGCTTCTTGTTCATTTTCTCTCTAGTGACTTCATCTGATTTCTTATCTTCCTCAGTGCACTCAACGCAACTAGGTTTTTGCCTAGGCTTAAGGATTTCATTACCATCATAAAGTACCTTATGAGCAGTTCTAGCCTTTTTAATAACCTCTGGACTTGGTTCCTCAACAAGGGGAACACTATGCTTATCGCTTAAGACTCTATGCTTAGTCATCATGTGAGCAGTCTGAATGGTATTCCCTTGTACGTACAACTTATTCTCAAGTTTGTTTTTCAAAGTTTTTAGATTGGAAAAATCATTCAAAAGTTTTGATTCCTTAGCATTGAATTCTTGCTTAAGCATTTTCACATTTTCTTGAAGTTCTTGTTTTCTCTTAGCAGTTTTAGAAAGCTTTTCTTGTAAGGAGCTTAACTCTTGTTTTAATACTTCTTCTCTAAAATTACTTTTTCTAATAATTGTACGCATTTGGTTATCCATATCCTGCTCACGGGTAGTTAACTCAAATTTAGCACGCTGTTCATAAATAGCAACTTGTTCTTTATAGGTATTGAGTTCAGTGGTCAAGGAATCATCAGGCACAAATGCAGTGTATTCATCAGGCATGCATTCATTGTTAATTGCAGAAGATTCATCAATAGGTACAATAATACTGTCATCTTGTTTCACATATTGATCATATGGGATAACATTGTTATTTCCCATATTTTCAAAATCTGATTCAATGACTTCAGTAGATTGTACTTCATGGTGAATCTTTAGCTCATCAACCACATCATATAGTTTGAGTACCTCTTTAATGATGGATTCCTTGGATGGACTGGCTCGTTGAGATGAAGAGGTCATTGGAGAGATATTAGCCATGAAGATAGTTTGTGCATATGGTTCATCATCAACGTCTGAGTCAAATGCATCACAGTCTGCAACTTGAAAAGCGTTGGGATTGTTCTGAGTAGCACCATGCACTGGTTGCTCGTCCACATCAGCATCGTATGTTCTAGCATTACCATCAGTCAAGAACAGCAACTCCTCTTCATTCAACATTGCACCATTATCTTGTGCTTGAACCAGCAACATCTTGTCCCTGAAGTATTCTGCGTTTTGAGGACGTTTTGGTTGAGTGCAGTTCCTAGCAATGTGTCCTTCTTCACCACAGTTGTAGCACTTGATTGGTTTTAATTGACCCTGAACAATATTCCTTCCACTATTCTGATTTCCCACATATCCACCACCAGCTCCACCTCTTCCTTGTTTGTACTGTCTTTCTTGAACTGGTTGTACTGTAACCTTTCCATCTCTGACCAAAGCATGGTTGTGTAGATTGGATGCAAGTCCTGATTTCATTGTTAGTGTGAAGTATGTTGGTATGTGGAGAGAAGGTTAAGTTTTGTTTAACCATAAGAGCCAATTTATTGATAAAGTGCTCCATGACTGCGTCAGAATCAGGGTGCTTATATCCAGTTCAGGAACGGGCTTGTGGTTACCATTTCCAGTGGGTATGACTTGTGATGCTTTGGTAGTAATTCCTACATTGGAGTAGAATGCAGTTGAATCATTTGATGAGCTTGTTTCTCCTGGTTGAGATTTGAACTGATCAAGAATTCGTCGTTCAAACATAGCATGTTTCTCATTCTGAAGAAGGAAGGCATACAATTTCTCATAGTTTGTGTTCTTTAATCCTTTGGTAAGCTTAACAGAAGTGACAAATTTGTGCCATTCGGGATTCATGTTGTTCACAAATTTTGAGTTCAGCTGAATGTTTGGCATAGTCATCTTGATATTCCTCATATCATTCACCAGCTTGTGGAATCTCACGTAATATTCATAGACACTTTCTTCGGGTTTCATCTTAAAGTGCTCAAATTCATCATACAGCTGTGATTCTCTATCTTCTATAGTCAATTCAGAACCAGAGAGAAGCATCTTGACATTATCCCAAACCGCCTTGGCTTCTGTGTTGTGATTGATAAGCTTGTAGATATCTTTTGGAAGACCCTGAAGTATGATGTTTGAAGCCCTGATATCAGCATCAAATCTCTTTTTCTCCTTATCACTCAGCTCATCATATGTCTTTGGTCTGTCTAATCCAAAAATCAGTGTACCATCTGCTGCAGTATCAATTATGTCTCTTGTGGTCTCAACCTGATAAGGTCCTTCATCAATTGACTTAATGATGTTAACCCCATGCTCCTTTCCTAAGCAATACAGCCTGATTCTTTGTGACCAAGATTCATAGTCAGTTCTATCAAGCATGGGAGGACGAGTATCAGATCCTGCAGCTTGCACATCATCAGCAACGGAAGACATGTTTAAATTCAACGGGATTTTACAAATCTTTGACTTAACCGGGAAATAGATTCTTTCACGGGATTTTACAAAATCAAGAGAGAAACCGTAAAACTTATACACTTATGCGTAGACAGCAACTTTACGCGTAGCAGCTTAGGCGTAACAACAAACTTACGCGTAGACACAAGCTTACGCGTAGACAGAGCTTACGCGTAGTCTAGAGATTACGCGTAGAGTTTTAGGGTAAAAGGCTTAAGTTTATGCGTAAACCAAAGCTTAGGCGTAAGAACCTTATGCGTAAGTTTCCTTTAGGCGTAAGACAGGCTTATGCGTAAGAGAAGGCTTATGCGTAAGAATTTTTACGCGTAAGTTTTATGCTTATGCGTAAAATTAGGGTTTTACCCACAAAAATCTCTTGCACTTCACAGCATAAGAGATATCCAAAGTCGAAGTGTTTTTCAGGCTTATCCAAGCAAGAAGAACACTGAGTAACCACCAGAAATGAAGATCACGTGAAAAGCACCTTACGCGTAGGATTAGGGTTTTGTTATGCGTAGAAAGTACAAAATTTGCCAAACACATTTTTATGATCAAAACTGTTTAGTAAACCAGATTATAATGATGACACAACCTTAAAAACACCAAAACAACAAAGCTAGAGGATCAAAACCACGAATCTCTCTTATGCGTAAGTCCATACACACGTATCCAAACACGCATAAAAACCAAGAAAAACTCGTAAAGTTTGAACCTTTTTGCAAGAAACTGAAATTTAAGCACCCAATAAACCTTAACCCACAAGAATCTTGGATTAAAAAGTGTAAATTTTAAAGCTTTAAAGGTACCAAAACTCGTATACGAGACCACGCATAACCACCACGATACGCGTACAAAAACCAAACCTTATCCCAAAAATAACAATCAAACCAAGAACATGAGAGATGGATGATCAAACCTTGGCTCTGATACCATTTGTAGGATCTTGGTTTATCACAAGTTAGGTGTAAAGAGATAAGGTTTAGAGAGAGAAAGTGGGAGAGGATGGGAACTTTAGAGAGACAAAGAAAAATGTATTATGAAAGTTCCAACCCTTTGCCTTGGAGGGCAAAGGGTATTTATAGGGTACAAACATGAGACGCCTCTTTAAGGCTGTGGATCAGGCATACAGTGGGTAAAGACCCGTCCGTCCTCCACGGTGTTACAAAGTAAACTAAATACTATCATGGACTTACTATGACTACGAGCTTTCTAACGAGCATACATACTTGAGGTGACCGACACTTTAAGTACTGGATTTACTAAATCCTAACAAAGCTTCAGAGTGTTCAACAGGCTATGGGATTTATTGCATATTATAGATAGAGTGGATCTATTCTATTTATATCATGTGGTGAAAGATTATTTTGAACATCATCCATCAGAAGGAATTGGTTTAGTTTTACTTGGAGATCTCACAACTGCATGGGAAACTGAAGAACAGAGCAGTGATGAAATTTGGAAGAATCAAGAGAACTGGGAAATTGTTTGCTGGAGATTCTTTGAAGAATCTGGAGTTCATGTTCTAGAGCTGGAAACTGGTACAATGATTCACATGTTTGCAGATAGAAGATATCCTCTTACAGTAGATCTTATGAGGAGGATGCTAGAGCATGGAATGGAAGTTGAAGAAGACAATGAAATCGCTTGTATGGTCATCAATTTGTTTATCAATTGGACTGCTATTGCTGATGATAATGAATAACTGGTATGAATTTTCATTGAATAAATTATTTTTGATAAATCAGGCCCAACACAATTATACGACTACTGAAAAGGAATTATTGGCCGTTGTTTATGCTTTTGAGAAATTTAGACCCTACTTTGTCTTATCGAAGACCATAGTGTATACCGACCATTCTGCCCTTAAGTACCTTTTGGCAAAGCAAGATGCTAAGCCCCGATTACTTTGGTGCGTTCTCCTCCTTCAAGAATTTGATGTTACTATTCTTGACAAAAAAGGAGCGGAGAACCTTGCTGATGATCACCTTTCTAGACTTGAGAATCCCTATCAAAGTGTGCTCGAGAAAAAGGAGATCACGGAAACATTTCCTCTCGAGACTCTTGGGATGATTTCTAAGAAAGACCCAAATACCCCATAGTTTGCCGACTTTGCAAATTACCATGTGGGGAATTTCATTGTGAAAGGGATGTCGTCCCAACAAAAGAAAAAGTTTTTCAAAGATGTTAAGCATTATTTCTGGGATGACCCCTACTTGTTTAATATTTGTATGGATCAAATAATCTGGCGGTGTGTTCATGGCCAAGAGGCCCTTGATATTCTTAGTGCTTGCCATAACGGACCCACCGGAGGCCATCATGGTGCAAGCTACACCGCTAAAAAGGTTTTTGATTCCGGGTTCTATTGGCCTACCATATATCGACACGCCCATGATCTGGTTAAGTCATGTGACTCATGCCAACGTCAAGGGAAGATTTCGCAAACAGACGAAATGCCGCAAAATGCTATTCAAGTCTGCGAGATTTTCGACGTTTGGGGCATCGATTTTATGGGGCCATTTCCATCATCTAAGGGTAATAAGTATATCCTAGTGGCCATCGACTACTTGTCCAAATGGGTTGAAGCGAAGGCACTGCCCACCAATGACACCCGAGTGGTTGTTAAGTTCTTAAAGAACTTGTTTTTCCGATTCGGAGCACCTTGTGCTATCATCAGTGATCGCGGTACCCATTTTTGTAATGAACAATTTGCTAAGGTTATGGCTAAATATGGAGTTACTCACCGTCTTTCTACCGCGTATCACCCGCAGACGAGCGGATAAGTTGAGGTCTCTAATCGTTGTTTGAAAAGGATTTTAGAGAGAACCGCAGGAGAAAATCGAGCTTCATGGGCCGATAAGTTAGATGACGCATTATGGGCTTTCCGCACCGCATACAAGACACCCATCGGGTGCACCCCATTTAAGTTGGTGTATGGAAAAGCTTGTCACTTGCCCATCGAGATCGAGCATAAGGCATACTGGGCCTTGAAACATGTGAACTTTGACCTTAAGACCGTGGGTGATCCTAATCTCTGGAGTTGAATAGGCGAGCAGACGCCCACTATGCGCCATCTTTCTGCCACTCATTGAGGTATAAATCGGTATTGGAATCGTTTAACAAGTAATGTTTTTACCCATGGCGCTAGTGACTACTATCGTGTTCCACGAGGCTTAGCCTTTTTGTTCAAGAAATTCTTGAATTGTTGGTGAGCCCACAGTAACCACCCGTCACGGAAGCGAAGTTGGGTAAACCTGTTCATCAGCTACCGGTGATCCTATATGAATAATGGGAATCTACTACCTTTACCGGGGTATTTTAGCTACGGGGTTTGCAGCTTTTAGAGCGTCTGAACTTATCGTAAAACGCCGTAAAGCAGACAAACGCTTTAGAAGGGAACTGCAACCGTACTCAGTGTACTGAATTGGTCTAGTACCCGCACAGCTATATACCATCC
>BPTQ01000003.1:96367945-96382826 GCA_019973895.1 Chrysanthemum seticuspe | reverse complement strand
GTTTTTTGCGGGGCAAATGGAAAATTAAGTGCATATCTATAATGCTAATTCGTGTAAGACTAATACTCACTGCCAAACAACTTGAAAGTACAGCTAGTTATTGAGGTTGTAAAAAGTTTGCTGTAAAAATCCTAGTGCTTCATCCTTTATGTTGAGTCGCTCCTCACTGGTATGCCTATCTTATGTAGTAGGGACTAAAAAGTGTTCAGGGGTTTGATTCGCATTTTAGCTTTAGTAACAATTTATACTGAGATCTACGATGGTGATGGGTACCTTCAATGAACACATTAATGGAAAACGAAGGTAAAAGGATAAAAAGGAGATAAATAAAATAAAAACACTCTTTACTTAAAGAAGTTCAAACAGCAAAGCTATTAAAAATAAGACTATTTCTATACTTCGATTCAGCGATTAATCAATAGGTAGAAGAGAGTTCTTGGTAACAGAATTTTTACTCCAGGTGTAGTTCCTTAAAAATAAGTGAATATAAAAACTGAAAAAGTAAAAAATTAAAAAAAATTAAAAAAATTAAAAAAAAAAAAAAACGTAAATATGAAAATGAATATACTCGATACTTGATGCCTCGAAGTGCCCCATTAAGGTTCTGGAATGTGCAAAGTCTTATTTCCTAGGTTTCCGACAATGCTGTCTCTTAAGGTTCTGAGATCCGAAGTACTTTACTCCTAGGGTCACACAATTTGGTTCTGGAATGGGTTAGAGCCGATCTCCAGGTTCCCAGCCGCATTCTCCCATCGGTTCTGGATTTGCGGATGAAAGCTTTATTCCTAGGTTCCCAGGCTAGAGCTTGGCGTCGAGTATTGAAATAAATAATGAATAATGAAATAAATAATGCTCAGGAATTAAAAAAAATTAAAAAATGAAAAAGTCAAAAATATAAGTGAATAAAAATTCCTTGATGTGGACCTCATTTTTAAGACAATGGTTCTTGAGAGAAGATGGATAACTAATTAGCGACTTAGCTTCATATCTTTATCAGAATAAAAATTATCGAAACGACAAACTTGAAGAAATTCATTTCTCACAAAAATAAAATAAATAGAGGAAAAATAGGAAAATGGAAGCAAAAGGTAATTACACAAGTAACTTCCATGGGTAGTGGTAGCATCTAGAGTCATATTTAACAATGATTTCGATTTTACGCTTAGTTTGGGGACTTGTGAAAAATCAGGGATGATGTATTCTATCCGTATGGTCACTCCTCGCTGAGTTGTATTTCCTACTTCGTGATCCTAAAAATGTCGTTTGAAAAATGTTGGAGTTATTGATCGACATGAAAGTTCAACAAACCGTCACTCATAATCAGAATGTGCTTAATCGTAATATCTATACGTGAATTAAAAGGTAAACGGGGCGTTTTTTGAATTAAGGGTTTCTTAATCTCTTTTGAGGAATCTTTGCTACTTTTCATAGTTGTAGTAGAAAGAGATTGAAATCCTTGGTTTTAGAAGCGTGAGTTGATTACATTGCGTGGGGACACGACAATCGTCTAGTCTGGGGTATTTTGATATGTGCTAAAACACATACCTTTTCTTTACCAAATCAGGCCCAAAATAACCAAGAAAGAGCCGTTTATTCCTAATATTTGTTGGTTTCTTGAGTTTATGAGTGTGCAGGTACGGATATGACAAAACACGCAAAAGAAAGCCAAATCAAACAAAAACCCGAGCACGAGAGAGAAAGAGTGCTAAAGCTGAGTCGGAAGGTTAGAAGTGAGCAATTGTGAAGATTTTGATGCTAAGAGGATGATTTATAAAGATTGGATCAACTTTAAAGAATTTGCAGAATTAGTCCTCCAAGTTTCAGCATTTGTCAGAAAATACCTCTGGAGTTTCAAGATTGGCAATTATGGTCCTTGGTCTATTTGGAATAACAAGAATGGTCCTTGGAAGTACTTTTCAGAAGTTATACAATTGGTCCATTGAAATTCAAAATTTACATGATTAGTCCCTTTGTTAATATTCGGATCACAAAAATAGTCCTAATCCACTCTATTTTACCCTTAGCCCAAATCCAATACCAAAGCCCAATCCCCAAAGGCCCAGGTCAAACCCCGGTCAAGAGTTACCACCCGGTCAACGGAAGTCAATACTTACTTGGTCAAATGGTCAACATCAGTTAAAAACACTAAAATAACCAAAATTAACTTAACCGCCAAAGTTTTTCCCCAATTTCCCATTTACCAAGAAATGTTAGAACCATAATCTACCCCTTCTCCAATTAGCCCCAATCAGTGCAATTCAAGGACAATATGGAACTTTCTGACACATGCTGACACAAGGGGAATGCCATGTCACCTATCCATGTGACTTATTAGCATATGATTGGCTGATGGGACGTATAAAGATCAAATCAAGTGTGGAGATTGATTGGTGATTGATGGGATGTAATCTAAAGGTTGAAAATCGTCCAGAGAAAGCACACCTTGAAGCTTCCAAGCTCATTTCTCTCCTATATATACCCTTAGAATTTCACATAGCGTGAGTTGTTTTCTGTATAGTGAATTAGTTTTTAAATTTGTTCTCAATGTTTTAGTTAAATTCATGTATTGAAATTTCACTTTGTATGCAAGTTTTATTAATAAAATAGTTTTATCTTTAATTCTCAAATTACTCTTAAATTCTGTTTTTATGATTTCAGTAGTCCAATATCATTACTGTTTGATTATTTAGCTTGTTTGAATTTATTTCCAGGTTTTATAATTCTTTAAACAAAATTCACAAAAAAATAAAAAGTAAAATACTCTAAAAATCATAAATATCCTTTTACTGATCTAAGGTTTAATTCAGTTTAAGTTTGTGTAATCATAAGCTCTTATAAGCTTACCTATAGCTTTATAAGTGCTTACTAAAGTCCTATTCAGTTTCTACAATCAAAAATCATTACTACTCAATAAAAGTCAAAAGGAGTAGAGATCAGAATTAATTTAGGTTGAATTTCTGAAATGGATTTGGATCTGGGTTGAGTTTTGTTAGGTCACTAGTTTTACAAACACAAGTAATATAGAAAGAGATAAGGCGATTGAACAAGTAAACAAACACAAACACGCGTTAGACTAAGACCGGTTATGCGTAGAGTGTAGGTGAAAAAATAACTTGAACAACCCACCCTCAAGTGAGGGTTTACATAAGGTATTTATAGGAGGAAAGCTAGGGCAACACTCCTAGTTTCCATCCTTTCTTTAATGGGCTTGGGCCTAAGCTCATGGGCCTTCTACATAAGCTTAAGGCTAATAACAAACATAAAGGCCATAATGAAGCTAACTATTACATATTAATTACTAACACTTGATTATGGTTTAGGAGTGATTCCAACAATCTCCCCCTCAAGTGTTGGTGATGAACGGTGAAGGCGTAGATGTAATAGTAGCTCTGACGTTTTCTGACATTCTTCTTTCTTGTGAGAAGAATTGCCTTGATTCGAACAATCTCCCCAGTGTAGAGAGATAGTTGACTTTGAACAGTTATGCTTTGACGTCATCTTTAACTTTGTTCTTTGATTATTGTTCTTTGTGGTGAAAGTGATAGTATGTTGTTGTCTGCATCAAGTCTGCCTCAGGTCTGCTTCGCTGCTCCAGTGTCTCCACGTCATTCTTCAACATGCTCACACGCTCTTTGACGTTGGAATTCAAAACTGATGAAGTTCTTTAAGTCTTTAACTTTGTAGATTCTTTGGTTTGACGAAGAATCATTCTGACTGTTGTGTTGCTTTTTGAATAGAACTTCCATTAGTGATGATGTTGGCGTGAGCATGAGAAGAATCAGCACGATCAACCCGCTCCGGAGCTTCCATAAGAAGAAAACATTTCAAACGGTTAGTAATAAGCAGGTTCCGGCACTTACAAGTTTGAACTTCGAGAGTGTTAACAACATAGTGTGAAAACACCACTCTAATTCTTACAAAGGCCGTTCCTGAACTGGAGTCCCACAAGTGAGATAACGCGATGTACCGAAGTACATCTACAGTTCAGATGAGTCGCTGAGGTACACCGAAGCATCACCTCACGACTGTAGACCGTTTGAGAAACACTCCGCGTAATCCACGGGGAGTTACCGAAGTGACCTGCTATCAGGGCTGTTTGATGTTGACCCTGGCAGGAGTTTCCATTTAATCACTGAGGATCACAGTTGTGAACCTCTCATAAATGTTCTCGACAGATTGCTAAGATCTGTGAAGGACTCGATATGAATCACTGATAATCTTATTTGTTGATCATCAAGTGATTATTGTCAAGTGTACCTAAGAGATCTTTTGATGAATCTCGTGGCTCTAGACTCAATAGTGCGTTTTGGTTTTCCTTAGCGGAGACTAGGGAGAGGGTCTCCTTCTTCAACACCAGCGATCTCTATGAGAAAGCCAATAGTTTACGTAGGGTTCCCTTTGAGAATGAAACAAGCTTCTTTTGGATTGGGTTTTAACGTAAACTTTTCAATAGCTGTTACTGATTCACCATGTTTGTAAACAACAGTTTTAAACTCTTTAATTTTGTTTTGCAAGCCAATAATTTCTACAAGAAGGTCATCTACCCGATTCGTTGAATGCTTTTTGTATGCTGAGAACTGTTTTTGACAATTTAACAACTCAGCCTTAGCTTTTTGATTTTCCAAGGTGAGAGTGTTAATTTGCTTTTTATGTTCATGTTTCAGTTGTTCTATTTTAGACAACAAAGCATTCTTCGAAGCGGCTAGATCACGCATTTGTCTCTCTAAATATTTTTCGTTTTGATGAGATTTAGCAAAAGCGGCTTCAAAACCTTTTTCACGGTTTTCTTGAGTTTTGAAAAAGTTGAGTTGCATTTGTAAGCATTCAAAATCCTTGGTTAACAGTGCATTTTTGCTTTTTAAGTCCTGATTTAATGCATAACATTCCTCCATTTTGATTTGATGGTCTTGAATTAACCGAGCAAAATCTGGATGAGGCAACAGTTCATCTTGTTCAACGTGAGTCACAACATGATCATTCTTTAGATCCTCAAGTATAACCACGGAGTCAATTTGATTATCAAGGGAAACCATAAGGTCATCTTGATCGTCAAATGTAACTACAGGGTTTATTTGAAAATCGTCAGAATGAGATGTAGATGACTCACTTTGAACAGTCTGAGCCGTGCCGGATTCAGATATTGGCGGAGATATTAGTTCAGATATGATGATGGTTTATTCGGGTACCTGAGACAAGCCATCAGTGTCATACACTGGGCCTGTGTCACTCATGTGTAACTCATGCATATTAGCCATCAACATAACAGCTGCATTATCCTGCAAGTCCTCCATATCATCATCTGAGTCTGCATCTGCCATAAAGCTCTGTTCTTTGTTTGTGAGAGATCCACCAGCTTCATCCTTAAGAGCCAACAGAAGAGCCTCTTTGAAATAAGCACTGCCCCTAGTCCTTGGCTTTGGGCATGCATTAGCCAGGTGTCCTTTCTCATTACAGTTGTAGCATCGAAGACCATTCAAACCATGCTAAGCATTTCCCTGTTCCACCACTTGAGCTCTGTTTTTATTTCTACCCATAGCATTAAACCCTTGACCACCTCCCATTTGACGACCATAACCACAATTCTGAACTTCAACTCGTCCATTGTTCACAACAGCCTGATTTCATGTATTGGATGAGGAACGAATACGATTGTTGGATTTGTTTGTATAACGGCTAAAAGCATTAGCAATCATAACAAATCCCTGTTGCAATGCTTCGAACGGATCGGATTCCTTATTAGTTTGACTATGAAGTGCTTGATCATTGTTATTGTTGTAAGGAACCAATTGATTTTGTTGAGGTTGTTGTGATTGATCGTTTGGTGTGACTGAGGCAGTAGGTTGAGTTGCTTGTTGAGGAGGATAACTTTGTTGAGCATATAAGGCAAGTTGTTGATTGTCCGGATGTGTAGGTGGAGCAATTTGAGCACGGAGAATCCTTTCCCGATCAACTTCCATTTCATGAGGCTTCAAGTAATCGTACAACAATCCATATGTAGAATGATGCATATTCTTCGCTTGACGGAGAAAAATGACATACTTCTCCCATTCAGGACCAAGACTACTCAGGAACTTAGTATTCACTGCAATTCTTGGCATGATGATGTTGTGTTTATCCAAATCATTGATGATGTCTGAAAATCGATGATGATAAGACTCTAGTGTCTCTCCAGATTCAATCATGAAGTGTTCATAAGCCAAGTAGATTTTGGATTCCAAATCCTCCTGATTGAGTACTGATCCTTCCATAAGAAGATGAATATGGTCCCACATTTCCTTTGCAGTCTTTTGAGCATCAACACTTCGAAGAATTGGGTTAGGTAATCCTAAAAGGATATATTGCATTGCAAGCTCATCAGCTTCATAGTGTAGAAGTTCTGTAGCATTTAGATCTGCAACAGTAGCAATTTTGTTCATCTCTTGGTGGAACAACATTAGGATCTCCGGGTATAATGACAGTAGGCATCTCAAATGGACCTTCCAAGATAACCTTCTTTAAGAACTTTCCATGTGGCTTCTTCAGATCGCAAAACCGAAAGAACCTTATCACCCATTGATCGTAGTTTCCTGGAGTGAGCATTGGAGGTCTATCAAGTGATCCAGCTTCATGAATTGATTGTTGGCTGCTTAACGCTTCACACATCTTTGCAAACCAAGTGGGTTCCTTCATAGTGTTCCTTGATGGATGTTGATTGAATTCATTTGTGTAGGGTTGAACTTGAAGACTTGGCGGTGTTTGAACCATTTGTGGTGTGGGAATTGCACCAAGTTGTGGAGTATGTTGTTGATTAAATTGTTGTTGATTCCATTGTTGATGTTGTGGACTTAGTTGTTGTTGTCGTTGAGGATAAGTGTAAGGGAAATAGTTAGAGTATGGTGGTTGGGACATGTTGAAAACTTGTGTTGGTAAAAATGGATCTTTGTAGTCGAATGAACCTTTGTAGATGAAGTGTCCTTAGGCGTAGAAAAGACAAGAACCAAATAGCACTTATGCGTAAAAACACCAAAGTTACGCCTAACAATAAGGAGTTACGCGTAGGATTTAGCTTACGCGTAAGTAGGGAAAAGCACTAAAGTTAGGCGTAGACAAAAGTTAGGCGTAGAAAGTTAGGCGTAGAAAGTTAGGCGTAGGATTTTCTTATGCGTAAGACTAGGCTTAGGCGTAGGAAAAATCTTAGGCGTAGGATTTCTACGCGTAAGCTTATGCTTATGCGTAATTTTAGGGTTTTTGCCCAAATGATCTTTTACACTATCACAGTGCAAGAGATATCCAAAGTCGACGTATTTTCATACTTATCCAAGTAAGAAAACACTGAATAAACCACGAAAATGAAGATCAAACCAAGGTAGCACTTACGCGTAGTTTTAGGGTTTTACTACGCGTAGAAATGCTCAAAATTATGATTTTGTCCAAAAGTGTTTCTAAACCAGTTTTTGTGTGATAAAATAGCTTCAATAACACCAAAATACACAAAAGTGTGAAACTTGATGAACCAAAGCCTCTAAAACAGTTACGAGTAGGATGAAACCCTCGTTCAAAAAACACGATCAAAAACAACTATCCACACATAAAGTTTGAAACTTTTTGCCAAAAACAAGTATGTTAACACCTTAAAACGTTGAAAGTACAAGAATCTTGGATTAAAAAGTGTAAAAAACAAGTTTTTAAGCGAACCAAAGTATCAAATGTGCGTTTTAGGCGTAGGACCGAAACCCACTTCAAAAACAAACACGATTCACCCAACTAGTAGGCGATTGATACCACTGTCAGGTCACTAGTTTTACAAACACAAGTAATATAGAAAGAGATAAGGCGATTGAACAAGTAAACAAACACAAACACACGTTAGACTAAGACCGGTTATGCGTAGAGTGTAGGTGAAAGAATAACTTGAACAACCAACCTTCAAATGAAGGTTTACATAGAGTATTTATAGGAGGAAAGCTAGGGCAACACTCCTAGTTTCCATCCTTTCTTAAATGGGCTTGGGCCTAAGCTCATGGGCCTTCTACATAAGCTTAAGGCTAATAACAAACATAAAGACCATAATAAAGCTAACTATTACATATTAATTACTAACACTTGATTATGGTTTAGGAGTGATTCCAACACAAACTAACTTAAATAGCTTGTTAAGGTTTAATAACCTCGGATAAATCCTAAGTTATTAACAGAGAAACACTGAGCAAACTCTATTAAGTATGCGGAATTTACTTAACAAAGCTAAGAAGAATAACTTTAACTTTGAACGATTTTATTAATAACTCTAACTCTGCTTATTATGCAGATCTTAAACAACTCTAATAATATCGAACTTCTCTCTAAAACTCTAATAAAATCACGTACATCTTATGCCAATCTAGGGGTCCTTTTATAGGCTCAAGGATACCCTAGTCGGTTTACAAATTGTATCCTTGTACGTCAAGTAATCTAATAAAGAATATTCTAGAATTACAATACTTTCTATAAACAAATATAACAATTCTTTGTTCTTGCAGTACTTTGACTTCGTATGCAGTACTTTGACTTTATCATTTAGCAGTACTTTGACTCTTTGACTTTTCCAGTACTTTACATTTTACAGTACTTTATCTTTCTATAGTACTCTGTCAATCTTCAGCACTTTCATATCCCAACAATCCTCCCCTAACTTGAATTCTACTTGTTTGACTTCAAGTTCTTTTGTGAATTTATCTTTATCAGCTTCATCTTTAAGAATAGATTGTGTCTTTTTCTTTGGATTATATCTTTGTAGTTTCTGTGCTGGTATCAATATAATCAAAGTATCTCTAGAATTATTCTTTTACAGCATCATCCAGCAAGCTCCATCTTTCCAGCAACACAGCAACATATGACAATTTGTACATTAATTCAGTTTAAGTTGCAAACTATTCTCATCACTTCCAGGTGTGTTAACTCCTGTGAGAGGTGAATCATTGAAAATTTAATGGATTTAGATCTCTTTACCAAAGCCATTAACTCTGGAGTAGCCAAATGTTTTGGTGTGTAAGACCATGGTACACTGATAACCATATGATTTTTAGCAAATCATCAGCTATCAACATATTTGATTTGTCTTTACCAAAAGTTGTACCCTTCTGGACTAGTTAGTTCTTTCATCATGGTGAACTAATTACCATATAATGGTTTTTCCACAGCCTTTACCACAAGCCATTTTCTTGTGGGCTAGCCAACTCTTCACATTACTGATATGGTGAGTTGATTACCATCCAACTTATTAGCAAGTTGTCAACTAAAAAACGGATTTGATATATCTTTACCAGAGCCGTTTGCTCATGGATTAGCCAATCCTTTTGTAACCATGGTGGATTGATAACCTATTGATGTTGTCATCTTAAAAACCATTTAATCAACCTTTGTTTCAAAATATTTGTTACTTAACAAAAGTTTTCTTCAAAAATCACTTAACTGGTTAAAAGCTGCAAGTAGTACTTTGATTAAAGTACTGTTTGATCAGCAGTACTTTGAATAAAGTACTGATTTATCAAAAATAATTTATTCAATGAAAATTCATACCAGTTATTCATTATCATCAGCAATAGCAGTCCAATTGATAAACAAATTGATGACCATACAAGCGATTTCATTGTCTTCTTCAACTTCCATTCCATGCTCTAGCATCCTCCTCATAAGATCTACTGTAAGAGGATATCTTCTATCTGCAAACATGTGAATCATTGTACCAGTTTCCAGCTCTAGAACATGAACTCAAGATTCTTCAAAGAATCTCCAGCAAACAATTTCCCAGTTCTCTTGATTCTTCCAAATTTCATCACTGCTCTGTTCTTCAGTTTCCCATGCAGTTGTGAGATCTCCAAGTAAAACTAAACCAATTCCTTCTGATGGATGATGTTCAAAATAATCTTTCACCACATGATATAAATAGAATAGATCCACTCTATCTATAATATGCAATAAATCCCATAGCCTGTTGAACACTCTGAAGCTTTGTTAGGATTTAGTAAATCCAGTACTTAAAGTGTCGGTCACCTCAAGTATGTATGCTCGTTAGAAAGCTCGTAGTCATAGTAAGTCCATGATAGTATTTAGTTTACTTTGTAACACCGTGGAGGACGGACGGGTCTTTACCCACTGTATGCCTGATCCACAGCCTTAAAGAGGCGTCTCATGTTTGTACCCTATAAATACCCTTTGCCCTCCAAGGCAAAGGGTTGGAACTTTCATAATACATTTTTCTTTGTCTCTCTAAAGTTCCCATCCTCTCCCACTTTCTCTCTCTAAACCTTATCTCTTTACACCTAACTTGTGATAAACCAAGATCCTACAAATGGTATCAGAGCCAAGGTTTGATCATCCATCTCTCATGTTCTTGGTTTGATTGTTATTTTTGGGATAAGGTTTGGTTTTTGTACGCGTATCGTGGTGGTTATGCGTGGTCTCGTATACGAGTTTTGGTACCTTTAAAGCTTTAAAATTTACACTTTTTAATCCAAGATTCTTGTGGGTTAAGGTTTATTGGGTGCTTAAATTTCAGTTTCTTGCAAAAAGGTTCAAACTTTACGAGTTTTTCTTGGTTTTTATGCGTGTTTGGATACGTGTGTATGGACTTACGCATAAGAGAGATTCGTGGTTTTGATCCTCTAGCTTTGTTGTTTTGGTGTTTTTAAGGTTGTGTCATCATTATAATCTGGTTTACTAAACAGTTTTGATCATAAAAATGTGTTTGGCAAATTTTGTACTTTCTACGCATAACAAAACCCTAATCCTACGCGTAAGGTGCTTTTCACGTGATCTTCATTTCTGGTGGTTACTCGGTGTTCTTCTTGCTTGGATAAGCCTGAAAAACACTTCGACTTTGGATATCTCTTATGCTGTGAAGTGCAAGAGATTTTTGTGGGTAAAACCCTAATTTTACGCATAAGCATAAAACTTACGCGTAAAAATTCTTACGCATAAGCCTTCTCTTACGCATAAGCCTGTCTTACGCCTAAAGGAAACTTACGCATAAGGTTCTTACGCCTAAGCTTTGGTTTACGCATAAACTTAAGCCTTTTACCCTAAAACTCTACGCGTAATCTCTAGACTACGCGTAAGCTCTGTCTACGCGTAAGCTTGTGTCTACGCGTAAGTTTGTTGTTACGCCTAAGCTGCTACGCGTAAAGTTGCTGTCTACGCATAAGTGTATAAGTTTTACGGTTTCTCTCTTGATTTTGTAAAATCCCGTGAAAGAATCTATTTCCCGGTTAAGTCAAAGATTTGTAAAATCCCGTTGAATTTAAACATGTCTTCCGTTGCTGATGATGTGCAAGCTGCAGGATCTGATACTCGTCCTCCCATGCTTGATAGAACTGACTATGAATCTTGGTCACAAAGAATCAGGCTGTATTGCTTAGGAAAGGAGCATGGGGTTAACATCATTAAGTCAATTGATGAAGGACCTTATCAGGTTGAGACCACAAGAGACATAATTGATACTGCAGCAGATGGTACACTGATTTTTGGATTAGACAGACCAAAGACATATGATGAGCTGAGTGATAAGGAGAAAAAGAGATTTGATGCTGATATCAGGGCTTCAAACATCATACTTCAGGGTCTTCCAAAAGATATCTACAAGCTTATCAATCACAACACAGAAGCCAAGGCGGTTTGGGATAATGTCAAGATGCTTCTCTCTGGTTCTGAATTGACTATAGAAGATAGAGAATCACAGCTGTATGATGAATTTGAGCACTTTAAGATGAAACCCGAAGAAAGTGTCTATGAATATTACGTGAGATTCCACAAGCTGGTGAATGATATGAGGAATATCAAGATGACTATGCCAAACATTCAGCTGAACTCAAAATTTGTGAACAACATGAATCCCGAATGGCACAAATTTGTCACTTCTGTTAAGCTTACCAAAGGATTAAAGAACACAAACTATGAGAAATTGTATGCCTTCCTTCTTCAGAATGAGAAACATGCTATGTTTGAACGACGAATTCTTGATCAGTTCAAATCTCAACCAGGAGAAACAAGCTCATCAAATGATTCAACTGCATTCTACTCCAATGTAGGAATTACTACCAAAGCATCACAAGTCATACCCACTGGAAATGGTAACCACAAGCCCGTTCCTGAAACTGGATATAAGCACCCTGATTCTGACGCAGTCATGGAGCACTTTATCAATAAATTGGCTCTTATGGTTAAACAAAACTTAACCTTCTCTCCACATACCAACATACTTCACACTAACAATGAAATCAGGATTGCATCCAATCTACACAACCATGCTTTGGTCAGAGATGGAAAGGTTACAGTACAACCAGTTCAAGAAAGACAGTACAAACAAGGAAGAGGTGGAGCTGGTGGTGGATATGTGGGAAATCAGAATAGTGGAAGGAATATTGTTCAGGGTCAATTAAAACCAATCAAGTGCTACAACTGTGGTGAAGAAGGACACATTGCTAGGAACTGCACTCAACCAAAACGTCCTCAAAACGCAGAATACTTCAGGGACAAGATGTTGCTGGTTCAAGCACAAGATAATGGTGCAATGTTGAATGAAGAGGAGTTGCTGTTCTTGACTGATGGTAATGCTAGAACATACGATGCTGATGTGGACGAGCAACCAGTGCATGGTGCTACTCAGAACAATCCCAACGCTTTTCAAGTTGCAGACTGTGATGCATTTGACTCAGACGTTGATGATGAACCATATGCACAAACTATCTTCATGGCTAATATCTCTCCAATGACCTCTTCATCTCAACGAGCCAGTCCATCCAAGGAATCCATCATTAAAGAGGTACTCAAACTATATGATGTGGTTGATGAGCTAAAGATTCACCATGAAGTACAATCTACTGAAGTCATTGAATCAGATTTTGAAAATATGGGAAATAACAATGTTATCCCATAT
Source organism: Chrysanthemum seticuspe (assembly GCA_019973895.1). Lineage (NCBI taxonomy): Eukaryota > Viridiplantae > Streptophyta > Magnoliopsida > Asterales > Asteraceae > Chrysanthemum > Chrysanthemum seticuspe. Next base: position 96,369,934 of record BPTQ01000003.1, on the reverse strand, counting down.
GATCAATATGTGAAACAAGATGACAGTATTATTGTACCTATTGATGAATCTTCTGCAATTAACAATGAATGCATGCCTGATGAATACACTGCATTTGTGCCTGATGATTCCTTGACCACTGAACTCAATACCTATAAAGAACAAGTTGCTATTTATGAACAGCGTGCTAAATTTGAGTTAACTACCCGTGAGCAGGATATGGATAACCAAATGCGTACAATTATTAGAAAAAGTAATTTTAGAGAAGAAGTATTAAAACAAGAGTTAAACTCCTTACAAGAAAAGCTTTCTAAAACTGCTAAGAGAAAACAAGAACTTCAAGAAAATGTGAAAATGCTTAAGCAAGAATTCAATGCTAAGGAATCAAAACTTTTGAATGATTTTTCCAATCTAAAAACTTTGAAAAACAAACTTGAGAATAAGTTGTACGTACAAGGGAATACCATTCAGACTGCTCACATGATGACTAAGCATAGAGTCTTAAGCGATAAGCATAGTGTTCCCCTTGTTGAGGAACCAAGTCCAGAGGTTATTAAAAAGGCTAGAACTGCTCATAAGGTACTTTATGATGGTAATGAAATCCTTAAGCCTAGGCAAAAACCAAGTTGCGTTGAGTGCACTGAGGAAGATAAGAAATCAGATGAAGTCACTAGAGAGAAAATGAACAAGAAGCTAGAAAACCCTGAGTGTAGAAAGAATAACATAACGATCAAACCTCATGATTACACTAAGGGAAACTGGATCTCCTTAAACAAGTTTAAGCCTCAGACACTTCTAACTCCCGAACAAGTGTTCTGGAAAATGGATTTAGATAAGCAAAAAGCAGAAAATCTTGTTGTTACTAACCCTCCCCTTAGGAAATTGCCAAAAGAAACTGTGTATCCTCCTAATACACCAATGCACCTAGTTCCTAGATCTATTGCCACTAATAGCAGGACCTTAATCAGCCTATATGTTGTTTATCAGCTGTTTGTTGATTTTGAGAAAACGTGTAAGAAGAGAATCACACCTACAGGGATACTGAGGGGGAAAGGGGCTTTGAGCAAACCAAAGAATGTTATTTAACCGAGTTCATGCCTTTCTTTAAACAATTAAAAGGTCAATTTGAGAGTCTTAAAAATGGAATAAACACTGATATTAAAGAAATGGAAAAGGAATTTGATGCCATGATTCTCGAGGTCAATGATTATGAACGGGAACTTAAATATAATGAAATTGAAAGGAAGAATCTGCATATATTAAATGAGAACTTGATTTCTCAATGTGTTGCTCAAGATGTGTTTTACATTGCTACGAATTCTTCTATTACTGCATCTCAATTTCATGAATTATCTGTTGCTTTGAAAGTTTCCCATGATCGTGTAATTGAGCTTGAAATGCAAACGATTAAAGTTTTTGACGTAGTTTGAGTCCTTGTAGTCTCCTACAGAACTATAAACTCCAAAATTGTAAAAGAAACTCTACAACTATAAAATTAACGTTTCGTTCTACAAGTTGAAGATTAAAACTTTTTACAAATTGGTCCAATAGTACTAGTAGAACAAGCTAAAAGAGTACGTTAAAACTTAAGCAACAAAGTTCGAGTTAATGTGCTAGTACCCTTTGAAAGTTTCGTTGTCTATTAAGTACTTTAACTCTACGTCATTATCTTCTTAAGCATCGTTACATTTTGTGTAGAACTCGTTGTGTAACTCTTTAGTTCAAGAGTAAATTATATACGTCTAAGAAGGAAAGTTAAAGTAATATAAATTCAAGGGCAAGTATTAGTAACTGGAGCTCTTAGTACCGTAGTTTAAGGAAAAGGTAAAGAAATTATAGTCACAAATAAGGTAAAAATTCTGAGAGTTTAACTGGAAAATTAACAAATTTCTTTCCGTACTTGAGCCAATTTATTGTAAGAAACCAAACGAGTTTCGGGGAAAGGGGGAGTCAATAGGGACATCCACACTAAGAGAAGAATGTGCAAAAGAGTTTTAGTTGTTTGTCGAC
>BPTQ01000003.1:96103466-96320194 GCA_019973895.1 Chrysanthemum seticuspe | reverse complement strand
AAACCGTAGATCGTATAAGGTTTCTTATTTGGTACCGTATACGGTATCTTATAAGGTCCGGTAATAAATAAAGTTATGTTAACCGGCTGTACCTGATTATTAAACTATGGTTGAAAATGAAATTATTAATATGTCGACAACAAGAAAACTTTGGGCACTATATACTTTATTAAGTGTACGCCCGGGAAGCTCGAAAACCCATCTCTAAGAATAGGTACACTGCTAAGTTAAAATTTAATACGTCTGTTATTAGTAGGGTGGGCCCCAGGTGTTATTTTTAACTTAGCAGTAGTGATAGCAGTGATAGAAGATCTTTAGGAAAGGACAACATCGACGTTGACAGAAGAAGACCCAATAACAGAACCTGAAGATACCAAAGTCTATAACAACGCTGGGTTAGCAACCGAACTGGAAGCCCTCGCACAACGATTGGGTCGCAACAATATCTGAAACCATAGAAGTCCAAGACAATAACCCAGAAGAAGACAGTTGCAGCTACAACAGGAAAGGATTTCTAGAAGATAGTGACGATAGTGATGACGATTCAATTTTTATTGTGGACCCCGGGTGGGATGATTATTGTCTGCATAATTTAAAATTGAATCGTCACATGGATAAGAATCTCTACCCAAAAGCTCGAAGGGCCCGCATGTGAATTATTTCATATATCACGGGTTTCAAAAGAACAACAGCTGTATAATTATTAAAGTAAAAGTTGGTATCAAATTATTAGTCCATGTCGGCCAATTGTATTGAAATAAATAATGGCCTGGAATATTCTATGGCATATGCCATGGTTTATTCTTTGGAATATGCTAGATGCCAAAGCATATTCTTAGTTTATTCCGTCTAGTTTTGCCTATAAAAGGCTTATGTAATCAGTTGTATTGATCATCCATCCACCTACAATCACCACCGCCACCATTGTAACAAAGCTTCCGCAGTATTTTAATAAAAAGGTGTGTTTTAAGTACTTTAAAGTTTTAGTTTTTGAGCTTTAGTACATTATAAAAATTCTTGGCAACGTAATTTTTATCTTGAGAAGTAAAGAAGCTCATCACCGGATGAGTCTTGCCAATCAAAAGGCAACTACTGATTATCAAGAAGCTATACAGGCTACTGAAGACTTTGAATCGCCAGCAGTTGGTTTCGCAAAAACAACTGATTATAAAGAAGGATTAGCTACTCAAGTTAAGGCTATCATAAAGCAAAACAACACCTTGCTTTACTTAGCAACCAAACAGAATAAGAAGTTAACGGAGATTGAAGAAAAGTTTGACAGGCTCAAACAGGAAGTCCAAATTGTTATTAAACAAAAGACTCAGCCAGCAGACCTTGAAGACTCAATATCAAGTTTAGCCAAAAGACTTGATAGTTTCTCCATCAGTGGGAAACTCCCAGTAAAGAAAAGTGAAGGACAGATATATGTCTTTGAAGATCCCAACAAAATCTTTAAAGAACAATACGGGAAGGAGTCAAAGAAATGACTTCTAGAAGGCCTAGCATCCTCAATAGGGGTTCTACACAAACTCAAACAAAACTCCCAACCCAAGAAGATCAAATCCGCGGTTACCGTCAAATGACCCGGAGTAGGTACCAAGCAGCTAGGACAACAAGAAGAGTATTTGGAAGAAACAACTACAATCGAACCTTAGAATCCGTTATAGATCCAGAAAGACAACTTGAGATATCAAGAGAAAGACGAGCAAGTCTTGTTCCAGCAGAAGTACTCTATTCAAACAATAGAAGTACTGCAAGACACAGAGTATATGAACACTACTCTGAGCAAAGAATCCTATGTGTCGGTGAAAATCAGGTGAACCTTCGACTGTGTAACCAAGAGAGTTACCAGAGCTTGAGAGCTTCCGGGCTTCAGCATATTAACCTAGGGATATTCATGATCAGATTACATGCACTCCACCGGAGAAGTGCAGGAACAAATGCTCTAATTGTTCTTCGTGACACTAGATGGGAAGATAGTCGACAAATTATTGGAACCATGGAAGTAGACCTCTCTGCAGGAACACAGCTAGTCTACATGTTCCCAGATATGGTTCTAAGTATTGACGATTTCCATAACCATGTGGAAGTTGTTATACAAACTCATGGATATGAAGCTTGGCAAGGAGGTGAAAGTAACCTTTTAATCACAATGGCCATGACGGGTAGGCTATCAAACACCAGCTATATGGGATTCCAATACAGTGTAGAAAATGTTGTGGACCACCTCACAACGAACGGCATCACAGCAATCCCCGGCGAAAGAAGAAGTGTAGAAGAGCTTGAAGGAATGAGCTGGAATTTAAAGCCATCTGAGCAAACCACAGTACGTGTACCATCAAGGGTAGCAGTACAAGAAAGACTTAACAGGTCATTAAGTCTTCATTTTGAAAGGTACCGTCAAGCACCCCAACCACCAAGATACTCTGTTGACCAGCACGATCGAGAAGCACTGGGTAATGATCATCTGGATGAAGATGAAGAACATTTCATTGGAGTCTGCTTACAAGAGCAACAAACAGAACATATCTCATATGATGTATGTTTCTGTAAAGAATGCCTGAGTGAAGCAAGAAGTTTGGAAGACGAACCATTGAACCAAACTAGACGCTCCAATAAGCCTAAACGATCAAAACATAGGTGGTCGACTCTTGGTGAGCCATCAGGAAAATGGGATTACTATGTCAAATATGATGCTCCAGCACCAACAACCCCAATTGAAGAAATTGCAGCAACTGTCTGGGGAGATGAATTCTCAGACAATGAAATTACCCCAGGAAGAGTGGCAATTATGGACGAATCAGATAATTGGGACGACGATGAAAGAAGTGGTGGAAAGGTCCTTGTCCTACGAGAAGAATTTTCAAAAAATCAACAAGACTTTCTTGATGAATATCTGCCGCAGTGGGATGACAAACTCGCCACACAAAAATCAGAGTCTGAATGGGAAAACCCATTCGCAGAGAAGCATGGTGAGGACCATACAATTCTTCATCTTTCTAAAGAAGATGACGACAGTCTGCCATACCTAAAGTTCCGAAACTTTAAACAAATGGCAGCACAAATTACCAACAAACATGAGGAACATGCTTTTCCAACAGCAAATGATGCAGAATCTGGTACAAGCTATCAACCACCAAATGATGCAATATTAGGACCAGCTGTCTATCCGCCAGCACGGCAAAATCCACAGCCAACTTATAGACCAGACTATCAGTTTGGTTATCCTCAAGGAAGAAACAATGTTTTTAATGGAGGATATGGTGAATACCACAACTCACAGTGGACTCTGCCACCAGCATGGACAGAATCAGGTGTGATGCTTGTTCTACCAGCAGATCCAGGTTTATGGTCAGACGTAATAGCAAGATGGGAGTCTATTACAATCAATAGACTCAACAGTCAAACATGGACTGACAATAAAGCAAAGTTAACATTTGTGGAGAATCTTCTTGGAGAAAGCGAAAAATTAATGTGGCAACAATGGCGAACTGCATACCCGGATGTGTATGCTGCCCTTGAAGCAATTGCTGATGAACCACAAAATATAACATCACAAGTAAGGCAACTAATATTGTTGGAGGATCCGTATCGAGGCTTAACTGATGAACAAGATAGAGCCTACAGAGACTTAGACAGGATAACTTGTGAAGAAACCAAGAACTTGTGGTCATTCTTGGAAGATTTCAGACAGTTAGCGATAAAATCAGGAAAATTGTATTTCCCCTCAACAACAGAAAAGCTTTTTGCTAAACTCCCACCTTCTTTGTCCAAGAAAGTAGATGAATCGTTTAAAGCCAAGCACCCTGGTCTCAGTGCAGGAGTCTTGCCAGCAATCAAGTTCACTCATACTTTTATCTCAGAAATGTGCAAAGATGCGGCGCTTTTTAAAGATCTTAGAGACTTATCTCTTTGTTCAGCTATACCAATTCCTGGTTATTACAAAAATAACAGGAAGAAGTATGGAATGAGGAAATCAAGAACATACAAAGGAAAGCCACATGGTTCTCATGTAAAGCCATTCAAAAGAAAGTATAAAGATGACAGAGGGCGAGTCAAGAAGTGCAAATGCTTTATTTGTGGAAAGGAAGGACATTTTGCAAAGGATTGCAAAAGCAAGCAAGGAAACATTGCAAGATCAGCTTTCTATCAAGAGCTTGATCTTGATGACAACTGGGATATTGTCTCAGCAGACTTTGACGACACCAGTGTCTATAGCATATCAGAAGGAGAAGGTGATACTCATCAAAGTATCAGTGTCATGGTCCAAGACACCCCATTTGAAGAAGCAGCTTTCACAATAACACATGAAGATAATGAAAGCAACAGCGAAGATGATCAACCTAGTCATTTTGCTTTTATGTTCCACCGAGGACCACCAACAAAAATAGCAGACATGGTTCAATCTGTAGGATCGTGGAAACCAAGCAAAGAACTACCGGCTCAAAGTAAAATTTGTGAGCATGATTGGAAAGAGAACACGGTCACAAATTACACAATCTGCTATTTCTGTGGAATACTAACCACAGATGTGTCAAGACTTAACTGCCCCAAGTGCCAACTTACAACATGTGCTCTTTGTGCAAAAAATTATCTCGGTAAAACGGTTAATGTCAAAAGAAAGCAGCAGTGCGAGCCGGAAGAAGAAAATGACTTCAACAGCAGAGAGGTAAAACTTCTCAAGGAACTTTTGAAATAGAAGACAGAACAAGTTCAGCAGATGATAAAAGATCAAGCGAAAGAGTACTACAAAACAAAGGCAGAAATTCAAAAGAATGAAGAAGCATGGCAACTTGAAAAGAGCTTGCTAGTAAAAGACCTTACAGACACTCTTAAGATAATTGATCAGCTTAAAGCTGAACAAGTAAGGCTTGAAGAGCAAAAAGATGAAGAAATAAGAAAGCTTAAAGCACAACTGCAGGAGAAGAAAGAAGGAGGAGTAGAGTTTCAATACTCTAATGAAGAGTTCCCACCATTAAATGATTCGCATGAAGCAAGACCCTTCATGGAAACAGAGATTCATTACTCCGGAAATGCTACGTCAGTTCCAAAAGTTAGAAAGATAACTAACTCACTTTACAATGTAAAAGTTGAGTTTGATATCTCTAATTGTCCTGCATTTGGAATCGGTGCAATAATAGACACGGGAGCATCAGCATGCTGTATAAACAAGAAAGTTATCCCAGAAGAAGCACTTGAGCCTTTAACCCACAGCGTCTTTTTCAATGGCTTAAATTCAAGACAACAAGCAACTCACTGAATAAAACAAGGCTCTTTTCTTATAGAAGGAAACAAATTCAAGATTCCCCTCATATATGCATTTGATATGCATGATAGCAATGGTATTGAAATGCTGATAGGAGCCAATTTCCTAAGGTCCATGAAAGGAGGAATTCGTGTAGAGGGAGATGAGATAACCATCTATAAGAAGGTTACCAAAATCAAAACGTCAGAACAATCTGAGGTTGCTGAAGTTGCCATCACCGAGCTTGAAATTAGTGAAGAAGATTTCTTTGAAATAAACGAATCTATTTATTTCAACCAAGAAGGCAACAACGCATTCCTGAAGCAGTTTAAGCCTGTCATTGATAGGTTGAAACTTCAAGGATACATTGGAGAAGAACCTTTAAAGCATTGGAAGAAAAATGGTGAACTTTGTAAGCTGGATATTATCAATCCAGACGTTACAATTGAAGACCGACCATTAAAACATGTGACACCAGCAATGGAAGATTCATTCAGAAAACATGTTGATAGTCTTCTCAAAATTGGTGCTATTCATCCGAGTACGAGCAGACACAGAACGATGGCAATGATCGTAAATTCAGGAACAACAATTGATCCTGTAACTGGAATAGAAATCAAAGGGAAGGAAAGAATGGTGTTCAATTATAAATCCTTGAATGATAACACATACAAGGACCAATACTCCCTACCAGGAATAAATACGATCATCAGAAGAATAGGAAACGCGAAGATATTCTCAAAGTTTGACCTCAAATCAGGGTTCCATCAAGTCGCCATGGATGAAGAGTCAATTCCATGGACCGCATTCTTAGTACCTGGAGGAATTTATGAATGGCTGGTTATGCCATTTGGTTTGAAGAATGCCCCAACAGTTTTCCAAAGAAAGATGGATAAATGCTTCAAAGGAACAGAGTCATTCATCGCAGTATACATTGATGATATACTGGTTTTCTCAAACAACGAAAAGGAGCATGCAAAGCATTTGGAGAAGATGCTAAAAATTTGTGAAGATAATGGCCTAGTCCTATCTCCAACAAAGATGAAGATAGCAGTTCCAACAATAGATTTTTTGGGAGCAGTCATAGGAGAAGGAACCATAAAGTTACAACCACACATCATAAAGAAGATTGTGAACTTCAACGAAGAAGAATTAAAGACGAAGAAGGGGTTAAGGTCATTCCTAGGAATCCTCAATTATGCTCGCACTCATATCAAAAAATTAGGGATACTCCTAAGACCGCTGTATGAAAAGACGAATGCTCATGGAGATAAAAGATTGAAGCCTTCTGATTATGAACTAATCAGAAAGATCAAAGCACAAGTTCAAAATCTCCCAGACCTGGAGATACCACCTGAAAATGCTTACATCATCCTTGAAACAGACGGATGTATGGAAGGGTGGGGAGGAATTGTTAAATGGAAGAATAACAAGGAAGGTCCAAGGAATTCAGAAAGAATCTGCGCATATGCAAGTGGCAAATTTTCAACAACTCAATCGACAATCGATGCTGAAATCAATTACCTGTATCAACACTTTGGAAAAGTTAAAGATCTACTACCTTGATAAACAAGAGATAACTCTAAGAACAGATTGTCAAGCCATTATTAGCATTTACAATAAAGCTAATAGCAACAAATCTTCAAGGGTTAGATGGATCAAGTTTGCAGATGCAGTCACAGGAACAGGCGTTAAGATCAACATAGAACATATAGAGGGGAAACATAATACGCTAGCTGATTCTCTCTCAAGACTTGTTAATCTTTGTTTTGCAGAATGCACAGGAGAAATGAAGCAATTAGCAGTAGCAGCGCTTTACTCAGTGGAGGAAGTTCTACAGTCCCCCTATGCCTCTCAGAAGAATATGAAGATCACTTGCGAAGAAATCATGAAGACTTTCAACCACTGCCAAGAATCTTCACTAAAACAATCTTCATGCATGAAGAACCAAGAGCAATGTACAGACACTACCAGCTCAAAGCCAACCACACCCCAATCAGAATGGATAAATCTGATGCATGGAGGTCAGTCGCTCAAGATATCGAATTATCAGCAGCAAAAGAAGCAGTCAAAGCAATGCGAAACTTACAAGCAATCATACAATGTAAAGCCCAAGTCTGATTTGGATTATCAACAAAGGACAACCACTGGTCTGACCAGAAAGAAGACGTACGAATCCAGAATAAAGAAGCTCGGAGAATCCTAATCGAACTGGAAGCCCTCGCACAACGATTGGGTCGCAACAATATCTGAAACCATAGAAGTCCAAGACAATAACCCATAAGAAGACAGTTGCAGCTACAACAGGAAAGGATTTCTAGAAGATAGTGACGACAGTGATGACGATTCAATTTTTATTGTGGACCCCGGGTGGGATGATTATTGTCTGCATAATTTAAAATTGAATCGTCCCATGGATAAGCATCTCTACCCAAAAGCTCGAAGGGCCCGCATGTGAATTATTTCACATATCACGGGTTTCAAAAGAACAACAGCTGTATAATTATTAAAGTAAAAGTTGGTATCAAATTATTAGTCCATGTCGGCCAATTGTATTGAAATAAATAATGGCCTGGAATATTCTATGGCATATGCCATGGTTTATTCTTTGGAATATGCTAGATGCCAAAGCATATTCTTAGTTTATTCCGTCTAGTTTTGCCTATAAAAGGCATATGTAATCAGTTGTATTGATCATCCATCCACCTACAATCACCACCACCACCATTGTAACAAAGCTTCCGCAGTATTTTAATAAAAAGGTGTGTTTTAAGTACTTTAAAGTTTTAGTTTTTTAGCTTTAGTACATTATAAAAATTCCTGGCAACGTAAATCAGGAGATGAGCACCATGAGCAGCTTGACTCCCAACAATAGCACATCCACATTGCAAATATCAGGTTACATAATGTTTGACTTATAACCTACAAAACAAATCTAAAGTCACACAGATTTTGTTGATCTTTCTCACACCTGAAAACATAGCCTTATGAAGTGTGGATAATTATCTTTTGTGATTAAATTTAGGTTTCCAGTGCATAATCTTTTATGTATTTAGATACTAAATAGAATTTTTTGGAGAAATTATAGAAGATTTTCACGGTGTTTCTATGTTTTGGTTTGAAGAGAGTCCATATGCAATTTTGCCAATAGGATTCTTTAAAGTAGTGTATCTACATTTTGGTTCAAATACTTCTCTTACCATATGTACTCCTATTGCAACATAGATTATGCTCCATAAAGCATAGTAGTGTGTAGATTGCTAGATTAAGAACGTATTAAAGGTGACAGAATATGACCATACATTCCTATAGATCAACTCTCTTACGTCATTCTTAGTCACTCTTCACCTTTCAACGAGTCTAAAACTTTTCTTATATTTCTTATGCACATACATAATCTGCAGCTATTATTTGGATAAACTACTTATATGTTTATTTCACTATAAATTAAGCATATGAAAATGACCAGATTGGTAGTACGTGCGCTATTTTTGAGTGCCGTATAAGATGTTGGTAAGTTCTTCAGTTAATGCTTTGGCCTATCCTATATCACTTCATCGTTCATCAATTCTTTCAGTATGAGCTACATTATCTATGGATGGATGAGTATATAAGGACCTACTACGAATTTATACATTTCCTAGGCCTAAATCAATCGGATTGAATAGACAAATGACAAAAGATACTGAACCCTTTAACATATTCAGATTCTTCCATATGCTTTTGTATCTTTTTTCTGTTAATAACAGATTGAAACATAACTTAACTCTGGCTGTAGGGTTTTACAGATTGGATCGACTTTAAATAAGCTTTTTGAAGATGGTGTCGTGAAGCGAGAAGATTTGTGGATCACCTCTAAGCTAAGATAACAATCCCAAACACTACCTTAACCTCAGTATTGAATACTCCATATCTATTTATATTGTAACCCTTTGGACTAACATTTTTATTCGATACACTTTGCCAAATAGCAAATCCATAAATACCCATGTACATTATTTTGTATTTATATCCACACTGATAATATCATTACTGTTTGTGTTACAGTGTGTTATATCCTTAATATTTGACAAAGCTATTCTTGAGCCTACATTTTGCCAAATGTACGCTCAATTATCTTATGATCTGAACGTGAAGCTCTTACCATTTCCAGCCGATGAACCTGGTGTACAAGAAATCACATTCAAAATGAACCTTTGGTATGTTTTGTAAGTGATGAAAAAGTCTCCTATGGCACCTCCTCCAAACACTTATGCATCAGTGCCAATGCAATTCATAAAGTGGGTTGTCCATGTGACATTGATAGTTCTCACAACATTACATGTATAATTTAGAATATGAATTTTTAAGATAGGTAGCCATCATATACTATGATTAAAATGCTAAATTGTAATAATGCATAATAATCTTTTGTACTGTGTATTGTCAATTAAACTGTACTTTGTTTTTAAAAAATATTTGTTAATATTAAGTTATCTAATATTGTAAATTTTGTGATTTAGGCACGAGTCTTTCAAAATGGTGTAGTATAATTTCAAGAAGATCACAAGAGTACCTACGGGTATGATTTTTCCATTATAGGGTTGAATATTTGGCTCATTAAGATATCTTAGAAGCTTAGTTAGAATGCTTAACTTTAGTTCCTATTCATTTTTAGTTAAAATATTTGGGAAAGTGAACTACTACCACACCAAACCACATAATGAAGATGGTAAATTACTAAATATAAAGTAAATGTACAAATAACTGAATTGGTGGTTTTGTTCCATTCTTAGGAATATGACCGATTTGAAACAGTTATTATAATGGGATACAAGAGAAGATATGGAGAACAATTCAAGCTATTGGAGATAGCGTTTTTTCATACGATCATTCGGCAATACTTATTGAGATCCAGGTGAGGTGATGATACGTGATTTGTGAAGAAAAACGTTTGAAATGGATTAATTGCTCTTCTTTTATGATGGTACAATGGCCACAAATATTTAGGTTAGTTAATGAAAATAAAGTTCATTTGATGCCTGAAGATAAATTAAGAAACCAATGAGTGTTAAAACAGGTATTCACCTAAAGATTAAACGTGATTCCCTCGATATGTTATGGTGGTTAGTTTATTGTCTACTAAAGTTGTTGTCTTATTTATAATTGTTCTTTTTTACATATAATACATGAGCACTATATTTTTGTATCCAATTATTTTGTTTAATATACTTGTGTAAATATTTGCTGTTATTCATTATTCCATCGATAATTATAAGTCATGTCCGCGCATCTGGCGACCTTTTATTGAAGGTCTTTTGCTCACTCTTTCTAACCATTGTTACGATGCGTGCCGCCGAAAATGAATTACAATCCTATGTACTGCATGACGTGCGATAGTCTTCAAAGCAGACAAGAGTTACAAGTATATTTGCTTAGAAATATGAAGTTGTAAGCTTAAATAATTTAGTACTTTTGTTTATTTAATTTGGAGACTTTGAACCATATTAATGTTGTGTTCTCCCTTTTCTTTATGACTGACTTCGGATGCGTTCCTCGCAAAAATCAGTCTCCTTTCTAATTCTATGGCAAGTCAAGAAAACGCAATTATCAATTGATACAGGATGACTACATCATGCAATGTAAATCAGACATGTTTAATTTTTTTTTTGTATATTAATTTATTACTCCGTAATAGCAAATGTGTCTGAATGCACAGAGTAGAAACATCACAATAAAGCTTGAACCAAAAGTTCAAAGGGATGCAGACGCAACAAGTACAAAAAGGAATGATTCCCGTTCAGATAGCTGGATATGCACATCCTGAAAGACTCAATCAAGTGTTGGTTATACCTATAGCTTAATTTTCGTTAACTTAAGTTTTTTAACGATATTTATAAGGCTTGCTCGCCCATCAAACGAGCTATGCTTTGATACTTTGTTCTTGCGTACCACTTTGAAACTTTTTTTCTCTCATATTCGATAACCGTTTATTTCTTTTCGTTCTTAATGCATTCAATAAAAAATTTGGTACGTGTATATCTTATTTTCCGTTAACTTATTTTTTCAAAACGATAATTTCGCTATAGCAAATTATGCCAACGATAATTATAAGACATGCCCGCCCATTGGGCGGGCTTCGACCACTAGTATATATATATATATATATATATACACGTTTATATATTAGCCACTGGATACTAAAACAAATAAACTAAATAAACACTTGACATCTAGAAATTGTTATTTTCATCGATCAATATCATAAATATTTTGAATATATAAAAATGGGTTTGCTAAGGAATAAATAACTTAGATAATGTAATAAATCTTTTGAATTTGAACTTTAGGCATTCTCACACAAGTAGAAAAGACGCTAGTACATCACTATCGAACCATCTTTCCAAACACTATAATTTTGGTCGTGAACCAAACGTTTATCATGATTGTGAGACTTGTCATCTCATACTTAGGTTCCGGGTTGGAGCCGTTACTATTACATTCTTGATCTCGTTGTGCTTTATCATTACCACCAAGGTGAGTTCATAGCCTCGCTTTTACTTATCTTTACAAATCCCGCGAGGGAGATGCATGCTATATACTCGAACACAAGCCTTTTTCCAACGCTTACTTGATTATTGGTATTGCCTAAGTTGTTAGCTAAAACACCCCTGCATCATGAACCATTAGTCACTTGCGAGTGAACGCAGATATTGTGGATAGTACTATGGGGATTAACGACCCCGTCTTGGTTATCAGAAATAACCAGGGTGCACTATATTTGAATTGCATTAGGTAATTGGCAATTAGGTGTAAGTAGTTGAGTATTGGTGTCATGAGCTTAGTGCATAATAATATGTTATTATTCAATGATTAATTGACTTCAAAGCAATTATCATCCATGCTCTTGTGTTCAACTAATTAACTTTAAACCTATGGATTCACTCAACATTTTTGTTGGCCTTTTTAAGCATGTTTATCTCAGGTAATAATTGAAGAAACCATATGGCACGGAGTGGGCATTCAAGACCTTTTCAACTTGGTATAAAATAAAGTTATCATTTTCCGCAAACTCATGAATCATCTTTTGTATAACTCTAACTATTTGGAAGTTCTTTTGTAACCAAACAATGAGTTTTTCTTGAATGGTAACGACTTTTATCAAAACGTCTCTTTTAGAATCGTTTTCTATTATTATTGACTGTGATCCTTGAAGTAACACCCAAATTAGCCTTCCACTGCTATGTTGTGATCTTGGGGGTGTTACAGGCTCAGATATCGGGCCTCATATTATTCATCCTGCTTGTGATTAAGACACAGCGGAGGTAGTTTGTACTCCCAATCAGGTTCAAACTACTCGGGCAACTGTTTTGACAGCTTGTGATTGTAATTGCAAATATTTGAGTACATTGGTTGTACGTACAATCTTGTAAATTGTTTTGAAAAAATTTTGAAGTTTAATTTTCCAATAACCAAATACAATACATGTATAGACTTTATACAAAAAAAATTTATACCTTTTAAACTACATTTTAAACTTTTTATACAAAAATTTACTGTACCAAGAGGTTTATTAAATGCATGTCTGGCGGTAACTAAGGTCATATGCCTAAAGTAAATGAAGTAATTTGATATAGTTGTGTAGTTAAAATTTAAGGTACCAAGAGGTGTAGTTAAAAAATTTTAAGGTTCAGTATGATATAATTGTGCAGTCTATAAAAGTGTTTGAATGGTAAGTTCAAAGTAGCAAGGGGTGCCCACATTAGTTTGTAAGTCTGAAATTAAGAAAGTGTACCTGCACATTATTATAAAGATGTTATTTTTTTTTAATTAATTCATTTTTTTCCATTGTTTTTATGATGTAAAACCTACCCTCTATGAAGTAACGTGGCCTTAGACAGCTTGCTACTTTTACCGTTCAATTCAAAGACCTTGTTCTTTTTTAAGAACAAGCTCAATTATCAGGGCAGATCTATGTAACATTGTAGATGGGTTACATTGCTTATATTGCACACTGCCTAGTACCGTTTATGTGCTTGATCTTGATCACAAGTTTTGGCTCTTACAAGAATGTATCTTGATCGAGAGTTTTTGCCCGACAAACAAGTTACATTCTTTAAAGAGCCAAAGCATGTGGCCAAGATCAAGCGTACAAATGGTACAAGAAGGTGTTCAAAAAACAAAGCAATGGCACCCATCCACGACGTTACATAGTTGTGCCCTAATAATTGTGACGTGTTGATTGCGAACATCATATAGCGTGTATTGTTCATGATAGGCCACGCTTTATTATCTCAGTCAAGACGAGTCATATTACTTACACTCTATTCTCAACTGGACATTTGCATCATATTGACCTTTAACCAGTTTTAACTGCTAAAGTATGTTTAAAGTCTTTTTGGTAGTTGCAGTCAGTGTAAGTACTTGTTATTTACACATTTTTTATGTTTTCGTCCATTTTATTACGTTTTCGTCTGTTTTTTACGTTTTCGTTTATTTTCTTACATTTTCGCCCCATTTTTTTACGTTTTCGTATGATTTTTTATGTTTACGTATGTTTTTTTAAGTTTTTGCCCCATTTTTTAGGTTTTCGTCTCTTTTTTAACGTTTTCGTTCATTTTTTTATGTTTCGTCTGTTATTTTACGTTTTCGTCCATTTTTTTACGTTTACGTTCGTTTTCGCCCGTTTAATTATGTTTTCTTAAGTTTTCGTCCTTTCGTTTATGTTCTTTTAGTTTTTCGTCCGTTTTATACATTTTCTTAAGTTTTTCTACATTTTCTAAATTATAGTGTTTTCATCCGTTTTTTTACGTTTTTGTCCATTTTTTTACGTTTTCGTCTGTTTTTTACGGTTTCGTCCGTTTTTATACATTTTTGTCCTTTTTTTACGTTTTGGTCCGTTTTTTACGTTTTCGTCAGTCGAAACCAAAAAAACGTAAAAATAGACGAAAACGTAAAAAAAAATCTAAAAACGTAAAAAAGAAGAAAAAGTAAAAATTCAGAAGAAAACGTAAAGAATCGGACGAAAACATAAAAAAATCAGACGAAAACGTAAAAAACAGACGAAAAAAAAAGAAATGGACAAAAACGTAAAGAAATGTACATTCAATGTGTTTAACCTGCCTCTCCTGAGCATGTTACAGCCGTCATGCCTGACAAGGTCTGCCCCAACCCAGGCGCTTGCGTTTAACTGCACTGGGCCTTATGTGAACCTGTAAGGGTAGTATCAGTCCTGTTAGACTGCAGGCAACAATGTCTGATACTAAACTTTGATGATAGTTGTTTGTAGCTTATAAACACATTGAATTAGTAGTAAATAATATCTCGCGTATTCAAAAGCACAACCAATATAAGTATGGCCTCACATGAGTAAATATAACATGATTTAAATCATTTATCATTAAAAAGAAAAAGAATAAACATGATATTTCATGTGGCGCTAAACATCAAATATAGAAAAATGTACCTTTGAATAACCCATATCAACGCTCCAAGAACAGTAAACATTTGTTAATGTATGTGAGACAGTGGCCAGACTTCCTTTTGTCATTGTCAGTTTTATGCATACAGTTGGCGTAAACATTATCCAAATTCGGTGATGACAAATGGCTATAGGCTATAATGTATGTGAGACAGGAAGAATGGATATTACTCAAAATATGTGGATAAACAAAAAACCAAACTTAACCTAACATTGTCTACATACGTTAATATGGATAAGCTGGTATGAGAACCGGTGCACACATATTGCCACTGTGAAAGAGCAAGAAACTGAATATTGATTAAGATAGTAACATATTTAGAAACATAATACATAAATCTTTTCTTCGTCTCCATACCTCTTGTAATGCGATCAAGTTTTTCTTCCCAAGATTTTATATACAAATTGAGAAAAAAAAATGTTTAACATCATGTACCAAAGCTTCTGAATGTTATCCGCTCCTTCTCATAGCTCGAGGTAGCAACTTCCTGGTCTCATAACAGTTTCTTATTATTCATAAGAGTTTCTTATTAGCACCTTCCTGGTCTAAAAAATCAATAGCTAATATTAAGTCTTCATACCTTAATATGGATAACCTGGTATGAGAACCTTGAACTCCTGTTATAGCTTCTTTTGGTTGTGTGGATATAAGACGTACAGTGAACAGAATCCTTAATCAGAAATAGGTATGAATACATGTAATCAGGTATATAAGAAACATATATGGCTAATAAGAATCTTTGGTAAACCTGATAAGAATATTTGGCTAATGACCCTTGTGAGAAACACATATCACAGCTTCGGTATATGTAAATTATCCGACTACATGTCAATAGGACAATAGTTAGAAGCAAACTTACTATATCCAATTATGTAATCAGCTCGTAATTCTAACGAAGATGCAACAAACAACCAAACTACAATAATGAATGCGTGAATTAGATCCATCATGACAGAGGCTTCTCAAAACTATACAATTTTCTTATATAAGAATCTGTAACCGACCATCCAATATTACCACTTTGACACAAAATTAAGGTTTTGATCAAAATAGGGTTCAATCATAACCAAAATAATTTACTATAGCATCAATGTCGATTATATACTTCCTGCATATAGTGGGAAATACAAAAGTTTCGGAATCCCAACTGGTGATGCCAGGAAGATTTGCCAATATGATGTTAACTCGAATTAGGGTTTGAGCTAAGATTAAAGGCTGGATAGTTTTTCTTAGGTTTTTAGAAAAAAGAGAGGCGTACCTAGTTCAAGTTTAGCATCAGCAAGTGCGTGAATCATTAAAAAAGATACCTACAAAAGATATTCATTGTAAGAGAATGGTTGCAATTCCTAAAGCATCTCCAAGACTAAAAGTGTCGGGACCTCTAAGCCGCTTTCCTGCCAGAAACACAAGATATTGTAAACGCATGTTAGGCATCTCTCGATACGAAAGGGAGAATCTGCCTACTGAAGTGATGAACTCGTATATTGTATCCCTTACACTTGTTCTTCCACCCTGAAAACAAACACAAAAGCTTAAGGACGTTTGATTTGCTAGATCAGTGCGATTAAATACAAACAACATGTACATCAAATCAAAAAAAAATATGGTGTGTGTGATAATAAGTGATATTAGGGTTTTGGAAAAGAAAATACTCCGTATGATGAATGTATGATGAATGGATTGGGCTTTATTTTTTTTTATAAAATTATTAATTTTTTGTGATCATTATATTTATGGCTTTGCAGAATATATCACAAAAAATAAGTTGATCTAGTGGTAAACACACATGTTACTTATCCAAATAACCAAGGTTCGATTCTTGCAAGACTTACTTTTTAGAATAAATTTCGAAAATTAATGCTTAGGTAATTAAATTTCGAAAATAATTAATAATATCTAATTAAATTTAAAAACAAAATGCTTAGTTGGACAACAAATGCTTATGTGGCATTAAATTGGATTATGTGACATTGAGGTGGCATTAATGCCAAATGCCTCTTGTTATATATAATATATATATATATATATATATATATATATATATATATATATATATATATATATATATATATATATATATATATATATATATAATATAGAGATATATGGGAATATATTAGCTACAATTTATTGTAGCTAATTGGCTACAATTTTAAGCTAAAAAATGTGGGTCCTGATTCTTTTTGTGGGTCTCTAATTTTTTCCTGTGGGTCCCTGATTCATTGTATGTGTATTTATTGTGAAGAATTGAAGCTAATTGGCTACAAAAATTGTAGCAAAGATATCCCCTATATATATATATATATATATATATATATATATATATATATATATATATATATATATATATATATATATATATAGGGGGTGTTTCTTGTGAGAAGTCTAATTTTTGTGAGAACGCGAGAAGAGATCTTAGACATCCATCTAATCCCCTCTTTTTTAGATCTAAGGGCCAAAATTAATTTATAATTTACACTAACTATGTATTTTTGTAATTAACATCCACTCACCTAATATATAAAAGAAACACACACACATTCCACAGAATTGGAGGTGAAAGACAATAGATTCTCTCTCAATCCAAGCACTTTCATAACAACCGTCATTACTATTGTTCAACCACCGCCGTTACTACCATTCAAACACCGCCATTACCACCGGTCAAACCACCGCCATTACCACCGGTCAAACCACCGCCATTATCACTGTTCAAACCACCACCGTTCAACATCAATTAACAGCTTAAGCAACATAATTGAAGCTGAGAAAACAGAAGAAGCCAATATTTTCAAATCAGATTACACATTCAAGTAACTGTTATTTATTATTATTATTATTATTATTTTGATGAAATTTAATTGTTGAATTGTGAATTATTATGCATTTGAAGTTATTACCATTTTTTTAATTGTAAAAATGTCACATGTGAATGTATAGTGTAAGATGTAACTTTTCACATACACATCAAACCATAACACAAAGTAGCATATAGATGGAATTCTAGAGAGAGAAAGTTAGAGGTTTAGGGAACTTAGTGAGAGAAAGTGAAAGATATTATTATAAGCTCCAACTCTCTACCTTGGGAGGTAGAGAGTATTTATAGTCTTACACAAATCGCCACACTTTGGGCTGTGGATCAGGCATACAGTGGGTAAAGACCCGTCCGTCCTCCACGGTGTTACTTAACTAAATTACTACTTAACTTAAAAAGAACTACGACTACGAGCTTTCTAACGATTACATATACTTGAGGTGACCGACTCTTTAATACTGGGAATTTCTAATTCCTAACAATCTCCCCCTAAGGAAGGTCACCTCAATAATGTACCAAAATTACATTGAATACAAATAGATATAACATTTAACAATTGATCTTGCATTCTTGATGTAGTCCTTTGCTCCTAAGCTCGTAGTCAATGATTCTTCACAATGCATGTTTGGTTATTCCAAGTGGAGGTCTTTTACTGATCCACGTGATGATAATATTGAGCCATCATTTGAGATCATCAGCTATCAACAATCTCTGAGACATCCATTGTGGTGTTTGTGACTTTGAGACCGACATGCTCACATTCTGGATCATGATCTCTTCTTATCAGAGTAGCGGAAGCTTTAGTTGATTCATGATATTGGCAGCAGCGTAGCAGAAGCATGGAGTGAAAATATCAGAGACATTGATGCACTAATCATGATTTCTTTTTGAGATGAATGTGTTAAGTGAGCATGCGGCTATGGATTGACCGCTTCATTCTGATCAGCTGCAAACGTCGGGCGTACCTGCATACAACAGTTAGCAACAAATCGCACGAAAGTGTCTTTGATCACTTTCGATGAATTGAGGTACACGGCCCACGGTTCCCCGTTGATCAGTACAAGTACTGCCTGTGATCAGGTAGGATTCCTAAGAATCTCCTTGACAGGGTTTCGCAGCTGTTCTAGCTGTTCTCAAACCGGAACATCTCAAAGAAGACAGCACGGAGTGAGTGAACCAGCGAATTTTAAGTCCACTGATTGATGAAAAGAGATTTGAAAAACAATCGTGTATTGCTCAATAGAAATTGTTTTTGCAATACAACGAAGGTTTTATTGAAAATCAATTATCAATCATAAAAATACCTTTTGGTTTGAAAAATGAGTACACAGTCGATGTGCTAAAGAAAAGAGTTTTTAAGCACAAAGACCGGTTTTTCAAAGGTATCCGTCAATCCCTAACCTGAACCAGGATTGATTCAAGAAATTGAATCGCCCCATTGTTTCTGTTCAGTTGTCACATGGTTGATCTATATGATAGATCTCACATGCCACCTACCAGGAGCTTGTTTGATGTTGGCTCCAGAAGGCTTTCCATCTTCATTGTGAATGTGTAAACACATCACTCAGATGTTCTGGCAATACCACAAGGATAATGCGTAGGACTCAAGATATAATCTCTCTTTCCACATTGTGTGAAACAGAGAGACTTCATTGAAAGTGTCCTAATGAGATTTATTGATGATCTCGTGGCTCTAGACTCAATTTGTGCATATTTGGATCCTATAACGGAGACTAGGGAGAGGGTCTCCTTCTTCAATATCAACCATCTCTAAGAGAAAGTCGATAGATAATGTCGGTTCCCAGTGAGAATGAAACAAGTCCTTTTAAGAGGAACTTGAGTGGTTTGGAAAGTTGAAGTGCAGTGCGTCACTGGGTCCATGACGTCTTGTCTTCAATACCGATGTTACCATCAGTAGCATATGAATTGAACCCGGTTTCTGCCCTAAGGTTGAATAAATGGAGGGCTATTTGTTTTCACCCTTTTCTCATTCAATTCTTTTTAATTCTTCAACCCCTTCAGTGCTTACCGAGACTTCATAGCTAGAACCTTGTTGGGTTTATTCCAGTACTAGCTCAGACTTAGTCCGCACTATTCCCTTATCTCATTTTTCTCCTTTTATCATCATACCTAAGGACTTCTACATTAACTAGTGGATTGTCCCTGGGTAGATCCCTCCGGTTCTGGCGGATCATGGGAACCAATACCTAACCTTATCATCCTTATATCACCGTACATAAAGTAAAGTTGGTCGGTCTATTTGGTATTGTTCATCTGCCATTGGATCCAATTGAAAACCATTTGAAAATCAATTCAGATACTTGTGATATATTATCAAAGCATTTTGTACCTGAATTGTTTTTTTTTTGATATTTTTAGAACGAGAACTCCCCCTCAACATGTGCATCAAGTATCAAAATGTTTTGCACACGGAGGCAAGAGAAAGAATTTACTTCTTTTGATTACCATTTTCTAAAAGATATCAACATCACTTCCCTCAACAGATCAAGTGGGTATAGCATTTCCGGGAAGGATGAGGTTTCCATAAATTCGCTCCCCCTCAATATGTGCCTCGAGGTTTGAAAAGAGTTTTGCACATACTAGAGGGAACCTGCACATTAGGATGAATGATCACGTTTCAAATCATAGGTTTAAGATAGATGCTCCCCCTCAACATGTGCATTGAAAATTTGAAATCGTTTGTCACATGTGGGCAGGATAGCATGAACATCCTTTTATAACCATTTACCTGATTATCAGTTTAAATCCAATTTAAATCACACATTCTCCCCCGATCACAATTATCAAATCATTTGAGAATTGTGATCTCGTATAGATTTAAATTGATTTTGAAAGCTTTTAAGGAGAATTGTGACATGATTGTGAAAGCGATTGAACTGATAAGGATCGGATTTTAAGACTTTAAACTCCATTTATAAAACATGCATGTATATCTTTTGAAAACAATTTAATGCCAAATAACTTTTTAATTTAATTGAAATCATTCTCCCCCTCAATCAATGACGTAGGTTGTTGATTGAGAGATAGAGATTTTGACAAATAAGTCCTGATGATTATCAAAAATAGAGATTGAGTTATTTTTCAAAGCATTTAGTTTTCAGCAGATAGGAGTATATAGAATCAGAGCATAGGATTTGAAAACATGGTAAAACATGGCTCTGTTCTTTCTTTAAAGGCCGGGTTATTGCCTGAAGATGACAATAAACCATTTCTCTTTCTCCCAATTTTTTTTTTTTTTTTTTTTTTTTTTTTTTTTTTTTTAAAGAGTTCGAACAACATCTGAGGTCCCGTGTCATTCTTTGAATGACAGCACAAAGACCGTAGATATTATCGAACCGAGAAAAAACATGACAAAAATGACAATATTTTTGGAAGAATTTTCGAATTTTTCAGATTTTTATGGATTTTGAAAGTTTTATAATTTTCTATTTTGTTTTTCGAATAACTATTTACAAGAGATAGATGAAGAAAGACCTTTACTCCTCGTCTTCCTCCTGAAGACGTTTGAGAGTTTCTGGTTGAAGGCTTTTCAAACCAAGACGTGGAAGAATAAACTCAAAACGTTCTCTTGGAAGAGCTTTGGTGAAGATGTCCGCTAACTGATATTCAGACCTCACAAAATATAGTTCCACCACACCTTTTTCCACTTGTTCCCTGATGAAATGATGTCGAATGTCGATATGCTTTGCTCTTGAGTGTTGAACGTTGTTGCATGAGAGAGCAATAGCACTTTTATTATCACAGTACAGAGGGATTTTGTTGAATTCAAAGCCATAGTCAGATAATTGAGATCTCATCCATAAGATTTGAGCACAACAAGATGACATGGCTATGTATTCAGCCTCTGTAGAGGAAATAGAAGTACTCATTTGCTTCTTTGAAGACCAGCTCACAAGCTTATCACCCAAAAACTGAGCACCTCCAGACGTACTTCGACGTGTATCTTGACAACCTGCATGATCAGCATCTGCATAGGCCGTTAGTGACATACCGGTGTCCTTCGGGTACCATAGTCCCATATTGATGGTTCCTTGGAGATACCGAAAGACCCGTTTAACTGCTTCAAGGTGCTTTTTAGTAGGCTTAGCCTGGTATCTAGCACACATGCACACAGAGAACAAGATGTCTGGTCTACTAGCAGTGAGATACATCAGGGATCCAATCATACTCCTATATTTCGTTTGGTCAATCATGATCCCTGAGAGGTCCTCATCTAGTTTGGTTCGGTCAATCATGGGGGTGTCAACAGGGTCACTTGAATCAAATCCAAATTTCTTTAAAATCTCTGTTGCATATTTAGATTGATTTATGAAAATGCCTCCGGGACTTTGTGAAATTTGTAATCCCAAGAAAAATGACATTTGTCCCATCATTGACATTTGAAACTTTGAACTCATTTCATTAGAAAAACGATCACATTCCATTGGGTCAGTCGAGGCAAAAATAATATCGTCAACATAAATTTGAACATGAATCAAATGTTTGCCTGACTTCATGGAGAACAATGTAGGATCAACTGCTCCTTTGATGAATCCGGTTGACAGAAGAAACTTTGACAGTGTATCGTACCATGCCCTTGGAGCTTGCTTTAAACCGTACAGAGCCTTCTTTAAACGATAAACGTGAGTAGGATGCTCTTGATTCACAAATCCTTCAGGTTGGCTGACGTAGACGACTTCTTTAAGATCTCCGTTTAGAAATACCGTCTTTACATCCATCTGATAAACTACCATGTTCTTACTAGCAGCATTAGCCAGAAAGATTCTGATTGCCTCGATTCGAGCAACTGGAGCAAAAGATTCTTCAAAGTCTATGCCCTCCTCTTGACGATATCCTTTAGCAACTAATCGAGCCTTGTTCTTCAACACATCACCATGCTCATCAAGTTTTACTTTGAAGATCCATTTTAGGGCTATAATCATAGCACAGTCTGGAGCAGGTACTAACTCCCATACATCAAGACGATCAAACTCATGAATTTCATCTTGCATAGCATTGAACCAGCTATCTTCATTCATAGCAGTTTTAACATCTTTTGGTTCGATCTTAGATAGTACGGAGTTGAAGAAGCACCATAAGGCATCGGTTGCGAGTTACTTCCGGGTTGATACAGGACGAGAGGGATTACCAATGATGTTGTCTAATGGATGATCGTGAGTCCATTTTCTGAGGTGTTCATGTGGCATTTGTTGAGGAACTGAGGTAGCTGAGTCGATGTCTCCTGAAGAAGATGGTTCTGATGATGATTCAGGAGTAGCAAATATGTTTTCAAATGGAGCATCTTCAGGAGTCGCAAAGGGATTAACTTCATCATTGATGCCAGAAACATTTCCATGATGTACATTTGAAGAATGATGATTTGTTGATGAGACTGAAGGATCAGCAGCAGGTGCTTCTTGACTTACAGATATTGAAACTGATGGATTGACTTCATTCACTGGAATCTGAGCATCCTCTGTTGTAGGGATCAGCACCTCATTAGTAGTAGACTCATACAGTTCATCAAACATTGGATCAAACAATTTCTTTACATCATCTTCAGATGGAGGTACATATGGTGTTTCTTGAGAGGAGTTTGGAACAAGGGATGAACCAATAGGACTGTTTTGAAGTGCGGGTCCTGAGCTGGAGTGTCCAGGAGCCATTTGACCGGTCAGCTCATCAAACGTAACGTGAATTGTTTCCATGATATTTCGGGTTCTTTTGTTGTAGATTCGGTATCCCTTTTTGTTTGGTGCATATCCTACAAATACTCCAATGTCAGCTTTAGCTCTAAGTTTGCCCAAGTCTTGACCCTCATTAGTTGGATAGCACAAGGCACCAAACACACGAAGGAAAGATAGATTGGGTTTCCTGTTGTGGACAAGTTCATATGGAGTTTTTCCATGAATGGTGTGAATCAGGGAACGATTTTGTGTGTAACATGCAGTGGCAATTGCTTCAGCCCAGAGAAACATTGGAACCTTTGAGTAAATCAGCATTGTTCTAGCAGCTTCAACAAGAGTACGATTTCGTCTTTCAACTACACCGTTCTGTTGAGGGGTTCGTGGAACACTTCTTTGATGGCTGATTCCAACGCTTTCATAGAATTCACTAAGTTGTTTGTTGACAAACTCAGTTCCATTGTCTGTTCTGATAATTCTGACAGTTTTGTTTAGTCTAACCTGCAGCTGTTTGATGAGTTTGATGATGATATCAGGAGTTTCATCCTTTGTCCTTAAGAACTTGACCCAGGTGAATCTGGAATAGTCATCAACCACAACTAACACATATTTCTTCCCAAAGATATTTTGCACCCTCATTGGTCCACATAAATCCATATGAATCATATGAAGAACTTCTGTGACAGAGTTAGTAGGTTTGGGTTTATGGGCATACTTCTTGCTTTTTCCCAATTGACATGCTGAACAAAGATGATCCTTTTCATACTTTAGTCTAGGTAACCCTACAACTAAGTCCTTTCTGGAAAGATCGTTGATGGTGCCGAAGTTCAAGTGATTGAGACGACGATGCCATAACCATGACTTTGTTTTTGAAGCCTTTGATAACAAGCAGATTGGTGAAGCTCTCATCATGTCATCGATAGAGATGGTGTAAAGGTTTGAGCCACGAGTTCCTTTCAACAGTTCCTTACCATTAAGATCTCTAACGAAGCAGGTATGTTTTCTGAAGGCTACTTCTAGATCAGAATCACAGAATTGACCAACAGAGAACAGATTATGACCTAAACCTTCCACATAATACACTCTGGAGATGACACTATCACCAACAACATAATCTCCATAACCCATAATAGCACCGAAATGATCATTACCAAATCTAACAGTCCCGATGAATTTGCTCACGAAGTTCATGAGCCGTGACCGGTCTCCAGTCATATGCTTGGAACAGCCTGAGTCCAGGTACCACAGAACGATTTGAACGATCTGCAGTTGAACACAGACAAGAATGGATAACTGGATAATTGGGATCCCCATGCAAGAATGGGTTCCATTTGGTTAGTAGCAACAGTTGGACCACCCACATCAGAAATAGAAGCATTCATATCCGACAGTGAGGTAATGGAATCATTGTGAATAGATGCAATACTAGTGTCTGTATTAACCCTATTTACAGTGTGACCACTTCTTAAGGGAATAGTTCTACCAGTAGGCATCCATTTTCTAGTGGGCATTATCTGATTAGTCTTATGACCAACAGGTATGAAATAAAAGCCTATTCTGCTGAATGTTCTTCCTGTGGGTTTCCATTGTTTTCTAACTCTCTTTCGCTTTTGCCTTTTAGCCTTTTTAGTATGAATTTTAGCATTAACAATATTAACTGGACAATTAACATCATTAGGCAAAGCATTGACATCACATCCATGATTAGAAACAGAATTCAAGCAAACATCAGAACAAGTTTTGCAAATAGTATCAGAATTCGAATTAATTACAGTACGCTTATGGCTAATACTAGAATCAACACGATTCGTTTTATTCGATTCAAACTTAACGTTCCTAGATTGTTCTTCTACTTTCTTCCAGTGCACATTCTTAGCTTGAGAGGTCCTATCATTCCTTGTATTGTCTTGAGACTTTGACCTGCTCCCTTTAATGTCACTGATTACTCCTGTAGAGGGAATGGGAACATTAGTTTGTTTTACTACTCTTTGCACCACCTGTTTAGATGTGCTGGGATCTGAACTACATGCAGGTGCACTAAGGTTCACTTTCTTAACACTAGAGGTACTGAGATTAGTACTCCTAGAAGGCACATTTGAGTTCACTTTCCTAGCATTGACAGATCTAAAATCTGAACTACTCAATGGTACACTACTCCTCACATTCAAAACATTGGGAGTCGATTCCATATCATGTTTGGCCTTAGGCATTGAGCATGGAATCAAAGGGTTAACTCTCTCACCTAATGTCTTTGGGCATATAGTGATCAAGCATTCTAAGATTTCTTGAGATTTTTTGGCATATGAGCATGCATGTCCAATTGCATTATCATGAGGTTTCTCTAGCTTATCCTCTTCAACAATCTCACGAAGGCATTCTAAGCAATCCTTAAGGGATGAGAAATATGTTTGAATGGCAAGTTTGTTGTTCCTTAGATGAGGGGGAACATATGTCACAGATAAAGCATATTTATTACTGGAGCGAACCTTAGATACAACATTCTCCTCATTGATCATTGGCATTTTCCCTTTTACCTGACTCTTCAGATTCTCGATTTCCTTTTGCAATGAAGTTATTTGTTCGTTGTTTTTGTTACGAGTGACTTTAATTGATTCAAACAACTCATTGAAATGACGTTTAACCTTTTCATTTTCTTCTAGAAAACTTTCGTTTTCCTTTTGTAAAGCATTTACTAGGTTTTGAAGATGAAACGTTTGAGAATTCTGAGAATCTAAAGAAGGAGGCATTTGGGAGCCTGTCATATTGTTCGTTTGGCCCTTTAATTGAGAGATTTGGGCTTTCAACTTTCTGATCGTGTTGCACTGAGCTTGAATCTGTTCATCACGTTTGTTAATTTGAAAAACTGCATCAAACTCTGGAGCATCTGAAGATGTCTTGATATTTGAAGTTTTGACATTTTCTTTGAGATGTTGATATTTTAGTTGTAAATTAAAATACTCAACTTCTAGTTTAGAAAAATGTTTAACCAACGTGTCGTGATCATCCAGATCAATTTTCTCGTTTAGTTTAGAATTAGTTTTTTCAAGCTCAATGACACGATCATGGGAGACTTTCAGGGCCACAGATAATTCATGAAATTTGGAAGCATTAATAGAGCAATTTGAAGCAGTGAAAAACACATCTTGAGCAACACATTCAGTAATAAGATTCTCATTTAATGTATGCAGGTTCTTTCTCTCAATCTCATTATATTTTAGTGCACGCTCATAATCACTAACTTCAGCAACCATTGCATCAAATTCCTTTTCCATACCCTTAATATCAGCTTCTACCCCCTTTTTAAGACTCTCAAAGTGATCTTTTAGAAGTTTAAAGAAGGGCATGACCTCAGTTAAATAACATTCTTTCATTTGTTCAAAACCTCTTTCACCTTCAGTTATACCAGTGGGAGTGATCCTTTTCTTGCAAGTTTTCTCAAAATCAACAAATAGTTGGAATATAACGTATTGGCTAATTAATGTCTTGCTTTTAGTGGCAATTGTTCTAGGTACAAGATGCATAGGTGTATTAGGAGGATACACAGTTGCTCTAGGCATTTTCCGAAGGGGAGGGTTTGTTTCTACAATATTTTCGGCTTTCTGCTTATCTAAATCCATTTTCCAGAAGACTTGTTCGGGAGTCAACAAAGTCTGAGGCTTAAACTTGTTCAAGGAAATCCAGTTTTCCTTCTTGTAATCATGAGGAGAGAAGATTATGTTTTTCTCTTTGCATTTGGGATCATTTTGCTTCTTATTCATCTTTTCCCTAGTGATTTCATTTAATATCTTATCTTCCTCAGTGCACTCAACGCAACTAGGTTTCTGCCTAGGTTTAAGGACTTCATTACCATCATAAATTACCTTATGAGCATTTCTAGCCTTTTTAATTACCTCTGGATTTGGTTCCTCTACAAGGGGAACGCTATGCTTATCGCTTAGAACTCTATGCTTAGTGATCATGTGAGCAGTCTGAATGGTGTTTCCTTGTAAATACAACTTGTTTTCAAGTTTGTTTTTCAAAGTTTTCAGATTAGAAAAATCTCTCAAGAGTTTTGATTCCTTTGCATTAAATTCTTGCTTAAGCATTTTCACATTTTCTTGAAGTTCTTGTTTTTGCTTAGCTGTTTTAGAAAGTTTTTCTTGCAAGGAATTTAATTCTTGTTTCAATACTTCTTCTCTAAACTTACTTTTTCTAATTACTGTACTCACTTGGACATCCATTTCCTGCTCACGAGTGGTCAACTCAAATTTTGCCCGTTGTTCATAAATAGCAACACGTTCCTTATAGGCATTTAGTTCAGAAATTATGGAATTATCAGGAGCACATGCAGTGTATTCATCAAAGACATAGTCATTGTTGACTGCAGAAGATGCATCACTTGGTACAATTTCACTTTCACTTTGTTTCACGTATTGATCGTATGGGACAATATTGATATTACCCATATTTTCAATATTTGATTCAAAAGTTTCAGTTGGTTGTACTTTGTCATGCATCTGTTGCACATCAGCATCATCGTATAGTTTTAATACCTCAGAGATGAGTTTGTCCTTGGATGTGCCAGCTTGTGGTGAGGAAGATATCTTGGGAGAAACCATTGGAGAGATGCTAGCCATAAAGATTGTGTGTGCAGTAGGTCCATCATCTACATCAGAGTCGTAAGCATCACAGTCAGCGACTTGAAAGGCATTCTGATGATTGTGACCTATCTCCTGAATAGGCTGCTCATCTACATCTGCATCATAGGTCTTGGCATTGCCCTCAGCAAGAAACAGCAATTCCTCTTCATCCAACGCAGCACCATTGTCCTGAGCTTGTGCCAGCAACATCTTATCTCTGAAGTAATCAGCATTCTGAGGACGCTTTGGAGATGTGCAGTTCCTTGCAATGTGACCTTCACCACCATAGTTGTAGCATTTGATTGGCTTAGGTTGACCTTGGTTACCATTTCTTCCTCGATTCTGGTTTCCAACATAACCTCTCCCAGCTCCACCTCTTCCCTGATCATACTGTCTTTCCTGAACTGGTTGCACCACGATCCTTCCATCTTTAACAGTGGCTTGATTATGTGGGTTAGATGCAGTTCGAAGGTTGTTGTTGGTTTGTGGGAGAGAATTCATGTTTTGACTAATGAGTAGAGCTAGTTGATTAACGATGTTATCCACGCGTGCATCAGCATCAGCTTGTTTGAACATAGGATCAGGAATGAGTTTGTGATTACCATTACCCAAGGGTATGACTTGTGATGCTTTGGTTGTGATTCCAATGTTTGAGTAGAAAGCTGTTGAGTCATTAGACGAACTTGTCTCTCCCTGGTTAGTTTTGAACTGATTGAGAATCAATTTTTCAAACATGGCATGTCTCTCATTCTGAAGGAGGAAGGCATAGAGTTGCTCATAGTTTGTATTCTTCAATCCTTTAGTGAGCTTCACAGCTGTGACAAACTTGTGCCATTCGGGATTCATGTTGTTCACAAACTTTGAGTTCAGCTGAATGTTAGGCATAGTCATTCTGATGTTTCTCATGTCATTCACTAACTTATGAAATCTCACATAGTACTCATAGACACTCTCATCTGGTTTCATCTTGAAATGCTCAAATTCGTCATAGAGTTGTGATTCTCTGTCTTCCATGGTTAATTCTGAACCTGAGAGAAGCATCTTTACATTGTCCCAAACAGCCTTTGCATCAGTGTTATGATTGATCAGCTTGTAGATGTCTTTAGGAAGACCTTGAAGAACAATGTTTGAAGCCCTGATATCTGCATCGAATCTCTTTTTCTCCTTATCATCAAGCTCATCATACATCTTAGGTCTGTCCATTCCGTAAACAGGAGTACCATCTTCATTAGTATCAAGTATGTCTCTAGTCGTCTCAACACGATATGGTCCTTCATCAATGGATTTGAGAATGTTGACACCATTTTCCTTTCCAAGGCAATACAATCTGATTCGTTGAGCCCAAGAATCGTAGTCAGTTCTGTCAAGCATGGGAGGACGAGTATCTGAGCCAGCTGCTTGTACATCCTCGGCAACAGTGGAGATGACAGTAGGGACGTTGGTAGACATGTTAACATATTATACGGGATTTTATAACTCAATGATTAAACCGGGAAATAGATTCTTTCACGGGATTTTACTAAATCAAGAGAAAACCGTAAACAATCGCTCAAGTCGCTAGATGATAAAGCTCTAAGTCGCTAGAAACAAATCCACTAAGTCGCTACCAATTAATTCGCTAGACAGCCAAGTCGCTAGAATCCCAAGTCGCTAACAGAAATACAAGTCGCTAAGTAGTAACTCGCTACGGACCAAGTCGCTAACCAAATTTTGGCAGCAATTCGCTACACAAGTCGCTAGAAACACAAGTCGCTAAAGAGCAACTCGCTACTGACCAAGTCGCTACCACAAGTCGCTACCCGTAGTGGAGATTCCACTACTTGTACTTTAACTCGCTAGATCTAACTCGCTAGATTTAACACTGTAACTCGCTACAATTTTGTGAAGCAAGTCGCTACAAAGAAAACTTATCCGTGAACTAACTCGCTACCATGAAAAACCATATAAACATCACTTTTCAATCCAAAAACAACCCAACCAAGATGATTCAAGCTTACCAAATGAAAACCTAAACACTTTTGATGATTCTAAACACAAAAGTACCAACAAAATTCAACCTTTAACACACGAAATCAACCAAATGATGCAAAAACCACTAAACCTTTTCAAACTGAAAAACCACCTAAAAACCACTATAAATCCAAAGATGTGCAAGATATGATCAAACCATGGCTCTTGATACCAATTGTAAGATGTAACTTTTCACATACACATCAAACCATAACACAAAGTAGCATATAGATGGAATTCTAGAGAGAGAAAGTTAGAGGTTTAGGGAACTTAGTGAGAGAAAGTGAAAGATATTATTATAAGCTCCAACTCTCTACCTTGGGAGGTAGAGAGTATTTATAGTCTTACACAAATCGCCACACTTTGGGCTGTGGATCAGGCATACAGTGGGTAAAGACCCGTCCGTCCTCCACGGTGTTACTTAACTAAATTACTACTTAACTTAAAAAGAACTATGACTACGAGCTTTCTAACGATTACATATACTTGAGGTGACCGACTCTTTAATACTGGGAATTTCTAATTCCTAACATATAGATTGCGAATTAGGTCTTGATTGTTATTGGTGACTTAATTAGTTTGCGTAAAGTAGAATATAGCAATGATTAAGTTTATTAAGAGTATCTTTGCGCGTGAACAGTTTATTAAGAGCATCTTCATGCGTGAAAATATAGGAGATATTTTTCTTCGCGTGTGAAAAGTTTAGTAAGAGCATCTTCGCTCGTGAAAATACAAGGAGATATTTTTCTTCACGCGTGAAAAGTTTAGTTGGGAGTAATAGTATCTTCGTGCGTGAAAATATAGGATATTTTTCTTCGCATGTGAAAAGTTTAGTAAATAGTATCTTCACGCGTGAAAATATAGGAGATATTTTTCTTCGCGTGTGAAAAGTTTTGTAAGAGCATCTTCACGCTTGAAAATATCAGCAAGGAACGAAGTTTTGACGTTTTGATATGTTTGTATTGAATACTACGTTTTGGCACTTAGTAACTATCTAAGAATTATTGATACATTGATATCAGTCAATATAAATATTTCTATATTGGCACTATATATGGATGTCTTTACTATTTGGGTTGCTCATATAAGAACATCCTATGAAATATATGGGCAAGTTAAATTAATATATGGTTAGGAACAAGATTTAACAAGCACAGTTGAGCAAGCTTAACTATGTGCTTATAAAGATCGCTGTAAATGACTACTTGGGTGTTTAAACGTGCGTCTTAAGTAATTAATGCAATTTAAAGCGGTATTGATAAATTTTGGATGGTTATTGAGATAAACGTGAAGCTATCTAACTTTTTGTAGTTGTTTCAACGGATTATCTGGTTCTTTTGATAATTTAAATTACACCACTTGCAAACACGTGTACGTATATTTCTCTTGCAATAGTTAGAAAATATGTATAGGTATTAAGGTGCATTTGTTTCCTATTATGCAGTGCCGTTACTCTTTGGAGGAGTGGATGACAAAGTTGCTATCTGACATCGATATATCAAGAAGTATTGTAGTGGCATCCTTTCTTGAACTGGAATCTGCTGCTCGATCTTGTATGTATTTGATTACTTCACCCTGTTTGACCAATTGACTTCTTAGAAATAGAACTTAACCCGAATCTACCCATTTATAAGTAACTAGGCTGCCGTTGCACCTCTATTTTCTACAATGTCAGAACTTAGATCTCTGATTGCATATCATAATTCTCTTGCAGCATTTCAAGATGAAAACCCACAAATTGGACAAGGAAACCATTCTGTGGGTAACACGATGTCTCCGCATATTAATCCCAGTTCAAATGAATCCCTCGCTTCTGGTAGTACGCCACTTACACCATACTATGGTAGTGACACTGCTTATGAGAATTCGGAAATTGGAACTTCAAGCTACAGAAGAGATAATATATCCGAAGCTGGTACAGAGGATTTATCACTTGACGAAGATTTGACGGGTCCACTAGAAAAACTTGTCAAACATGGTATGTCTAATATAGATGAAGGATTATTAATGGGAAATGCTATCTTGGAGCAGGTGGAAGGGTATTCTAGGAATACAGTTCATGCTCGTGAGATTAACAAAGTTATAATGGGTGGTGAGAAGAATGGGAGTGGAGGGGATTATTTGTCTGATAGAGAACATGGCAAGTTAATTCTCAATTCTGAGAAGCTTTCAAATGGGACTTCCAAAAATGTGAGATACCATGTTATGGCAGAAACCCGAGCCCTTAGCAAGGGTGACTTCCAAAAATCCTTTGCGGTCATCAACTTACTAGACGTCTGGAAGCTTCTTAAAAATCGTGAATCGATCCTAGAAATGCTTAAAAACAAAATCAAAGAAGAAGATTTAAGGACTTACCTTCTCACTTATTCTTCATCATACTGAAATGTATCAAGCTATACCAAAATTACTTGTTTCGACCCGTTATCCAACCCGTCTGGCCAACTGAATTTTTCACTTTCCAAATTATACTCCAACATAAGTCGCTTCACCATACGTGCTCAGGATCTACTAAACAAATGGCAAGTAAACACAGAACATTGGTCTATTGATTAAGAGCTAGAACCATGTTGATCTTTACAGGTGCCAAGGGAAATGAATTTGACTGTTTTGGACATGACAACAAACAGAGGTAAAAATTACTTTCTTGGTGCACGCAGTATGATACTCTTAGATTGCAACAATAGTTTCATACTTTTCCTTATGTGATAAAAAGAGTGGTATTTAGTACTATCATGCACATTTAGTTTTAGTGAAACTAAATGTAAACTTTTTTTGTAATAAGTTTATTATCAACCAGCTCTTTGACCAGATCTTGTCATATATAATTATAACAGTTATGTTTTTTTTACTCTAATTAGCATACTAACAACAAAAAGGTGAGCACGAGATCTGCAGAATGTATCGAGTGTAATCCTGGATATATTTTAGTTATTCATTAGTATACCATAGGATGCCAAATATATTTCTCATATATGCATTATCCTTGCCCATTAATTCCGGGTGAACAGATCAAGGAAAATAGCACTTCATAGAACATTTTCTTTGTATCTGCTGTCTGATATCTCAAATGAAACATTCATGGTCTTTTTTTTTAATAAGAAAGTACAACTGTATTGGTCTGCGAATTTCTTACCATCATTGTGAGACAGTTACAATGTTGCTAGAGACATAAAACTCATGTCTTTTCCATTCAGAGAAAAATCCCAGAACCATATGGTAATTTATAGTCCATTGGTCTCACTTTGAACTTCGTATTTATAGATTCATAGAAAAATTGTTTGGTCTACCTGCATTATGAGTATTAACCAGAACATGAGCTGATACATGTACGTGACACACAACCACATGGCAGAAAATTCAACTCTTGTATGTGTACCTGCATAAAGTTTAAACTTGGATTCACAACTTTCCATATTTTTTGATTTAGTATTGAATATTTAGTCAAGATGCTGTATGAATATGTAGTTAAGACTAGCAATGCTCTTAGTCCACTGTTACGCGTTAAAGCTTAATATTAGATGTAACTAAATAGATGCCGATTTAATTTGCGAATGTTGTGTCAGTTATATTCATTAGTTTGGTTTCGAGGATATATGGCTAGAATCCTTGCTATCTTGATCATTATTAATGCAAATCTGGCTACATCTTTTGCCATTTTTCTTTCGAAATGATGTGTGCTCGATTATTGGCTTTTCAAGTTCCATGAGATTATTATAAGTTATTCAATGGTGACGGCATGCGGACATATGGCATGTTTAATTCAAGTTGAAGTTACATCTCATCTACTTAACAAAATGTGATCTTTGATCTTTATTGATACATCCATGGACCTTTTTATAAGCTGTTGATTATTTATCTATTACGTGAATTAGTTCTTATTTGTAATCTTGGTCTGCATGAAAACGATAAGATGGTGAAGATCTGCTGTATTGGAGCTTGGTATGTTGGTGGGGTATGTTGGTGGCCCAACTCTGGCTGTCATAGCACATAAGAGCCTTAATATCAAAGTTGCGGTTGTTGGTATCTCGGTACCTCGTATCACAACCTGGAATAGTGACCAGCTCTCCATCTACGAACCATGCCTAGATGAGGTTGTGAAGCAGTGCCGTGGCAAGAACCTCTTATTCAGCACTGATGTTGACAAGCACATATGCGAGTCTGACGTTGTATCTGTTCGATAAGGTAGCTAGCTCATAATGATTGAAACTTGTTAATGGATGGAACCAGGTATTCTCGATTGCACTTACGGGAAGGACTACCAAAATGCAAGTTAGATCCAGGGACATGGAACGGTGGATGAAACGCCGACAATTGCCTTCTGATTTAATTAGACGAGTTTCGTCATTTTGAAGAACCAAAGATGGTCCGCTATGGGATGTCAAGATGATATGGAAATGGTTAAAAATCTCCCTAAAGGAATTAGACGAGATATTAAGCGCTATCTTTGCTTGGACCTAGTAAAAAAGGTATTGCCCACTTTGAGCCATATCCTCTTCAACAACTGCTTTTGAGGTCAATATTGCTAATTTAAAAAGTTTCAAGCACCATTATTCAAGTTATTGAATGATGTTATTCTTGACGACATTTGTGACCATGTTACGTATTTCGTCTACTAGGTGTCGTCACACTAACCCAAACACCAAAAAAAAAAAAGCAGCTAAAAACTATGTTTCATTTTTTTAAAAGACTTAATAGATTTTAATGTATAATAATGCCACAGATTATAAAATGAGATCCTGTTCACAGAATAGTGTTTATAGTTCATGGTCAGATAAGCGATATAATTTGAGGAGGTTGTATGCACTTAAAATACACTTTAGTTGACTCAACCTGTTTGACCCGTATCCTTTTAGCTTTTTTTTTTACCTTGATTTGACCCGTTCATAAGTAAAAATGGGTCAAATTTGCCACCTGTAGCGCTAATAGATTTACACAAGTGATTTTCCATTGGAATAGATGGTAAAGTTTTGAGTACTTTAGTTACTACAATAACCAAATAAGAACACATCATAATCTTTAAACTATTGGTTCATTATGGCGTATTTTTCAATTTTCACAGCCCATGTACATTATCTAGTTTATTATGTTGTTGCTTCTTGCTCTTAGCATTTCATGATAGTTACAGATAAGCTGTTTAACAAGAATGTTGCAGATGCATCTTAACAAAGTATCGGAGCTTATTCACAATTCAACCAATAACCAAAATCTAACAGTGCACGTGTATCTGTTTACTTTCAGGAAATCTTTGATTTGGTATGTATTAGTTTTTTGTCAATGTTTTGATATGCTTTTTGTACATAGGGCTTATTTACCGTGTTGGATTTTAGGATGATGGAACTTATGAAGCTGTTTCAAGGCGTGATCTTGTAATAGCTCGTGAAGCGTTTAGAGATAACTCTTCTAAATACTATATTAATGGACGTGACAGTAAATTTACCGAGGTTATTAATAAACTAAAAGGGAAAGGAATTGATTTGGACAATAATCGATTTCTAATCCTTCAGGTTTGTGCTTCGTGTTAGTAAATCACATCTTTGTCATTTGACTATTCTTGGTAGAGGTCACATTGGATTTCAGATGGGTCGATTTAGATTATTTTAAATCTCAACTGGGTCACATCAATAGTTTTAGCCATAATAGGAACAAGTTAAGTGGATTGCTAAAGCATAAAAGTTGTATTATTAGAAAAGAAACAAGTGTTTGTGGGTCAACCAACCGAATCCCAACTGTTTGACAAGTACTAGAAATAACCCAATTTGAACCAAGCCACTTTGGCTCACTGCCAATTCTAAGTCTTGAATTATAGTTTGCTAACTTTTCTTAGGGTGAAGCTGAGCAAATTTCACTTATGAAGCCAAAAGCTCAAGGTTCACACGATGAAGGGTTTCTTGAATACCTTGAGGATATCATTGGAACAAACAAATATTTGGAACACATCAACGAGTCCCATAAGCAGTAAGTTCTAACGCTTGAGTTGTCGGTCATAAATTGTTTATTTTGAGTGTTAAGAATTGAGTATGCCTGGAAGACTTATATTTAACCAGTTCCCTTTTTAGCCAAATCATCGTATTATTTATAATTTTACCCATTTAACGATTATCATTTACTTTTTATACCTTATGACTGTGTTCTTTTTCTTATCTTTTAGGCTTGAATCTCTGAACGAGAAGAGGACTGAAGTGTTACAAAGGGTCAAGTTAGCCGATAAAGAAAAGGACAAATTAGAGGTCATATCACGTGTGTTGATTTTATACTTGCGTATATACTTTTGCTAAATATTCAATAATTAATACTCCGTATGAAAATGCTACTAGAGCGTAAAGAATGAAGCAGAAGTTTACATGCTAAAGAAGTTGTTCTTATTAAAATGTCAAGAAAAAGCTCTGAATTTTGCTTTGGAGGATAATGATACAAAAAGGGAGACTTTCAAATGTCGGTGTCTGGCCTTGAAGAAAGTTTAGCTAGTGAAAGGTAATTGCTGTTTTAACACTAATTTCATTTTTATATGAGAAATAAAGTGTCAAATAAAAAGATATTTATGTTTTAACGGGAGGAAGATTGATGACAGCAAGAAAGAATTGAACGAGCTTGAGATGTCGCATAATATGCATATGAAGAGACAAGCGGTTTGTTTCGTTACTTTTTTTAGACATCTTTAACCATCTCATTAAAGCATATGTTCATCATAACTTTTGTTTATATTGGTTAAGGAGCTAGACTCTCAGTTGAAAAGGTGCAAGGATGAACGGAAGGAATATGAGAAGCAAGGTGATAAACATCAAAATGGTCTAAAACGTGTAAAACAAAAGGTCTAGGATATAGAAGAGAAAATTGTTAAGGTAAGATATAATACTTTGTTCTCTAGTTTGTGTAAAATTAAGAATTAACTATTGTTTTCTTCTGCTTTAGGATTCCACAGAGATTACAAAAGTTGCAAGGCAGTCCAAAGAGTCGGCTAATTTAATCACCAAACTGCAGGAAGATAATGTGAAACTGCAACAGAATTATGTGGACGAGGATAGCATTTTGGAGGAACTTAAGAAGAATTCCAAAGGTATAGTATCGTGTTCAGACACAAGTCATAATTAAGTAAAATCAATCTTACGTTATTACCTAATTTTACTTACTTTCAACAGTTGAAACTGAACCATTACGTACCGAGATTGCTGATGTTCGTGCTAAACTCAACCCTTGGGAAAAACAGCTCATTGTGCACCAAGGAGAGCTCGAAGACGCATCCAATAAAAAGAATGATTTGTGTGAAAAAGTGAGAAACATTGTCACAATTATAAAAACAGTTAATTTCATAAACACCAACATATTATTTCAGCTGATTAAATTCAATTCTTGAGTGTTACAGCATGAAGCA
Source organism: Chrysanthemum seticuspe (assembly GCA_019973895.1). NCBI lineage: Eukaryota > Viridiplantae > Streptophyta > Magnoliopsida > Asterales > Asteraceae > Chrysanthemum > Chrysanthemum seticuspe. The sequence continues at coordinate 96,282,991 of BPTQ01000003.1, read as the reverse complement.
GGTCGTGTTATAACTGTTTTCTAGATCATCCCTTGTTTCTTTATCTGCAAACTAGTGATCCTTATGACATATCGTAGATTGATTGCTTATAAAGTTCACATCTTGCCTACGCAAACTTAATTATTTAATTTGTTTGTCTTGGATCATAGTTTATTTAAGAAATTTTGATTAGCAAATCACTTGGTAAATCTTTTTAACATGGAACTTATCTTTGAAACTGGTTGGATGTACTAGGATGGACGAGGGGAGGCATCCACAATCAAGAAAGTTACCAATTTCTTCAAGCAATATAAATCCATACCGAATGGTGATATTGACCCTTCTCGCGATCCTTGGTCTCTTCTTTCATTACAGATCCCTCAATCCGGTCACTGATGCATATGCATTGTGGGAGGTTTTAGTTATTTATGAGATATGGTTTGCTGTATCATGGATCTTAGCTCAATTCCCAAAGTGGTTTCCAATCAAACGACATTTATAAATTTTTTCTTCACGGGGTTAATAAAATCTATTCACTAATAAATACACATATATATATATGCACGAGCATATATTTTTTCCTTTACTAGTAAATACACACATATGTTTAATTTTTTTCTTCACGTGTTAATGAACTTTCTTCACTAGAAAATACATGTACATTTATACATGAGCATATACTTTTTCTTTCACATGTGAATAAACTTTCTCCACTACCAAATACATGTACATTTACACATGAGCATTTTTTTTATGTGTGAATAAACCTTCTTTACTACTAAACACATGTACATTTAAACATGAGTATATTCTTTTTTCTTCACACATGTAAACTTACTTCACTAGTAAATACACATACATTTATGCATCACATTATACTTTTCTCTTCACGTGTGAAAACATTTTCTTTGTTACGTAGTAAATACACATGCATTTACCCGTGCAAATACATGTACATTTATACATGAGCACATATTTTTTTCTTCGTGTATGAATAAAATTTTTCACTAATACAATTATAGATGAGCATATACTTTTTTCATATGTGACCATGTTACAAGACATATTTTCACATGTGACTAAGTTTTTTATACATCTTAAAAATCTAAGACATAAATATTTTCAAATGTGACCAAGTAGTCAAGATATTCTTAAAAAGCTTCAATCATTGCTCATAATTTTCACATGTGAAGATATTCTTACAAAAAATAAATAATCGTCTAAAAAAACATCAATATGTCCTATTTTTGGACTTCTAGTATAAAACATATGCTAGTAAGACCAATAATTCAATCCTTGCTCATAATTTTCACATGTGAAGATATAATTACAAAACTTAAATAATCGTTTATTAAACATCAATATCTTTTATTTTTGCACTTCTAGTATAAAAAATATGCTAGTAAGACCAATGATTCAATCCTTGTTCATAATTTTCACATGTGAAGATATACTTACAAAACTTAAATAATCGTCTATTAAACAACAATATATCTTATTTTTGCACTTCTAGTATAAAAAATATGCTAGTAAGACCAATGATTCAATCATTGCTCATAATTTTCACATGTGAAGATATACTTACAAAACTTAAGTAGTCGTTTATTAAACATCAATATCTCCTATTTTTGCACTTCTAATATAAAAAATATGCTAGTAAGATCAAAGCTTCAATCCTTGCTCATAATTTTCACATGTGAAAATATTTTTACAAAAATTAAATAATCGTTTAAAAAACATCAATATATCCTATTTTTGCACTTCTAGTATAAAAATATGCTAGCAAGACCAATGATTCAATTCTTGCTCATAATTTTCACATGTGATGATATACTTACAAAACTTAAATAATCGTCTATTAAACATCAATATCTCCTATTTTTGCACCTCTAGTATAAAAAATATGCTAGTAAGATCAAAGCTTCAATCCTTGCTCATTATATGAAAATATTCTTACAAAAATTAAATAATCGTATAAAAACATCAATATATCATATTCTTGCACTTCTAGTATAAAACATATGCTAGTAAGACCAATGATTCAATGCTTGCTTATAATTTTCACATGTGAAGATATACTTATAAAACTTAAATAATCGTCTATTAAACATCAATATCTCCTATTTTTGCACTTCTAGTATAAAAAATATGCTAGTAAGATCAAAGCTTCAATCATTGTTCATAATTTTGCACATGTGAAGATATTCTTACAAAACCTAAATAATCGTCTATTAGACATCAATATATCCTATTTTTGCACTTCTAGTATAAAAAATATGCTAGTAAGACAAATGATTCAATCCTTGTTCATAATTTTCACATGTGAAGATATACTTACAAAACTTAAATAATCATCTATTCAACATCAATATCTCCTATTTTTGCACTTCTAGTATAGAAAATATGCTAGTAAGATCAAAGCTTCAATCCTTGCTCACAGTTTTTACATGTGAAGATATTCTTACAAAACTTAAATAATCGTCTATTAAACATCAATATCTTCTATTTTTGCACTTTTAGTATAAAAAATATGCCAGTAAGATCAAAGCTTCAATCATTGCTCATAATTTTTCACATGTGAAGATATTCTTACAAAACTTAAATAATCGTCTATTAAACATCAATATATCCTATTTTTGCACTTCTAGTGTAAAAAATATGCTAGTAAGACAAATGATTCAGTTCTTGCTAGATATACTTACAAAACTTAAATAATCATCAGTAAGTAATGGAGCTTTGAGGAGTTTTGAGATAGCTGGACATTATCATACTTACTCATGTTCCTTTATGTATTTTTCAATAAGGTGATGTTTTCAATATAGAGTATTATGATTAAATTAGAACTAGGACATTGATTCAATCATGTTTGAGATAAAGATGGATTGAAAACTGAACAAGATCAGAACTTTTAAAACCATACTGCAAAAGCTAAATAGCACTATTGGTGATAATTACCATATTCATATATTCAAATGCAAATGCCTTTTTCCCATTAGTTTCGTGACTTCGACCATTCAAAAGGCTTTGATTATTAGTCATTTTATTGAGTTACATCACGTATTTCATTCTTTTGCATTAACAATTTCCTAGAACAAAACTAGCGTACGTATTCTGAACGTGGGACACCAACAACCATACTCAATCCCGCCGGAGTGGGGTATGGGACAACAACAATAGTATAGTGATAACTGATTACGGTGAAATTGAATTCTGAATATGATTGAAGTGAAAAATTCAATGTATAATGATGAAGTACAACATACACTTGACCCTCTGAATCATTAACATTCTTAAGCAACTGGTCGTAGGTTACCCGTGCATGTGTTTCAGACACCGAAACAGCAAGTAAATATACAAAGACAACCATTTATCTTATTAAAAACCAGCAAAACTACATGCCACTCCTATATTTTGAACGTTAAGGATTAAAGTCTATAAAAAGAATAACAGTAATGAAAGTAACATATCGCTCTATTGTCTTGAATAACATGTGTATTACTTCTTCTGCTAGGGTCGATGCCCACTTCTGTTATAGGTATGCACGCAAACACTCAAGAGATCAGATCACCGTAGGATTGTAATCTACTTCTAATGTCATAGTTCAATTAAAACTGTTAGCCTGTATATTTGTTTCTGGAATAAGCAATTTGAAATCACTCAATTTAGCAACTCCGAAATACTCCAAATGATTAGATAAGCAGTTTCGATAAGAATTCCCAAATGCCCTTAAAACTGTTTATCTGATATTCTGATGTATCAAAATGCATTAAGCATACTCGGATTGAGGTACATTTAAGTCCACAAGCTTATAACACAAATAGCTTAAAAGGGTGTATGACATTGCTTATTCAAAATGTTCATCTGTTGGTGCACAAACTCTAGTAGGCTTAGTATCTTCAAATGGGTCAGTTCAGGCTTATACTTCTTCTGTTAATGGTTATGGGACTGGTTTGCAGCCTGGTGGGTTAAGTTTTGCTGCCAGTAGGATAAGAGGTGAGTTGGTTAATGGTGATGTGGTTGTGTATGCTAGTTTGAGTTTGCCTAGTGGTAGGACTAGTTTTGCTCAAGTGTGGCAAGTTGGTCCAGTTAGTGATGGAGCTCCTGTGGCTCATCAGATGAGGTCTGCTAATAGGAATGCTGTTGGGAGAGTTGACTTTGCTACGGGTGAAACTAGTTTTAGAGTGATGATCATCGTTATTGGTATGAGTTTTCTTCGGATTGCTTCAACGTCGAGCATGGTTGACCTTTCAGCTCAAGAGTGGCAATTACCTTGACCACTTTAGCTTTGTCTGCTTCAAATTGTTCATCAGCTGCAGCACAATACAATTTTAAGAATATTAGTACAACAGTAGGAATCAAGAAAGAAAAGCAAATTTTTTATACCTTTTTCCAAACTGAAGTCGCTAAAAAAGCGAATGAGTTTGCTTCTATTCGCGATTAGCACACTCACAATCTCTGAGGGCTTTTGCTGATTAGCTACAAAAAGCTAAAGAAAAGGAAAAGGAAAAGAAATTACAGAAAGCTTAACTTAAGACAACAAATCGAGTAAAGAAGCTAGAAGAATTATTGAAATTCCATAATTACCTTGAACACGTGGAAAGCTTCTGCCTATATGCTCTTGTTTGATTCCTGGAAAATCAAATAATGAAAAAAATGATCAATTAGCACTGTACAGATGTACAACATTTCAAGTTGATGAAACGGAATAGAAGTAATAATTACCCTAAAAGCAGTCAAACTCGAGCCAACTATCAGTGTAGTACAGTTGACTAGTAGTAGTAATAAAACTTTAGTATTTGCAACAATACTAATTCGTTGTCTACGTTTTCGATCTTCATTCACTTTTACCACAATAACGAACCATGTATTACTCGGGTTAACTATCACTAAAGAATTTATGTCAGTTTTATATATACTAGGGGTGAGCATCGGTCCCGGATCGGACCGGACAGGACCACCAAGACCGAGGACCGAATTAGCCAAAAAGCCTAGACCGAGGACCGGACCGAATGTGGTCGGTCCGGTCCGGTCCGGTCTCGGTCGGTCCGTCGGTCGGTCCGGTCCGGTCCAACAAGGCCAAAATAATCGGTTTGTGGTCCGGACCGACCGGGCCGAGGACCGAATTAGCCCAAAAGCCTTGACCGAAGACCGGACCGAATGTGGTCGGTACGGTCCGGTCTCGGTCGGTCCGTCCGTTCGGGTCGTTTGCTCACCCCTAGTTTTATCCATTTATGTCCACTTATAAAACTTATATCGTAATTTTTGTAAGCTTATATACTACGAATATAATATCTCAAAAATGATATCAAAGGAAAATTTACTTTGCAAACATATCTTTCACATGAGACTCAGAAACAAAAAAGGTAAAAGCTATAGAAACTCAAAAAATGATATTAACGATTTAAAACCAAAATCTTTGCAGTGTAGGTTTCAATGAGACTTACGAAAATCTTCAATTTTTGCATCGTTTTCTACAAATGCACATCAATTCTCTACTGAAAAAATCTAAAAAATGAATCACGTTGTCTACAGAAGGCCTCACAAAAATACCTGAATCTTACCAATTTTTGCATCATTACAGGAAGATGATCTTCTGAGAGCAGGTTTTATCTTTTTATCTGCTCCAAGTGCTATGATACTTAAATGTGTAGGATCCTCGAGCAACATTTTTGCCACCACATAACCAGCAACTATCCTAAGGTCAACGTGTTATTGGTCTGTCGGGAATGATGTGAATGAAGAGTTTTGGTTGGCCATCTAACTTGCTCTTATCAGTCAAGCTCTCAAAACGGATTTTATCCAGGGCCTACATAACACATATCAAGTCTGTATTATTAAGGATTTTCACTATTAAGTAATATCAGGTAGCAAGGAACCAGCCTTGCAATGGCCGAAGCTTTATTTAATAAACAACAATAGCAAACTAAAAACATTATCAGTCGATGATCCTACACTTGTAATGTAAACAAAGATTTTCATACTTTAAAAAAACCACACTAGTTCCAAGTACAAACATAGGGCTAATAACATAGAACAGGGATGCTAGCAATGTACAATAAAAAATTACTTTCGATTTTATTAGGTTTTGTACACTCGGTGTCCCCCTGTCATATAACTGAACATTAGCTGCTTAAGGCATAGTAATTCTGGTAAAAGCTTAAATCATATCAAACAGTAATGAATAACGTATCAACATCAAGCAAACGCGGAACAAGTACAAAGTACGCGATAATAACAATGTATCAGACAGATAATCAAAATATTCATCTTCCATATTTTACAGCAGACCATAATATCACATCACACAATTAAACACATAAAACATATATGTTTGACAAATTAATTATATGTAACTTTTTAAAAATTACATGTTGTCAATTGTCAAACAAACAATGTATACAAAACAATAAACATTAATTGCTTCTAAAAGTTCTCTACCAAACTAAACATATGTAATAAATCATAAACAAGTGATCGAAACAATAACAATAAATCATTCATAATAAACATCAAAACCAAACACACAAATAGCATCAATCTATCGATAAATTAACACCACCTTATTGCATTATACTAATCCTAAACAATAACAATACATCAGACACATGCATATTAAAAAAAAAAAGTAACAATAATCTAGCAATTTATGATTAAGAAAATAAAAAGGTTATAAATATGGACTTACATCAGAAGCATTGCTAAGAAGCTCACGAAGAAAGATCTTGTTACTATAAACATGTTAATGATCAAACTCAACAACTGGTTAATCTCTGCTTGGAAAGCAAATGTCTCAACATCCGTCATAATTGCTAGCAAATAAAAGTAAAAAATGATTTCAAGGTCTTATCAGTTAATGATCGTGAGATAAAGAGTCTCAGGCATCAAATCAAACTTCTTATGCACCTCAATAATCCTAGTCAGTCAAGCTAGCTCGCATCTTGGCGTTTATGTCAGGCTGGGAATCCATATAGTCCCTTAAACCACCTTCAGTTTCCGAGATGGAATCTTACTCCCCATTCGATCACTAAACTACTCTTAGTCTTATCATCTTTATCCATAAACAAAGTACAAATCAAAATCGGACACGTATCAGTAGTTCCCAGTACACTTCGCATCATAAGTAACATGAACCAGATTTGGCCTGCCTCATAGAAGTTGTCAAATACAACCTAATATTCCCATTTAATGACCCAACCACAATCGACCCATCACGAGTCGTAGCAAAGCACTGAAAGTTTTTTACTTGGTGGCGGCTTCTAGTACCCCCACGGGTTTTGTCTTGCCCAGTTCCACTAATCTCTGCACATCTCATTAATCTCATACTTTGCCTGAAAACAAAACAAACCGTCTCAAATAAAGGTTGAAACCACTAAACAGGCCAACACAACTACTTATAAAGAAGCAAGTATGATACTTTTTAAGAGCATTTGCCCTATTTAAAAAATGGCTAAAAGGAAAACTAGGCCAAATGGGTTGAACGACTCAGTGTGGTCACCCAAGGTGTCTTATTAAGATAACATCCTAAATCATTTTATCCAATAAACTAGATTGTTGTCGAAATGATATAACTTTGAAATCATACTAACTATTTAGAAAGAGTTAAAAAAAATTGGACAAAAAGTGTTTCAGGTCAAACCAATCCATCGAGACCGTTTGGACTTGCATTCAAAAACTACCCTTTTTGACTAATTGCCAGCCTGCCCAATTTGTCACCTCAATACGGATTATAACAATCGCAAGTTAGATACATTTATTAAGATGAGAAGGCATATTTTGACTATTGAAATTCAAGCATTCCAAATTCCATACCTCTATTTTCAAGATACAACAACTTTACACGCAGATCATCTCCCGCCATGGCAAGAGAAGCATAAGCCTCTCCTAGCAACGGGTTTCGTCTTTCCGCTTGTTCCAATATCTCAATGCACAAACGACCTTTACCGCATTCTTTACCTTCATCAGTTGACTAGTAATAGTCAACAACTCTCGTTAGTCTCTTTGAAATCTGAAGTGCTTTTCTACCATCCGGGGCAAGATCAGCGGGCCGGGCCCCTTTGTAAGAAGGGATACTATAATATTTGGCTCTTTTCTCATTGCAGCAATGTGTAATACACTAAAACCCCTTGAGTTTTTATGATTCACATCCGCAAGTGCCAAATCAAGCAACTCGGTTGTCGTTTTAGCATCAGCATAGGCGACATCATAATGAAGAGCACAAGAACCGTCTAATGTAGTATGACCTTCTGTTAACAACATTGTAACTAATTCAACATCATCTGAATCAAGAGCTCAGTGGACCCGTTTTATGTGTTTATTGGGGAAACTAGGGCTTCCAGGCTTATCCGAACCAAGGTCAAAATGAGAATCAATAATTTGCTTGACTAGGTGTTCTGGTAAAGCTTTATCGAGGGTCACAAAGTCAACGGTAGAATTGACTAAAATGTCGATACATTTTGAAAGAAGTTCCTTACATGATTTCCCACGTGTGTTTGCAACCGATAGAATCACTAGAATGTCATCTGATGAAGCTTTGTCAAGAATGTCCAGCAGTCGCCTCTACATGATATCAAAGATAATAATTCTAAGAACTAAATAAAAAAAGTGGAAATGTTGATAAGAAACAAAAGCGGGAACAATGAGATAGCAGTGCTACTATAGTGTTAATATTTCTTTTGTTTGATACAAATTGTAACTTAAAAGTGGATTAAAGACTTTGGATGTGCTTCGTGAATGCGATTAATCTTAAGACTGATTTCATATCACAATAATCTATATGGTGTTAGAGCAAAGTACTTATATATCCTTACTCTATTAGTCACTCCCACTAAATTATCAAATACGGACTATTATCACTACAAACAGCATAAGAAATCCAAACACTCTCTCATCCACCACGTTTTATTACAGACATTTACATGTTCATGATTATTCGGTAAGTTATAACCACTTTCAAAACACACATAAACAATCCACTAAGTTTTCATAGATGTCTCCTATCCATTTTTACTTGAATATAAGTAGTTGAAGCTTATGTCAGCAAAGCACATACATATACTCTCTCCTATGTCATGTTTAATGACAACTGCTTATCAAGTACGTATCATGCAAACACTTTTTGAACGTACTCTAATTATGATCATTCAGTAACAAAAGGTACATAACCACTTTCAAAACGCAGATTCTAACACCCCTTAGTATCCCATAAGCATCTGCTTTACATATCTACATAAAATCTACGTAAACCAAGCTTACGATACACACTAAACAGAATTTTTGAAACAAAACCGAAATCTTTAAATACAAGTCTAATTTGGAACACAAGAGTAAGAGACTCACCTGCCAAAGAGCAACCATTTCGGGGATCTGAAAAACATGATAAGCATACAAAACCTCTACCAAAAAATCAATCGCAGGCCGCAAGCTTCATGTGAGCAATCATCGTCAACACAAACACAAACATCTTTAGGCAACCCCTTTACCTTACCACTATACAAATAACCCAAAACACTCATAATCGCCTCGAATCCAATCTCATAATCACTAGCCAATTCCTTCGTCAACAATTTCACATTCTTATCAAAAAACTTATTCTTAAAAAAAGGACTCCTCCCAGACAATATATACCGATGAACATCGATTTCCCTCCCACACGAGATCACAATCTTCGCATCAGCAAATGAATTTAATGGCTCCAACAACAATGACTCTAGGGTTTCAGATAAGCGATTAAGTGACGAAACATCAGAAACTAAATTTGGCACATCAATGACAGTGCCACTACTTCCACTAACTATATCAGTCGAATCCGAAAACCCATTTCTAACATCCATTAAAGATCCTATTTTTATCCTTAAAAACACCTAAAAAAATTATTTTCACACAATAATCAATCAAAAAACAGTAAAATATTATATGGGTGCAAAAATTAAGGTTGAACAAGGTCTAAACAGCCATAAAAACTAAAAAAAATGCAACCTTATTTCTTCACATGTGAAGGTACTCGATATCTTATTTCTTCACATGTGAAGGTATTCGATACCTTATTTCTTCACATGTTAAGGTATTCGATATCTTATTTCTTCACATGTGAAGGTATTCGATACCTTATTTCTTCACATGTGAAGGTAGTCAATATCTTATTTCTTCACATGTGAAGGTATTCAATACCTTATTTCTTCACATGTGAAGGTAGTCAATATCTTATTTCTTCACATGTGAAGGTATTCGATACCTTATTTAAAGCCTCTCAAATCTCAATACCTTATTTTAAGCCATAACACAAATCAAATTATAAGCAAATATACTATTCTATTGAACTTCATAAATGCCGTATATTATTTCATATTTGCTTGATCACATAACTAAGGGAAGGTTTCTTTTATATGCAAGACCTTGGAACTCAGGGAAGGTTTTAGTACATGAACTTAGCTAATAATCAGTGCCGATTAAGAAACATCAACCTACATTCATATGTAAAACAACTAGCATTTCATCAAACACGTAGTATACATTGACAAACCACCATGAACTTCATCTTTCATTGTTTCATCAAGTTTACATACTCATCTAAGTTATTCATGAACATAACTAATAACTAGAATCAAACACATAAAACACAAGAAAGAATTTATCTATAATCATTGAATCAAAAGAAATATATGAATCAAAAGCTTAATTGAGACTTAATCAATACCTTGATAGTATTTATATTTTAATGATGATAATCCTGATAACTGATAGTGATAAGTGATGATGATCATCGGCGGTAGATGGTGGTGATCAGCGATAATTATGGCGGTTGAGCGGTGGTTATCGGCGATGATCACGGAGGTGGACGGTGATCGGCGATGACCGGTGGAAGTTGGATTGGATGAATGATGAGAGAGTATATGTATTTTCACGCTTTTAAAAGGGAGATGTGTGTGTTTTTATTTTTTATACTACCCATCAGATATTTAGGATTATACGAGTATCTTTTAGTGTAAAAAATTGATGGATCCTAGCCAATAGATCTTAAAAAGGAGGGATTAAATGAAGGGTCAGGATCACTTTTCGTGTTCTAAAAAAAAAACTCCTTCTCATTTGAACGCTTGTCTATATATATATATATATATATATATATATATATATATATATATATATATATATATATATATATATATATATCTATACTCTCTTATAAAGCATGCATATCCCTAACCAAAACCCAACCCTCCATCTTTAAGATTCAGCCACCCATACCTATATCAAAGCCTAAATTTACACATACCAAACCAACATCCGATCCTAAAATATTACCAAACCAAAAAAATCACATGAACCAACCATACAAACAAATACCCACAAATATCCACTCACCTCTCTCATTTTATTTTGCCAGAAAATTAACACACACAAACACTCTCTTCTCACATAAAAAAAAAACAAAACACACACAAACCACTCTCAACTAACAAAAATACTCTCACCACCACCAAACCCCTTAGCCACCATTCACCACCGCCGGACGTCACAACCACTGAAGCCGTTCACTAATGAAATTTTTTGAGGTTTATTTTGTTGAGTTTTTATAGATCTATATGATTTCGGAGTTATAACATTCTAATGGTTTTATTTTTAACTATTTTCGTTGTGTATTTTGTAGATCTATATGATTTGAAGGTTATAACAAATTTTATGATTTTTTCTTAACTATTTTGTTGTGTTCTTTTACAGATCCATATGATTTGATGCTCATAACATTTTCGTGAGTTTTAGTTAGTATTTTTATTTCGTAATCTTTTTTTTAAAGTTAGTTTTGTATCTAATTTTATGGTATTTTCTTTTTGGAAACTGCAGCCGCCTTTGCCGTTGTGCCAGAAACTGTAGTCTACGCCGCCGTACCGGAATCTTTGGAAATATATAAGCTATTTTCCTTCAGATCTGTTGTAACCACAGCGGGAGTTTGTTACCGCTGTTGCCGGATTCCGTTATTGTAAAGGTGAAGGGTTTTTTAATTTTTATAAAATATTTTGCTGGTAATTTTGTTGTTGTACAGCATATATTTACCGAGATCGACTCTCTACCATAACTTGGCTCAGGTGGTGTGTTTGGCTGTTTATTTGTGTTTAATGTGGCTGATTTCTTTTGAATATGGTTTCAGGTATTTTTGGAAATGTTAGTGATGCTTTTTAAGGTCATTTCCACCGATTGAAACTTGAGCCAACCTCACTACCTCCGAATATCGTAATCGTCTGCTCATTTGTTTTGGGATTTCATGTTTCTGAAGGCTTATGTCTATCGTTGTTGTAGTTTTGAGTTCGACGATTTTTTTAGTTATAATGCTTCGTTCTCTTTTATTTTCGTGTAGATCTGAAGCTTTTTGAAAACCTTTGTTAGTTATATCGTTTCTTTATGATATTTGAAGACGGCGATATAAGTTGAGGCTAATGATGTAGAATGTTTTTCTTGATATACTTTTCGTATAGCTAGATCTTAGCGATGTGGGTTTTGTTTTTCATTTATATATCATCACAGACAATGGTTTGCGTATGTTTATCTTTGTTGTTGTCATTGTTTTTTAAATATCATCAAGATGCATTACGAGTTTCTGCAAGGCCATAAGTAGTTAGTGCTTAGTTATTATTAAGATGGTTAATTTGTTACTGGTAGTAATTTAATTGGGATGTCAAACTTTGTAAGCGTTTTTCTAAACTTTTTATATTTTTGCAAGCTTTTTTCTAACTTTTAAATTTGGTTCAATAATTAGTTGTCAATTCTTGCGGAAATATGTTCAAAATAATATTTGTTTCTGAAATAAAGACATACTCCCTATTTAGAACCAGGGTACAATGTTTTGTCCTATTTAAAAATCTTTTTTCTTGCTTGAGAAAACCTAACCGGTTCTAATAATTTTGGTTTTGGTGAATTTGGTTGTTGAGGCAAAGCTGAAAATTGAAGAAAGAAGTTGAGACGAATAATTTGAATTATAGGGAATTGGGAAAGCTAAAAAGTATAAGAAAGTTGTTTGAAAATGAATAATTTGAATTACGGGAATCGAGAAAGCTGAAACTTGTAAAAGCCAAAAGAATTGGTAAACCGAAAATTTTAAGTCAAAAGAATGGAATAGTTTCGATATTGGGATGTTGGGAGTGGTGTTATTTTTTGAATTGCATTGGGAAGGGTGGTTCAAAAGGGTGTAGTGAGCATACGGATTTTGGCAAGTGAAAATGCAAAAAAGTTTATGTGTATAAATTATAATTAGATTCTAAAGATAAAATTAGGTAAAGTAAGTTATAGGTTTACGAGATATGAGAGCATAACACTAATAAAACACCATTATGAATTATAATTAGATTTTGGTCAAAACAACATTATAACTAGATTTTTAGCTTTTACAAAAAATAAAAAAAGAGTATGAAATTTGATAAGTAGTTTCACCATTGGTGGAAAATTAAGATAAAACCACACATATACTATTGTTATGTCAAATAAATGAACGGGCGTCGTGTTTGAGTTAACATATAACATACATGAGCGTGACTAAAGGTGGCATAATCGACGTGTTTAAGTTAACATATAACATAACCATACATGAGTGTAACAAAAGGTGGCAAAATGAGCGGGTCGGACGTGCTCGGGGCAACATATATATTACGTTGTGATGGTTAACTTTGGATAGTTGAAACATCTTTATCTAAGAAATAAAAATAAATCTTTGGATGGTTAATGCAACCATGCATCAAGAAATAGAAATACATCTTTTATCTATTTAATGACAAGGACACCAAGTGTTTGTATATACATTGAAACAAGTAGTTACAATGTACAACAACTGATCTCAGTTAAATGTTTTACAAGTAAGATGATGAAACTAATAGATAAATTGCGCAACTCATCTCTATGAATCGTTATCAAGTTAACTAGCTACATTTCACAACTTATCTCTATTAAATTATTGCTTACACAATATGGAAACATGAAATTGGCAAACTCGCATTCACCAAAATGAAGTGTCGGTTTTTATCACCAAATGCAACTACAAATCTTTAGAATAAGAAAGACGCTTTTGGAAAATTAATTTGCTCTACCACATTACGCGAGTATTCTACTACACACAGAAAATAAAATATAGACACCGGCGCTATTATGCACGAGAACTCAGCTATTTTAGATACAACACTTATTATTATTATTATTATTATTATTATTATTATTATTATTATTATTATTATTATTATTATTATTATTATTATTACAAATTTAATTGGCTACAACAACTTACAACAATGCCATAAAAAACACACTTACTCAAACAAATTGACGCTAAAAATTTTTGCTAAAAAACTATACATAACTGCCATTATGCAACCATGGCATCAGAAAAGTAGTTCCACAAAAAGGATCCCTGATGCTAAAAATATAATGGTTGCCAAAAAAAAACATTCTTCAAAACAAATTCCCTAACGCTATAAGTAGAGTTTGTCTAAAGAATATTATTCACCGCCAGAATTTTTTCAAGACTTAAGTAGATAAATAAATAAAAGTACCATAAACCACAACAATCTATAAAAAAAATTACATGTTGAATAAGATGTTTGCCGGTAAATAATCGTCGCCACCCCTATACCTTCATAAAAACACAATAATCTATTGTCGTTGTTGTGCAATCATGCCCTTCAGAAAAGGTGCTCTTCGAAAAGGATTCCCGAGCGATACATATACAATTTTTTGAAAAAAAAAATTATTCGCTTCAGGAATTTTGTCGAAAACTAAACACCGCTGCCGCTAGGCGCGGGTACTCTGCTAGATACCACTGCCGCAAGACATGGCTACTCTGCTAGATACCGTTGCCGCTACGCGCGGACACTCGGCTAAAAACCGCTGCCGCTAGAAACCGATGCCGCTAGGCACGGGTACTCGCCTAGTATATATATATATATATATATATATATATATATATATATATATATATAAGTTTATTTAAGTTATCATTATATTAGAAATAACTTACGTTTATATATATATATATATATATATATATATATATATATATATATATATATATATATATATATATATTTATATTCATATTTAGTTGTCAAAATACTTTTATATGAAACTATAGTAAATATTTAACATAGTTTACAGAAAATATAAGTTTTCCAAAAGTTTCCCAAATTTACACATTTAACCCTTAAGTTTTAAAAAGTACATTTTATACCCCTTCGTAAAGTATTTTGCAAAATTAACCCTTGATCTATTAATTTCCCCTTTTACCCTTAAACTTTCCATTTTAAAGTTTTAGTCCTTCGAATAAATCTAATTTTTCATTTTAATTCAAAGTTACACTTTTTACCCATGAAGTATATACTTTTCGCAAATCAAGTCCAAAATTTGATATTTACATTTAAAACTCCAAGTTTTTGGATTCTACACTTTCTACCCCCATGCAACGTCCGAATTTCTATTTTAATACCACATGTTTCGTAATTTAACAACTTTTACCCCTAATAGTGAAAAGCGTTACATTTTAAATCCAATATAAAAGTTTTTATAAAATTCGATTTACTTTTCATTTCCAAGGTTTTTCTTAACTTATTCCTAGCTTAACCTACTGCTTATTCGCTAGCTTATTTTTTCAAAAGGTTGTTGGATTCGCCTGATGGGCTAACGATCCCATTAAGGGTCCGTTTGATTTCTAAAGAGAAAAACGCGATATGTAAACTATTTGTGATCCTTCTAATGTGACATAGTGCTACATGATCATCTGTAATTCAGTTTACAAGTTGGTTAGTTTGTGTAAACAAGTTTTACGTGGTTAAGATTCTAGTGTCGCGTTGCGTTTTAAAGAAATGAACTAGTAAGCTTCGAATAAACTAGTTGTATGAGTAAGAAACATATGTTAACATGACCTATTATTATAAAGTTTAGTTTGGCATTCCATACGAGTTCTACGACCTAGTAACCTAAGATATAAGTATGACATCAAACGCATGAATGGGTCAAGTGAACTTTGTAACGTGTGATATATTCATATGATAAAAACGTTAAGTTAAATGTATGAAATGAGATCTTACAACTCTTATAGAATGAAGTGATGAACAAGTTGAACAAAGAATGCACCCAAGTTTTCTCCTTAACATTTTACCAGTTTACTTGCTCTTAAACCCCAAATCGTTTTCCCCTTGTTCATTTCCTTTGTGTAACTGTGAATGAGTGAGATTGAGGGTGTGTGTGTTTGAGGTTGGTTTGTAAAGTGACGAGATTGCCTAAGAGTGTGGTTTATATAATGAAGCAAGGTATGGTTCTTGATTATTTTACTTGTGCTATTCCTAGGTCTCAAGCAAAGTAGGGAAAGGAGTATGGTTCTTAGTCAAGCATGCAAACTTTCAACATGAATTTTGGGCATTTATGGATCGGTCAAGTCATAAGAGGAGTGGGAAACATGTTATTCAATGGGTAATATGGTCAAGGGTGATCAAAGTATAGTTTAGGGTATTAAATTATTAGTTTAGGGTGGCTAAAGCTTGTGTGGTTTTTTGTGTTTGGGTTGGGGTTACACGCAAAAGTTAAGCATGTCCAAAGATGTTGTTTCAATAATTTTTATGGGTGTATTTTGGTCGTGGGATCTCTCAGACGAGAGACAAGAAGAAAAAAAATGATACAAGTTAATATTTCACATATTTGGGCTAAACAAATAATAGTTGGAGTGTTTGGGCTAATATGGGATTTGGGTTAAGTGATGTGGGTTGGGTTGAGGTAGAACGAGAGCCTAAGGACAAGAAACATGTAGCCCGATTGGTGTTGGGTTGAGGGATCCAGCCCAATGGCCAATTAAATAAAAATAAAATATTTTTAAGTTTTTATTTATGAATAAAATAATTATTTGGTACCAGGTGTGTGATTTTGGTTGAGTCGGGATAAACTGAGTTTGAAATGCGAATTTGAAAAAAAATTTCGTGTCGAATGCAAACTATGTCAAATGAGAATGTATCGAACTTTAGTTCATCATAAAGAAAAAAAATAACTCGTAGTTATCGCTAAGTATAGTTTACATAGTTAATTATTTGAGAAAATTTTGGGGTCTTACAGTACCTACCCTTTAAGAGAATCGCGTCCCGCGGTTTAACTTGTGGAGGTTGTCATCGTTGATTCAACAAATAGGTGAGGATATTTGGCACGAATTAGTTCCTCTCGTTCCCAAGTGTACTCGGAACCTCTGTTCTTATGGTTCCATCGAACTTTGACAATAGGAATGCGGCTTTGCTTCAATCTTTTGACATCCCTATCTATGATTTCTACAGGTTCTTCTACGAAGCTGAGTTTGTCATTGAGTTGAATGTCCTTTAGAGGAACAACAAGGGTTTCATCGGATAGGAATTTCTTGAGGTTAGACACATGGAAGGTATCATGTATCCTACTGAGCTCTTCCGGAAGTTCGAGTTTATATGCCACTAGACCAATTCTTTCTAACATTTTGAATGGCCTTATGTATTGAGGTTTGAGTTTTCCGCGCTTGCCAAATCTGACCATTCCCTTCCAAGGAGATACTTTTAGCATGACTCTATCTCCGACTTGGAATTCCATGGGCTTTCTCCTGACATCATCATAGCTCTTTTGTCTATCTCTTGCTGCTTGCAGGCGTTGTTTGATCTGCATTATTTTCTCGGTCGTTTCCTGAACGATCTTAGGGCCAGTAAGTTGAACATCTCCAACTTCTGCCCAACAGATAGGTGATCGAAATTTACGTCCGTAGAGTGCTTCGAATGGAGCTGCTTTGATGCTGGCGTGGTAGCTGTTGTTATAAGAAAATTCTGCCAATGGTAAATGCTTATCCCAACCTTTTCCGAAATCGATCACACATGCTCGAAGCATGTCTTCCAAGGTTTGGATTTTCCTTTCACTTTGCCCGTCGGTTTGAGGGTGATATACGGTACTCATGTCCAATTAGGTACCCATAGCTCGTTGAAGTGTTTGCCAGAATCTTGAGGTGAATCGGCTATCACGATCAGATATGATAGAAATCGGCACTCCATGGCGAGAAACAATTTCTTTCAGATATAACCGAGCAAGAGTACTCATCTCGTCGGTTTCTTTGATAGGCAAGAAGTGAGCCGATTTGGTGAGGCGGTCGACAATGACTCAGATGGTGTCAAAACCATTAGAAGTTTTTGGCAGTTTAGTGATGAAGTCCATAGTAATTCTTTCCCATTTTCAAACGGGTTTCTAGCTGAGTTAGTAAACCGGATGGCTTTTTATGTTCTGCTTTGACCCTAGAGCACGTTAGACATTTTCTAATATACTCCGCGATGTCGGCCTTCATGTTTGGCCACCAATAAAGTAGTTTAAGATCTTGATACATCTTGTTGGGACCGGGATGAATGGAGTACTTAGATTTATGAGATTCGTGCATGATAAGTTCACGGATACCCCGGTAGAGTGGAATCCAGCTTCTTTCTTTGAAAGACAATGTTCCATCCGATCTCTTTACGAAGCCATTTTCATTCTCTGGCATGCCATAAATATTTTCGTCTAAGCTTCAAGAATTTTTGATGGAATAGGTGAATTGATTACCATTCCCAAAGATCTCACTCTAAGTGGTTTAGGACGATCTTTTCTACTCAAGGCATCTGCCACGACATTTGCCTTTCCGAGATGGTAGCGGATGTCACAATCGTAGTCACTGAGCAATTCTAACCATCGGCGTTGTCGCATGTTCAATTCCTTTTGATCCAAGATGTGCTGAAGGCTTTTATGATCTGTGTACACTATGCATTTGGTTCTGTATAGATAGTGTCTCCATAGCTTAAGAGCAAATACTATTGCTCCTAATTCCAGATTATAAGTGGTGTAATTTTTCTCATGAGTTTTGAGTTGGCGGGAGGTGTAAGCAATCACTTTACTCCTTTGCATTAGTACAATGCCTAGACCCAAGTGTGAGGCGTCACAATACACCACAAAGTCTTCTACTCCTTTGGTTAAGGCCAAAATTGGAGCTTCACAAAGTTTTTGCTTCAGGAGTTGGAAGGCAGAATCTTGATCGGTTCCCCATTCAAACTTGTTGGTTTTCTGAGTTAGTTTCGTAAATAGTTTGGCAATCTTTGAGAAACCCTCGATAAATCTCCGGTAGTAACCGGCAAGACCCAAAATTGTTGAATCTCAGTGGGGTTGGTTGGAGTGGCCCAGTTTTTAACAGCTTCAATCTTTACTGGGTCCACATGATGTCCTTGACTATAAATCACATGCCCAAGAAATTGTACTGTCTTGATCCCGAAGTCACATTTGGAAAATTTAGAGTACAATTCTTCATCTTTGAGTAATCCCAAGACAGTTCTCAGATGTTCCACATGTTCTTCCTTATCACGAGAGTAGATGAGAATATCGTCGATGAACACGATAACAAATTTGTCCAAGTAGGGTTTACAAACCCTATTCATTAAATCCATGAATACAGCTGGCGCATTGGTTAGACCAAATGGCATCACTTGGAACTCATAGTGAGCGTAACGAGTTCGAAATGCTGTTTTAGGAATATCGTCCACTTTCACCTTTAGCTGATGGTATCCAGATCTTAAGTCAATTTTCGAGTATACACTCGATCCTTGTAACTGATTGAACAAATCATCAATCCTAGGCAAAGGATATCGATTTTTGATTGTGAGCTTGTTCAATTCTCTGTAATCGATGCACATTCGAAAAGACCCATCTTTCTTCTTGACGAACAAAACCGGAGCTCCCCAAGGTGAAGAAATCGGTCGAATGAATCCCTTGTCGGACAGTTCTTGCAGTTGTTTGGATAACTCCTGCATTTCAGATGGGGCTAGTCGGTATGGTGCTCGGGCCACAGGTGTAGCTCCAGGCACTAGATCAATTTGAAACTCGACCTGATGAGCAGGTGGAAGACCAAGTAAGTCTTCGAGGAATACTTCGAGAAAATCCTTAACCATAGGTACATCCTCTAGTCGTATTTCATCTGACTTCTTCTCCATCACCTGAGCTAAGAAGGCATGACATCCCTTAACTATGTACTTCACAGTCTTGATGTAGGATATGATGCTCAGATACTTCTTGCTTTGATCCCCACGGATAACCAAGGTTTCACAATTGATTGGGATATGAACAGTCTTTTGGTCGCATATAATTCTTGCATGGTGCTTAGATAACCAGTCCATACCAATAACCTCTGTTGCAAAAATCGGCCTAGGCGGCCGATTAATCGCTAGGCGGTGATTAGCCGTTCCGATTTTCATTAATCGGCCTTATTAATCGGTTACTGACAAAAATCGGATAAAAATCGGATTAATCGGCCTAGGCGGCCGATTAATCATCCAAATCAGAAAAAATCGGATAAATCGGAAAAATCGGTTACGGGTAAAAATGGGCAAAATCGGAAAAAAATCGGCCAAATCGAAAAAAAATCGGCTAGATCGCCAAATCGGGCATATAGTTTCAAAATTTTATAATTTTATATATAAAAAATCCAATCCGATTAATCCCCGATTAATCCCCGCCCAACCGATTAATCGTTAGGCCCTACCCGGCCGCCCAGCTACCGCCTAGCGATTTTTGCAACCTTGCCAATAACTGCGTCGAAACTACCAAGCTTGATCGGAAGAAGATCTATACTGAATGGTTAATCTTGTAAGAGTATGGTGCAATTACGGATACAGTTGGGGTGATTTCAAGTAAAGGTGCAATGGTATCAGACACAAAACTCCTATCGGGTCCAGAATCAAACAAGATTTTAGCAAAATGATAGCTAAGTAAGAACGTACCCGTTACAACGTCCGGGTTCAGTGGAATGTCTCCATCTCCTAACACATATGCCCTTGCACGAGCATTGTTGTTTTGCACGACATTCACCTACGGGCATTGGTTCTTGAAATGCACTTTCTATCCACATCTTAAATAGGTTACATTCGTTGGTTGCAGGTTGTCTCCAGTGGCAGGATTTCAACGATTTCTTGCTTGATGACCTCCCCTTTGCACTTTTCGCACTTCACAGTGCATGGTCCAGTGTGGTGAAACATGCATCGAGTGCACAAAGGGTGAGGTCCAGCATACCCCCTTCCTGTAGCTGAAGTAGCAGCATAAGCCCTTGCAACTTCTTGTCTTCGATTCTGTTGATTATGGTGGTGGTTTCGGTTTTGGTGGTACTGATTTATAACGCCCTAAAATTTGGATTTATTTTTATTTATCTACTTTAATTATACCATAATTTAAATAAATAAATAATATTATAAATGTAACATTGGGCCAATTAGTTTTAAAAAAATGTTTTGGGCTTAGTTTTCTTATTTAAACCCATATACTCCAAGCCCAACTAGAATTTGATAAACCCATTAAAAAAAGAAAGAAAACCGATTTCCTCCCCCTCTAATAATAAAAATACAGAAAAATAAAAGAAAACCCTGGCCTCCATAACTGGTTGTCATCAAGAACTCAAGATCAAGATTCGTGGTAATTCCGCGAAGGTTTGGTATGATTAATCGCCTATTTTCTTTAACATATTTTGTTTTTAAATTTTTTTAAGTAACTATAATTAATGGATATGATTAGGGTTGATTAAAATACCAATAATTAGACATTTCTTATGATTAAAACATAATTAGGGATGTGTTAGAGGTTTTATCTTGCGTTGGTTCGAGTTAGGGTTTTGTTTGTGATGTTGAGCAAAATTTAGGTTGGATTGATGAGTGTCCAAACTGAGGATGCCTACGTGTTTTTAAGTGATTTTTGGGTCTAAACATAAGTACTACTTCTCTACTTTTTTGAAATATAATATTTGTGTCGATTGGAGGTTGGGAAGGTTGATTTTTCATTTTTACAAGTTAAGGTGTCAAATCTGGGAAAGCTGAGTAAAATTTTGGGTTGTAGTATTTAATTTACCACAAACAAACCATTAAGAGTTTTGACATCCCCTTTTCCAGTCTTGATATTTAGGACATGGGTGACTTCTAGGAATTTTAGTGGAAGTTTTGGAGTTGTGGAATGTGTGCTTCTGGTCTAAACTTTTAGGGTTTTTGTTTCTGGGTACTTTCTGGACAAGTCTGGAGGTTTGATTTTCTACCCACATTTATGCCATATGATAAAATCTACAAATATTCTAGGAGTAACCTAAAACATGTGGGAAATCTGTAATTTTTGTTGAATTTTGTTGAGCTTATTTGATGTGTCGATTGGGTCAAAAGATAACCTTAAAAACGTTGGCAGATTTATGAAAATGTTGAAAACCCTAATTATGTAACTTTGATGGCTATAATTAGTAAGAATTTAACTTGGAGTGTTAAATTAGAATTAAACACATTCTAAGCCCTAAACGTAACTTGGTATCATAAGTAAACATAAGACGGGTTGATTCGGAATACTAAGCAAAAGTTATTAATTTTGCAAAGTTACCTAATTCGGATAACTTACTATTTCAGGAAACCTTCTAATTTGGGGAACTTGAACTAATCCGACACCTTTCCATTTATGAAAAGTTATATTTTTGGAAATTCATTTAATCGGGACAGTTGTTCACTTAATGAACTTAATCAGTAAAACTTTCTAAACCTGGAAACTAACTAAATAAGGAAACTTGCTAAATATGAAAAGTTTCTAAAAATGGAATGAAACCCTAAATATGAATAATTATGAATATGAAATGGTTTCTAAAACTTGAACGATCATTATTTGTGTAGATCCGCGGAGGAAGGAGTAGTCTTTGATTACTTGTGTATGCTGGTGGTTGCTTTACGTTTGAGGTACATATATTCTTTCACTTTTCAGTAGGGATACCTTCGTACGTTCCGATCCTTTGATATGATCCCTTGATATGATTCCCCTATGATGATCCTTTGCTTGCTTTCTAAATTGATTCGTATGCTATGATTCTTTGGTATGATTCGTTCCATTATGACTTCGGTATGATATGATTCGGTTACCATGATTTGTACGATTATGATTTGGTATGATTTGGATATGATTATGATTTGTACGTTCTGCCGCTTTTGTTACGAGCCAACTAGTCATGGAGGTACCATGACCATGTCATTGATGGCACCAATGGCATGACACTATCTGGGGCGGGATTAGTCCCCGACATCCCCATTTTGATTTGATATGATTTATACGATTATGAGATTTGTGGCGCCTTATGTTGCATGTGTACACCTGCCTTGCAAACAGGGTACATATTGCCTTATGTATACTCGGGGGCATATGGATGCATCCTAGGCTTATGATTTGATATGATTTGTATGGATTTGGAGTTTGGGCTGTGTGTGACTTGCACCCCCTGTCGCACTTTGGTACCTGTGAGGTCTCCCCTCCCTGGACCCTTATGTACATAGTTTCCTTCATGTGGCATGTTTGACGAATAGGATCATTGGTTGTGGGCATCCTTTATTTGTGATTCATTATACTTCATTGGATTATGTGTTCGTATGTAGTTGTGTTCTTCATGTGGCATGTTGAACACCTTTTCCTTTGGTATTTCATTATGTTCTTATCTTGACTTGATCCTTTTGCTTATGACTTGTCATTCACTTGGATTCGTTATCTTTTGCTCAGTTGATATGTATGCCTTCATCCACTTACTAGTTTGACCTTTGGTTCACTCAGAATCCTTATCTAGTCCATCCAACAACTATGTGGTGTTACAGTTATGTGATTTTACTATGCTTTTGTAGGACCTTGTTTTTCTATCAACCTTATCACGTATACCACTTTATCACACAAGTATAACACGTAAAACACTAAGCGTAGAGATGAAGCACAAGATTAAGAAAGGTGGGGACTTGAATGGTGTTAAGTTATGCGTATGAAACAAGAGAGAAAGATGAAAGAAAGAACTTGTTATTTCATTAAGAAAAACACACACATACACACTCAAGCACACCCCTCAAATGACACATTTGAGGGGTATTTATACTCAAATACGTCACACCCTAATGGGCTTGGCCATGGGCCTCGTGGATATGGATTGGATTACAAATGATAAAAGGCTAGCTTAACTAAACGTCTAACCATTTAGCTTAGCCCAATCCACGAGCCCGTTGACTATTCTATTACGATATTTAACACACGTTACAAAGTTCCTAAACGTGAATGACCATCACTTTTATTAATTACTATTAAGGCTAACAACTTTCATTCCATGTGGTTACCAAACTTATGCTATCAGATTATTACTTCCTTTGTTATGGTGCTATGACATGAATATGAAATTCTGCTGTTACAAGGTTGATGTATGATTTCTTGATTTATCTATCTCCCATGCTAATAAGTGATTATCTAACGTATCCGTTGCCATGATCATATTCCTGTTTGCATTGTCGGTTGCTTAGTAGTTGTTTCAGCATAATAATTAATATCTACAGGACTAATTAGTTTGCCATGCTTACATTCATTTCCATGATTCCTTGCTGACAGAAATTGATTTGACTTACGTGTGTACATATTGAACTGTTTGGTTGCCGTGCTATAATCTTGCTTAGTATTACTATTAATGTGCTACTTTGTATGATGATTGTTCTGCTTCTCATTGTTGGTAATCTGTCGTGAGTATTTGCCATTCTTGAGTTATACTATGATGTTTTCTGCCTGCCTATATATTATAGTTTAGTTATACGTACTTGATATGCTACGTTGGTTGTTTTACCATAACATGTTGTTAGTTGTTCCGCTGCCTGATACGCTTCCACAAGATCTGATATTTGGCTGTGATTATGATGTTGTTTACCAACTCTTATGTGGCTATGTTAAATGCTTAATAGCTTGGATATGTATATGAGGTTTGTATGAGTTGCTGATTGTGCTGCTTGCTATGAATTTATTTTGATTTTGTTCTATTTGCATATATGTTATGTTATGTTCTGCAGGTCCCTCATTGACTCACTTCATTTCGTTCATTCGTTATGATTTCGTTGTAACCTTTTGATTCACTTTGTACCTTTGTTATATTTAGCTTTTAGTTTTTGTCATATCTGTTCACTGAGCTTTGTAAGCTCAGCCACCTTTTTTTTCCGTGGCAGCAGGTACTAGCAGGGCTATGGGCAAGAGTGAGAGTTGGAATTTAGAAGACCTACCTTATTTTGATGTTTCACTTAATTAGAGATTTATGCTTCAGATTTGTATTTCTTTTATATTTCTATTTTGGATTTGTGGTTGTATTTATCATTTTGGAGTTATGATGTTCATGACTTTATCTTATTTGTATGATAAGACTTCCGCGTGTTGGAATCACTCCTAAACCATAATCAAGTGTTAGTAATTAATATGTAATAGTTAGCTTTATTATGGCCTTTATGTTTGTTATTAGCCTTAAGCTTATGTAGAAGGCCCATGAGCTTAGGCCCAAGCCCATTTAAGAAAGGATGGAAACTAGGAGTGTTGCCCTAGCTTTCCTCCTATAAATACTCTATGTAAACCTTCATTTGAAGGTTGGTTGTTCAAGTTTTTCCTCTTTCACTCACTCTACGCATAACCGTATTATTATTGTTTGTGTGTGTGTTAGATCTTGTTCAATCGCCTCTCTATCTCTCTTATAAGCTTGTGTTTGTAAAACTAGTGACCTAACAGTGGTATCAATCGACTACTAGTTAGGTGAATCGTTTTGTTTTTGAAGTGGGTTTTGGTCCTACGCGTAAAACTAACGAGTGATACTTTGGTTTGTTTAAAAACACGTTTTTTACACTTTTTAATCCAAGATTCTTGTACTTTCAATGTTTTGAGGTGTCAAAATAACTGTTTTTGGCAAAAAGTTTCAACCTTTACGCGTGGATATACGTTTTTAAGCTTGGTTTTTAACGAGGGTTTCATTCTACGCCTAACTGTTTTAGAGGCTTTGGTTCATCAAGATTCACACTTTTGTGTATTTTGGTGTTATTGAAGCTATTTTATCACACAAAAACGGGTTTAGAAACACTTTTGGACAGAATCAAAATTTTGAGCATTTCTACGCGTAGTAAAACCCTAAAACTACGCGTAAGTGCTACCTTGGTTTGATCTTCATTTTCGTGGTTTATTCCGTGTTTTCTTACTTGGATAAGTCTGAAAATACGTCGACTTTAGATATCTCTTGCACTGTGATAGTGTAAAAGATCATTTGGGCAAAAACCCTAAAATTACGCATAAGCATAAGCTTACGCGTAGAAATCCTACGCCTAAGATTTTTCCTACGCCTAAGCCTAGTCTTACGCATAAGAAAATCCTACGCCTAACTTTCTACGCCTAACTTTAGTGCTTTTCCCTACTTACGCGTAAGCTAAATCCTACGCGTAACTCCTTATTGTTACGCGTAACTTTGGTGTTTTTACGCATAAGTGCTATTTGGTTCTTGTCTTTTCTACGCCTAAGGACACTTCATCTACAAAGGTTCATTCGACTACAAAGATCCATTTTTACCAACACAAGTTTTCAACATGTCCCAACCACCATACTCTAACTATTTCCCTTACAATTATCCTCAACGACAACAACAACTAAGTCCACAACATCAACAATGGAATCAACAACAAGCTATTTATCAACAACAATTTAATCAACAACATACTCCACAACTTGGTGCAATTCCCGTACCACAAATGGTTCAAACACCGCCAAGTCTTCAAATTCAACCCTACACAAATGATTTCAATCAACATCCATCAAGGAACACTATGAAGGAATCCACTTGGTTTGCAAAGATGTGTGAAGCTTTAAGCAGCCAACAATCAATTCATGAAGCTGGATCACTTGATAGACCTCCAATGCACACTCCAGGAAACTACGATCAATGGGTGATAAGGTTCTTTAGGTTCTGTGATCTGAAGAAGCCACATAGAAAGTTCTTAAAGAAGGTTATCTTGGAAGGTCCATTTGAGATGCCTACTGTCATTGTACCCGGAGATCCTACTGCTATTCCACCAAGAGATGAACAAACCAACATTGCTACTGTTACAGACTTGAATCCTCAAGAACTTCTCCACTATGAAGCAGATGAACTTGCAATGGAATATATCCTCTTAGGATTACCAAACCCAATTCTTCGTAGTGATGATGCTCAAAAGACTGCACAGAAAATGTGGGATCATATTCGTCTTCTTATGGAAGGATCGGTACTAAATCAGGAGGATTTGGAATCCAAAATTTACTTGGCTTATGAACACTTCATGATTGAACCTGGAGAGACACTAGAGTCCTATCATCATCGTTTTTCAGACATCATCAATGATTTGGATAAACACAACATCATCATGCCAAGAATTGCAGTGAATACTAAGTTCCTGAGTAGTCTTGGTCCTGAATGGGAGAAGTATGTTATTTTTCTCCGTCAAGCGAAGAATATGCATCATTCTACCTATGGATTGTTGTACGATTACTTGAAGCCTCATGAAAAGGAAGTTGATCAGGAAAGGATTCTCCGTGCTCAAATTGCTCCACCTACACATCCGGACAATCAACAACTTGCCTTATATGCTCAACAAAGTTATCCTCCTCAACAAGCAACTCAACC
The DNA here is from genome assembly GCA_019973895.1 of Chrysanthemum seticuspe. NCBI lineage: Eukaryota > Viridiplantae > Streptophyta > Magnoliopsida > Asterales > Asteraceae > Chrysanthemum > Chrysanthemum seticuspe. The sequence continues at coordinate 96,255,552 of BPTQ01000003.1, read as the reverse complement.
TACTGCCTCAGTCACACCAAACGATCAATCACAACAACCTCAACAAAATCAATTGGTTCCTTACAACAAAAACAATGATCAAGCACTTCATAATCAAACTAATGAGGAATCCGATCCGTTCGAAGCATTGCAACAAGGGTTTGTTATGATTGCTAATGCTTTTAGCCGTTATACAAACAAATCCAACAATCGTATTCGTTCCTCATCCAATACACGAAATCAGGCTGTTGTGAACAATGGACGCATTGAAGTTCAGAATCATGGTTATGGTCGTCAAATGGGAGGTGGTCAAGGGTTTAATGCTATGGGTAGGAATAACAACAGAGCTCAAGTGGTAGAACAGGGAAATGCTCAGAATGGGTTGAATGGTCTTCGATGCTACAACTGCAATGAGAAGGGACACCTGGCTAATGCATGCCCAAAGCCAAGGACTAGGGGCAGTGCTTACTTCAAAGAGGCTCTTCTTTTGGCTCTTAAGGATGAAGCTGGTGGATCTCTCACAAACAAAGAACAGAGCTTTATGGCAGATGAGGACTCAGATGATGATATGGAGGACTTGCAGGCCAATGCAGCTGTTATGTTGATGGCTAATATGCAAGAGTTACACATGAGTGAAACAGGCCCAGTGTATGACACTGATGGCTTATCTCAGGTACCCGAACAAACCATCATCATATCTGAACTAATATCTCCACCAATATCTGAATCCGACACGGATCAGACTGTTCAAAATGAGTCATCTACATCTCAGTCTGACGATTTTCAAGTTAACCCTGTAGTTACATTTGACGATCAAGATGACCTTATGGTTTCCTTTGATAATCAAATTGACTCCGTGGTTGTACTTGAGGATCTAAAGAATGATCATGATGTGACTCACGTTGAACAAGATGAACTGTTGCCTCATCCAGATTTTGCTCGGTTAATTCAAGACCATCAAATCAAAATGGAGGAATGTTATGCATTAAATAAGGACTTAAAAAGCAAAAATGCACTGTTAACCAAGGATTTTGAATGCTTACAAATGCAACTCAACTTTTTCAAAACTCAAGAAAACCGTGAAAAAGGTTTTGAAGCCGCTTTTGCTAAATCTCATCAAAATGAAAAATATTTAGAGAGACAGATGCGTGATCTAGCCGCTTCGAAGAATGCTTTGTTGTCTGAAATAGAACAACTGAAACATGAACATAAAAGGCAAATTAACGCTCTCACCTTGGAAAATCAACAATCTAAGGCTGAGTTGTTAAATTGTCAAAAACAGTTCTCAGCATACAAAAAGCATTCAACAAATCGGGTAGATGACCTTCTTGTAGAAATTATTGTCTTGCAAAACAAAATTAAAGAGTTTAAAACTGTTGTTTACAAACATGGTGAATCAGTAACAGCTATTGAAAAGTTTACTTTAAAACCCAATCTGAAAGGATATGGACCAAATTTGGCTGATTACAAACCAAAGCTTTCACTAAAAACATTCAAACCAAATCCTGAAGTTTCCAGTGCAGAATATAAAATTAATGATACTGTTATGTGTGTTGTTGAATATCATCGTCAAGAGGAATTAGATGCAGAAGACGAGAGTCGATCAAAATTAAAAACAGTTGTTTACAACAAACCTTTTAATTATTCAAAACCGGTCACTTTCGTCACACCAACGGATTCTACTAACACACCAAGGATTATCATCAAAACACCTGAGTCTTCTAATGTTAATCCCCAACCAGACTATGCACAAATTTATGGTCCTTTACCTTCAATCACTGAAGTAAACTCAAAACCTGAAAATCGCAAAATTCTTAGATATTTTGATATTTTCATGGCTGACCTCAAAACTTTAGAACATAAGATAGAATATCATTCTGAAATCAAAGTTCAACACTTTCAATCGCCTTTAGCGCGAGAACAAAGAGACTTTTTTCAGAAAAATCTTTTACCAAATGTTAAAAATTTGAAAAGTTGTGCATTAGCTTGGGAAAAGGATTTTCATAAGGAACTTGGAGTGATGAAGGTCGTTTTCGAGAAAACTAAAACATCTATTTCTAATACTAAACGCAAAAAGAAAATGTTGAGAAAAGATGTTGATCGACTCTTGGAAGATGTTATCTGTGCTGATATCCATAATGTTGTGTTATTCTATTCTCTGCCACATGCATCTGATTATATCTCCGCTGATAATGTTGACTCTGTGGTAACCGTTGAGAATACTGATAATGTGCTTCAGATCGAGTCTTTAAAAGCTGAAAATAAACAATTACTCAACGAACTTTACAATGCAAAACGTCGTCTTCTTTGGTGTGAAAAAGATATTCACAATCATCAACTTAGTTTTTAAAAGAAAATCGCTCAATTGAGTGCAAAATCTTCTGATCCTAAAATTGAGCAACTGGATGATCAAAACGTGTCTTTGAAAAGTCAAATCTCAAAATATGAACAAGAACTTGTAAAAGTTAAAAAGGAATATGGTGTCATATTTGATTTACTCAATAAGACTCGACATGAAGCATCAAACGAACTTGATCACTATCTTGCTCACACTAGAGATGTCATGAATTTTGATGGTAATATTCGGTCTGAAAATCAAGATTTGATTCACACTATCTCTAAGCTAAGAGAAATGTTAGGAAAGTATGAACAACTTCCGCTAACCATCATTAAGAGATTAGCACCCGTCACACTTAGTAATCGTCATTAAGAGATTAGCACCCGTCACACTTAGTAATCGTGCACCTAGAATCCCTACTGCCAAATCACAAGTTGCTAACGTGCTTCCTTCTACTGAAACAGGAATAGTTGCGTCTTTTCCAAACGTCCGCACTTCACAGCCTAGGAGCACTCAATCGAAGAATAGGAAGTTGCGACCTAAGAAAAGATCAATAAGGAATGCTAAAGTAGAAGAACACCCTAGGACTATGAATAAGACTCACGTTGCTTCCACTATAGATGTTGCGTCTGGCAAATGTAATAGCAATAGTGATGTAACGAATGCTAAACCTTTAAGCACTTTTGATATTCAGTCTGATGCACCTTGTGTTATTTGTCGTAAAAGTATGAATTCTGACTGTCATGACAAATGTGTTGCTAAAGCTATAATCTCTCGTTTACGGAATCCTAAGAATCGGAATACCTCTAGGCCCACTAATCAATCTCAGTCTGTGCTTGGTACACCGCCTTCTTTAGATTCTAAGGCTAACATTGCTGTCACTGTAGCTCCAGTTTCACCTCCGAAGAATGTAGTACCACCTAGTGCATTCACTAAGACTAAAGCAAAGAGTAGTTATAGATGGCAGAAATGGATATATAACACACTAGGATTTACATTGATGCCTAAAGTCACTAATGTGTACATGTCTCATATACCTGCTTCAGAACCCTCTAACATTTCGGGTTCCACATCTACTTCTATTCCATCTGTGTCGTCTGTGTGTAATGCAGGTGATACAGATCATTCTCTGGATTGTTGATAGTGGATGTTCCCGACACATGACAGGCAACCTTAAACTGTTATCAAACTTTATTGCAAAGTTCATTGGCACTGTTAGGTTCGGGAACTATCACTTCACAGCTATCATGGGCTACGGAGATTATGTCAATGGGAACATCGAAATCAGCAGGGTTTACTATGTGGAAGGCCTCGGTCATAATCTGTTTTCAGTAGGTCAGTTTTGTGATGGAGATTTGGAGGTTGCTTTCCGGGAGAAAACTTGTTTCATTCGTGATCTACAAGGAAATGACCTTATGTCTGGCTCGCGTAATTCTAGTCTCTACACTATCTCTATGCAAGACATGGTTGCTTCATCTCCCATCTGCTTACTTTCAAAGGCAACATCAACAAAATCCTGGCTATGGCACCGTCGTCTCTCACATCTAAACTTTCAAACCATCACCAACCTTGCTCGACACAAACTAGTTGAAGGTCTCCCACGATTCTGGTATTCAAAAGATCACCTTTGCTCAGCCTGTGAAGAAGGGAAAAGCACTCGTGCTCATTTTCCTTCAAAGGTGGAACACAGCTCTCAGCATGTGCTACATCTTCTTCACATGGATTTGTGTGGCCCGATGCGCGTGCAAACGATCAATGGCAAATGCTACATCTTAGTAATTGTTGATGACTACTCACGATAGACTTGGGTCTACTTTCTTCGTAGCAAAGACCAAGCTCCATAAATGATCATCACCTTTCTCACAAAAATACAGGTTCAGCTCCGCAACACCGTCAGGCTAATTCGAACAGACAAAGGAACTGAATTTGTTAACCAAACCCTTCGTCAATTTTATGAGAAAGTGGGAATTCAGCATCAAACATCTATTGCACGTACACCTGAACAAAACGGAGTTGTTGAAAGACGAAACCGAACGTTAGTGGAAGCTGCAAGAACAATGTTAATCAATGCTAAACTTCCAGATTACTTGTGGGCAGAAGCCGTATCTACTGCATGCTACACTCAAAACCGTTCTATGATCACAAAACGCCACAACAAAACACCTTTCGAGCTTGTCCACAACCATAAACCGAATCTCAAACACTTTCATGTATTTGGATCCCTTTGCTATCCGAATAATGATCGTGATGATTTTGGAAAGTTCAAAGCAAAAGCAGACATTGGAGTCTTTATTGGATATTTTGAGAATTCTAAAGGTTACCGGATCTGGAATCGTCGTACAAAACAAGTGATGGAAACGATTCATGCTCATTTTGATGAACTCACCGATATGGCTTCTGAGTATAACAGCTTAGAACCCGGACACAACCGTTTAAACTTCCCCCAAACCCCATCATCAGCTGAACAAAGCCCCCAGCTAACTCGTCAACAAATGGAAAGGTTATTTGCTCCTCTGTTCAGTGACGATATTGATGAACGTGCTCCAGGTGTATCCGCTGTTTCCGCTGCACAACCTGATAATATTCCTATACCTGATACACCTGCTACAACAACTACTGTTGAAGATGCACCTACACCAGTTGACTCCAACACAACAGTTGAACACACTGCTTCCAACAATGATGAACCAGCTGATGATATTCTGAATGAAGTACCCGCACCTACAGATTTTGATCCAAATGCGTTCTTTAACCCGTTTGCTAATGAGACTGCTGCACCAGATGTCGCGGAATCTTCAACAAACCATTTGAATCCTCAGAATCTGCACAATGTATACCAACATCAACCCTCTTCACACCGATGGACAAAAGACCATACTCTGGCTAACATTATTGGCAACCCGAATCAACCAGTCGTTACGAGACAACGTCTTCACACAGATGGTGAACATTGCATTTATGCACTCACTGTCTGCCAATCTGAACCTAAAAACATTAAAGACGCAATGACAAAAGACAACTGGATTGAATCCATGCAGGAAGAACTCAACCAATTCAAACGTCTTGAAGTATGGGAACTGGTTGAAAGACCAACAGGGGTCTACGTCAATGGCCTAAAATGGATTTGGAAAAACAAATTGGATGCTGAAGGGAACGTCATCCGAAACAAGTCCCGTCTAGTTTCTAAGGGTTATCGTCAGGAAGAGGGAATAGACTTTGAAGAATCTTTTGCTCCGGTTGCTCGTCTTAAGGCTGTTCGAATATTTCTTGCGTTCGCGGCTCATATGAACATGACGGTCTTTCAAATGGATGTCAAAACTGTGTTTCTCAACGGACAACTGAAAGAAACGTTTTATGTTAGCCAACCCGAAGGATTCGTCGATCCATAGTGCCCGAACCATGTCTACAAACTGAAAAAAGCTCTTTATGGTCTCAAACAAGCCCCTCGGGCATGGTACGATAAGCTATCATCTTTCCTCATTGCTAATAATTTCACCAAAGGCTCGGTTGACCCAACTCTTTTTATACAATATCACGGGGCACATATCTTAATTGTTCAAATTTACGTGGATGACATCATTTTTGGGTCGACACATAAAAAGTTTTCAACCGCTTTTGCAAAACTAATGAAGAAAATTTTTGAAATGTCCATGATGGGTGAACTTACGTTCTTTCTAGGACTGCAAGTTCATCAATCACCCCGTGGTATTTTCTTGAGTCAGTCCAAATATGCCCTTGAACTGTTAAACAAATTTGGAATGACAACCTGTGACACTTATGCCACACCAATGGCTCATACCAAGAAGCTAGATGCTGATTTACATGGAAAATTAGTTGACCCTACCAAATACCGAAGTATTATTGGGTCTCTCATGTATCTAACAGCTAGCAGACCTGATATTGTCTTTGCCGTTTATCTATGCTCCCGTTATCAGTCGCGACCAACTGAAACCCACCTCTCTGAGGCTAAAAGAATCCTCCGATACATCAAGGGAACCATTAACTTGGGGATCTGGTATCCGAAGGATTCTGGTTTTGAACTAATCGCTTTTTCAGACGCTGATCACGCAGGATGCTTAGACTCAAGGAAAAGTACTTCAGGAGCTCTACAATTTCTTGGTGATAAACTGGTGTCTTGGCAATCTAAGAAGCAGGATTGTACATCGCTGTCATCAACTGAAGCAGAATATGTAGCCATGTCCGTGTGTTGTGCTCAAATCATCTGGATGAGAACACAACTCAAAGACTATGGTTACGTATTTGACAGAATCCCGATGTACTGCGACAATCGGAGTGCCATTGCGATCTCGTGCAACTCAGTTCAGCACTCGAAATCAAAGCACATCGATCTTCGCTATCATTTCATCAAGGACCACGTGGAACAGGGTACCGTTGAATTATACTTTGTGGGTACAGAATACCAATTGGCAGATCTTCTCACCAAAGCCTTGCCTCCCGCTAGGTTTAATGAGTTGGTCCACCGGATTGGTATGAGGTGTTTGACTCAAGAGGAATTGGATGACCTCTTAAAACAGTCTTAAAAACCTGTCAAACACCAAAACTATCTTTTGTAAATAAATTTTTCAAAAACAAAATACAAAAATATAAAACCTGATAAAATCATAAATATTCTTCTAATCTATTTTTCTTTCAACATGGCAAGTACATTTCTTCCGTCAACACCTTAATCTTTCAAAATTCGGTATTTTTCCGATCAAGTGTTGAGGGGGAGAAATCAAAACTTTAACTGTTTCAAAACATCTGTGTACTTGCATGTTATCATATCTCAGTTGTTTCTTTTAACAAATGGTGGTAAATTTTCTGGTACTATGACACTCCTTGGACTTAAATTAAAAACCTTTCATTATTTTCTAGAGTCGAGGGGGAGTGTCGTCAAAGTTTCTTTCCTAAAAACTTTGTTTGGTAACCAAAATGGAAGTTATATGGCTTTGTTTGAAAAAGGAAAAGGTGGAGGGACTAAAACTGTCAAAATGTTAAAGTTACTTTTAATAAAAACACCTCCCACCTACTTTTTTCTTCACATTTATTACACACAACCAAACACATCTACGCCTAAGATTCACTAGTGTAATCCGCTGATTTGATCATCATTGTGTAAGTGTTTTAACGATCTAAACATGATTTTAAGATAAGGTCTTTAAAATTATTCAAATCCAACGGTTAAAATATATGTTACGCGTGATTATGAGTTCTACGCATAAGCGTATGAACATATAATCATTGTGTGTGTTTTTGGTTATATGGATTATGTCAAAATGTTTCTTATACATCAAGGATACCATTTTAACCATCAAAACCCACCCAGAAACACGTACTAAGGATTTTTGAAAATTAGGGTTTATGTGAGGTTTTGGGTATTTTCGAATGTGAAGTGTTTTGGTCAAAAAGATTGTTGGGTTATGTTCTTGTGATGTTGAATTGATGATATCCCTGCTCAATAACCACCCAGAAAGTCTAAATTATTAACAATTTGGAATTAGGGTTTAAAGTTCTATAGTTTGGGTACTTTTGATTCATCATGAACTAGATGTTAATACTTGGTCTAAAGACTCTAACAACACTCTTAAACTACCAGAAAAAGTTTTGTGCGAATCCTATGGCTAGAAATGATACGCGTAAATCTTAACCCTTAGGGTTTTGACCTACGCGTATGACTTTCTACGCTTAACTGTTTAACAAGTGTTCTTGCCATGTTTTGTTGATATAATGAATGTTTGTGTTAATTTTGATGATTTGATGAATTTATTTCAGGCTTTGCTACGCTTAAAATATTCAGAATCAAGGTCATTTGCAACTCTACGCATAAGGATTACCCTACGCGTAGTTAAGTTATGCGTAAGAATAATCCTACGCATAACTATTACGCGTAAGGTTCTACAATGGGACTACGCGTATCCCGTGAAGGATATGCGTAAACAGTGACCTCTACGCATAAGGTCTACTCTTACGAGTAAACCTTACGCGTAAGGTTCTTATACGCCTACACGTAAGCTTTACGCGTAAGGTCCCCTTTTCCTACGCGTAACATTTCTTACGCGTAAGTTAGGATCCTACGCGTAAGCTTTCGTCTATGCATATGTCATTACTGTTTACGCTTAACTTTGCCAAAACTACGCTTAACCCTGGATTGACCTTCATGATGAATTGTTACGTGTACAAACTTGTAAATAAACTAATCATAATGTCACGAATCCAATAATGTCACTAATAAACTTAATCGTTTGATATGTTGTGAACAATAAGTGATAACATAAACTTTAAAACTTAAAGTTAACTAACTCACGAAACATTTCACGACGTCATTAGACTATTGAACAAACAAGTGGCTTAGGACTCGTAACAATCATTATCACTGTACATTCAATAACTAGACAATAAAACCTTCTGTTGACTAACATTATGTCTTTCGATATGTTGGTTCTTTTGGCTAATGTTATTTCAGATCACGACATGGCTGAACAAATGAATGTGGATGAATCAGAAGTTCTTACAATTGCTGATATCTTTCCAAATGGCTATCCGAGAAAGCTTGGAAAGAACAACCTTAGGGTTGACTTTGACACCCTCACATGCTCAGAATCTTCTTGTCTCATTGCAGTGGATATTCTCAGGAATCATCCCTACCAGAACATGCTCTCACACTCTGCCACAGTTCCAGAGGTCTACATTCAACAATTCTGGGATTCTATGCAGAGGATCGCTGGTCAAAATGCTGTGAATGTGACTCTTAATCACAAACAAGTCACTATCACTCCTGATGACTTACGAGCTGTTCTCATCATTCCAGACATCGCTCCAACCGACTTCTTTGCTACCCCTACTGAAGAGACTGTCCTACAATTCTTGATAGATATTGGTTATGATGAAGCTAAAGGAATCATTTCTAAGCACTCTCACGTGGAGCTGAAGAATATTCCTCAACCATGGAGGACACTCTATATGATCATCACCAAATCAATCTCTGGTCGTGACAGTGGCTATGAGCATCCCAAGCTCATGGAACTGCAAATTTTCTGGTCGTTGATCAACAAGAAGGACATCATAATTGAAGCACTGCTATGGGAAGATATGATGCTGTCTCATAAGAAGCTTGGCTCCAAAGTTCCCTATGTCAGATACACCAAACTGTTGATACAGAGAGCTCTTGGACTTCATCCTGATATCCCCATGAGACTCAATGACCCAGATAATCATGACATCTTGACTGAACCCATACTATCTGTCAGAATCAAAGAATCGTCTACGAAGAAACAGGGTGCGGAGTTGCCCGATCATCTTCTTTCAAAGGAAATCAAAAAGCTGGAAACGTACAAAAAGTATCGGGTAGCTGTAAAAGAAGGAAAAGTTGGCCATCTTGATGAAAAGGCTTCTGGGACACCTACTCGGAGAACCAGAAGAGGCAGTGCTGGAAGTGCATTAAGCATTGAGAGTCAAAGGAAGTTCCCCAAGAGGATTGTTCCATCTAAGGAAGCTATTCCCATCCCAATCCCCAAAACCGAACCACAAAGAAAGCTTTTGGACGAAAGTTCTGAAGGTACTGAATCAGATGAAGAGATTACTTACTCTGAAACTGCAAAGGATGACACTCCATTAGTACCAAAACCTCCAAGTCCTCAAGCTGATAAAGGAAAAGGGAAGACTCCTGCATTGGTGCCCTATGATGAAAGCTCTGAAGAAGAAGAAGAGCTACTGGATCAATCATACAGGAAGAAGTTTAAATTCGTTAGACACCTTCAAAAGGCTAAGGAATTTGGACAAGAACAAATGGGTGGCCCCGGAGGATCAAGTGGTGTTGTCCACTCTTCACCAGGTCCTGATGCGGTTAATCGACCCGATAAGGGATCTGGTGCCACCACTCTTGTGCAAAAACAAACGCTTGTGAAGGAGTCTACTGATCTTAACATTGAGGAACCAGAAAAGGATAAAACTGAGAATGTAAAAACTGATGAAGAAGCTAAGGATCAGACGGAGGCAAAGGTTAAATCTGGACAAGATGACGAAGAGGATTATGATGACTTTCTTCTCAACAGTCCAACTCGTTCCAAGGAAGATACTTCTGCACCTCCAAAGGACCCCGAATCTCCTCATGTCTCCTCCTCATCAGACTCATCATCTCACTCCTCACCACCACCATCAAAGAAATCAACAAAATCAACATCCAAATCTGTGAAGAAACCACCTCGATCTTGGATTTCTCAAGCTCATGAACGGATTACCAAAGCTGTCAAACAAGTCAGAAAGAAAGACGTGCTCAACAAGAAGCTGAATTTCTTTGCTGATCACATACAGCATCTGTATGACGAGAACGAAAAGATGCAAAAGGAAAGGAAGTTTGTTCAGGAATTCATGGAACAACACCGTCAGGAGGAACTGAACGAAATGATCGAAGGCTACACGAAAAAGTACCTTCTGGAGTACGTTCCTAAGGTCACAAAGGAGTTGTTCACCAGACAACTTTATCCAAATCTGATGCAGATCGCCAAGCAAACTATTCGATCAACACCCTTAACCGTCACAATCAATCCGACCGATCCGGTCGTGTTCTCGAATAATGAATTGGTAGCCAAGCTTGTGACACAAATGTCGCCACAATCTGTGATGTTCAACTCTGAAGAAGCAAAATTGTATCAAGCATTGCTTGATTACCAACTTCAAGAAGCTTGTAGATTTGAAGCAGAAAAGCTGAAACGTCCCAGAGACGATGAAGATAAGGATAAGGATAAAGACTCTGCACCTAAACGTCAGAAGCAGTCTGGTGAATCTTCTTCAATGCCACCTCCTCCTCAAAGGACTCATGTTCAACAAAGGTCCCCTCCTCGTTCTTCAACTGAAAAACCTCAGGACGATTCCGAGTTACCACCCCTGACTTAGAAAACCGGTGATCACTTTGAGTATACGGGTGGTGACGATGAAGAGGTCCTTGAGCCCCAACAACAACCCACCTCTCCCAAACAAGTACAGAATCCAGAATCATCATCTAGGCCTTCGAAAAAGAAGAGGAAGAAGACGCCTACTACTGACGTCGTATCATGGCTAGATGACGATAAAACCGAAGACTTTGCATGGTTCTCTACATTTTTTAATCAAACTCCCTACCCTGATGAAGGTCAAGATCTGGTCGAAGGTTCTACATTGGAGCATGCAAAAATCTTGCAAGAAAAGTTCCATGTGAAGAAAATGACGAAATCTGAGTTGAGGCGAATCAAGAATGAAGCGTTTCAACTTCTAAAAAACACCTCCGAAAGTGCCATCGAGGTTGAATATCACCTTGAGAACATTGCTAGAGCCATGTCTAACAACATGGATTGGCTCAACCCGGAAGCAAACATTGACTTCACAAAAAGGGACAACCCCCCATACTACACCGATTGGACCAAACCTCTACCGACCATTGGCCAACCAAATGAACCACGGATTCCCTTAAGATATTTCTTCAACAAAGACCTGGAATTTCTTCTCCATGGTGGCGATGGTTCAAGGAAATATGCTACATCCTTGACACTTCCATTCCCTGCAGCTATCTACTCAAACTGCATTGCCATTGAGGAACGTGCCAATCACTTGTTCTCTAACACAGTGGAAGCATACGACCGCGATGCATTGTATGGGATTCATCACTGGCCTGAACGCCGACGAATCTACCACAGAAGCTGTCAGGTTCAGAAGTCACAACATGCAGTGTTTAGTACTAAAGACATCGTTGCCATCCAACATGTTGGTCTTTCATCCAAATGGGACTACACCTTTCTCAAGAAGATTGTGGTCAAAAGACAGGATGAAAGGGATTATGCATTCTGTGAAGCTGACTTTGAGAATTTGTCTCTCAACGATATTGAAGACATGTACCTTGCCAAAGTACAGGGTCGCATGAGACAATTTTTGACCGAAATACAACGAGAATTCATCAAGTCACTGCTCATCTTCATCAGACGCTTAGTCATAAAAGAACGTGTTGAAGATCTCCAGATTGCCGTTGAATCATATCAGACACGTGTCAACTTCACTCCACCACAGCTTGATCTTCCCGATCTCAACCAGCTATCACAATTAACGCTCATCAGCAAACCATTTGGTGTCGTTTATCGCAGTGAACTTCATCGCAACTGCTTGATGGCGTGTAATGAGCTTCACAAATTTGGAGATCATACTCTGAAGATGGTTAGGGACGGACTCGCTTATCGATTGAAGGATATACGTGAAAACATTGGGAACCCTAAGAGATGGAATTCTCAAGATCGAAGGAATGTGAGAAGGATCATCACCATGATTGATGAACGGTTGTTCAGAAGGGATCAGTTTAGACGATTGGAGAGCTATGTTGGTGGTCGACCCAGGATTAACATAACCGGCTTTCAACGCCCTGTGCGCACTCCTGGGAACATCACTGCAGTTCCTGGTACCCCTTGAATTGTTTCTTTCATAAAATTTTGGATGTGTGATTATATATGTCGATGGCTTGTGCACACATAACAGTGTACAACCCGTAATTGTCAAGAAAGGACCCTGTGGTACGCTTCAGTGCCACAATCCTTATAAAAGGAGCGAAAGCTTCTTACTTTTGAGTAAAACCTATCAAACCTTTCACTTTTCAAGGTTTTGCTCAAAAGGACAAGTACTTCCCCATATGATTTTCAAAACCTCAACCGTTTATATCACTTGTTGAGGGGGATTATTTGCGTTAAAACTTTGTTCACAAATTGTTCATAGTGGTCATCTTCCCGCAACACTCGAAATGGTCATATTTATTGTCAACATTTCAAAAATAACACTTTATATGCCATTTTTGAGGGGGAGAAAACTGTGTGATAAGAAATATGTTGTGCAAAATGCAAATGAATCTGTGTACTTCAGACTTAACTAACGAATTGACGGTACTAAACCATTAGTAACTCGAAAAGACTTGTCCTGGACGGGTAATAATTTCAAGCTAGTTCGCTAGTAATGTAAACGTGTCTCGCAAAGGACTTGTCCAAGTAGAAAGTACCATTTGAAACACTCTTGGTAGACATGAACTCTGACGGGTATGACAACCTTTCGAGGTTTGTCTACACCTTCAAGGTAGTTATTAGAGCTAGTTGTCACCTAAAAGCTGACAATGTAACTCTTTAACTATGCAACGTAACCGTGTCTCGCGGGGGATTGTCTATCTCCAGTGGATCAATTCAAAATGTGCGCGCTCTTTCCTCACTGTGCATTTAAACCATTAAAACTCTTAAGCACATGTGGAGGGGGAGTATTTATGCAAAATCCTATCTCTCACAATGGTTCAAACATGATTTTCATTAACAAACCCTTTGAGAGATTTTTCACAATACAGTGGTTTTAATGGCAACATAGGTTAGTCATGGAGTTATAAGGTGACTAAGGTTAGGAATAACCGTCCTATGATCCGCCAGAGCCGGAGGGATCTACCCAAGGACATCACGAATAGTTAGTACTTAGAAGTCCTTAGGTATGATTATAAAAAGGAGAAAATGAGAATCGGAGAAAGAAGGAGTTGAAGAATCAAAAAGAAATGCAAAGAAAAGGGTGAAAAGAAATAGCCCTCCAGATTATTCAACTTAGGGCAGACACCGGGTTCAATTCATATGCTACTGGTTGTCACTTAGTGACACTGGTATTGAAGATTAAAAGTCGTCATAGACCCAGTGACGCATGCACTAAACCTTCTTGGCCACTCAAGTTTCTCTCAACAAAAGCTTGTTTCATTCTCACAGGGAACCCTACGTAAACTATTGGCCTTCTCTTAGAGATCGCTGGTATTGAAAAAGGAGACCCTCTCCCTAGTCTCCGCTCAGGAAAACCAAAACGCACTATTGAGTCTAGAGCCACGAGATTCATCAAAAGATCTCTTAGGAACACTTGACATTTCATCACTTGTTGATCAACAAATAAGATCATCAGTGGTTAATATCGAGTCCTTCACAGATCTTAGCAATCTGTCGAGAACATTTATGAGAGGTTCACATCTGTGATCCTCAGTGATTGAATGGAAACTCCTGCCAGGGTCAACATCAAACAGCCCTGACAGCAGGTCTCTTCGGTAACTCCCCGTGGATTACGCGGAGTGTGTCTCAAACGGTCTACAGTCGTGAGGTGATGCTTCGGTGTACCTCAGCGACTCATCTGAACTGTAGATGTACTTCGGTACATCGCGTTATCTCACTTGTGGGACTCCAGTTCAGGAACGGCCTTTGTAAGAATTAGAGTTGTGTTTTCACACTATGCTGTTAACACTCTCGAAGTTCAAACTTGTAAGTGCCGGAATCCGCTTATTACTAACCGTTTGAAATGTTTTCTTCTTATGGACGCTCCGGAGCGGGATGATCGTGCTGATTCTTCTCATGCTCACGCCAACATCATCACTAATGGAAGTTCTATCCAAAAGCAACACAACTGTCAGAATGATTCTTCGTCAAACCAAAGAATCTCCAAAGTTAAAGACTTAAAGAACTTCATCAGTATTGAATTCGAACGTCAAAGAGCGTGTGAGCATGTTGAAGAATGACGTGGAGACACTAGAGCAGCGAAGCAGACCTGAGACAGAATTGATGCAGACAACAACATACTATCACTTTCACCACAAAGAACAATGATCAAAGAACAAAGTTAATGATGACGTCAAAGCATAACCACTCAAGGAAAACTATCTCGCTACACTGGGGAGATTGTTCGAATCGAGGCAATTCTTCTCATAAGAAAGAAGAATGTCAGAAGACGTCAGAGCTACTATTACATCAACGCCTTCACCGTTCATCACCAACACTTAAGGGGGAGATTGTTGGAATCACTCCTAAACCATAATCAAGTGTTAGTAATTAATATGTAATATTTAGCTTTATTATGGCTTTTATGTTTGTTATTAGCCTTAAGCTTATGTAGAAGGCCCATGAGCTTAGGCCCAAGCCCATTTAAGAAAGGATGGAAACTAGGAGTGTTGCCCTAGCTTTCCTCCTATAAATACTCTATGTAAACCTTCATTTGAAGGTTGGTTGTTCAAGTTTTTCCTCTTTCACTCACTCTACGCATAACCGTATTATTATTGTTTGTGTGTGTGTTAGATCTTGTTCAATCGCCTCTCTATCTCTCTTATAAGCTTGTGTTTGTAAAACTAGTGACCTAACACCGCGTGTGTTACTGTATGCTTAGTATGACACCATAATGAGACATTTTGACCCGTATCGGGTTGGGGTGTTACAATTATGGTATCAGAGCTAGGGTTTCCTTTTTTTGACCTTAGTATTGACCTGTGAGGACTTGGGTACACATTTGGATTCCGTTTGTTTTGGTCTTTTCCGATTGTTTTGACTTTTCGTTCAGATTTGACTTCAACTTCTCCAATTTGACTTTCTTCTTTTCGCATTTGATTTTTTCTGTTTTATCTTCTTGCATTCGTTTGTCGATCGTTTAGATGGAGACTACTCATAGAGTCGAAGATGGTGGTATCGACCATGCGTTTCTGCAACAGTTTCTGAACTGGAGAGGTTCGTGAAGCAGAAGCAGCACCCGATTGTAATTTTGCTGGAGACATCAAGATGCTGCTGGAGAGAGCTAGACAAGAACAACGAGAGGAGCAAATCAGAGACGGTATTCAACTGGTGGACACTTGGGAGGCATATGAACGGAGGAACTATGACCGGCATACGTTAGACGTGAAGAGAAACTACTACCAAGATTCGGGCATATTGTGGTCAACAGTCCAACCGTTGAGATGCTAAGAAGATTCATCTGCTTCATATGATTGGGCGCGTTTTTGTGTCATTATGATTTTTTTCATTATGCATTTTGAGTTAGCTTCATTTTGAGTTAGTTTGATATTTCATTATGTGATTTTGACCAATGGTGCTTTTCTTCGATTGTTTGGAGCTTAGCTTGGATGATGGAGTCATATGGATTGATTCTTCGGTGTTACTACAACTTCGCATTATATTTTACATCTCTTTGAAAAATCTCGATTTTCATCCGTTATGTCTATATGATTTGTATTAGTAAGGTTGGAATTTGTGGCACTTGGTCATTTTAGTGAACCTGAGGGTATTATGGATCGTCAGTAATGAGTCATGAGGAATCTTCTCAAGCGGGACAGCAACCTTCTTCTTTTGTGAAATGGTAAGTTTGATTAGATGTATTACGTGCTGCCTATGTGTGAATCTGGTTTGATTTGGTATATCACTTGCTACCTGTTTGTGTGTCTGATTTGATGTGGCGTTAAATATGTGGTTCGTCATGACCCGAGATAGAATATGATGGCAATAAGGACTTGTTATGTGATGCAAGTATTATCACGCCTGATCAACATGATAATATCGATATCATATAATTTGAACTTTTTGGGATCATACGACGTCCTGGGAAATGTCGGGGGTTGGTACGTTGGATGGACTAGAATTTATATCCGTTATTTGTCGGCCTTCATATACATTTGAAATTTTGTGACTCTTTGCGAGATTCTCACTAACACCTGTTACGTATAAGCTCTGTACGCGTTAGACTAGAAATTCTTTATGATTTGTGCGAGACAATGGGTTGCTAAGTCTGCCTTAAACAAGTACGTCTCCATTACTTCTGCGACTTCAATTTCGTGGACGATTTTTTTTCAGAGGGGAATAATTATAACGCCCTAAAATTCGGATTTATTTTTATTTATCTACTTTAATTATACCATAATTTAAATAAATAAATAGTAATATAAATGTAACATTGGGCCAATTGGTTTTAAAAAATATTTTGGGCTTAGTTTTCTTATTTAAACCCATATACCCCAAGCCCAACTAGAATTTGATAAACCCGTTAAAAAAAAGAAAACCGGTTTCCTCCCCCTCCCATAATCAAAATATAGAAAAAATAAAAGAAACCCTAGCCTCCATTATTGGTTGTCATCAAGAACTCAAGATCAAGATTCGTGGTAATTTCGCGAAGGTTTGGTATGATTAATCACCTATTTTCTTTAACATCTTTTGTTTTTAATTTTTTTTCATGCAACTATAATTGATGGATATGATTAAGGTTGATTAAAATCTCAGTAATTAAACAGTTCTTATCATTTAAACATAATTAAGGATGTGTTAGAGGTTTTATCTTGCGTTGGTTAGAGTTAGGGTTTTGTTTGTGATGCTGTGTAGAATTTGGGTTGGATTGATGAGTGTCCAAACTGAGGATTCCAACATGTTTTTAAGTGATTTTTGGATCTAAACATAAGTACTACTTCTCTACTTTTTGGAAATATAAGTTTGTGTCGATTGGAGGTCGGGAAGGTTGATTTTTCATTTTTACAAATTCAATGTGTCAAATCTGGGAAAGCTGAGTAAAATTTTGGGTTGTAGTATTTAATTTCCCATGAACAAACCATTAAGAGTTTTGATCTCTCCTTCATCAATCTTGATATTTAGGACATGGGTAACTTCTGGGAATTTTGGTGGAATTTTTGGAGTTGTGGAAATGTGTGCTTCTGGTGTAAACTTTTAGGGTTTTTGTTTCTGGGTACTTTCTGGACAAGTCTGGAGGTTTGATTTTCTACCCACACTTCTGCCCAATAATAATATCTACAAAAATTCTAGGAGTAACCTAAAACATGTGGGAACATCTGTGATTTTTCTTGAATTTTGTTGAGCTTATTTGATGTGTCGATTGGGTCAAAAGATAACCTTAAAAACGTTGGCAGATTTCTGAAAATATTGAAAACCCTAATTATGTAACTTTGATGGCTATAATTAGTAAGAATTTAACTTGGACTCTTAAATTGGAATTAAACACATTCTAAGCCCTAAAAGTAACTTTTTATCATAAGTAAACCTAAGACGGGTTGATTCGGAATACTAGCAACAATTATTAATTTTGGAAAGTTACCTAATTTGGATAACTTACTATTTCGGGAAACCTTCTAATTTTGGAAACTAGAACTAATCCAGAAACCTTTCTATTTTTGGAAAGTTCTATTATTGGAAATTTATTTAATCGGGATAGTTGTTCACTTAATGAACTTAATCAGTAAAACTTACTAAATATGGAAACATGCTAAAAATGGAAAGTTTCTAAAAATGGAATGAAACCCTAAATATGAACAATTATGAATATGAAATGGGTTCTAAAACTCGAACGATCATTATTCGTGTAGATCTGCGAAGGAAGGAGTAGTCTTTGATTACTTGTGTATGCTGGTGGTTGCTTTACGTTTGAGGTACATATATTGTTGGGTTTTAGGTTCCTCAGAACAGGAATTATTCTAAGTATTGGAACCACTGCTAGCGTTGATGAAACCACTGCCAGAATAATTAATCCACTGCTGAAGTTAAACCGCGGCTAGTAGTAAAGTAGAACCACTGCTATTGTTTTGTAAACACTGCTAGTTGTGTATAGTCGGTTTAATATTTTGTATTAGATAAATATAGAAAAGATATTTATCTTGTAGGTTACGTATTGTATTATGTAAAGGACTCCTTAGCCTATAAAAGGAGGTCCTAGGTTAGATTAGATATACGTGTGTTTTATATCTAAGGTTGATACACTTCAAGGTTGTAAAACCCTAATACAGGTTAGAGTATTCGTTATTAATATAATTGATGTGTTTAAGAGTTATTGTTATTGTTCTTCTTCTTAAGGTTGAATATTAAATTCCGCATAATATTTAACAAGTTATTATCAAGTCAGTTTCTATTAGGATCGTTTGCTCAACTGGGATCAACAAGTGGTATCAGAGCTTGTGATCTAGAAACTGTAATCAAGAAAAAGTCAAGTTAAGGTCTATTCAAGATAAGTTAAGATGTCTGACGAAACTCACATGGTTACTGCATCAAAGGTGCCTATGCTGAAGCAAGGCGAGTATCAAGTTTGGAGAATGCGAATGAGGCAATACATTCGCATGATTGATTACACCATCTGGGATGTTGTTGAGAAGGGTGATACTCTTCCTAAGAAGGGTGATGATGGTAAGGAAATAACCATTGTCAGTGAGACTGACAAGGCTAAAAGGAAGCTGGAGATTAAAGCTCATAGTATTCTCAGTATGGGAATACCTAATGAGTATGCATTGGATTTTGAGCAATATGAGACTGCTAAAGACTTAATGGATGCCATTGAAACAAGATTTGCTGGCAATGAAGCTACCAAGAAATCCAGGAAAAATATGTTCAAGCATCAGCTTGAAAACTTCACTGCTCTCAATGGAGAAAAACTTGATGGCACTTATAACAGACTGCAGAAACTAATCAGCCAACTGAAATTGGTGGACTACAAAGTTGCTCAAGAAGATATAAATCTCAAGTTCATCAAAAGTTTGTCACCAGAATGGGCTGTGCATACTGTTGTGTGGAGGAACAAAGATGATTTTGAAAAGATGACTCTGGAAAATCTCTACAACAACCTGAAAGTTTATGAGTCTGAAAAGAACATAGCTGTCACACCCCAAAAATGGCGCAGCGGAATGACATTTACAGGGTATGACTTCATAACCAAGAACATAAGGTGTCAAAATAGAGAAATACTAAATGCATTCATCACAACACAAGTCAAAGTTACAATGATCCAATATACGGTAGATACAAGTCTTACTACATAGGTTCACAATAATTAAGTCTTAAGGGAGCATTTCCAAATGCACAACTCCTCGGGAACACAGCCCGATAGAGTCTTGTCTTATGTCTGCTAGGCCAGGCCAATACTCAACCTTCTATGCAACTTCATTCTTAACACCTGAAAATGGATACTCGAAAACGTCAACATAAAGTTGGTGAGCTCGTAGGTTTAAGAGTTAAACCACAAAGCTGTGCATAGTAGTATAGGACAATAGTGAGCAAGATATGCGAATATGAAACACAGTGCTAGCGACAACTGAACCTACCAATAATGTTACACATGTTACCAATAGTGGGGAGCTACCCCATATAGTACTATCAACTTGTTTCGGCTCCAAACGGAGTTAAACAGTTGTGCATACATGAAACATAATTTATCGTCACAAAGTAGTCACATATATCAATCAAATGCACATATTGTCCAAAAACATGTAAATAGTTTAACACAACATAAAAACAGTTAAAACATCATTTGAGTACCATTTTCCCCCAAGAAAAACATTATGAAAAAGGGGCTACGAGAACTCACCTCAGTAGCAGCAATCTGAAGTGAACAGTCAATTTGTGATAGTGGGTGGCACCGACACGCGACCTAATTATGGCAATTTTAGTCTACAATTCAGGTTTAAGACTCGAGGAAGTTTAAATAACTTTAAAAGTTTTAAAGTGGTTGTGTTATTGTTGCTTGTGTGGCAGCGTTTAAGTTTAAATACTTTTTTAAGTGTTCGTAAGTATTGGTTCTTGGAAAGTGCATAAGTATATACATAAGTATACAATAATAAAAGTATACATGACGAATAAAACTCCGGCTCAAAGTTAACAACGACATATACGGGAAATATCACAATATTAAACTTTGTGAAAAGTAGCCGTTGTCGGTTATTAATATACATATAATAAGCATTTAGTTATATGTAACGGCTAGTTAGTTATATAAGAGTTTGAATTTGTAAAATATATGTATAAGTATTAGTTGGTGGGATGGTTATAGTATATTTTTAAATATATCAATATATGAGTTATTAGAAAGTGAGTTAATTGGTAGATTATAAATATATTAATTAGTATTATAATATTTAGTTTTCGACTTTTAGTCTGTTTATATAGAAAAATTTGCTAAGTATAGATTTTTGACGAAAATTGGGCATAACCTGTTTAGAAACATTAATTTTCTTAAAATCTCATTTGTTGCAATATTACACCTAATCTCTTCTAAAATATATACTACTCTTTAAGTTTTCAAAATGAGATACGATTGAGTTAACCGAATGTAAGGCGAGTTTTTACATACCATGATGTAATATATATGTATAAAAGTGAGTCAAGTCGAGTTTGAAGTAAGACTACTCAAGCAAGAGCTTAATTTTTCCTCTCTACTATTTTATGTTGTGTGGGTGTCAAAACATACACGTTATTGAAATTTGATGAATTACATATCGAATTATTGGACTGATATAATGTGGGTTGCATCATAAATATATAACTGCTAAGGTATAGATGATGTATAATTGATTTTGTCTCAAATTTGTATACACTAGGTCAACATGAAAGAAAAGTATGTAGTTGATTTTTTTGTTACGTCAAGATTGGTTTTGGTCTTAGAATTACGTAGTGTGTTTTGATAAGGATGGTGAAACAACTTTATTAGATTTAGTAAATCGATATTTAATCCCTTTAGCAAGCTAATAAACTAACAAGATATAAAAGTAAGCTAATAAGTGAATAAGCCAGAAAGCTAAATAAGCACTTCGGCTCGAGTGGACGAAATAAGCAAAAACTGAACGCACATTGGGCTTGCTCCGTCCAAAATAAATTGATAGCAATATTGCCAACCCAAATCGAAATTTCACAAAATAAGTGTTAGTTTATTTATTTATTTTTTATTAGTGTTTTACATCTCTTTTTATACCACACAAGCTCAATAACAAACTCTTACACAAACTTATCTATATGTCGATTCATAGAAATTCAAAAACAAGAGTAATCTTTAAATCTCTAACATTTTACATAATTTAGTTTTGTAACATAATTGAACCAATAGAACACAAGTTTTATAGTTTTTAAGAATTCTTACAGTGGTGGTGAGTTTGTGTCGACTAGAATGGCTCAAGAACCAATTACAACCCAAGATTATCCTAACTTCAATATCCCAAGATTACTTCAAACCTTGCTCCAAAACCAAATGTGACTAGTTTTTGTGAATTTTGGTAAAGGAAGAATGTATGTGAGGCTTGTGACTCTCGGCAGTAATAAGGAGAGGAAAAAGAAGAAATTATTTTGGTCAAAACTTAAAGCATAAAAATGTAAGTACCGCTTTTAAGCTAACATCACTATCAAATGTTTGAAAAGAAAAACAATGGGTATGTGTGTTTGACTTGGATCGGCTGAAAACAAAACAAATAGGGTATGTTTTTGCCTTACTTTTTATGCATGCTCTCCAAATACCTTTAAACAAGTAATAGTCCTTTTCAAATGTATTTCCTTAGGGGTAAATATGATTTCATTTAGAAAAGAGAGAAAGGAGAAGTTGACTTATCATAGCTCTTGTGAATGTGATAGGGGAGTGAGGGGCGGTGTATGTGAGGTTGTGGGTAAGAGTTATTTTGTTTTATTATTAAGTTGTGTATTATGTGTACCTCGTGTCCCACTGAGTTAGACTATAAACGCGGCATCCCGGTTTGGTAAAAATATAAAAATTATATTTTCGGAAACGTTTTTATAAAACTTATATAAAGACAAAATTATTGGCTCCGACAAATAATTATTCGAAATAAACCATTGCTAATGCAGTGTCGGTACGCGTGCAGTGTCGGGTTCTCAATTTGTGTTGTTTACTTATACGCAAAAGAAAGATGTAACTTCAACAAAACAAAAATTACTTGAGTTTTAAGGTTGAGTAAAGACCTGTAAAATTACGGGTTGTTATAGTCTTCCCCTGTTAAGAGAATTTCTTCCACAAAATTCAGCTAGTACTACTCATGGGATTTAATTCCTCAAAAAGGTGTGGGTACTTAAGTCTTGTCTGATCCTCTCGTTCCCAGGTAAACTCAGGTCATCGCTTAGAATTCCTTCGAACCTTGACGATAGGAATTTTGCTACGTTTCAACTTTTTGATCTCGCGTTCCATGATTTCTACTAGTTCTTCTACAAAGCGCAACTTAAGATCTATTTTAATTTCTTCCAATGGTACGTGTAAGGTCTGGTCAGCAAGACACTTCTTGAGATTCGATACGTGAAACATGTCATGAACGCTACTTAGCTCTTGAGGTAGTCTTAGTCGGTAAGCTACCAGACCGATTCTCTCAGTGATCTCAAATGGTCCCACATATCTAGGGTGCTAATTTACCTTTCTTACCAAAATGCATTACACCTTTCCAAGGTGACACTTTAAGTAACACATGATCACCAATGCAAAACTCTAGGGGTCTTCGTCGATTGTCGGCATAGCTCTTTTGACGGTCACGTGCAGCCTTGAGTCTATCCTTGATTTGGATTATCTTTTCAGTGGTTTCTAGTACTATCTCAGGTCCAATCATTTGACTTTCACCGGCTTCTGCCCAGGAAATGGGCGAACGACACTTTCGTCCGTACAGTGATTTGAATGGTGCCATATCTATGCTAGAATGGTAACTGTTGTTATAATAGAACTCGACCAATGGAAGATGAGTATCCCAATTTCCGCCGAAATTGATGGCATACGCCCTAAGCATGTCTTCTAAGGTTTGTATAGCACGCTCACTTTGACCATCAGTCTGCGGATGGTAGGCTGTACTCATCCAATCGTGTTCCCCTTGACTTCTGCAATGCTCGCCAAAAGTTTGACGTGAAATGGCTATCACGATCCGATATTATTGATATCGGCACGCCATGTCTTGCCACTATCTCATTGATGTACAGTCTTGCCAATTTATCCATCTTATAATCCTCTCGGATGGGTAGGAAATGAGCAGACTTAGTCAATCTGTCTACAATAACCCAGATTGAATTGTGTCCGCTACTGGTTCTTGGCAACTTCGTGATGAAGTCCATGGTTATCCTTTCCTACTTTCATTCAGGAATCTCCGGTTGCTGTAACATACCAGATGGTTTTTGATGCTCAGCCTTTACCTTTGAACAAGTCAGGCATTTGCTAACGTAGACAGCTATGTCCTTCTTCATCCCAGGCCACCAGTACAAATCTCTAAGGTCGTAATACATTTTATCTGCTCTTGGGTGGACAGAGTATCTCGATTTATGTGCTTCGTCCATGACTAGGGTTCTCACGTCACCACTTAACGGTACCTAAATTCGGTCTACAAAGTATAGTCCACCGTCACTCTTTTTCTCCAATTGACTACCTAGACCTCGTAGTTTCTCTGTGGGTGCATCCATATCCTTAGATGCTTCTCTCTGAGCCACTAGTATCCTATCCTTGATACCCGATTGTATGGTTATACTCATGGCTTTTACTTTTCTCGGCTTGAGTCTTTCCTTCCTACTCAAAGCATCAGCTACTATGTTCACCTTACCTGGGTGGTAGCAAATCTCACAGTCATAATCGCTGAAGAGTTCTATCCATCTCCTTTGGCGCATATTCAACTCTTTTTGATTGAAGATATGTTGGAGGCTCTTTTGATCAGTATAGATAATACTTTTCGTCCCATACAAGTAATGTCTCCATATCTTGAGAGAGAATACTACAACACCTAACTCTAGATCTTGAGTGGTATAGTTTTTCTCGTGAATCTTCAGTTGTCGGGATGCATAGGCAATCACTTTGCCTCTTTGCATTAGTACGCACCCAAGACCTTGACATGATGCGTCACAGTACACTACGAAATCTTCTGGTCCATTGGGGAGGGCCAGAATTGGAGCATTACATAGATTGTTTTTCAAGGTTCGAAAGGCTTCTTCTTGTTCTTCTTCCCATTCGTACTTCTTATTCTTTTGAGTCAGCAGCGTAAGAGGTTTGGCAATCTTAGAGAAATTTGCGATGAATCGTCGATAGTAACCTGCCAGTCCTAAGAATGAGCGGACTTCTATTGGGGACTTAGGGGCTTCCCAATTATTCACTGCTTCGATCTTGCTGGGATCCACATGAATGCCATCTTTTTTAACCACATGTCCAAGGAATTGGACTTCTTGTAGCCAGAATTTACATTTCGAGAATTTGGCATACAATTTCTCCTTCTTGAGTAGCTCTAGGATTAAATTCAGATGCATTTCATGTTCCTCTTTCGTCTTGGAATATATCAAAATGTCATCAATGAATACGATAACAAATTTTTCCAGGTATGGCCTGCATACTCGGTTCATCAAGTCCATGAAAACCGCAGGCGCATTTGTTAGTCCAAAAGGCATAACCGTAAACTCGAAATGACCATATCGAGTTCTAAACGCGGTTTTTGAGATGTCGTCTTCGTGTACTCGTAACTGATGGTAGCCAGAATGAAGATCTATCTTGGAGAAGTATCGTGAGCCTTGTAGTTGATCAAACAAGTCATCGATTCTCGGGAGAGGGTAACTTAATAGTTAGTTTGTTTAATTCCCGGTATTCAATGCACATTCTAAACGAACCATCCTTCTTCTTGACAAACAATATTGGTGCTCCCCATGGCGAAGAACAAGGTCGAATGAAACTTTTGTCTTGGAGTTCCTTGAGTTGATTAGACAACTCCTCCATTTCAGTGGGTGCCAAGCGATAGGGAGACTTTGCAACTGGTATTGCTCCAGGAATTAGGTCTATCCGAAATTCAACTTCTCGTGAAGGGGGTAATCCGGGTAGGTCGTCGGGAAATACTTATGGGAAATTTCGAACGACTGGGATATCTTCTAGTTTCTGCACGTCTACTTTCATGCTCATGAGGTGCTTCACTTTTTCTTCAAGTATCTCTCCATAGACCTTAAGAAACTCACCATTTGGTAGTGGTATTCGGACCATCTTCTCATGACACACTATTTCAGCCTTATGCTTAGACAACCAGTCCATTCCCACAATCACGTCGAAGCTTCCATATCCGAATGGTATTAAGTCGATCCTAAAGGTACGGTCTTCTAATTCTAGTGTGCACCCGCGAACGATCTCATTTGTTTCTACCCTTTGACCACTTGCTATTTCAATTTCGTAACTAAAGTCTAGTCTATCGGGTTCCATATTTAAGAAAGGCATGAATTTAGTGGAGACAAAACTATAATCGGCACCAGAATCAAATAGCACAGTAGCATAGTGGTCGTTTAAAGAGAATGTACTCGTCACGATGTTCGGTCCTGACGTCCTTCTTTAGCGTTCATCACAAATGCCCGACCATGAGCTGGGTTACCATTGTTACCACGGTTTGCATTGTTTCCACCAATTGCTAAAGCCTGATTCTGGTTGTTCTAAACTTGTCCCCGTGTCCCATTCAACCTAGGACACGCGTTCCGAAGATGATTCAGGTTTCCACACTCATAACATGCTCTTGGGTTTACGGTATTTATTGGTGCCACCAGTTTAGCGGCTGCCCGAAAATCTTATGCCATGTGACCACCCTTTTTGCAATTGAAACACACTTGACATGGCATAGTCTCAGGGTGATGGTAGTTACATTTGGCACACTTAGGGTGAGAGCCCACATAACCTTTCTTGTTCGTGGTTGTTGCCACGAATACTTTTCCCCATTTCGCTTTCTTATTGTCACTCTCTGCACCTCCTTGTTTACTTGGCTCGCTCACAGCCTTCCTCTTATCACCACTTCTGGACAACTTCCCATTCCTGACCATTTCATCTGTTAAGGTTGCAGATTTCAGTATCGCACTCTGAATATTAGCAGGCTCAGTCGCTTTCACCATCCTGCGAATCTCAGGAACCAACCCATAGATGTACCTCTCAATTCTTTTGACTCAGGAGTGACTAGATGAGGAACCAGCTTGGCTAGTTCATGGAACCGATCTGTGTAAACGGCATGACCAGCTCCTACCATAGCGTGGTTCCAGAACTCATTCTCTAATTTTTGCATTTCATTGTCTGGGAAATACTCCTCCTTCAGCAAAGCCTTAAAGTCATCCCAAGTCATGCCTATGGCAGCTTCCCTGCCTCTGGATTGAATTTCCATGTTCCACCAAGTTAATGCTTTCCCAACCAATGAACATGTGGCATACTTCACCTTTTGGTGGGTCGCACAGTCACTTATGTTAATCACCGACTCCATCTTTTCAACCCATCGAGTATAAGCTAACGCACCTCCATTGCCATCAAAGTCCACCGGTTTGCATGCTGAAAATTCCTTGTACGAGCATCCTTTGCCACCATTATTGTTGTTGCCATCATTGTTGTTGTTGCCGTTATTGTTTTGGTCACTTCCAGCGCCGTTGTCTGCATGGCCATTCCCGCTTCCGTTGTTCCCTAGGTTACTGATGTGATCGCCAACTTGGGTAACAATAGTGGGTAGCAAACCCTGTAGTTGCTCGGCGATCATGGCGGACAAGTCATGATTTTCATTGTTGTTACCTTCATTCCCAGTGCCGCGACCACCTCCTCTACCTCCTCGTCCACCAGTCCTTCCACCCCTATGGGTTGCACCACCACGGTTAACTCGAGTCGATCTTCTTGGAGGCATGATTTCTATCAGGAGGGATGTTGATAAATGTTAGTTAGGAGGGAGGTATGGTAGGTCGCTATACGTGTCGCAGTCCTATGTCCATCTTTCTGTTTGTCGATCCATGGATTTGATAAGTCCATGTCGTATCATGTTATTGTAAAAACGTTGGCCAGGCGTTTTTAGAATAACATCAAGCCACATTTTCTTATCATCATCATTTCGCGCCATTTAACCTATATTCCATCCTTAAGTCAATTCCTCAAATCCATTAAGTTAATTAAAAACTTGCACCCATATAAATTTCGCAACCCAATCAAACAAGAACAGTCTTGAAATTAAGGTGCAAGTTGTTTAAGAACTTAAGGGGTTTAAAAACAAATTGACTCAATTCAGGAAGGGTTCCTAAGGTCTAATACTGGGCACTAACACATAACCGCAGATGTAGGTCCTATAATGCAAACTATATGAAGGTTATTAGGTTATAGTCTAGGTTAAACCACCTAATTCTCTATTACCAAGGCTCTTATGCCAATCTGTCACACCCCAAAAATGGCGCAGCGGAATGACATTTACGGGGTATGACTTCATAACCAATAACACAAGATGTCAAAATAGAGAAATACTAAATGCATTCATCACAACACAATTCAAAGTTACAATGATCCAATATACGGTGGATACAAGTCTTACTACATAGGTTCATAATAATTAAGTCTTAAGGGGGCATTTCCAAATGCACAAATCCTCGGGAACACAGCCCGGTAGAGTCTTGTCTTATGTCTGCTAGGCCAGACCAATACTCAACCTTCTATGCAACTTCATTCTTAACACCTGAAAATGGATACTCGAAAACGTCAACATAAAGTTGGTGAGCTCGTAGGTTTAAGAGTTAAACCACAAAGCTGTGCATAGTAGTGTAGGACAATAGTGAGCAAGATATGCGAATATGAAACATAGTGCTAGCGACAACTGAACCTATCAATAATGTTACACACATGTTACCAATAGTGGGGAGCTACCCCAGAGAGTACTATCAACTTGTTTCAGCTCCAAACGGAGTTAAACAATTGCGCATACATGAAACACAATTTATCGTCACAAAGTAGTCACATATATCAATCAAACACACATATTGTCCAAAAACATGTAAACAGTTTAGCACAGCATAAAAACAGTTAAAACATCATTTGAGTACCATTTTCCCCCAATAAAAACATTATGAAAAAGGGGCTACGAGAACTCACCTCAGTAGCAGCAATCTGAAGTGAACAGTCAATTTGTGATAGTGGGTGGCACCGACATGCGACCTAGATTAGTATGGAAAGTTTAGTCTACAATTCAGGTTTAAGACTCGAGGAAGTTTAAATAACTTTAAAAGTTTTAAAGTGGTTGTGTTATTGTTGCTTGTGTGGCAGCGTTTAAGTTTAAATACTTTTTTAAGTGTTTGTAAGTATTGGTTCTTGGAAAGTGCATAAGTATATACATAAGTATACAATAATAAACGTATACATGACGAATAAAAATCCGGCTCAAAGTTAACAACGACATATACGGAAAATATCACAATATTAAACTTTGTGAAAAGTAGCCGTTGTCGGTTATTAAAATACATATAATAAGCATTTAGTTATATGTAACTGCTAGTTAGTTATATAAGAGTTTGAATTTGTAAAATATATGTATAAGTATTAGTTGGTGGGATGGTTATAGTATATTTTTAAATATATCAATATATGAGTTAGTAGAAAGTGAGTTAATTGGTAGATTATAAATACATTAATTAGTATTATAATATTTAGTTTTCGACTTTTAGTCTGTTTATATAGAAAAATTTGCTAAGTATAGATTTTTGACGAAAATTGGGCATAACCCGTTTAGAAACATTAATTTTCTTAAAATCTCATTTGTTGCAATATTACACCTAATCGCTTCTAAAATATATACTACTCTTTAAGTTTTCAAAATGAGATACGAATGAGTTAACCGAATGTAAGGCGAGTTTTTACATACCATGATGTAATATATATGTATAAAAGTGAGTCAAGTCGAGTTTGAAGTAAGACTACTCAAGCAAGAGCTTAATTTTTCCTCTCTACTATTTTATGTTGTGTGGGTGTCAAAACATACACGTTATTGAAATTTGATGAATTACATATCGAATTATTGGACTGATATAATGTGGGTTGCATCATAAATATATAACTGCTAAGGTATAGATGATGTATAATTGATTTTGTCTCAAATTTGTATACACTAGGTCAACATGAAAGAAAAGTATGTAGTTGATTTTTTTGTTACGTCAAGATTGGTTTTGGTCTTAGAATTACATAGTGTGTTTTGATAAGGATGGTGAAACAACTTTAAATCGATATTTAATCCCTTTAGCAAGCTAATAAACTAACAAGATATAAAAGTAAGCTAATAAGTGACTAATCCAGAAAGCTAAATAAGCACTTCGGCTCGAGTGGACGAAATAAGCAAAAACTGAACGCACATTGGGCTTGCTCCGTCCAAAATAAATTGACAGCAGTAGTGCCAACCCAAATTGAAATTTCACAAAATAAGTGTTAGTTTATTTATTTATTTTTTTTATTAGTGTTTTACATCTCTTTTTGTACCACACAAGCTCAATAACAAACTCTTACACAAACTTATCTATATGTCGATTCATAGAAATTCAAAAACAAGAGTAATCTTTAAATCTCTAACATTTTACATAATTTAGTTTTGTAACATAATTGAACCAAGAAAACACAAGTTTTACAGTTTTTAAGAATTATTACAGTGGTGGTGAGTTTGTGTCGACTAGAATGGCTCAAGAACCAATTATAACCCAAGATTATCCTAACTTCAATATCCCAAGACTACTTCAAACCTTGCTCCAAAACCAAATGTGACTAGTTTTTGTGAATTTTGGTAAAGGAAGAATGTATGTGAGGCTTGTGACTCTCGGCAGTAATAAGGAGAGGAAAAAAAAGAATTTATTTTGGTCAAAACTTAAAGCATAAACATGTAAGTACCCATTTTAAGCTAACATCACTATCAAATGTTTGAAAAGAAAAACAATGTGTATGTGTGTTTGACTTGGATCGGCTGAAAACAAAACAAAGAGGGTATGTTTTTGCCTTACTTTTTATGCATGCTCTCCAAATACCTTTAAACAAGTAATAGTCCTTTTCAAATGTATTTCCTTAGGGGTAAATATGATTTCATTTAGAAAAGAGAGAAAGGAGAAGTTGACTTATCATAGCTCTTGTGAATATGATTGGGGAGCGAGGGGCGGTGTATGTGAGGTTGTGGGTAAGAGTTATTTTGTTTTATTATTAAGTTGTGTATTATGAGTACCTCGTGTCCCACTGAGTTAGACTATAAACGCGGCATCCCGGTTTGGTAAAAATATAAAAATTATATTTTCGGAAACGGTTTTATAAAACTTATATAAAGACAAAATTATTGGCTCCGAATAATAACTATTCGAAATAAACCATTGCTAATGCAGTGTCGGTACGCGTGCAGTGTCGAGTTCTCAATTTGTGTTGTTCACTTATACGCAAAAGAAAGATGTAACTTCAACAAAACAAAAATTACTTGAGTTTTAAGGTTGAGTAAGGACCTGTAAAATTGCGGGTTGTTATAATAGCTGGCTCATCCTCATTAGCACAAAACATTGCTTTTGTGTCTACAGGGCATAGGAATTCTCAGGATGTTTTCACTGCTGCTTATGAAGTATCCAATGCTATTGCTAAGAATACCACTGTTAGTGATAGTGTTAGTGATGGTGTCATCTGTGCTTTCCTAGCTAATCTTACAACCAGTGTTACTGTACTGAATCAAGATCTGGATCAAATTGATCCTGATGATCTTGATGAAATCAATCTTCAATGGCAAATGGCAATGTTAACACTGCAAGCTAGGAAGTTCTTGAGGAGGACTGGTAGACAGGTCAAATATGATGGTCAAAGAAGAGCTGGGTTTGACAAAAGCAAGATGGAGTGCTTTAACTGCAAGAAGAAGGGGCATTTTGCTAGGGAACGTAGATCTCCTAAGAGGATTGAAGGCATCAAGAAGACCACTGAAGAGCCTGTTTCTTCTTTAGTCGCTCAAGATGGTATTGGTGATTATGACTGGAGTGATCAAATTGAAGAAGGTCCTAATGCAGCTTTTCTTGCTAGTGAAGCTTCTAAAGAGCACAACTTTGCTCTTATGGCCTATGCTTCATCTTCTGGTTCAGATTCTGAGGTATCTAATGATTCTAAAAATTCTACTTGCTCTTTTAAATCATGTCAAGATAACTTAGAATCTCTTAAAGCTATTAATGAAAGTTTGAGAAAAGAGGTTGAAAGACTGTCACTAGATAACTTAGGTTATAAAGTTGGTCTTGAGAGTGTTGAAGCAAAACTTAATTTTTGTATTAAATGTGAGTTTGAGTATGTAGATAAGATTAATATACTGGGTGGTGAAATTGATCTTAAGGAGAGAGAATTACTTTGCTTAAAAAGAAACTAGAAGAAGCAGAGAGTGCAAAACAAGAAGCCCTAATAGAAAAAAAAAACATGTTGTTAGAAAATATTAAGCCTGTTGATTCAAAACAAGCCAACCTTATGCCTAGATTTGGAGCACCAATATCTAGGAAAGTGGTAGACTACAATGAGATAACTAGGGAACAGATGAAAAGATACATACCTAGGGGAAATCAGAGAAACTTCAATGGCCTAATTTCAAACAGATTAGGAGATGAGTTTCAATGTGTTAAGAAGGCTTGTTTTAAATGTGGTAGTTTTGAGCATCTACAGAGAAACTGTTATAAAAACCAACCACAAGTTTGGAACCATTGGAGGAACTTTTCAAAGAATAAAATCCCTCATCCTAACAAAAATATGGTTCCTAGAGCAGTGCTAATGAGGAATGATAAAACAAAATCAATAATCACTGCTGCACCCAAATGGGTTCCAACCACTGCTAAGCAAAATGTAAACACTGCTAAGCAAAATCTTTCCACTGCTAAGCAAAATATCACCACTGGTATAAAAGAAGTTTTAACTATTCCAAAGGTGATAACTGACACAGTGGTTGGAAACCATTTTTATGCTGTTAAGGCCTCAGCTAGTTGGCAATGGAAGCCTAAGACCAAGGTTTTACATCATGCCAGTTGTGCATCAATGGACCTAAAGAAGTTTGATTATGTTGATGCACAGGGCAGACCCAAGTCAATATTGGCTTGGGTCCACAAAAGGAACTAACTTGGTTAAATTCATGTGCAGGGCAATTTACAAGATAAGCTAAAAGATAAAGGAATTTTTGATAGTGGTTGCTCTGAGCACATGACATGGGATGGGAGCAACCTGGAGGATTTTGAAGCTTATGATGGAGGATATGTGGCATTTGGCAATGATCCAAAGGGAGGAAAGATACTTGGTAGAGGCACAATCAGAACAGGGAAATTAGACTTGAAAAGGTCTATCTGGTACAGGGACTAAAGTACAATTTATTCAGTGTTTCTCAAATGTGTGATAAGAAAAACTGGGTACTTTTTGGAGAAACTGAGTGTATGGTGTTGTCTTCTGATTTCAAAATGCCTGATGAAAAGTATGTACAACTTAGGGTTCCTAGGAAGGAACACATATATTGTTTTGATCTTAAAGATGTAATTCCTAATAGGTCCTTAACTTCTTTGTTTGCTAAGGCATCAGTAGATGAGTCTAAATTGTGGCATAGAAGGCTAGGTCACCTTAATTTCAAAACAATCAATAAACTGGTAAAGGGAAACTTAGTGAGAGGGTTACCTTCTAAGGTTTTTGAGTGTAAAGAACTTTGTGTGGCTTGTCAGAAAGGAAAACAACATAGAGCCTCTTGTAAGACCAAATCTGTAAAGACCATAACACAACCACTATTTATGCTTCATATGGACTTATTTGGACCTACCTTTGTTAAAAGTTTGAACCATAAGCAGTACTGCCTAGTTATCACTGATGATTATAGTAGATTTTCTTGGGTATACTTTTTGGCTGCTAAGAGTGAGACTAGTGAGATCCTCAAGAGTTTCATTACTAAGATAGAAAATTAAGTAAACCATAAGGTCAAAATAATCAGATGTGATAATGGAACTGAATTTAAGAATGATGTGATGAATCAGTTATGTATGTCTAAGGGTATAGAAAGACAATTTAGTGTTGCTAGCACACCACAACAGAATGGTAAAGGAAGAATAGAACACTAATTGAGGCTGCTAGAACAATGTTGTCAGAATCTAAGTTACCCACTACTTTTTGGGCTGAAGCTGTAGGCACTGCATGTTATATGCATAATAGAAGCAAGGTAGTGAAGCCTCATAACAAGACCCCCTATGAGCTATTACATGATAGGAAGCCTATGATTGCATTCCTTAAACCTTTTGGGTATCATGTTACTATCTTGAATACCATAGACTACCTAGGCAAGTTTCAAGAAAAAGCAGATGATGGATATTTTTTAGGCTATTCTTCAAATAGTAAAGCCTTTAAAGTATACAATAGGAGGACCAGGATTGTATACGAAAACTTACATGTTAAGTTTAGTGAAGAGACTCCTAGTGTTGAGACAAAAGGACCAGAATGGCTGTTTAATGTTGATATGCTAACCAAATCTTTGAATTATGAGCCTATCATTGCAGGAACTTCCACTAATGTTGATGCAGGTACACAAAAGGATTCTGATGCAGAAAGAATTTCTAAGGAAGCTGATTCTCCAAAGGAGTTCTATTTGGTTGAAAAGTGGAAAGCTAGTTCTGTCTCACCCATCATTGATAAGCAGGGTCCCACTGATGATGATGTTTTGGATTCTAGAAGCAAAGTTGATCATCATCAAGATATGGAAGAGTTGTTGAAAGATAACTCAGTGTCGGTAGAAGAAATTGAAAGAAAGAAGAGGCATTCTGAAAGCACTGCTAAGCCAAATGAAAGCACGGCTAAGCCAAATGAAAGCACTGCTAAGCCAACTTCTACCACTGGTAGTTCAAGTGAAACCCCGGCTGCAAGTACTGATTATAATACTCACTTTGGACCAACTGTCAAGCCAATATTTGGTAATGATGAGTATCCACATGATCCTAACATGCCAGATTTAGAAGAAATGGACACTCCTACTGATGATGAGAATTTGGATGACTACTTCAAAGATGTAGATTTTACAAATTTAGACTCAGTCATCACAGAAAGTCCAATTCCTACTACCAGAGTTCATAAGAGTCATCCCAAAGAGCAAATACTTGGAGATCTGAATACTCCAGTTCAAACAAGAAGCAGAGCTTTGAACACAAAAACCTTTCCTGAACAAGGTTTATTTGCAAGGTCACTTCACAAAAGAAATAGTCATAAAGATTTGCAAAATTGCTTGTTTGCTTGCTTTCTGTCTCAAAAGGAGCCCAAGAGAGTTGAAGAAGCTTTAACGGAAGATGGATGGGTTGAATCAATGCAAGAGGAGCTACTACAGTTTAAGCTTCAAGAGGTGTGGACATTGGTTGATCTTCCAAATGGAAAGAGGGCAATTAGGACTAAATGGGTGTTCAGAAATAAGAGGGATGAAATAGGTATAGTGGTAAGGAACAAATCAAGGTTGGTTGCTCAGGGATACACACAAACTGAAGGTCTGGATTATGATGAAGAATTTGCACCTGTTGCTAGAATAGAGGCTATTAGACTGTTCTTGGCATATGCTTCATTCAAAAATTTTGTGGTATTCCAAATGGATGTAAAGAATGCCTTTCTGTATGGCAAAATTGATGAGGAGGTTTATGTTTGTCAGCCTCCTGGTTTTGAAGATCCTGATCATCCTGATAAGGTCTACAGGGTGAAAAAGGCTATGTATGGGTTGCATCAAGCTCCTAGGGCATGGTATGAGTGCCTTTCTATTTATTTGATGGACAATGGCTTCAAAAGAGGGCTGATTGATAAGACTTTGTTCATTAGGGAGCACAAGGATGATATTTTACTGGTTCAGGTCTATGTAGATGACATCATCTTTGGCTCAACAAATAAGGAGTTGTGCAAAGATTTTGAGAAACTTATGCATGATAAGTTTCAGATGAGTTCTATGGGTGAACTCACTTTCTTTTTGGGGCTACAGGTTCAACAAAGGACTGATGGTATTTTCATTAGTCAAGACAAGTATGTAGCAGATGTTTTGAAGAATTTTGGGTTTTAGGATGTGAAGAGTGCTAGTAGAATTTTGGGTTTTATGGAGACTTAGAAACCACTGCTACCAGATGATGGAAGTCCCAAAGTTGATTTGAAGTTGTATAGGTCCATGATTGGATCTTTGATGTATCTCACTGCATCTAGGCCAGATATTATGTTCTCAGTATGTGTGTGTACAAGGTTTCAAGTCACACCAAATACAACACACATGAATGCTGTTAAAAGAATTTTTAGATATTTTAAAGGTCATCTTAAATTGGGCCTTTGGTATTCTAAGGATTCACCTTTTGATTTGGTGGCCTATACATATAGTGATTATGCTGGTGCTAGTTTGGATAGGAAGTCTACAACTGGAGGATGTCAGTTTTTGGGAAGCAGACTAATTTCATGGCAGTTTAAAAAGCAAACAATTATGGCAAATTCTACAACTGAAGCTGAGTATGTGGCTGCTGCTAGTTGCTGTAGACAAGTGCTTTGGATTCAGAATCAATTGTAGGAATTTGGGTACAATTTCATGCATACTAAGATTTACATTGATAATAACAGTACAATATGCATCATTAAAAATCATGTTTTACATTCTAGAACTAAATATATTGAGATAAGACACCATTTTATTAGAGATTGAAATGAGAAAAGGTTGATTCAAATGGTCAAAATCCATACTGATTTCAATGTTGCTGATCTTCTCACTAAAGCTTTTGATGTGGGGAGGTTTCAGTACCTTGTAGTTAGTATTGGAATGATTAATCTCTAAATCTCAAATTATTTTGTAAAAGTTTGTATAAAACTTGTACTGTTATTAGTTAATCTTAGTATTGCTATTTTTGTTCTAACCACTGTTAGTTATGTTCAAACCACTGTTTGTTTCTTTGTGTTTCCACTAACTATTTTGCAGAGAAAATCAAATGTTGCAATTTACTTCAAAGGATAACCATGGATTAATTTCATTCATAAACTACATCTAAAGATGCAGGGATTACAACCATGGGATCTACAGTGGATCCAACAACCAAAAGGACTATTAAACATGACTACTTCCTATCCCAACCTACTACAGACTCCAGCTTAACAACCAAACCCCCAACAACCACCTAAGGCTTCTTAGGCAAGGCCCACTCAGGCATCACTTTAGGCGCCATTCGCCTATCAATCACCCTCCACACTTTTGGGCATGCTAGCCCAATCACTTTTCCTCTGATAGGTGGTGATGATGATGAAGGACCCTCTGGTGGTGGTGCTGTCAACAATGCTTGAGAAGGTGGTGCTTGCAGCTCTTCTGGAGGGATTACTGCAGCAAGGGGAGGCACAACTAAGACTCTTGAAGATGTGTCATCATCTGTACTTTCATAAGGGGAAATGTAACTTGACATAGAATCTGAGCTATCTTCTTTGATGATGGCAAGCTGAGGCATTGGTTGGAGAGATGATGGACCAGCAACTGAAGGGGTGATACTCATGGCCATATGAGATCTTTTTCTAGATGAAACCTCTTCAAACTCCTCTTTCTCTACTCTACCTGGATTGTTCAACACAAAATCATCCCAAACACTATCAGAAAAGGAGTTGTCTGATGAGAGATTGATAGGGTTTGAATGGCTCATGGTGATTTTTGGTAAAGAAGATTTTGAAAGATTTTAAGAGAAAGAAGTGTTGGCGTGTTAGTACTATGGGAAGTATGTGAGTATGATGTTAATTAATAGAAGTTAAGATGGAATCAGTAAGTTAATGTGGGGAAGGTATAAGTTGTTGAGGAATAAATGAAGTCTTTGACTTTGGTGGCCGGATTAATGACTTGGAGTTGACCTGTTGACTGGGTGGTTAAGTTCTGTTCTAACCACTGCCAGCATATTTCTGAATCCACTTCTAGTTATTTTCTCACCACTGCTAACCTTAACAATATATTCAGTGTTTGGTTTATGTTTGTGATATGCAGGTATGAAGGATTTTTTTGGAGCTTTTAGGAGCTGTTGCTGTGTAGTGTTAGTATTAAAAAAAAATCTTGTGTAATCCTTCATATTTTTGTTTGATATCACTATTTTGACAAAGATTTGGTTGCTGTAATCTTGGTCAAAAGATTGGAGTGTGGTGCTGTATCCACTGCTAGATTCTTTCAAACCACTGCTAGTGGTTTTCAACCCACTGCTAGCATATTGCTGATGATGGATACTTGAGGGGCTGTTTTGTAACTTTTCTACTAATGTATTTATTCCCCCAAATCACTTCCAGATCATTTAATTGATCTTCAAATCACTTCCAATTGGCGCTCAACATAAACCCTAATCACTCCCATCTGCTTAATTCACAAATCCCACATCATATCTCATATCCAATCACAATGCCATCGATGTATTCCAAAACACATAACCTAGTTGCTTACCTCATCAGAAACAATCGATCCGAAGGTTTTCATGAAATTGTTGATTTCCTTAACCACAGTCCTATACACTTTACATTAAATGTAGCACCCACCATTCTTAAAGCCTATGTGCATCAATTCTGGGGAAATGCTAAGCTTGAGGAGATAGATGGTGTAGAAATTTTTAGTACTGTTGTGGATGAGAATGAGGTTTTGGTTGATGAGGAAGTTATTAGAGGTATTTTGAGGTTGGATGATGCTGATGGTATAGTCAATCTTTCTGATGATGCTATCTTTGAAGGTTTAGAAAGGTTAGGTTATACAAGAAGGGGAGACAGGGTAAAATTTTTGAAAGGTATGTTTTCTCCTCAATGGAAGTTTATGATTCACATCTTGTTGATGTGTTTGAGTAATAAGACCACTGGGTTTGATGAATTTCCCTCAAAAATTGCAACTGCTATAATATGTCTATCTGAAGGGAGGAAATTTAATTGGTCTAGGATGATTTATGAAGGGTTTGTGCGGAATCTAAGGAAGAAGGGTAAATTTTACTTGTATCCTAGGTTTGTTCAACTAATTGTGGATAGTCAAATAGCATAACCTGTTGAACATACTAGGAAGTATGAGGTGCATTATAAGGGTTGTCCCATTGTTTCCTCATATGATTAATTTACCTGCCATTCCTGAGTTTGATGATGTTCTTGAACCCCAACTCACTGAATCTGAACCTACTGCTCATGAATCTGAACCCACTGCTAATGAACCTGAACTCACTGCTAGTCTACCTACAACCACTGCTGAACCAATTTTGTTTACTAGGAGGAGGAAGGACACCATGCTTCCTCAGGTTGGTGTTAGTGGTGTAGCTCATGAGGCTGTCACAAGTTGTGAAGGTGACATGATTGGAAGGGCTTCCACTACTGATTCATGCTTAGATGCTGGTCAGGACAGTGGAAACATAACTAAGACCCAACCTTTGGCAACTCCTAATGTGGAGAGTTCTCTTGAACTCAACACAAGTGGAGGAATCCCTAGCCAACTGGCTAATATAGGGTGCATAGGTGATCAGACTAGGTCTGATACTATGTTTTCTTTATCCAAGGATTCACCTCTCGGAGCAGTTAACACAGCTCAAAGTGATGAGGATAGTTTGGAACATTCTGTTGAATTGACGGATCCTACTCAGGTACATGATGACTATTCCAATGAACCACCTCTCGGACCAGTTAACACAGGTCGAAGTGGGGAGGATATTCTGGAACGCTTACATGAATTGACGGTAAAATGTAAAACAATGGAGGATACAATCTCAAGTCTTAAAGAGCTGGCTGTGTTTCAAGGTAGAGAAATAAGGAGATTGAAGCACAGGATATTTGTGATGGAGAAGGTAAGAAGACCTGGGGTTGCTATTCTAAGAAAGGTAAGGAAGCAGAAAAAGAAGGTGGACTCCTCTCCAGCTGTGTTGTTGGAGGATGTAACAAAACAAGGGAGGAGTAAAGGCTTGGATTCAGGGGAGGCTGTTGGTGTGAATATGGAAGAGGATGTGGATAGTGGAGATCAAGGAGAGCATTTTATGGTGTCTGATAAAGATGGGAATGAAGTTGTTCTTGAAACTTTGAAGACTGTGGTAGAAGATAAAGAAAATGAGGTTGTGCAGGACACAACCGCTGCCAGTGTTTCTGCAAACACGGCTAATGTTAATGAAACCACTGTTGCAGTTTCAAATAAGGTAAACACAACCCCTGCTACTTTAATCATACCCACTGCTATTACAACCACATCTACAATTGTCACAACCACCTCTGTATCACTACCTAAATCAAAAGAAGTTGAGAAGGAAGTTGCAACTACATTGATAAATCTAAGCAAAACTTCATCTACCCATTGCATCTGTTCCATTAGTTATTAAACCTACTACACCTAAACCTTTGAGTAAGAGTTTGACTATTGGTGAGCCTTTGAAGAAGAAGGTGACTAACCAAACATTGGAAAGGGAAAAGGTATTGCTGAACCAGTTTTGAAGTTTAAGTATAGACAAGAACAGATTGCTTCTGATGAAGAGTATACAAGAGGTCTGCAAGCTGAAGAAGAAGCAGCTGCAGAGAAATAAAAGCAAGAAGAAGAAGAAGCTACTCAGAAATGGTTAGCTGAATGGAATGAAACACAATCCTATCTTCAAGCTTCTAATGATATACAAAATGAATATACAAGTCAAGAGTGGGCATTGCTATCAGTTGATGAAAGAGTTAGAATTTTGGGTGAATAGGCAAGGAGGATCAGTAAGGAGAAGAAGCAAGTTGAAAGAAAGAAACCTCCTACAAAGGGTGAGATGAGAAATGTTATGATGAAGATTATTAAGAATTCAGGCATACATATTACTGAAAATCTAAGTAAATGTTCATTTGAGAGGATTCATGAGATTTATCAGAGGTGTATGAGAATTAATGAGGATTTTAATCAAATGAATTCTGAAAGAGAAGAAGAGTGGATTAAGAGTAGACAAAAGAGAAAATCTGATATTCGGGAGGAATCTGGTTCTAAAAGACTGAAAGAAGTGAATGAAGATGGTAATCAAATTATTTCTTATACATTTGAGCTTAATGGAAGTGAAGGATGTTGGAAAATTCAAAGAGTCAGTAATGAAGTTTCTGAGTTTGAGAAATTTTCACAAATGCTTCAATATCTAGATAGAGATGATTTGATGAATCTTTGGAAGCTTTACAAGAGTAAATTTGGTGATGTATGTCCAGATGACTATCATGAGAGAATGGTGTATCATCATTTGAAGATCTTGTTTGAACCTACTCATGATGAACCTGAATGGAAAGGACTCTACAATGGTCAAGTTACAAGATGGTTTTTATATCAGTCTTGTGCAGTTCATGTGTTAATAGTTTCTAGAGAAATCATTCAATGCTTATAGAAGGTGATTATCCTCAATTGAATAATTATCCAGGAGTTATTACTCAGATGGTGAAGCCTGGTGGTTTAAAGATGTTGAAGGCCTATGATGATCAAGCTTACAGTTTGTTGCTAAAGTATGAGCAAATTCTTAAAACTGTTAAGTATTTGGATACATCCTCCAAGACAGATGATTTGAGCTTAAAGGAAACTTGAAAATTATGTTTAAATATATCAAGTATAGGGGAGGATTGTTGGGTTTTAGGTTCCTCAGAACATGAATTATTCAAAGTATTGGAACCACTGCTAGAGTTAATGAAACCACTGCCAGAAGAATTAATCCATTGCTGAAGTTAAACCGCGACTAGTAGTAAAGTAGAACCACTGCTATTGTATTGTAAACACTGCTAGTTGTGTATAGTCGGTTTAATATTTTGTATTAGATAAATATAGAAAAGATATTTATCTTGTAGATTACGTATTGTATTATGTAAAGGACTCTTTAGCCTATAAAAGGAGGTCCTAGGTTAGATTAGATATACATGTGTTTTATATCTAAGGATGATACACTTCAAGGTTGTAAAACCCTAATACAGGTTAGAGTATTCGTTATTAATATAATTGAGGTGTTTAAGAGTTATTATTATTGTTCTTCTTCTTAAGGTTGAATATTAAATTCCGCATAATATTTAACAAGTTATTATAAGTCAGTTTCTATTAGGAT
Source organism: Chrysanthemum seticuspe (assembly GCA_019973895.1). Lineage (NCBI taxonomy): Eukaryota > Viridiplantae > Streptophyta > Magnoliopsida > Asterales > Asteraceae > Chrysanthemum > Chrysanthemum seticuspe. The sequence continues at coordinate 96,213,933 of BPTQ01000003.1, read as the reverse complement.
CGTTTGCTCAACTGGGATCAACATATATTCTTTCCCTTTTCAGTAGGGATACCTTCGTACGTTCTGATCCTTTGATATGATCCCTTACTATGATTCCCCTATGATGATTCTTTGCTTGCTTTCTAAATTGATTTGTTTGCTATGATTCTTTGGTTTGATTCGTTCCATTATGACTTCGGTATGATATGATTCGTTTACCAGATTTGTACGATTATGATTTGGATATGATTATGATTTGTACGTTCTGCCCCTTTTGTTACAAGCCAACTAGTCATGGAGGTACCATGACCATGTCATTGATGGCACCAATGGCATGACACTATCTGGGCCGATGTGATTAGTCCCCGGCGTCCCCATTTTTATTTGATATGATTTGTACGATTATGATATTTGTGGCGCCTTATGTTGCATTTGTACACCTGCCTTGCAAACAGGGTACATATTGCCTTATGTATATTCGGGGGGCGTATGAATGCATCCTAGGCTTATGATTTGATATGATTTGTATGGATTTGGCATTTGGGCTATGCGTGCCTTGCACCCCTCTCGCACTTTGGTACATGTAAGGTCTCCCCTCCCTGGACCCTTATGTACGTAGTTTCCTTCTTGTGTCATGTTGGATGAATAGGATCATTTGATCGTGGGCATCCTTTATTTGTAGTTGATTATACTTCATTGGATTATGTGTTCGTATGTACGTTGTGTTCTTCATGTGGCATGTTGAACACCTTTTGCTTTGGTATTTCGTTATGTTCTCATCTTGACCTGATCCTTTTGCTTATGACTTGTCATTCACTTGGATTCGTTATCTTTTGCTTAGTTGATAGGTATGCCTTCATCCAGTTACTAGTTTGACCTTTGGTTCACTCAGAATCCTTATCTAATCCATCCAACAACTATGTGGTGTTACAGTTATGTGATTTTACTATGCTTTCATTCCATGTGGTTACCAAACTTATGCTATCAGATTATCACTTCCTTTGTTATGGTGCTATGACATGAATATGAAATTATGCTGTTACCAGGTTGATGTATGATTTCTTGATTTATCTATCTCCTATGCTAATAAGTGATTATCTGACGTATCCATTGCCATGATCATACTCCTGTTTGTATTTCTGGTTGCGTAGTAGTTGTTTCAGCATAATAATTAATATCTAACGAACTAATTAGTTTGCCATGCTTACATTCATTTCCATGATTCCTAGCTGACAGAAATTGATTTGACTTACGTGTGTACCTATTGAACTGTTTGATTGCCGTGCTATAATCTTGCTTAGTATTACTATTGATGTGCTACTTGGTATGATGACTGTTCTGCTTGCCATTGTTGGTTATATGTCGTGAGTATTTGCCATTCTTGAGTTATACTATGATGTTTTCTGCGTGCCTATAGATTACAGTTTAGTTATACGTGCTTGATCTGCTACATTGCTTGTTTTACCATAACATGTTGTTAGTTGTTTCGCTGCCTGATACGCTTCCACAAGATCTGATATTTGGCTGTGATTAGGATGTTGTTTACCAAATCTTATGTGGCTATGTTAAATGCTTAATACCTTGGATATGTGTATGAGGTTTGTATGAGTTGCTGATTGTGCTGCTTGCTATGAATTTATTTTGATTTTTTTCTATTTTCATATATGTTATGTTATATTCTGCAGGTCCCTCATTGACTCAGTCCATTTCATTCATTCGTTATGATTTCGTTGTCACCTTTTGATTCATTTTGTACCTTTTTTATATTTAGCTTTTGGTTTCTGTCATATCTATTCACTGAGCTTTGTAAGCTCAGCCGCCTTTTTTTCCATGGCGGCAGGTACTAGCAGGGCTATGGGCAAGAGTGAGAGTTGGAACTTAGAAGACCTACCTTATTTTGATGTTCTACTTAATTAGAGATTTAAGTTTCAGATTTTTATTTATTTTGTATTTCTATTTTGGATTTGTGGTTGTATTTATCATTTTGGTGGTATGATGTTCATGACTTTATCTTATTTGTATGATAAGACTTCCGCGTGCGTTACTGTATGCTTTGTATGACACCATAATGTGGCATTCTGACCCGTATCGGGGTTGGGGTGTTACATGATTTGTGTTGTTATTGTTGTTATAGGGGTTGTTGTGGTTTCGGTTGTTGTTTAACTGAGGAGAGTTGTTGGTGTGATAAGAGTTGGGGTTTCCATGCTTTCGGTCATCAAACTTCCTTTTGTTGTCATTGGAGGTTCTGAGTAGATCCAAGTTTCAGGATTGGTTCTACGAGACAGTGAGAAACGGTGACAACTTCTTTTACAGTCTGAGGGTTAGAATCAATGACATCTCCTTTAATACTTCAGGGTAGACCCCCGATGAGACTTTCCAAGAGCTTGTCGTTGGTGTGAAACATGGTTCTCAACTCGCGGAACCTTTTAAAGTATGTTTTAAGATCATTTCCCTTAGTGGCCAAATGGTAGAATTCGTCCTCCAACTTTTTGATTTCGATTCTTGGACAATACTGTTTCATCAACAGTTGCTTCAGTTAAGAGCATGTGATTTTACAAGCTTCTTCCATGCCAATTGGTTGGGCATAGGCTTTCCACCATGACAATGCATCTTCTAACAGAGTTCCGGTTGCAAACTTGACCTTTCAATCGTCAGTGTAGTCACTTAGGAGGAACACAGTTTCCGACCTTTCAAACCAGTGGAGAAGATCAATAGCGCCTTAAGTTCCCTTAAAGAAGGTAGGCTTGCAGTTCATGAATCTCTTGTAGCTGCATTTGCGCGCCACATTAGATTCACTTTGGTTGGTCTGATTGTTGATTTCATTAGAGTTTGCAACCTTAATAACGCGTGCCGCTTTAGCAACGCGTGCAACTTCAGCTTCACGTGCAGCTTCGGCTTCAAGTGCAGCTGCAGCTTCGGCTTCACGCGCAGCTTGAGCAACACGTTCAGCTTTAGCAATGCGAGCAGCCTCGGCAGTTTCAGCAACGTGTTTGGCAATGGCAGCGCTAAAACTATCAGATACCATCTTGCAAATAGCAGTTGGAGTTATGGCGGCATTAGCAGATGATGTAGCTTTCTTCTTGACCATTTTTCTAAAATCACCAAGAGATAAACATCATAATTTAGAATCATCGATAATAATACAAGTGAATACATATTATAAATATCATAATAGTCAAGATTACCACATAAAATCAATGGAATAATATTGTCATAAGCAAGAGTAAATCAATCACATACAACATCACGACATGTCAGGATAATATCATAACACACATGAGAATATAATGATCGGCTCGGTTTATACAACCGATGAATAATGGAATCGCAACACACAAGAATATGAGAATACAACTATGATATCATAAACCAACATCAGTACATAGCAAAATTCTTAACCAGTCAATACAAAATTAATATCTTGTTCAATTGTTTTCATAAACCATAAGATAGAAGGCCCTTCTATTAATGCCACAGATGGCGGGCTCAAATGTCACTAAGCTATATGAGAGATGTCTTTGATCTATGGGTTTTCCGGTGTGTCCTTAAGGCGGCGTCGAAGCTCACTAACCATGGCTAACAACTCCTCGATCTGTCGATCTCTAGCTCTCTCTAGCCTGAAGATCATCAAGTCTCTGCTCTAAAGTGGATGCATGGGTACTGACAGAAGTAATCTCAGCAGCCTGATGCTGCATAACCTCCTCTCTAGCTGTAGAAATCTCTCTCATGTCACTAAAATCCTGTCTAGCAACCTTGAGTCTCTTTGTCATGTCAGCAACAACCTCTCTAGCCTCTAAAATATGAGTGCTCATCATTTCAAAGACAATCTCCATGGAATAACGGCCATATACGAAGTTCTATACCTCCTCCTCGATACTCTTTATACCAACTAGCAAAACCTCGTCGACATATCTCATAACCTCATCCAACTGATCCTCATGTCTCACTAGTCGAGCTGCTAACAAAGGGATGGAGTGATGAACGGGTTGTCCCTTGACTGGAAGGATCCTCGCTGGAGTAGTCAATGAACTCTTGCCAAGCTCAACGGTGCTAGGTGTGCCCTCTTCTGATCTCTATCTACACATAATCGGTAGGAGAAAAGACCAGCATTGAGCATCGACCCTCTTGCGAGGTCCAGGGTGGATAGCAACAGTCATGGCCTGAACATACGAATCTGATGAAGATGGAAGGAAACAAGTCCTCTCACTGAGAGGTAGTTGGGGCTCACTATGAACACTGATGTACGTACGAAGCGCTTCGGGGTCAAAGGAACTTCCTTTTCATCGAGCAAGTTTTTCAACACCCTAGGCAGTGAACCTAATTGTTGTAGTGTAGTATTGGGTAAGCCTCGGGTATTGATATCGTTCTCTAGGGGAATAGGAATGCTAGCAAGAAGTGTACTATGCCAAGGTTGGGTTAGAGGATGATTTTTTTTTATCTTTTAAATATTTTTTTAGAAAGCTAAGGGTAAAATCTCATGGCAATTGGTTTAGGGGTGGTACTTCTACCAATTACTCTACTATTCTAATTATCTAATACTATGGGTAGCCTATGTCCTTTTGATGTGTGCTCGTATGATGATTAAAAATGTGCTTACCTAGATACTATTACTCCCTAGTTATCTTTTATTGATGGTTGAATTGTCACGTCCTTATTCTTAACGCACTGTGTTTTCTAAGGTCGTAGGGAATGCTTATGCCCTAACTCTTTGAGAATACCTTAAGGTTATTGCCTACGAAATCCGCTAGATGTTTCATAAACTAACTTAAATGTTATCTTTGAATGTTTAGACTACGAAATCCTCTAAGTGCATTCATAAACTAATGTTCACAAAGATTACTCAAGCATTTAAACACAACGATAGCCTAGTGCATTCCTAAGCCATTTTGATGAGTGTGTAAATACTCATCATTTTTGTACAAAATAAACTGCAAAATCATCTGAAAACACTCAGAAACACATCAAAATGATCAAAATATCACAAATCAGTGTTTTATGTGTTTAAAATGCAAAATTATCAAAATCAGATGAAAAACATATCAAATTTGCAAAAATTGCAGTTTTAGTCCCCCAAGTTTATAAAATTGTCAAAATTAGTCCCTGAGCCAAAATTTCAAAAGAAAAGTCACCAAAGGTCTTTTTAAAATCATGAATTGTCATATTTAGTCCTTTGGTGGAAAATCTAAAAGTTTTGAGAAAATTACAGTTTAGTCCCTGAAAATCCAAATTGGTCAAATTTAGTCCTTGGAAATTTTCAAAAATGTTCAAAATAGCCCTTGGATTATTTAAACTTGGCAAGTCTAACCCTTTTGACTACTCTTCATAAGTTACATATTTGGTCCCTCAGTTTTGGAGTTTTACATATTTGGTCCTTGTTTTATTAATACTCTACAAAACCAATCGGACCCTAAATAATCCCCCAAGCCCAATCATTAAACACCCTTGGCCCAATATCTTTACCCGGCCTTTTCCCACAACCCGACCAACCCAACTATTTAAACATAAAACAAAACCGCCCCTAGTTACCTGTCTTCCCCGACAGGTATGTCTGCTACTTCCCCCCTCCTCAACCTTCACTAGCCACCTCTACACAACCCTTTGTCTCCCCCACCTCACCTACCCATCCCACCACATTAAATGCAAAGCTTTCCTGTCCCAGATATCCAAAACAAAAAATGGCGCCAAAATTGCATAAATGGCTAGGATTGCTTCTGCACATCCAAGGGTCCAGATTGTTGCTGGGATTTGTTCAGAATGAGAGAGAAAGAAGCATGAAGCTTATAAGAGGCCATGAGGATGCAACAAGAGTAGTTAGTAGTTATTTTATAAAAAATGTATGTCGTATTTTAGATTAATGTATCTTAAGTAGCTTTCAATTGTAGTTCCTAGTTAATTTGTATCAAACCAAGTTATTAAAGTGTTTTGAAACCTTTTTCAATTGATAATTCGAGTTAATGTTCAAATTGCATATTTTATGTCTCCTGTTGATATTCTCAATTACAAACACCTTTGTTAAAGCTGGTAGAAGTTCAGTTTTAATCTCATACAAGCTTATATAAGCTTGTAATAGCTTTTTATAAGCTTGTATTTCATTTTTAAACAAGTTGAGTCACTGGTCAACAAAAGTCAACACAAGAGCAGGAAATGGTACAGAGATTGGAAATTGGTTGATTCAGCATTGGAAATGGGTTGAAATGGATGCATTGGGTGGAATTTGATAGGGTAGTGTTCTTGGTTTCATGTGTGGCAGGCCATAGTGGTCTTGGACCTTTTGTAAGTGATTCTCTAGATTATTGCATACACTGTGTTAGTAGGTATAACCTGATAAAACTTGCTCATTCTGTGTTCATTAAGTGAGCATAACATAGATTGATCAATAAAATTAGTTATATTAGAGATTATAGTAGATTTGATTAAAAATTAGAAGTTAAAGGAGTGTTTGGTTTGTAGTGTAGCTTGTTTAAAAAGTCTGTTTATTGAATGATAATTGTTGGTTTATGTTTGTGAGATTCAAAATAGTTCATATCTGTCCAAGCTTTTGCATGTGAAACACAAAAAGTCAAAATCCTCTCAAAATCTGTCTCACTTGATCACTGTTGATAATATGGATTAACAGATCCTTGAGTTGTGTTTAAAAGTCATAAACAAAGGTTGTCCTAGCTTCATTACATCATTAGAGATCAATATCAGTCATTAAATTGGATCAAAACCTTACCAAAGTCAAACTGCATGTCTGTTTCAAAAAGTCAAAATGTGTTAAAGTTGGTTTTCTACAGAAATTGCAGCTGAGGCACAGATTTCATTAAAGCTCTTTAAGGTTTGATTTTTGGTTTATAAGTAGTTCACTTGGTTGTTTATAAGACCTCATAACTGTTTTTGGTTTAAGTCCTTTGGATAAGCTTGAGCATAAGCTCAAATCAGGGCTCAGGTGCCCTGCACCATAACTCAGTGTCAGCTGAGTTTTTCTCAGCCTTGTACAAGCTTGCACTGAGCTTATTGCAGCTTGTTAACATTTGGTCTTTTGGTCATAGATAGCTGTTTAGGTCTAGTTTAAGCCTTGATAATTGGTTTTAGGTTTGTAGCTTATTAGAGTACTTATTTATTGGCTTATAGTTGACTCCAATTTCTGTTTTTAGCTTATTCTCAAAAACATCAAATCTGTTAAATTGTGCTAATCAGTAGCTGTAGTTTGTTGTTTTTAGTTGCAATTTGGTTAAATTAGTATATCAGTGCTTCTGTAATCAGTGGGTTGCTTATTTGGTTCACTTAGCTTATTTAAGAGCTTATTCATAAGCTCAAATCATAGCAGATCCAATTTTCTCCACATAGCATACTGTTTTTCCAATTTTCCTAGCTTCTTATCATTATTTTAGAGTTTCCCTGAAATTTTCAGATTTTTCTGAGTAGTTTTGCTATTTTTCTTAATTTTAATTAGTTTTTAGCACTTTTTAATTAGCAATTAATACAAAAAATTAAGAAAAGGTTCAAAAAAATAATTTTTCAATTTTCTCGGACTTAGATAAATATAAAAAGTAGAAAAAGTAATTTTCCATATTTTTCATAGTTCATTTGGTAATTTTTAGTAATTAAATTAGTTTTTAATAGTTTAAAATTCCTAGAAAATAGATAAATAGTCACAAAAATACAAAAATAGTTTTGAAAAGTCTATTTTGATATTTTAGACTTTTCCAAGTGTTAATCTTATTTTTCTAGCCTAATTTCCTATTTTCTTGTATTTTAGGTAATTAATTATTAGTTAAAAATAGTTTTTAATTAGATAATTAGTCTTAAAAATAATTTTCTTTTTCTAAAAATTTTCTTTTATCATTAGGATTGTAAAAACATCATTTTCATATTTTTAGGGTTAATATTGAGTTAGTTTCACTTTTTTTTAGTTATACGTCGCGTAGATTTTAATTTCATTTTTATAAAATCATAAAAACAAAAACATCAATTTAATTTTAGTGATAGCGTTTATTTAATAGATTTTATCTTTTTAATTTCCTCTCATTTGCATTTTAGCCCTTTGCATTTGTTTGATATTTCTGTAGTTATAATCATAATCTCATAATCCTTTTTCGTTCAAACTTCTCGATCACTAGACGTTGATTGATCCATTGCATAGCTCGCTGGGACATAACGACCCGGGGAGACTCTATACTCCTCTGATCTTCATTGATTTCGTGCTTAAGCTGCTTTAGGTTTTCTTACGCTTGCGTGAGAGAACTTGACGGTTTTGCGCGCATCACATTTACAATTAAGATAAGAGAAAACCAATCAATAATTAACAACTAGGTTTCATAGATCTAAGCAAACAGACAATAAATTTAGCCGGACAAGTTAAACAAGAAAGCATACACACATTCAATGGAAGACATAATGAAATTAATTTAATAAAACCTTGTCTTGATGTGTAAAATAGGGTTTGGGACCCTAAGATACTGTCCAAGTCGGACTACAAACGTTTAGGGTTTTTACTCCACAAGTCTACCTCTTAATATACTAAAAAATCGAATTCTATATATAGATTTACACTTGCGACGGTGTCGCCTTATAGGTGGGACGCCGTCAGATCGCCGTCATTAGGGTTTTCTTCTTGGCCAAGTTATCGATGGGACGGCGTCACGTTGTAGTTGTGACGCCGTCGGGCTTCAGCAGGGACGTCGTCAGATTCTGGATCTGGGCCGTCTGAGATGAAAAGTCTTGGTGACGCCCTTCCTCTTCAAAGCCTGATGCCGTCAGGTGTATTTTAGCAAAAAGTCTATTGAGTCATCGGTGTATTTTAATTAATTCCGTAGAGAGGGACGGCGTCGCCCATTAGTTGGGACGCCGTCAGCTTCACTTTCAGCAGCTTGAGTGTCTTCGATCTTGACTTAGCCATTTTCTTCATATATTCACTCCTTTTCGTCCAAATATGCATCATTCCAGCATTTTGCTTCCAAGAGACCTAAAAAGTGAAAAGGAACGAAATTAAGCAGTAACGGATATAAAAGTGGGCGATTAAGGGCTTAAATGACCCCTTAAAAGTGTATGTTTTAAATCCTTATCAAATATCTCTACACTTGGTATTTGCTTGTCCTCATGAAAATTTGCTTTTCGCCAATCAATTTATAAGTTATGGGGCATTAAGCATTGGTTTAACATAATCCACAATAAGCAAAAGCACCGCAATAGTCAGAACAAGCACGGAAATTATATACTAGAACCTCACAAGGGGTGTTTGGATTCTCTCATCTCGCGGGTGTATATGAAATATAATAAATGGAAATAGAAGATAAACACTCATTACCTTGTCATAGTACGTAGATTACCATAGGCTTGAGACTAGATCAAACCTCCATCGCTTTGGCGTAAGCACCTAGGAACAACTATCTAAGAGGTATTTTAAAGGGTTGCAACGTTAGGCTTACGGTAGGGAAACAAAGGGTTTGGTTGGATAGGCGATTTAGTGGTGGCAAGTCAAAAATCTTATGTTACAAGCATGAAAAGCGTGGCGTTGCTAAGCCAAGACTCGACTCACTAAACTCTAATTAACTTGAAACAAACATACATAAACATAAAGATAGATGTAGGATGGTAGCCCGTATGTTTTTCTTTATTTTTTTTGTGCATACATTTTTACTCTACCATCCTCTAAGATAACATCAAAATATAAGGGATTTATAAGAGCATCTCTATACTTGAGTTTTTATTACTCTAACACTAATTGACCCGAATTGAAAAGATCAAAACACTTGGAGTATTTAATTATGTAAATAAAGGGAATTTAAATTTAACGTTCCTTCCCGTCACTCCATAAAATATTACTTTACCCATGAGTCCCAATCATCCCAAAACTGTGTACAAAAGATATGACTCGACTTAGCAACCATGCAAGTAACTAGATAATTGAACTAAGGGTTTAGTATGATAACAATAATGCACTAAAGGTGAGTGCATACAAGATAGGCTAAGGCGATTTGGGTGTACATTTGGGGGTGGATTTTAAACAATGCTCTTCATTGATATTCCGGAAAACCGAAACATCATGAGAATCGCGAAAAGGATAGGCTCTGAGGGGTTAACTAGGGGTATCGTGTACTAAAGATGAGTACATCGCAAGGGTGTGGGGTAATTACTCGATTGATGTGGCAGAAGTAATTATAATACGGATTTCAAACAAGGGTTATCCTAATGCCTTTTATCATTTAGTTATTCCTAACTACACAAGTGTAGTCTCACTAGCGATCTTGGAATGCATCACAAACCAAGTTCTAGAATCTATTATACTACCGGTGCACTCTCTAAGCATTAAAGGTGAATGCTTTTATTCCTAAAGATCTAGGGGCGAACCTCACATTTTTGGGGTGGAATTTGAGTGGTAAACGGTTTTTGTGCTAGTCATATAATTCCTATCCATGAGACGCTTTATTAAGACTAAAGTTTTTTCTCGTACATGTCATAAAAATTTTAAATTTGGTGCTAAAATTGCCCTAACAAATATTTCTCATAGCTTATTACACAAATGAACTAGGACAAGACAAATATTCAAGGATAAGCATAGTTTCTAAGTTCCCGTTTTGTTCTCCCTCCCTACACTTAAACTGAACATTGTCCCCAATGTTCCCCAAAAGTATCAAAGTTATGATAAAGGAAGGTAATTAAAAGAGAAAGAAACTAGTACTCTCCTAATTAGCTCGGTAGGATCCGTGTGAAGTAGTGGTTAAATTCTTTCCCAAGAAGAATGTATACGTGATAAGCTCCATCTAATATTGTGTTTCTTCTTCTTGCCAAATATAACATACACACTTTAAGAAAATAGATGAAACCTTCGCATTAAATCGGCGGTAAAACTATATATGAAACGACTAAACTAGGATATAATGCTTGTGGAATGGATGTTTGCAGATTTTCTGGAAAATTAAGACCTGAGAATTTCCAAAAATTAATAAATGGCATGGAAAACGAGAAAATTTTATAAGTTGTTTCTGCTCGACCTGACCTTGTCAGGTTCTAATCCTGACGCCGTCAGGTTGTCGTGACATAAACTGGTCTGCTTTGTTTTCTTGGAAAAATTCTGGAAAAATTACATCTTTAAAACCTGGAAAAATTCCTGCAGAACATCCATTATGACACGATACAAGCATTTGACTCTAACAAACACACATATACATCAATTTCAATAGTTGTAATTCTCACGTTCACATTCTTTCAAAAACGTGTGTAATCTTCCTTACACTTATCTTATTGTAAAATACTTTTATATGTAATAAAGACGAGGTTAAAGACAAAATAAAGTATTTTCACAAATTCAAACATGAGAATATACAACAATGAAAAAGATATATGACACACAAACAAGCAAACAATTAAGCATGAGTTGCCTCCCACAAAGCGCTTTTTTTATTTATGAGTCTTGTATCTAGACTCGAAGTCGTGCTCCTACGTACCTATGTAAGTAAGTTTATCCTCTAGATTGTTATACGGATCAAACTTATCATTTAACTTCCTATTGGTACGCTTAGTCCGGTATGCCTTTTCAAACTTTTCCCTATCGGGGTCATAGATTTTCATCCTAATGTGCCATTCTCCATTTCTATCACTAGGTGTCTATCCCAATTCCAATTATGCTTAGGCTTCTCACTCTTAAATTTCCACTTATTCATGTTAAGATTAACGGGTAAGGCTCCTAGAAACTCGGTAATCTTCCTAAACACTAAGGTATCCTCGAATGGGTTCACTTCAATGTCCCTAGCCAATTGTTGCTCATGGAAAGTTGAATTACTTACAAAGGTCTCTTCTAGATAGAAAGGTCGTTGAGGACCTACAAATTCTCCATTAATCCAAAATCCATATCTAGATGATTTCCTATCCAACATGATCTCATAGGGTATTTCTTCCTCTTTGTAGTAGATATGCTTCTTGACATCGTAAATTGACCTAGCAATCCCTTCTCCTACCACTATCTTAGACATATTACAATCAATTATGGGACTAGCGGTAGCTAAGAATCCTCTTCCTACTAATAATGGGCATGTCGGGTCTTTATTCATGTCTAGCACATGGAAATCCGCCAAAAGATTTAATTGACCTACGTGTACTACCATGTCCTTAATTATCCCTACCGGATATGCAATACTACCATCCGCTAGACCTAAGATGGTTTCCGTTGGCTCTATCTTACCTAGGTTAAGGCATCTATGGAGGGATAACGGAAATAGATTGATGCTTGATCCTAAATCGGCTAATGTGTCGAAAGATTTGGAATTTCCAAGTCTACACGGAAGAATGAATAGCCCGGAATCATCTAACTTCTTAGGTAACTTATTTTGCACAAATGCGGACCCACGTTCTCCTAATTTTAGTTCTTGCTTATATTTTTCTTTTAAAGCATTATAATAAGGCGCATGAGTCAAGACTTCAAGAACCGGTTTTTCTTGGTGGATTTCCTTGTACTCATTCTCTAAATTAGGTTTGGGTTCTTGGTTGATGGGTTTCTCATGAGTTGAATAGACCATTGGTTCGGGTCCTAGGTATTTCATGAGGGATCGCTTGGAACCCGTGTTGATGGCGTTGACCGAGTAAACCTTTGGGTGTGAAGGGCATGGATGTGTACTCTCCCATGGTGAGCAAGAACATGAAGTAGATGAAATAGAATTTACTTGTGGGTTCTTTATAGTGTCACTCGGGAGTTCTCTAATTTCCCGGTCATTGAAGGCTTTTAAGAGGGCGTCAAGCTTTGTTGTCATCTCGCCTTGTCGTTGCTTGAAATCAGCTTCAAGCTTAGTCAATCGAGTTTCTTGAGATGACATGAACCTAGACACAATTGCCTCAAGACTAGTGGAATTCCTGGTATTTGGAGGGTTGGACTTATTGGGTGGACTATATGAGTTTTGGGGCGGGTTTGAGTTTTGGCTCCACCTAAGGTTAGGGTGATTTCTACATGAGGGGTTGTAGGAATTTTCTAAGTTGTTTTTCTTGGGCTTGAAAGTGTACCACTTCTCTCCCGCTCCGTCGGTACGCGTGGAGGCGTAGTCCGCAAAAGCTTGTTTGGGGAGTCTTGTGCAATCACGAGTTTCGTGAGGACCACTTGGTGTGAAGACTTAGGATTCTCATAGGAGCTCATTAGGAATTTGACTTGATCTTCAAGTTCGAGCATCCTACGATTGGAAGTTTGTGAGTCAATGGGAGGCAAGGAGATTACCTTGATGGTTTTAGGCAACTCACGGGGGTCATTCCAACTTTCGTTGTCATAGAGGGAAAGGTCCTCTATTGTACCCCACGATTCTTCCGCGGTGATGTCACTAAGTTTGCCACCGGCCGCTTGGTCGATGGATTGCTTAGTTGAGAAGTTGACATGATCATAGAAGATTTGGACTTGAAGCCAAAGATCGATGCCGTGGTGAGGGACTTTATGGAGCAAGTCCTTAAATCGAGTCCATGCCTCGTAGAGAGATTCACATTGACGTTGTTGGAACATCAAGATTTCATTCCTAAGTTTGGTAGTTCTCCCTGGTGGGAAAAATTGGGCAAGGAAATGAGTGGTGAGATCATCCCAACTTGAGATGGATCCCGCGGGAATTCACTCAAGCCAATTACTAGCTTGGTCCCATAGAGAGGATTGGAAGAGACGCAAGCGCGTGATCTCCCGTATGGTAGCATCAAGGTCGATGGAATCAACGATTTTAAGAAAGTCCTTGAGATGCTGGTTAGGATCTTTGGAACGAAGTCCATGGAATGCACATCCGTTTTGCACCAACCGGATGGTGTCAGATCACAGGGCCGTAGTTTGAGCTTGATCAGGGAGCTCAATGGTGTTCCTATAGCCTTGGTGGCTCGGTCTAGAGTATTCACCAAGAGTACGACCTCTTGGCGGGTCAATTGGTGGTGGGTCGATGGGAATTTGGTGATGTGGTGGCGTGTTATCACCTTTCATGATGAAAAGTGATGGGATTACTAACAAATTCACAAAGAAGGGGAATAGACTACAAGGAAGCTAAAAATGAGAAAAAAATATTACTTGATAAGAATCAAGCAAGGGAACCTAAACTAGATAGAAATCTAACTAGCTATTCTATTCCCCGGCAGCGGCGCCAAAAAATTGATGCGCGTACGAAGCGCGTTCGGGGTCAAAGGAACTTCCTTTTCATCGAGCAAGTTTTTCAACACCCTAGGCAGTGAACCTAATCGTTGTAGTGTAGTATTGGGTAAGCCTCGGGTATTGATATCATTCTCTAGGGGAATAGGAATGCTAGCAAGAAGTGTACTACGCTAAGGTTGGGGTTGAGGATGATTCTTTTTTAGCTTTTATATATTTTTTTAGAAAGCTAAGGGTAAAATCTCGGGGCAATTGGTTTGAGGTGGTACTTCTACCGATTACTCTACTATTCTAATTATCTAATACTACGGGTAGTCGATGTCTTTTTGATGTGTGCTCGTTTGATGATTAAAAATGTGCTTACCTAGATACTATTACTCCCTAGTTATCTTTTATTGATGGTTGAATTGTCACGTCCTTATTCTTAACGCGTTGTGTTTTCTAAGGTGGTAGGGGATGCTTATGCCCTAACTCTTTGAGAATACCTTAAGGTTATTGCCTACGAAATCCGCTAGATGTTTCATAAACTAACCTAAAGGTTATCTTTTGATGTTTAGACTACGAAATCCTCTAAGTGATTCATAAACTAATGTTCACAAAGATTACTCAAGCATTTAAACACAAGGATAGCCTAGTGCATTCCTAATCCATTTACAATTAAGATAAGAGACAACCAATCAATAATTAACAACTAGGTTTCATAGATCTAAGCAAACATACAAGAAATTTAGCCGGACATGTTAAACAAGCAAGCATATACACATCCAACGAAAGACATAATGAAATTAATGGAATAAAACACTTATCTTGATGTGCAAAATAGGGTTTGGGACCCTAAGGTACTGTCCAAGTCAGACTACAAACGTTTAGGGTTTTTACTCCACAACTCTACCTCTTAAAATACTGAAAAATCGAATTCTATATATATATATATTTTTACACTTGCAACGGCGCCGCCTTATAGGTGGGACGCCGTTAGATCGCCGTCATTAGGGTTTTCGTCTTGGCCAAGTTATCTATAGGACGGCGTCACGTTGTATTTGTGACGCCGTCGGGCTTCAGCAGGGACGTCGTCTGATCCTGGATATGGGCCGTCTGAGATGAAAAGTCTTGGTGACGCCCTTCCTCTTCAAAGCCTGACGCCGTCAGGTGTATTTTAGCAAAAAGTCTACTGAGTCGTCAGGTTTATTTTAATTAAATCCATAGAGAGGGACGGCGTCGCCCTTTAGTTGGGACACCGTCAGCTTCAGTTTCAGTAGCTTGAGTGTCTTCGATCTTGACTTAGCCATTTTCTTCATATATTCACTCCTTTTGTTCCAAATATGCTTCATTCCAGCATTTTGCTTCTAGGAGACCTAAAAAGTGAAAAGGAACTAAATTAAGCAGTAATGGATATAAAAGTGGGCGATTAAGGGCTTAAATGACCCCTTAAAAGTGTGCGTTTTAAATCCTTATCAAACACGTAATGGTGATGAAACAAGTGGTGGAGATGACACCGGTACAGTAGTGGTCTGATGGAAGAAGGTGGTAGGTGGTGGTAGTGGGGAAAGAGTCACAGGTGGTGGTGTAAATGGAACTGATGGTGGGTGAGTAGAAGATGATGGTATGTCTGATGGAGGTACAACGATGCTATCTGTAAGGTACTCGATTTCGAGCGATGTGCTTGACTCGCACTCGCTTTCGAGCGATATGCTTAAAGATCGAACCTCCCCGATGCTATCTGTAAGGTATGCCGAAGGGTGCAGGCTCGTAGGGCTTGAGAACCCTAACTCTCCTACGCCGGCGACGAATCGGCAATGGTGATGAAGATGGTGTGACAGGAGAACTAGATGCAGCACTCTCAGATGACTTGGATGCCTCGTCATCTGTCCCAACATCGGATGCGGGCAACCACTGCTTGGATTGCATGAGCTGATCATTAGTCAGGGGAGCGTATGCAGAATATTCTCCTCGATGGACAGGTGCAGCTGGGATAGGTGGAGTTGGTGCAACTTCCCCCTCCTCAAAGGGTTCAGTTTCACCTAAAGCAAGAGCTGGTGAAGTTGGGGTTGGACTCCTCGGTATAGGCACAGTGGTGGATGATATGACGTCTGATTCGCTCCCGGACCACCTTCTTTTATTTCTCCGTCACACTTATCAACCGCTTGTGAACGGTCAACCGTAACAGATGATAAAAAGGCGACAGCCCGGGAGAAAATGCAAGTTTACCAAGGATTAAAATATCCTTGGATCGTTTATGTCCTGGTGAGGCGTGATATCCTGAATACAACGACTGTGTGATAAAATGATATGATCAAGAATATACAAAACAGGAATCTGATTGACTAACACTAGGAATGTGAATAGAAATAGCTCTGTCACAGCTATGCCGTTAAAAACGTACAATCAGAAACCTAAAAACGATTACGATATTATTGGAAAATAAATTTTTACACTATTAAATTAATTAATATTAATTAAAAATGAATTAAATGTATTTAATAATGAATTAGATAATAAGAAAATCTAAAATTAACTTAAATAAATGAAATAAAGAATCTGAAAAATCTAAAATATTATAAAATGAATTAAGAAACTGAAAATGGATTTTATACATAATTATTCTATTTGCATTCTCCTTCCTCCCAAATCTGTTAGCAACACTTTTTCTGTTACAAGACTGTCACAAACCTTGCATTCTCCTTCCTCCCATGGTGATTAGCGACACATAATCTGTCACTAAACTGTTACTAAACAGGTTGCTCCTTCCTCCCAAATCTGTTAGCAACATTATTTCTGTTGCAGAATTGTCGCTAAACCAGCAGATTCCAATGTAATAGCAGTAGGAGAAACATATTATTAATTATTTACCATTATAGTGGTTCTTTTTAGCTTTTCTTTTTCTGGACTAACTAAGTACTGATAATATACATGTTAATTGAAGACAAAAAGCTACAAAACTTAAAAATAAGCAAAATAAAAGCTTATGAGTCCAACAGTAAGCTTTTGGCTTGACTGTTGGAGCTCAAGCTCATTATGAGCTTGAAATAAGCTATACAGATGAAACAAAAGGTAAACTAAGATGTATACAAGTCCAATGAATGAATATAAACAAGAAAATGGACTGGAGCAGTGTGAGCTTATGGTTTAGTCAGTTAAGCTTTTTGAGCTTAACTTGGATGGAATGGAAGCTTGTAAAAGCTTAGTATAAGCTCCACACAGGAAAGTAAAAAAAAAAATAATATATGCACAAGTAATATGAACAAGTATAAACAAGCATGTGTACTGGATTTTATCAAATAAGCTTGGTATAAGCTAATAAGTCATTCAGCAGAATCCAGAATACTGCTGAACCTTTATAAGGTACTGCTGAGGAGCTGTTGGTAATGGTGTAAGTTCACTGATTTCTCAGTTAACTGTTATGAGTGGGCAAACAACAAACTCCTATAGGACTTATCTAATTAGCTCATGAGAGCTCAACAAATTGAAACACTGAGTATGACAGATTAGCCTCACATAAGGCCAAAAATCACAAGCTCAAGGTCAATGAGGGACTTTTCATGAACTTAGGAAAACAACTCCAACTACACAG
This sequence comes from Chrysanthemum seticuspe, assembly GCA_019973895.1. Lineage (NCBI taxonomy): Eukaryota > Viridiplantae > Streptophyta > Magnoliopsida > Asterales > Asteraceae > Chrysanthemum > Chrysanthemum seticuspe. The sequence goes on along the minus strand of BPTQ01000003.1, from coordinate 96,196,306 downwards.
TTTGCTTCTATGTAGTGAGTAAGATGGGACAAAAAAAAATGGGTGATTAAGCTATCTAATAAGCTACAAACGTAAAAGCAAGCATACATAACAAATAAGCCAGAAAAGGTAAAAATAACTAAGAATAAACAAAGGCTAATAGATTCAGCAGAATCCAAATAAGTGAATCAGCAGAATCAAAATAAGCACATAAATAAGTTATTAAACATGACATATAAAAATTAACAAAAATAGAATAAGCAAGATTAGCAACAAAACTAAAACATCCTAAAAGTACTAAACATGAAACTAAGTAACAAAGACATAAGAAAATAAACAATTAAATCAAAAACAGGAAAACTAGAAATTTTGACTTTTTAAATTTATGATCAAAGTTGACTAAGACGAACTTTGATCTGAATCTAATGACAGAATATGGAATATTAAACAACATAAACATGAATTAAACAAAGATAAACAACAATTAAACATGTATGCAAGATTATTAGATCTAACAACCTCACAGTGCTCATAATGAGATTGTCAAGTGTCAAATTAACTTTCTACCATGCTACACCCTTTGGTTAGTATTTCACTGAGTCAAATAGGTTCCATATAGTGTAAATCAAAAAGGAACTACACCATTCACAACCATTTTCACAATTTCATTATTAAATCCAAACAACCCTTTAATGGACCAAAACTGAAGTTTTCAAAGCAAAAGAGAGTATAAACCTATTCCATCAATTCCAGAGGTACCAAAGTGTCAAGATGGACCTTTTTCAGCACAAACAAGTAGTCACAAATGTCTAAGCCTATGAACATCAAAAACAAGCATATTGGCAGTCTAAATGCAATATCAAACCACAAACCAATCCAAAGCATAACAACCTAAGGTTAAACTCTAACATCATAAACAAACAATAAATAAACTCAGAAACATATGGAATCAAAGCATATATTAAAGGGAAACAGTAAATTGCAAAAAATTGTAAAAGTGGCTTACAAATGAGAATAGGACTGAGACATAGAGCAAATGGACAAGGTTACACCTATTAGCTTACCAATAAGATCCTAATACCCATAGCACTCCAAATTCAACCCTGCTTCATCATCTTCTTCATGATCACACTATTTTTGATTTTTTAGTACTTTTCTGAATTTAAAGACTATAACTGATTTAATGAATCTAAAAGTCTTAAAGCTTTTGTCAAGAGCTTCTGAGAGCTTATAGAGTCCATCAAACAACTACTTAACATTAAATTGAAATGACTTGAAAATTAAAGGAAATTAAGCAAAACTTGAAACTGAAATTTAAACTGAATTTAAACTGAAATTAAAGATTCATTACACTAGTTTAAAGAAGATTACAACATTGAAACTGTAAAAGACATTTAATTTAAAGAAAGCTTTAAAAAGTTACACTACGAGACCAATGGCTAGTCCAAAGGTATTTAACTACGTGACCATTGGCTAGCCCAAAAAGTACTCTTCTCTTTGCCTTCTCTTCTCTTTTATAACCTTCTGAGTTCCCACTAGCATTTCAATCAAATCCCACTTTAATTCATGTCCATTGGATAAGCAGAAATCATCCTAGCCGTTTAAGTGACTTTTGACGCCAAAAAGTCCTAAAGTTAATGTGAGGCAGTTCTGCTGCAATTAATGCTTATTGGTTGCTTGTAGAGGTGGAGGGGACATGTTTAGTAGGTTCAGAGGTCAAGTGGAAGAGTGGGTAACAAAAGCAGGGTATGTGGGGCGAGGTGGAAAGAGAAGGAGAAAAGTAAGATGAGTTTGACTCAAGGTTTGACCAGATATTTTAGTGAAAGTATCTGCTGAAACGTAGGCCTTCAGCAGAACCCATCAGCACATTATATCTTCGGCAGAAACCATTGATTCAGCATAACTTCAGCAGAAACCAAATAGGCTTCAGCAGAAACCATCATCGCATTAGCAGAATCAAACTGTTTCAGCTCTTTTTGTACCTGAATCAAATAAAAACACATTCCAATGATATTTGTAACATTTTATGGCTTTTCAAAGTGTTTTTGGTTGTTTTGTGGGTTTAAACATTGTAAAATATATGTGTATTTAGACACATATCAACGTCCTCCATATCTGAATCAGAAGATAACATGATGGGGTGGGAAGCTGGCGACATGGTACTGTAACAACCCATAAAATAATAATGTAAGTTTAAGCCAAAATCATGCGATAAACAAGGTTTTAGTTCGTCGTGCATAATATGCCAAGAAAATCTCAATGCCTAACTAAAATGAATGCAATTTACTCATTATTTTATTTCACTTGATGTTTGACTAGTGACGCATTAATCTTAATGCATTTCGGTGTTATAAAGTGGGCACGGAGGGCATAACACTACAACAATCGGATGGACGGGCGAGGAGGCTTTCGCCGGGGACACAAAGTCCCCGGAGAAAGTGGCTAAACGATAAAATAAAATCTGACGTGGCACATAAACTCGCTGACTTGTGATTGAAAATTCAACGGGGAGTTTCGGCTGGGACTTGTCCCCGGCTAAAGTAGATTAGCTTTTAATCAAAGTTTGACCAGATAGTCAAAATTCAGCGCAAACTTTCTCCGGGGACAAGTCCCTGCAGAAAGTGTGTTTTACGTTCAACAACTTTGACCAAAGTCCAAAGCATGCTAATTATGCGTGCGAAATTTCCCGCCGAGTCTTTCCCCGGGGACTTGTCCCCGGAAAAAGTAATATTTAAAAAAATATGCTTACCCTTTATTGCAACTATTTAAAACGGCATATGTTTAGTTCCATCGTCTGTCGTTACAAAATAATAATGGTAAAAGGGAACAAAGCAAGGTTTCTTCAAAATTATACAAAAGGAATGAGTTTTTACAGCAAACAATGTTGGGAATACTTCCAGCATTGCATTTGGACCTATACTTGGTCGTTTAACATGATACGTATACCATAGCACCTATAGTCGGTCGTTAAACATGATACGTATACCATAGCACCTATAGTCGGTCGTTAAACATGATACGTATACCATAGCACCAATAGTCGGTCGTTAAACATGATACGTATACCATAGCACCTATACTCGGTCGTTAAACATGATACGAATACCATAGCACCTATAGTCGGTCGTTAAACATGATACGTATACCATAGCACCTATACTCGGTCGTTAAACATGATACATATACCATAGCACCTATACTCGGTCGTTAAACATGATACAAATACCATAGCACCTATAGTCGGTCGTTAGACATGATACGTATACCACAGCACCTATAGTCGGTCGTTAGACATGATACGTATACCATAGCACCTATACTCGGTCGTTAAACATGATACGTATACCATAGCACCTATACTCGGTCGTTAAACATGATACGAATACCATAACACCTATAGTCGGTCGTTAAACATGATACGTATACCATAGCACCTATACTCGGTCGTTAAACATGATACGAATACCATAGCACCTATAGTCGGTCGTTAGACATGATACGTATACCATAGCACCTATAGTCGGTCGTTAAATATGATACGTATACCATAGCACCTATACTCGGTCGTTAGACATGATATGTATACCATAGCGCCTATACTCGGTCGTTAAACATGATACGTATACCATAGCACCTATAGTCGGTCGTTAAACATGATACGTATAGCACCTATAGTCGGTCGTTAAACATGATACGAATACCATAGCACCTATAGTCGGTCGTTAGACATGATATGTATACCATAGCACCTATACTCGGTCGTTAAACATGATATGAATACCATAGCACCTATAGTAGGTTGGTAAACATGATACGTATACCATAGCACCTACAGTCGGTCGTGTCTAACATGATACGTATACCATAGCACCTATACTCGGTCGTTAAACATGATACGAATACCATGGCACCTATAGTCGGTCGTTAAACATGATACGTATGCCATAGCACCTATAGTCGGTCGTGTCTAACATGATACATATACCATAGCTCCTATACTCGGTCGTTAGACATGATACGTATACCATAGCACCTATACTCGGTCGTTAAACATGATACGTATACCATAGCACCTATAGTCGGTCGTTAAACATGATACGTATACCATAGCACCTATAGTCGGTCGTTAAACATGATACAAATACCATAGCACCTATAGTCGGTCGTTAGACATGATACGTATACCACAACACCTATAGTCGGTCGTTAGACATGATACGTATACCATAGCTACTATACTCGGTCGTTAAACATGATACGTATACCATAGCACCTATACTCGGTCGTTAAACATTATACGAATACCATAGCACCTATAGTCGGTCGTTAAACATGATACGTATACCATAGCACCTATACTCGGTCGTTAAACTTGATACGTATACCATAGCACCTATACTCGGTCGTTAAACATGATACGAATACCATAGCACCTATAGTCGGTCGTTAGATATGATACGTATACCATAGCACCTATAGTCGGTCGTTAGACATGATACCTATACCATAGCACCTATACTCGGTCGTTAGACATGATACGTATACCATAGCACCTATACTCGGTCGTTAAACATGATACGTATACGATAGCACCTATAGTCGGTCGTTACACATGATACGTATACCATAGCACCTATAGTCGGTCGTTAAACATGATACGAATACCATAGCACCTATAGTAGGTCGTTAGACATGATACGTATACCATAGCACCGTCAGATCGCCGTCATTAGGGTTTTCTTCTTGGCCAAGTTATCGATGGGACGGCGTCACGTTGTAGTTGTGACGCCGTCGGGCTTCAGCAGGGACGTCGTCAGATTCTGGATCTGGGCCGTCTGAGATGAAAAGTCTTGGTGACGCCCTTCCTCTTCAAAGCCTGATGCCGTCAGGTGTATTTTAGCAAAAAGTCTATTGAGTCGTCGGTGTATTTTAATTAAATCCGTAGAGAGGGACGGCGTCGCCCTTTAGTTGAGACGCCGTCAGCTTCACTTTCAGCAGCTTGAGTGTCTTCGATCTTGACTTAGCCTTTTTCTTCATATATTCACTCCTTTTCGTCCAAATATGCATCATTCCAGCATTTTGCTTCCAAGAGACCTAAAAAGTGAAAAGGAACGAAATTAAGCAGTAACGGATATAAAAGTGGGCGGCTTAAATGACCCCTTAAAAGTGTATGTTTTAAATCCTTATCAAATATCTTTACACTTGGTATTTGCTTGTCCTCAAGTAAATGTGCTTTTCGCCAATCAATTTATAAGTTAGGGGGCATTAAGCATTGGTTTAACATAATCCACAATAGTCAAAAGCACCGCAATAGTCATAACAAGCACGGAAATTATATACTAGAACCTCACAAGGGGTGTTTGGATTCTCTCATCTCTCGGATGTATATGAAATATAATAAATGGAAATGGAAGATAAACACTCATTACCTTGTCATAGTACATAGATTACCATAGGCTTGAGACTAGATCAAACCTCCATCACTTTGGCGTAAGCACCTAGGAACAACTATCTAAGAGGTATTTTAAATGGTTGTAACGTTAGGCTTACGGTAGGGAAACAAAGGGTTTGGTTGGATAGGCGATTTAGTGGTGGCAAGTCAAAAATCTTATGTTACAAGCATGAAAAGCGTGGCGTTTCTAAGCCAAGACCCGACTCACTAAACTCTAATTAACTTGAAACAAACATACATAAACATAAAGATAGATGTAGGATGGTAGCCCGTATGTTTTTCTTCATTTTTTTTTTTGTGCATACATTTTTACTCTACCATCCTCTAAGATAACATCAAAATATAAGGGATTTATAAGAGCATCTCTATACTTGAGTTTTTATTACTCTAACACTAATTGACCCGAATTGAAAAGATCAAAACACTTGGAGTATTTAATTACGTAAATAAAGGGAATTTAAATTTAACGTTCCTTCCCGTCACTCCATAAAATATTACTTTACCCATGAGTCCCAATCATCCCAAAAATGTGTACAAAAGATATGACTCGACTTAGCAACCATGCAAGTAACTAGATAAATGAACTAAGGGTTTAGTATGATAACAATAATGCACTAAAGGTGAGTGCATACAAGATACGCTAAGGCGATTTGGGTGTACATTTGGGGGTGGATTTTAAACAATGCTCTTCATTGATATTCCGGAAAACCGAAACATCATGAGAACCGCGAAAGGATAGGCTCTGAGTGGTTAACTAGGGGTATCGTGTGCTAAAGATTAGTACATAGCAAGGGTGTGGGGTAATTACTCGACTGATGTGGCAGAAGTAATTATAATACGGATTTCAAACAAGGGTTATCCTAATGCCTTTTATCATTTAGTTATTCCTAACTACACAAGTGTAGTCTCACTAGCGATCTTGGAATGCATCACAAACCAAGTTCTAGAATCTATTATACTACCGGTGCACTCTCTAAGCATTAAAGGTGAATGCTTTTATTCCTAAAGATCTAGGGGCGAACCTCACATTTTTGGGGTGGAATTTGAGTGGTAAACGGTTTTTGTGCTAGTCATATAATTCCTATCCATGAGACACTTTATTAAGACTAAAGTTTTTTCTCGTACATGTCATAAAAATTTTAAATTTGGTGCTAAAATTGCCCTAACAAATATTTCTCATAGCTTATTACACAAATGAACTAGGACAAGACAAATATTCAAGGATAAGCATAGTTTCTAAGTTCCCGTTTTGTTCTCCCTCCCTACACTTAAACTGAACATTGTCCCCAATGTTCCCCAAAAGTATCAAAGTTATGATAAAGGAAGGTAATTAAAAGAGAAAGAAACTAGTACTCTCCTAATTAGCTCGGTAGGATCCGTGTGAAGTAGTGGTTAAATTCTTTCCCAAGAAGAATGTATACGTGATAAGCTCCATCTAATATTGTGTTTCTTCTTCTTGCCAAATATAACATACACACTTTAAGAAAATAGACGAAACCTTCGCGTTAAATCGGCGGTAAAACTATATATGAAACGACTAAACTAGGATATAATGCTTGTGGAATGGATGTTTGCAGATTTTCTGGAAAATTAAGACCTGAGAATTTCCAAAAATTAATAAATGGCATGGAAAACGAGAAAATTTTATAAGCTGTTTCTGCTCGACCTGACCTCGTCAGGTTCTAATCCTGACGCCGTCAGGTTGTCGTGACATAAACTGGTCTGCTGCGTTTTCTTGGAAAAATTCTGGAAAAATTACATCTTTAAAACCTGGAAAAATTCCTGCAGAACATCCATTATGACTCGATACAAGCATTTGACTCTAACAAACACACATATACATCAATTTCAATAGCTGTAATTCTCACGTTTACATTCTTTTAAAAACGTGTGTAATCTTCCCTACACTTATCTTATTGTAAAATACCTTTATATGTAATAAAGACGAGGTTAAAGACAAAATAAAGTATTTTCACAAATTCAAACATGAGAATATACAACAATGAAAAAGATATATGACACACAAACAAGCAAACAATTAAGCATGGGTTGCCTCCCACAAAGCGCTTTTTTTTATTTATGAGTCTTGTAGCTAGACTCGAAGTCGTGCTCCTACGTACCTATGTAAGTAAGTTTATCCTCTAGATTGTTATACGGATCAAACTTATCATTTAACTTCCTATTGGTACGCTTAGTCCGGTGTGCCTTTTCAAACTTTTCCCTATCGGGGTCATAGATTGTCATCCTAATGTGCCATTCTCCATTTCTATCACTAGGTGGTCTATCCCAATTCCAATTATGCTTAGGCTTCTCACTCTTAACTTTCCACTTATTCATGTTAAGATTAAAGGGTAAGGCTCCTAGAAACTCGGTAATCTTCCTAAACACTAAGGTATCCTCGAATGGGTTCACTTCAATGTCCCTAGCCAATTGTTGCTCATGGAAAGTTGAATTACTTACAAAGATCTCTTCTAGATAGAAAGGTCGTTGAGGACCTACAAATTCTCCATTAATCCAAAATCCATATCTAGATGATTTCCTATCCAACATGATCTCATAGGGTATTTCTTCCTCTTTGTAATAGATATGCTTCTTGACATCGTAAATTGACCTAGCAATCCCTTCTCCTACCACTATCTTAGACATCTTACAATCAATTATGGGACTAGCGGTAGCTAAGAATCCTCTTCCTACTAATAATGGGCATGTCGGGTCTTTATTCATGTCTAGCACATGGAAATCCGCCAAAAGAGTTAATTGACCTACGTGTACTACCATGTCCTTAATTATCCCTACCGGATATGCAATACTACCATCTGCTAGACCTAAGATGGTTTCCGTTGGCTCTATCTTACCTAGGTTAAGGCATCTATGGAGGGATAACGGAAATAGATTGATGCTTGATCCTAAATCGGCTAATGTGTCGAAAGATTTGGAATTTCCAAGTCTACACGGAAGAATGAATAGCCCGGGATCATCTAACTTCTTAGGTAACTTATTTTGCACAAATGCGGACCCACGTTCTCCTAATTTTAGTTCTTGCTCATATTTTTCTTTTAAAGCATTATAATAAGGCGCATTAGTCAAGACTTCAAGAACCGGTTTTTCTTGGTGGATTTCCTTGTACTCCTTTTCTAAATTAGGTTTGGATTCTTGGTTGATGGGTTTCTCACGAGTTGGATAGACCATTGGTTCGGGTCCTAGGTATTTCATGAGGGATCGCTTGGAACCCGTGTTGATGGCATTGACCGAGTAAACCTTTGGGTGTGAAGGGCATGGATGTGCACTCTCCCATGGTGAGCAAGAACATGAAGTAGATGAAATAGAATTTACTTGTGGGTTCTTTATAGTGTCACTCGGGAGTGCTCTAATTTCCCGGTCATTGAAGGCTTTTAAGAGGGCGTCAAGCTTTGTTGTCATCTCGCCTTGTCGTTGCTTGAAATCGGCTTCAAGCTTAGTCAATCGAGTTTCTTGAGATGACATGAACCTAGACACAATTGCCTCAAGACTAGTGGAATTCCTGGTATTCGGAGGGTTGGACTTATTGGGTGGACTATATGAGTTTTGGGGCGAGTTTGAGTTTTGGCTCCACCTAAGGTTAGGGTGATTTCTCCATGAGGGGTTGTAGGAATTTTCTAAGTTGTTTTTCTTGGGCTTGAAAGTGTACCACTTCTCTCCCGCTCCATCGGTACGCGTGGAGGCGTAGTCCGCAAAAGCTTGTTCGGGGAGTCTTGTGCAATCACGAGTGTCGTGAGGACCACTTGGTGTGAAGACTTAGGATTCTCATAGGAGCTCATTAGGAATTTGACTTGATCTTCAAGTTCGAGCATCCTACGATTGGAAGTTTGTGAGTCAATGGGAGGCAAGGAGATTACCTTGATGGTTTTAGGCAACTCACGGGGGTCATTCCAACTTTCGTTGTCATAGAGGGAAAGGTCCTCTATTGTACCCCACGATTCTTCCGCGGTGATGTCACTAAGTTTGCCACCGGCCGCTTGGTCGATGGATTGCTTAGTTGAGAAGTTGACATGATCATAGAAGATTTTGACTTGAAGCCAAAGATCGATGCCGTGGTGAGGGACTTTATGGAGCAAGTCCTTAAATCGAGTCCATGCCTCGTAGAGAGATTCACATTGACGTTGTTGGAACATCAAGATTTCATTCCTAAGTTTGGTAGTTCTCCCTGGTGGGAAAAATTGGGCAAGGAAATGAGTGGTGAGATCATCCCAACTTGAGATTGATCCCGCGGGAATTCACTCAAGCCAATTACTAGCTTGGTCCCATAGAGAGGATTGGAAGAGACGCAAGCGCGTGATCTCCCGTATGGTAGCATCAAGGTCGATGGAATCAACGATTTTAAGGAAGTCCTTGAGATGCTGATTAGGATCTTTGGAACGAAGTCCATGGAATGCACATCCGTTTTGCACCAACCGGATGGTGTCAGATCGCAGGGCCATAGTTTGAGCTTGATCAGGGAGCTCAATGGTGTTCCTATAGACTTGGTGGCCCAGTCTAGAGTATTCACCAAGAGTACGGCCTCTTGGCGGGTCAATTGGTGGTGGGTCGATGGGAATTGGGTGATGTGGTGGTGTGTTATCACCTTTCATGATGAAAAGTGATGGGATTACTAACAAATTCACGAAGAAGGGGAATAGACTACAAGGAAGCTAAAAATGAGAAAAAAATATTACTTGATAAGAATCAAGCAAGGGAACCTAAACTAGATAGAAATCTAACTAGCTATTCTATTCCCCGGCAGCGGCGCCAAAAAATTGATGCGCGTACGAAGCGCGTTCGGGGTCAAAGGAACTTCCTTTTCATCGAGCAAGTTTTTCAACACCCTAGGCAGTGAACCTAATCATTGTAGTGTAGTATTGGGTAAGCCTCGGGTATTGATATCGTTCTCTAGGGGAATAGGAATGCTAGCAAGAAGTGTACTATGCTAAGGTTGGGGTTGAGGATGATTCTTTTTTATCTTTTATATATTTTTTTAGAAAGCTAAGGGTAAAATCTCGGGGCAATTGGTTTGAGGTGGTACTTCTACCGATTACTCTACTATTCTAATTATCTAATACTACGGGTAGTCGATGTCTTTTTGATGTGTGCTCGTTTGATGATTAAAAATGTGCTTACCTAGATACTATTACTCCCTAGTTATCTTTTATTGATGGTTGAATTGTCACGTCCTTATTCTTAACGCGTTGTGTTTTATAAGGTCGTAGGGGATGCTTATGCCCTAACTCTTTGAGAATACCTTAAGGTTATTGCCTACGAAATCCGCTAGATGTTTCATAAACTAACCTAAAGGTTATCTTTTGATGTTTAGACTACGAAATCCTCTAAGTGATTCATAAACTAATGTTCACAAAGATTACTCAAGCATTTAAACACAAGGATAGCCTAGTGCATTCCTAATCCATTTACAATTAAGATAAGAGACAACCAATCAATAATTAACAACTAGGTTTCACAGATTTAAGCAAACACACAAGAAATTTAGCCGGACATGTTAAACAAGCAAGCATATACACATCCAACGGAAGACATAATGAAATTAATGGAATAAAACACTTATCTTGATGTGCAAAATAGGGTTTGGGACCCTAAGGTACTGTCCAAGTCAGACTACAAACGTTTAGGGTTTTTACTCCACAACTCTACCTCTTAAAATACTGAAAAATCGAATTCTATATATATATATATTTACACTTGCAACGGCGCCGCCTTATAGGTGGGACGCCGTTAGATCGCCGTCATTAGGGTTTTCGTCTTGGCCAAGTTATCTATAGGACGGCGTCACGTTGTATTTGTGACGCCGTCGGGATTCAGCAAGGACGTCGTCTGATCCTGGATCTGGTCCGTCTGAGATGAAAAGTCTTGGTGACGCCCTTCCTCTTCAAAGCCTGACGCCGTCAGGTGTATTTTAGCAAAAAGTCTACTGAGTCGTCAGGTGTATTTTAATTAAATCCATAGAGAGGGACGGCGTCGCCCTTTAGTTGGGACGTCGTCAGCTTCAGTTTCAGCAACTTGAGTGTCTTCGATCTTGACTTAGCCATTTTCTTCATATATTCACTCCTTTTGTTCCAAATATGCTTCATTCCAGCATTTTGCTTCTAGGAGACCTAAAAAGTGAAAAGGAACTAAATTAAGCAGTAATGGATATAAAAGTGGGCGATTAAGTGCTTAAATGACCCCTTAAAAGTGTACGTTTTAAATCCTTATCAAACACGTAATGGTGCTGAAACAAGTGGTGGAGATGACACCGGTACAGTAGTGGTCTGATGGAAGAAGGTGGTAGGTGGTAGTTGTGGTAGTGGGGAAAGAGTCACAGGTGGTGGTGTAAATGGAACTGATGGTGGGTGAGTAGAAGATGATGGTATGTCTGATGGAGGTACAACGATGATATCTGTAAGGTACTCGCTTTCGAGCGATGTGCTTGACTCGCACTTTGAGTAGGTACTCGCACTCGCTTTCGAGCGATATGCTTAAAGATCGAACCTCCCCGATGCTATCTGTAAGGTATGCCGAAGGGTGCAGGCTCGTAGGGCTTGAGAACCCTAACTCTCCTACGCCGGCGACGAATCGGCGATGGTGATGAAGATGGTGTGACAGAAGAACTAGATGCAGCACTCTCAGATGACTTGGATGCCTCGTCATCTGTCCCAACATCGGATGCGGGCAACCACTGCTTGGATTGCATGAGCTGATCATTAGTCAGGGGAGCGTATGCAGAATATTCTCCTCGATGGACAGGTGCAGCTGGGATAGGTGGAGTTGGTGCAACTTCCCCCTCCTCAAAGGGTTCAGTTTCACCTAAAGCAAGAGCCGGTGAAGTTGGGGTTGGACTCCTCGGTATAGGCACAGTGGTGGATGATATGACGTCCTCCATATCTGAATCAGAAGATAACATGATGGGGTGGGAAGCTGGCGACATGGTACTGTAACAACCCATAAAATAATAATGTAAGTTTAAGCCAAAATCATGCGATAAACAAGGTTTTAGTTAGTCGTGCATAATATGCTAAGAAAATCTCAATGCCTAACTAAAATGAATGCAATTTACTCATTATTTATTTTCACTTGATGTTTGACTAGTGATGCATTAATCTTAATGCATTTCGGTGTTATAAAGTGGGCACGGAGGGCATAACACTACAACAATCGGATGGACGGGCAAGGAGGCTTTCGCCGGGTACACAAAGTCCCCGGAGAAAGTGGCTAAACGATAAAATAAAATCTGACGTGGCACATAAACTCGCTGACTTGTGATTGAAAATTCAAGGGGGAGTTTCGGCGGGGACTTGTCCCCGACTAAAGTAGATTAGCTTTTAATCAAAGTTTGACCAGATAGTCAAAATTCAGCGCAAACTTTCTCCGGGGACAAGTCCCCGCAAAAAGTGTGTTTTACGTTCAACAACTTTGACCAAAGTCCAAAGCATGCTAATTATGCGCGCGAAATTTCCCGCCGAGTCTTTCCCCGGGGACTTGTCCCCGGAAAAAGTAATATTTAAAAAAATATGCTTACTGATGCGCGCAAAACCGTCAAGTTCTTTCACGCAAGCGTAAGAAAACTTAAAACAGCTTAAGCACGAAATCAATGAAGATCAGAGGAGTATAGAGTCTCCCCGGGTCGTTATGTCCCAGCGAGCTATGCAATGGATCAATCTACGTATAGTGATCGAGGAGTTTGAACGAAAAAAGGATTATGATGTGATTATTATGACTACAGAAATATCAAACAAATGCAAAGGGCTAAAATGCAAATGAGAGGAAATTAAAAAGATAAAATCTATTAAATAAACGCTATCACTAAAATTAGAATGATGTTTTTGTTTTTATGTTTTTACGAAACTGAAATTAAAAATCTACGCGACGTACAAAATAAAAAGTGAAACTAAGTCAATATTAACCCTAAAAATATGAAAATGATGTTTTTACAATCCTAATGATAAAAGAAAATTTATAGAAAAAGAAAATTATTTTTAAACCTAATTATCTAATTAAAAACTATTTTTAACTAATAATTAATTACCTAAAATATAAGAAAATAGGAAATTAGGCTAGAAAAAATAAGATTAAGACTTGGAAAAATCTAAAATATCAAAATAGACTTTTCAAAACTATTTTTGTATTTTTGTGACTATTTATCTATTTTCTATGGATTTTAAACTATTAAAAACTAATTTAATTACTAAAAATTACCAAATAAGCTATGAAAAATATGGAAAATTACTTTTTCTACTTTTTATATTTATCTAAGCCTAAGAAAAATGAAAACTTATTTTTTTGAACCTTTTCTGAATTTTTTATGTTAAATGCTATTAAAAATGATTAAAAACTAGATTAAATCAAGAAAAATAGCAAAACAGCTTATAAAAATCTGAAAATTTCAGGAAAATTCTAAAATAATGATAAGAAGCTAGGAAAATTGGAAAAACAGTAGGCTAGGTGGAAGAAAATGAAACTGCTGAATCAAGTGCTTATTGAAATAAGCACTTGATAAGCAAATGAGCAAACAAGCTACCACATTAATCACAGAAGCTAAGATACACTAAATATGACCAAATGAAACTTAAACAAACAAGCTACAATCACTGATTAACAAGATACAAGGATTTGATGTTTATGATTTTAAGCTAAAAACAGTTAATTGGTGCCTACTTGCAGACCAAGAATAAGCATCCAAATAAGCTACAAACTAAAATCCAACTATCAAGACTTAACCTAGACCTAAGTGACTGCTTATAACCAGAAAACCAGACCTTATCAAGCTTATACAAGTTCTGTGCAAGCTGCACAAAAACTGAGAAATTACTCAGTTTATGCTGAGCCTATGAGCAGGGCACCAAGACCTTATTTTGAGCTTATGCACAGGGTAATCCAGAGGGCTAAAGCTAAAACCAGATTTGAGGACTTAAATACCACCTAGAGGACTACTTATAAGCCAAAAATCAAGACCTACAAAGCTTTAATGAATCCAATGCAGTTGCTGCAACATCTGCTCAAACCCATTTTTTTAACATTTTGACTTTTTTGAAAACAGTTACCAGTTGACTTTGGTGAACCTTGAGATCCAATGATTTACTGATTTTGATGTTTTTTGATGAAATGAGGATGAAGCAAACTAGGTTTATGAATTCCAAACTCAAAATAAGATTTTGCAAAACCAAAAATCCAACAGTTTTAACAGTGAGACAGTTTGAAACTTATTTTGACTTTTAGTCTTTTTACATGCAAAAACTTGGACAGATTAAGGCTCAAATGAGCTAAACAAACTACTAGCAACAGAAATCTAGCACTGAGATCTCATCTATCACAGTTATATCAGCTATGCCAAACACTCTTGAGTCAACTGATTTGTGAACCAAAACTAGTCTAGACACTAAACCAGCATGTGATTATGATCAAACTCACTTAAATACACCTAAATACATCTATTAGAACATGATTAAATAGATTGCAACTACAATTACTGATTATGCTTAAAACTTTGAAAGAGCTTACAATATGTCCAATGGCCACTATGGCCTGCCAACTGTGAAACCAAGAAACCACTAAACTAATCCAACCCACTGGCTTCCAATTCAACCCATTTCCAGCTTTAAACCACCCATTTCCATTCCTGTACCATTTTCACCCATATTTGACTTTTATTGACCCAACTCCAAAGTTCTTTAAAACTGTAATGTAAGCTTAGAGAAAGCTTTATCAAGCTTGGTTGAGCATTTATGAGCTTAAACACAAGTGACTAAGGGTGTTGACAGAGGATTTTGAGATTGGAAATTTCAACAGTGAGTATGCAATATGGAAACTGAACATGAAATAAAATTGATGATTAATTGAAGTTAAGGTACACTGAAGTGATTATCTTGAATACAAATGAACTTGAAAATACCAGTACAAAGCTAATTTAAACTAAGGAATTGAAATTCGACATACACTTATTTAAAAACTAAAACTAACTATCTTCCTCCTTGCTTCTCTCCTCCTTTTATGCATGAAATCTGCTCTCCACGTGTCTCTGAGCAAATCCCAACACAAACCTGGGCCCTTGGATGTCTTTTGAGCAATATTGGCCATAGGATGAATTTGGCGGGAAAATCTGGTTTGGATATCAGGGACAGGGGAAAGGTGTGCATTTAATGAGGTTGTAAGGTTGGTGAGGAGGGGGGAGACAAGTGGAGGTTTAGGGTGGTTTTAGGTGGGTAGAGGTGGGGGTTTGCAGGAGCAGACATAGATGTCGGGGGGGACAGGGAAAGGCTTTTAGGGGCGGGTTTTGTTTATTTAAAATGGTTGGGTTGGTCGGGTTGTGGGGTTGGACCGGGTAAAGGTTTTTGGGCCAGGGGTGTTAATAATTGGGCTTGGGTAATTATTTGAGTCCGGATGGTTTGTAGAGATTATTAAAACATAGGGACCAAAATTGTAAAGTTCCAATTTCCAAGGACCAGAACTGTAACTTATGAAAAGTAGTCAAAAGGGTTTGTTTTGCCAATTCAAATAATCCAAGGGTTAGTTTTGACACTTTTGAAAATTCCCAAGGACTAGTTTTGAACATTTTGGATTTTTAGGGACTAAATTGTAATTTTCTCAAAACTTTTAGATTTCTCACCAAAGGACTAAATATGACAATTTATGATTTTAAAAAGACATTTGGTGACTTTTCTTTTGAAATTTTGGCTCAGGGACTATTTTTGACAATTTTATGAACTTGGGGGACTAAAACTGCAATTTTTGCAAATTTGATATGTTTTTCATCTGATTTTGATATTTTTGCATTTAAAACACATAAAACACTGATTTGTGATATTTTGATCATTTTGATGTGTTTCTGAGTGTTTTCAGATGATTTTGCAGTTTATTTTGTATAAAAATGATGAGTATTTACACACTCATCAATCCCCCACACTGAGATATTGCTAGTCCCTAGCAATGATTTGAGAAAACATAATGGATTTTAATCTCTTTACCAAAAGCCATTACTTCTGGAGTAGCCAAATGTTTCAGTTCAAGTAAGAACCATGGTACACCGATAACCATGTGATTTTGAGCAAACCACCAGCTTCCAACGGATTTGATTTGTCTTTACCAGAAGCCGTTTGCTTCTGGACTAGCCAACTCTTAGATAAATTATCAATATTATCTTTGGCGAGCTGATTACCAATTATGGTTTTTCCACTGCCTTTACCACAAGCCATAAACTTGCGGGCTAGCCAACTCTTCACTTTTTAGGATATGGTGAGCTGAATACCATACAATTTTGGGCAAATTGCAAGCCATATAAACGGATTTGAGAAATCTTTACCAAGAGCCGTTTGCTCCTGGATTAGCCAATCCTTTTGTCTTACAGACATGGCGGACTGATAACCAGATGAGGAAGTGTAGAACACTTACTCCAAAAAAATTTTTTTGGCCAAAAACGGGGGGGTTAGGCGGTATATTTACATGATAAAATTCGTGAGAATCCCCCCCACACTTAGAAATGAATATTGCCCTCAATATTCAAAGTACCGGCGGTTATGCCGAAACAAAGAACGTGAAAGGGAAATACTAAGGCCATCATTTAGAAAGAAGGATTTTTTTTTTTTTTTTTTTTTTTTTTTTTTTTTTTTTTTTTTTTTTTTTTTTGAAACATGTGGGCAACCCCCCCCCCCCACACTAGGGTCGTAGAAAGAGGTGAGAAGACAGAAATATGGGTGAAAACCCATATGGCATGCTACTGTTTTTGATTACCGAGTCGCTAGCTTGACTCGATCCCCGCATTCATTTGTTCATGGGGAAAGTAACGTGGAAAACCAATCTCGATCGGACTTTCGTTCACAATTTTAATGAACATATGAACATCAGAAAGTTCCACACCGACGAGATATAACCGCGGTATTGTTTAATAGTAGAAACTATAAAGGATGATACCGGGGTCAAAGATGGTGTCCTCATTCCCGAAAGAGAAAAGGGAAAGAGCAACCACACCATCTGTGAAGAATGGAATAAAGACATACATGAGAATGCATGTCCATTCCTCAGCAGAGAGAAGCAAATCACCAGTTTTGACATCTTTAAGCTTAAACTTGAAGCTTAGATGGTGATTGTCAAGAAGATGTCCGGGAGGGAGGGTGGGAAATGGTTCTTCAATCAACAAACTTTCCAGAAAAAGGATGTCTCCCTCCGGATCAAGGTAAGTGTTATCAATTCCCGTTGGAATTGATTCATCACTAAGAAATGCATCGACTTCATTCCAAAAGTTGTCATCCTCCTCATCAGGAGTGAGAGAAGGGATGGAAGAGTCGGGAATAGGACTAGAAGATGATGGATCATTTTTGAGCAATTCATCAATGGGAAGAATTTCTCCCATTGGATCACAAACATCATCATCCAACTCAGATGAAACTGAAGAGAGTTTAGTTTCATCCACAGACTTAACAAACTCGATGCGACAAACTGATGCCGGAGGTGGGACAAGTGGTGTGCTCTTAGAGCTAGCAGTTTCCACCACTTCCGATAAAGTCTCCGATTCTAGATCATCGTCATCATCATCAAGAACACTCTTGACTTCCCTGGTACAGCTTTCAAACCATTTGTTTGAACCAGGGGTAATTTTCAAAGCTTTGAGCTCAGCACGTTTTTGAAAACTCCTCTTAACCGTGAAATTTGAGAGTGTTGCATTGAATCTTTCAGATCTCTGATCAATTGTAGCAACACTCTGTTTGTACAGAGGTTTGGAGTTCTGGTTTATATTTAACGTGAGCTCTTCGTTGTCAACTCGAATGGTCAACTCTTCAGCAAACACATCAATCAGAGCACGACTCGTTCTTAAGAAAGCTCTCCCTAAGATGAGGGGAACTCTAGGATCTGCATCGAAGTCTACTACAACAAAGTCAGCATGAAAGTGAAACTTTCCTACTTTCATCATGACATCCTCGGCTATCCCAAGTGGACGAGTTACGGTACGGTCCGCTAGCTCGAGTGTCATACGAGTGGATGAAAGTTCAGGAAGAGACAGTTTCTTCCATACTGAGAGTGGCATGAGGTTAATGCTAGCGCCAAGATCGGCCAAGGCGGAGCATTGAAACATCCCCAAGAAATCACACGGGATTAAGAACCTGCCAGGGTCTTCAAGCTTTTCGGGAAGCTTATTAAGAATGGCCGCTGAGCATTGCTCATTTAGAGGGGTTTTCGCCATCTCTGATAGCTTATCTTTGTTGGTGAGTAAGCCTTTAAGCGTGGATGCAAATTTAGGCATTAGAACGAGAGCATCAACGAAGCTTAAATCAAAGTGAAGCTCATTGAAGATCTGGAAAAATTTTTCCATTTGCTCTTTGTTTTTGTCTTTGAGCTTCTCATCATTCATTCTTGATGGGTAAGGAAGCTGACTAGACTTTTGAGCCGGGATGGAAGTGTTTTCAGGCTCAAGATTTTTCTTCGGAACATCGGGTTCCGGACTTAAAGCTTGGACTACCGAAGGTGGGACGTGTGCGGTACTTCGTGGGCTTGAATAATGCACCTTGTCCGTTGTCTCCTTGGTAACTTGACTAAATGCCACAGGAGGAGGGGGCATAGGAGTCGATGGTCCATTGTGCGTCTTACCACTACGAGTGGTGACGGCTTTCAACTCGGCATTTGGATTAGGAATAGTATTGCTTGGGAGTCCTCCAGAAGATGGTGAAGCTTTGTTCATATTCATGTTCATGAAACTGCTCATCATATTCTTTAACTCATTTGTCTGCCGAGATAATGTGGTATCAATTTCCCTTCTAAGCTCAACTCTCATATTATTGATCTGAGTTTGCATTGAACGCATGTTTGACTCAGTCATTTTCATGAAGTCATTTGGTATGGGAGCTTGAGGAGGTTGTTGATAGCTTTGATGATTAGGAGCTTGATATGGTTGAGGTTGGTTGAAATTGTTCCGGTTTTGATTGAAATTTTGTCCTTGATTCGGAACAAAGCGATTTTGATTGCCATGGTTTTGATTGCCATGGTTTTGCACAGGAGGAAAACCAGGTGGTGTCATACCGCTAGGTGCACGGTAGTGAGGATCAGCCTGTGGTCGGTATTGATTGTGGTTTACCGAAGCTACGGGAGCTTGGTAAAAGGAAGCATCGGTTGCTTGACAATCATAATACGCATGTGGACCACTACAAGTTTCACACACCTTGTTTACGGCTTTGATTGGTTCCGGCTTATGAATTTCGCTTTTGATTTCCTTGACCTCTTTTATCATACAATGGATGATGTCCGTTAGAGCGGCTAACGGAGCGGCTAACTCGGAAGAGTTACCGGATGAAGAAGCAAGAGTGTTCGGAACATTGACTTTGTTGCGAGAAATAGGAACTTTTGATTTTTGCTCGCAAATCTCAATCACATCTTTAGGTTTACAATTCAAGATATTGCCGCCTGCGGCTGCATTCAAGGAATCTTGATCGTTTCCGTTCAACCCATTGTAAAAGATATTTACTTGTTGAAGCTCCGTGAATTCATGATGGGGACATTTCCTGAGGAGATCTTTGAATCTCTCCCATGCCTCTCCAAAGTTTTCATCGAAATTTTGACGAAATCCAGAAATTTCATTTTTAAGATTAGTCGTCTTTGATGGAGGAAAGAAGTAATTCACAAACTTTTGAACAAGATCCTCCCAAGTTTCGATAGATCGAGGGGGTTCTTTTTCCAGCCAAATCCGGGTTGTCCCCTCAAGAGAGAATGGAAAGAGCATCAACTTGATGACTTTTTGTGGCACATCCTTGAAATTGATAGTTGAAGTCAGCTTGTTAAACCAACGGATGTGTGCATACGGGTCTTCTCGATCAGACCCGCGGAATTGATTTGTAGACACAAGTTGGATCAAATGTGTCTTCAATTCAAAGTGATCAGAGTTGATTACGGGTAAAACAATGGCATCTCCATAACCCTCGGTGGGTGCCTGGAGCATTTCCGCCATAGTACGTTCGTCTGCCATGGTGTTGTTTGAAATAGTGCGAATCTCGGGTTCGACTATTTGGGCAGCACGTCTACGAGAACGTCTCCTTGGAATTTCTGCTAGATCACGCAAAGGACTCAATGATCTAGAAGAACGAGTGCGCATGCACTAGAGTTAACTCTAAGGAAACTCAGAGCTAAGGAGAGAAATGGGAATTATGAAATCTTTCAGATGAGAATGAGAATTATGAAGACGGTTTGTAAAAAATGGGGTGAGAAGAATCTTTATGGGTTTTCTGGTTCTGAAACGTCGATATCACAACAAAATCAATTAACACAAAATCGAGGCAAAACAACAGTAAACTTAACCAATAATCCAAGATGAATGGCTTCTTTGAAAAAGGTACACCAATCACAAGGACACAAAGGCAAGTTTTAAATCTTTAGTTCGGGAACTTATTATGGTCGCACCCCCAGTTAGGTAGTGCACTGCCTTGGTTTGCGGTGGTAATCTTTTAAGTTGTTAATTATTAAAGAAAACGACGATTCTTTTTGTATTTTTATTTTTGATACATATATAGAAACAAAAGAGAAAATATTTTTGTGTTTTATAAGTTTTTGGCTGTTTTTGGGTTTTTGGATTTTTTAGAAGAAAATATGGATATATATATATATAGAGATGGATGATATAAACAATGAGTGAGGATTCAAACAACTAATCTGCTAAAACTGAAGATAGATCAGCACAGCTCCCCGGCAGCGGCGCCAAAAATTTGATGCGCGCAAAACCGTCAAGTTCTTTCACGCAAGCGTAAGAAAACTTAAAACAGCTTAAGCACGAAATCAATGAAGATCAGAGGAGTATAGAGTCTCCCCGGGTCGTTATGTCCCAGCGAGCTATGCAATGGATCAATCTACGTATAGTGATCGAGGAGTTTGAACGAAAAAAGGATTATGATGTGATTATTATGACTACAGAAATATCAAACAAATGCAAAGGGCTAAAATGCAAATGAGAGGAAATTAAAAAGATAAAATCTATTAAATAAACGCTATCACTAAAATTAGAATGATGTTTTTGTTTTTATGTTTTTACGAAACTGAAATTAAAATCTACGCGACGTACAAAATAAAAAGTGAAACTAAGTCAATATTAACCCTAAAAATATGAAAATGATGTTTTTACAATCCTAATGATAAAAGAAAATTTATAGAAAAAGAAAATTATTTTTAAACCTAATTATCTAATTAAAAACTATTTTTAACTAATAATTAATTACCTAAAATATAAGAAAATAGGAAATTAGGCTAGAAAAATAAGATTAAGACTTGGAAAAATCTAAAATATCAAAATAGACTTTTCAAAACTATTTTTGTATTTTTGTGACTATTTATCTATTTTCTATGGATTTTAAACTATTAAAAACTAATTTAATTACTAAAAATTACCAAATAAGCTATGAAAAATATGGAAAATTACTTTTTCTACTTTTTATATTTATCTAAGCCTAAGAAAAATGAAAACTTATTTTTTTGAACCTTTTCTGAATTTTTTATGTTAAATGCTATTAAAAATGATTAAAAACTAGATTAAATCAAGAAAAATAGCAAAACAGCTTATAAAAATCTGAAAATTTCAGGAAAATTCTAAAATAATGATAAGAAGCTAGGAAAATTGGAAAAACAGTAGGCTAGGTGGAAGAAAATGAAACTGCTGAATCAAGTGCTTATTGAAATAAGCACTTGATAAGCAAATGAGCAAACAAGCTACCACATTAATCACAGAAGCTAAGATACACTAAATATGACCAAATGAAACTTAAACAAACAAGCTACAATCACTGATTAACAAGATACAAGGATTTGATGTTTATGATTTTAAGCTAAAAACAGTTAATTGGTGCCTACTTGCAGACCAAGAATAAGCATCCAAATAAGCTACAAACTAAAATCCAACTATCAAGACTTAACCTAGACCTAAGTGACTGCTTATAACCAGAAAACCAGACCTTATCAAGCTTATACAAGTTCTGTGCAAGCTGCACAAAAACTGAGAAATTACTCAGTTTATGCTGAGCCTATGAGCAGGGCACCAAGACCTTATTTTGAGCTTATGCACAGGGTAATCCAGAGGGCTAAAGCTAAAACCAGATTTGAGGACTTAAATACCACCTAGAGGACTACTTATAAGCCAAAAATCAAGACCTACAAAGCTTTAATGAATCCAATGCAGTTGCTGCAACATCTGCTCAAACCCATTTTTTTAACATTTTGACTTTTTTGAAAACAGTTACCAGTTGACTTTGGTGAACCTTGAGATCCAATGATTTACTGATTTTGATGTTTTTTGATGAAATGAGGATGAAGCAAACTAGGTTTATGAATTCCAAACTCAAAATAAGATTTTGCAAAACCAAAAATCCAACAGTTTTAACAGTGAGACAGTTTGAAACTTATTTTGACTTTTAGTCTTTTTACATGCAAAAACTTGGACAGATTAAGGCTCAAATGAGCTAAACAAACTACTAGCAACAGAAATCTAGCACTGAGATCTCATCTATCACAGTTATATCAGCTATGCCAAACACTCTTGAGTCAACTGATTTGTGAACCAAAACTAGTCTAGACACTAAACCAGCATGTGATTATGATCAAACTCACTTAAATACACCTAAATACATCTATTAGAACATGATTAAACAGATTGCAACTACAATTACTGATTATGCTTAAAACTTTGAAAGAGCTTACAATATGTCCAATGGCCACTATGGCCTGCCAACTGTGAAACCAAGAAACCACTAAACTAATCCAACCCACTGGCTTCCAATTCAACCCATTTCCAGCTTTAAACCACCCATTTCCATTCCTGTACCATTTTCACCCATATTTGACTTTTATTGACCCAACTCCAAAGTTCTTTAAAACTGTAATGTAAGCTTAGAGAAAGCTTTATCAAGCTTGGTTGAGCATTTATGAGCTTAAACACAAGTGACTAAGGGTGTTGACAGAGGATTTTGAGATTGGAAATTTCAACAGTGAGTATGCAATATGGAAACTGAACATGAAATAAAATTGATGATTAATTGAAGTTAAGGTACACTGAAGTGATTATCTTGAATACAAATGAACTTGAAAATACCAGTACAAAGCTAATTTAAACTAAGGAATTGAAATTCGACATACACTTATTTAAAAACTAAAACTAACTATCTTCCTCCTTGCTTCTCTCCTCCTTTTATGCATGAAATCTGCTCTCCACGTGTCTCTGAGCAAATCCCAACACAAACCTGGGCCCTTGGATGTCTTTTGAGCAATATTGGCCATAGGATGAATTTGGCGGGAAAATCTGGTTTGGATATCAGGGACAGGGGAAAGGTGTGCATTTAATGAGGTTGTAAGGTTGGTGAGGAGGGGGGAGACAAATGGAGGTTTAGGGTGGTTTTAGGTGGGTAGAGGTGGGGGTTTGCAGGAGCAGACATAGATGTCGGGGGGGACAGGGAAAGGCTTTTAGGGGCGGGTTTTGTTTATTTAAAATGGTTGGGTTGGTCGGGTTGTGGGGTTGGACCGGGTAAAGGTTTTTGGGCCAGGGGTGTTAATAATTGGGCTTGGGTAATTATTTGAGTCCGGATGGTTTGTAGAGATTATTAAAACATAGGGACCAAAATTGTAAAGTTCCAATTTCCAAGGACCAGAACTGTAACTTATGAAAAGTAGTCAAAAGGGTTTGTTTTGCCAATTCAAATAATCCAAGGGTTAGTTTTGACACTTTTGAAAATTCCCAAGGACTAGTTTTGAACATTTTGGATTTTTAGGGACTAAATTGTAATTTTCTCAAAACTTTTAGATTTCTCACCAAAGGACTAAATATGACAATTTATGATTTTAAAAAGACATTTGGTGACTTTTCTTTTGAAATTTTGGCTCAGGGACTATTTTTGACAATTTTATGAACTTGGGGGACTAAAACTGCAATTTTTGCAAATTTGATATGTTTTTCATCTGATTTTGATATTTTTGCATTTAAAACACATAAAACACTGATTTGTGATATTTTGATCATTTTGATGTGTTTCTGAGTGTTTTCAGATGATTTTGCAGTTTATTTTGTATAAAAATGATGAGTATTTACACACTCATCACTTACCCTTTATTGCAACTATTTAAAACGGCATATGTTTAGTTCCATCGTCTGTTGTTACAAAATAATAATGGTAAAAGGGAACAAAGCAAGGTTTCTTCAAACTTATACAAAAGGAATGAGTTTTTACAGCAAACAATGTTGGGAATACTTCCAGCATTGCATTTGGACCTATACTTAGTCGTTTAATATGATACGTATACCATAGCACCTATAGTCGGTCGTTAAACATGATACGTATACCATAGCACCTATAGTCGGTCGTTAAACATGATACGTATACCATAGCACCAATAGTCGGTCGTTAAACATGATACGTATACCATAGCACCTATACTCGGTCGTTAAACATGATACGAATACCATAGCACCTATAGTCGGTCGTTAAACATGATACGTATACCATAGCACCTATACTCGGTCGTTAAACATGATACATATACCATAGCACCTATACTCGGTCGTTAAACATGATACAAATACCATAGCACCTATAGTCGGTCGTTAGACATGATACGTATACCACAGCACCTATAGTCGGTCGTTAGACATGATACGTATACCATAGCACCTATACTCGGTCGTTAAACATGATACGTATACCATAGCACCTATACTCGGTCGTTAAACATGATACGAATACCATAACACCTATAGTCGGTCGTTAAACATGATACGTATACCATAGCACCTATACTCGGTCGTTAAACATGATACGAATACCATAGCACCTATAGTCGGTCGTTAAACATGATACGTATACCATAGCACCTATAGTCGGTCGTTAAATATGATACGTATACCATAGCACCTATACTCGGTCGTTAGACATGATATGTATACCATAGTGCCTATACTCGGTCGTTAAACATGATACGTATACCATAGCACCTATAGTCGGTCGTTAAACATGATACGTATAGCACCTATAGTCGGTCGTTAAACATGATACGAATACCATAGCACCTATAGTCGGTCGTTAGACATGATACGTATACCATAGCACCTATACTCGGTCGTTAAACATGATATGAATACCATAGCACCTATAGTAGGTTGGTAAACATGATACGTATACCATAGCACCTACAGTCGGTCGTGTCTAACATGATACGTATACCATAGCACCTATACTCGGTCGTTAAACATGATACGAATACCATGGCACCTATATTCGGTCGTTAAACACGATACGTATGCCATAGCACCTATAGTCGGTCGTGTCTAACATGATACATATACCATAGCACCTATACTCGGTCGTTAGACATGATACGTATACCATAGCACCTATACTCGGTCGTTAAACATGATACGTATACCATAGCACCTATAGTCGGTCGTTAAACATGATACGTATACCATAGCACCTATAGTCGGTCGTTAAACATGATACGAATACCATAGCACCTATAGTCGGTCGTTAGACATGATACGTATACCATAGCACCTATACTCGATCGTTAAACATGATATGAATACCATAGCACCTATAGTCGGTCGGTAAACATGATACGTATACCATAGCACCTATAGTCGGTCGTGTCTAACATGATACGTATACCATAGCACCTATACTCGGTCGTTAAACATGATACGAATACCATAGCACCAATAGTCGGTCGTTAAACATGATACGTATACCATAGCACCTATAGCCGGTCATGTCTAACATGATACGTATACCATAGCACCTATACTCGGTCGTTAAACATGATACGAATACCATAGCACCTATAGTCGGTCGTTAAACATGATACGTATACCATAGCACCTATAGTCGGTCGTGTCTAACATGATACGTATACCATAGCACCTATACTCGGTCGTTAAACATGATACGAATACCATAGCACCTATAGTCGGTCGTTAAACATGATACGTATACCATAGCACCTATAGTCGGTCATGTCTAACATGATACGAATACCAGTCGTTAAACATGATACGTATACCATAGCACCTATACTCGGTCGTTAAACATGATACGTATACCATAGCACCTATAGTCGGTCGTTAAACATGATACGTATAGACGCCACCAAATCACAATATCGATCACGAGGTCCCCTAATGTTTCATCATGCGTTTATGTTTATGCATAGCTTTTTAACATTAGATTAGTTTTATAATTTTTAGGTTAAATTTAATTTATTATTAGTTCTAATTATTTAAATTGACAATTTTAATTTTATAAATAAATCTTTTCCCGGGGACATGTCCCCTGGGAAAGTTTTGGCGTAATTTTTAATTTTCCCTCCACCCTTTTGGCATATACCGCCATCATTTCCCCGGGGACATGTCCCCTGGAAAAGTTTTGGTATAAATTTTCATTTTCCCTCCATACTTTTGGCGTTATTCTGCCATTGTTTTCCCCTGGGACTTGTCCACGGTAAAAGTCGAAAAGAAATATTAACCTCAATTATTAACAGATCTGGTCTCATTCATGAGAAGAAAAAAAAACGAATACCACACACATCCTTCTACCACAGCCACCACCACTGCACCACCTCCACCTCCAACACCACAGCTCACCACCACTGCACCACCTCCACCTCCAACACCACAGCTCACCACCACTGCACCACCTCCACCGCCACCACTACTGCTCCACCACCACTGCTCCACCGCCACCACCACAACCCCAGGTAAGTTTTGTGGTTTTTTTTTTACTTGTTTTATTTTTTTTTATTAATAATTTTTGTCTAATACACGTGAGCAGCATCCCGAGACCAGCTAGCCGAGAGCCAAAACCACAATCGGTATGTTTTTTTGTCTAACTTTGTTAATTTTTGTTGTAAATGATTTTAGGACTTTAGTGATTAATTTCGGAAAGTCCCCGTCCGAAGTTAATCATCCTATAGAAAACTCGTCCGAAATTAATTTATTAGAAAATAATTTCGGAAAGTCCCCTGTTTGGGGCTGCTTTTTGAATGTTTTGTCTCATTTAGGATATGAATGCGTATAATTGATTTACTATTTGTGAAAATTTCGACATTGTTTCCCCTTTACTCCTACGAATATGTCTTTAATGCACATATTTGGGGAGTTGAGGGGAAATGCTGCCGAAATTTTCTCAAATAGTAAATTCAATTATACGCATTCATATATGAGACGAAACATTCAAAGAGTGGGTTAGGATTGCCTTCCATAGTTGGATTAGGTGAACATTTTAAGTCTATAATTATTTGTTGCTTCATTAAAACGCAGTTATGCCAATTGATAAAAGTTGGGTCTCACTAGCACGTACCAGTAGAGAATTCTTAGTTGGTCTTAGAGCTTTCTGCAAGCATTGCAAGTCCTTGGTGAATATTGATGGGAATATAAAATGTTCCTGTGCTCTTTGTTTAAATGTAAACTGGATAAAGCCCGAATTTTTGTTTGACCACATACACACAAATGGCTAGGACCATAGTTATACGAAATGGTATAATCATGGTGAGCCGGATGGCCGAACAACCGTACACAACACAAGACACCCTGGGATGAGTGACATGGCTGAGTTCCTTCATGATATTGGTCCGAATAACAAACCAGATGATCCAAATCAAGGAAATATTGGCGAGACAAGTACCGATGCAATTCCTCAACGTAATGAGTATGAGGAGTTACTTGCCAATGCCAACAAAAAACTATACCCAGCCTGTGAGTGGATGTCTTCATTAGACTTTATGGAAAAGATTACGCACATCAAGGTCAAAGGTAAAGTGAGTGACACTACATTTAATGAGTTCCTAACTTTATTCAAGGAAGTTTTCCCGCCCGTTCTAGGATACAAGATGCCATCGTCATACTATGAAATAAAGAAGACATTTAAAACTATCGGGTTAGGATATGAATCGATACATGCTTGTGTAAATGATTGCTTTTTATATCGAGGGGCGGGTAACGAAGATTTGCAGACTTTTCCTATCTGCTGCGCTAGTAGATGGAAAGAAAAGAACACAATGGGGAAGAAAGTTCCTAACAAGGTGTTGCGTTACTTTCCTATCATTTCTAGACTACAACGTTTGTACAAGTCTAAACACACTGCAAAACATATGACTTGGCATGCGTCTGGGCAGTCTATGGAGAACGGTAAGATGCAACACCCGGTTGATGGTGAAGCATGGAAGAAATTTGACATCAAGTATTCGAAGGAATTTGCTAAAGAAAAAAGAAACGTCCGGTTAGGGTTGGCTGCTGATGGTTTCAATCCGTACAGCAACCTTAGTCAGTCATACAGCATGTGGCCGGTCATATTAACCACATACAATACGCCTCCCTGGATATGTATGAGAGAGACTTCTCTTATGTTGACATTGTTAATTCCGGGCCCCAAATCACCAGGGAAGGATATTGATATTTACCTGAGGCCTTTGATTGATGACCTAAAGACTTTATGGAAAGATGGAGTCAGGACTAAGGATGCTGTTACAGGCACCGAATTCTGTATGAAAGCAGCGCTTTTATGGACTATCAATGACTTTCCCGCTCGAAGTAGTTTGTCTGTGTGGAGTGGGCAAGGTTACATGGCATGTCCGACATGTAATGAAGACACTCCAGCTATGCGCGTGTTAAATAAAACCGCTTATGTTGGTCACAGAAGATTCTTAAGCATGACCAATAAATGGCGGAAGAACAGAAGGGCATTCTATATAGATGTAGATAATACAGACCCTCCTAGAAAATTTACCAGTGATGACATCTTGGATCAACTAAGAAGATTGCCTAAACGTGTCCCGGGGAAACATCCAAGATACGGGGGTGCAAAAAAAAACGTGATCAAGATCGCGAATTGAATTGGACAAAAAAATATGTTTTCTACGAGCTAGAGTATTGGTCTTTTCTTACACTAAAACACAATTTAGATGTCATGCATATCGAAAAAAATGTGTGTGAGAGTGTGTTGGGTACTTTGTTAATGAAAGACAAATCAAAAGACACCAACAAGGCAAGACAAGACTTACAAAATTTGAATATTCGTAATGACTTGTGTCTCGTCAACAAAGGAAACGGGAAGTGCTCTAAGCCTCATCCTACGTACTCTTTCACAACCGAAGAAAGAAAACTTTTTTGTCAATTCATTAAAGGTACGCGTTTTATTTGAAAATTTCTTTGTTCGAATTAATTCGCGTATTCATTTCGACAACTTATTCTAATATCCTGATTTTTTTTTCTTAATTCATCAAAGGTGTTAAACTACCTTATGGGTTTGGATCTAACTTCAAGCATAAATTGACCGACAACGATAGCAACATAACAGGCTTGAAGGCTCATGACTGTCACATAATGATGCAACGGTTGCTTCCTGCTGGACTTCAAAATTACTTGAAGGACCAAACCACCGCAACACCAATAATCGAGCTTTGTTCATTCTTCAAACAAATATGCGCTCGAACTTTGATGGTGAATGACATGTTGAAAGCTAGAGATCAACTGATCAATATTTTGTGCAGTTTCGAGCAAATATATCCTCCAGCTTTTTTTGACATTATGATTCACTTGGTTATTCATCTACCGGAAGAGGCTATTCAAGGCGGTCCTGTTTACATGAGGTGGATGTATCCATTTGAAAGATACATGAAAAAGCTCAAAAATTATGTCAGAAATAAAGCCAAGCCTGAAGGTTCAATAGCGGAGGGTTATATTGCTGATGAAGCATTAACTTTCTGTTCGCATTATTTTCGGGGTGTTGAGACGAGATTTAATCGTCTTGGCCGGAATGAGGACGGTCCAAGGCCAACTAGTCGATTTGAGGTGTTTCGATCAGTCTGCAAAAAAAATGGTAAACAATCATTAGTTCGGTTTAAAGCAGACACAATGAAGCAAGTAGTATGGTACGTACTACGCAACAGTCATGAAATCGACCCGTACATGAACGCGTACAAGAGGTACGCGTTTTATTTCAAAATTTGTTTCACGTAATTTGTTATTCGACGACTTATTCTAATATCATGAACATTTACAGGGCATTTCCTGGCAGAGACTTGGAAGAAGGGTTTCCTCGCTGGTTTGAGATGAAGGTAGACTTATTGTATGTATTACCCTGTATAAATAACGACTATTACTGATCTATCTATTCTTAACTTTTTCATAGATTCGTGAATTAAAAGTACAGAAGGACCTAATTTGTACCGATGAGTTATTCGCTTTGGCTTGTGGACCATCATGTACTGCAGTCTCAGTCAACTCTTGCGTAGTCAACGGTGTGAAGTTTACTGTACACGACCGTGATTTACGTCGTTCAACTCAAAACAGCGGAATTTCAACTCCTAAACCTGATGGAGGAATGCATTATGGCCAGCTTGAAGAGATTCTCGAGTTTTCATATATTTCATTCATTGTTGTGTTGTTCAAAGTCAAATGGTTCGACACTAATAACATTAATCACCTAAAACGTTGTACCTATAGAAACAACATTACGCAAATTATGACCGATCGTGTATCGTTTCAAAACGAACCATTCATTCTTACAACGCAAGCAACACAAGTCTTTTACCTTGATTTCTCGGGGAAACGTGGTAATTGGAAGGCCGTCCAAGATTCTTA
This sequence comes from Chrysanthemum seticuspe, assembly GCA_019973895.1. Lineage (NCBI taxonomy): Eukaryota > Viridiplantae > Streptophyta > Magnoliopsida > Asterales > Asteraceae > Chrysanthemum > Chrysanthemum seticuspe. Next base: position 96,165,293 of record BPTQ01000003.1, on the reverse strand, counting down.
TCATCGAAAGATTTGGAACCCGGATATCATTGTGGTAGAAGACAACCAGGATGTTGTACATGACAACAACTCATCACATATCACACTCTCTGCGGAGTTGGATCAGTTGGATTATAACATTATAAATATAGATGTTCAACCAGCGGAAGTTGAGGCACCACCACCAATTATCACTATTGTGGAAGACGAAGATGATATTGATTTTGATGATCACGTTCCTCATGATTTAGCATCTGATGATGATGATGGCCACGAGTATGAAGATGATGAAGATGATAGTACTAATAATGTTGAATTTTATGTTGATGAAGTGGAAGATTACTCTCGAATTGTAATTTGTAGAACTCTGCAGATTATTTGAATGAAATTGTTATCGAGTTGTTAAATGTGTTTATTTGTTTGTTTATTTATTTATTGATTTATTATAATTATCTTGTTGATATATACTGTTATACTTTTGGACCATTTGCGGATACGTAGTTTTGTAGATGATCATGCGTTAACGGTTTAGGAAGCGTTTTGGCAATTTTGGAAAAGGATAACTATGTTGTATATATGATATTATGTTTAGCGAATTTGTGTTATGATTGGCATATTAAAATAGGTTGTGACATTGGTAAAACAGGTTGTGGATTGGCATATTATGATAACAGGTTGTAGATTTTTTCCGGAAAAAATCTGAAAATTACCCATTTTGCAGCAATATTCTGCAGAGTGGGTCAGCATGTTTTGCCGGGGACAAGTCCCCGGTGAAGGCTTAAAAGAATTTTTTAATTTACCACTTTACCTGGTGACATGTCCCCGGAGAAAGAGTTTACATAAACAGTGTTATACTCTTCTCCGGGGACATGTTCCCTGCAAAACGTGGACTAATTACGTAATTAGGGACTTAAATTGAAGTCCCAAAATACTTTCTCCGTGGACTTGTCCCCGGAAAAAACACGTGCCACGTCGGACATGTTCGGCCGGAGACAATCGGATGCGGGACCCACATGTCACCGGTAAATGTGGTGAATAGTCCCCGGGAAAAGAATTCCCGAGTAGGTATTGCCGGGGATCTTTTACCGGGGACATGTCCCCGAGAAACCCTTTTACCGGGGAGATGTCCCCGGCGAAAGCCCTGAAACGTCGCCTGTGAAAGCGACGAATGTTGTAGTGTAAGGTAGTGGTGTAAAATAGTCCCGTTTCAAAAGCGTAGTTATAGTCCAAATGTTTTAAAAGACAATTTGGTTCTCTATAAACCTGGCTCTGATACCAATATGTAAGACCCCCAAAATTACAACATAGCAGCGGAAGGCTAATTTGGGTGTTACTTCAAGGATCACAGTCAATAATCATAGTAAACAACTCTAAAAGAGACGTTTTGATAAAAGTCGTTATCATTCAAGAAAAAATCATTGTTTGGTTACAAAAGAACTTCCAAATAGTTTAGAGTTACACAAGAGATGATTCATGAGTTTGTGGAAAATGATAACTTTATTATTACACCAAGTTGAAAAGGTCTTGAATGGCCACTCCGTGCCATATGGTTTCTTCAATTATTATTTGAGATAAACATGCTTAAAAAGGTCAACAAAAATGTTGAGTGAATCCATAGGTTTAAAGTTAATCAGTTGAACCCAAGAGGATGGATGTTAATTGCTTCGAAGTCAATTAATCATGGAAAAATAACAGATTATTATGCACTAAGCTCATGACACCAATACTCAACTACATACACCTAATTACTGGTGTACGTGATAGTTTTCCCCCAAGGAGGTAATTGCCAATTACCTAATGCAATTCAAATATAGTGTGCCCCGATTATTTTTGATAACCAAGACGGGGTCGTTAATCCCTATAGTACTATCCACAATATCTGCTTCACTCGCAAGTGACTAATGGTTCATGATGCAGGGGTCTTTTGGCTAACAACTTAGTCAATACCAATCATCAAGTAAGCGTACATTTGCAAAAAAGGCTTGTGTTCTAGTTTATAGCATGTATCTCCCTCGCGGGGTTTGTAAAGATAAGTAAAAGAGAGGCTATGAACTCACATTGATGGTAATGATAAAGCACAACGAGATCAAGTATGTAATAGCAACGGCTCCGACCCGGAACCTTAGTATAAGATGGCAAGTCTCAGAATCATGATAAACGTTTGGTTCACGACCAAAATGACAGTGTTTGGCAAGATGGTTCGATAGTGAGGTACTAGCATCGTTTCTACTTGTGTGGGAATGTCTAAAGTTCAAATTCAAAAGATTTATTACATTATCTAAGTTATCTATTCCTTAGCAAACCCATTTTTATATATTCGAAATGTTTCCGATATTGATCGATGAAAATAACGATTTCTAGATGTCAAGTGTTTATTTAGTTCATTTGTTTTAGTATCGAGTCGCTAATATATAAATGTGTATATATATATATATATATATATATATATATATATATATATATATATATATATATATATATATATATATATATATATATATATATATATATATATATATATACTAGACGAGTACCCGTGCCTAGCGGCATCGGTTTCTAGCGGCAGACAATTAACGATATGCGATATTGTAGTAAGTGTTTCATATAACGTTCAAAATAGAACGTGAAAAGATCTCGATGAGACCTGATTCACCAGTTTGTATCGGTTTTAACGGGTCCTCTCTGGTTCGTTTTCAGATGGCTTTAATTGGTTAGCCGAAAACCGGTAGCATACTTATCATAAAAACTTAATGAACATCTATACATTCAGGTAAACTGAAAAATATATAAAAAAGATGCATGCTAGCTACTAAAACAAGACATACAATGATCGATGCAAGATGTAGTTTATTATGTATGTTTATTATAACCATATAAGATCCAAAGGAAAACCACTGACCAAAAAGTAAAAGTCAAATATAGTTATGTAACTTTGTCCAGTGGAAGTATGATCTTGAACTGCAAAGTTACATACACAAACTTCATATGCGACCAACATGTGCTATCTTCCATTTTCCATAACTTCTTGAACTGAGACTGCAAATAAACAAAAAACTGATATAAGTCAAAAAAACGTAACGAACTCATGTTAATATTATGACCATGATAAATATTCTTTTCTTTTCTAATGAAAATACTGAAATGCATAAAGGTTGTTGCCACAAAAGTTAAGTACTTCATTAGGTGAAAAACCGTATCACTTGTTGGCATGCTGAATAACCTCAGGAGAAACATATTTTAAATCTTGAAGACGCATCAACTTCTCTGCATTCTGGACGTATAGACGAAGAGTAGGGGGTTTCTGCATCAGGCTCACGAAAGAATTTACCAAGACAAAAGATACACCTCGTTGTCAAGTCTCTCTTTGCATTTGATATATCTTTAGGTTCATTCAAAGGCTTTGGCATCCTTGATGACCCCTCTCCATTCATGGGGATTTTTTTCGATCTATTACGACTCGTACTGGTATCGAGACTGGCTTTATGGATGCAAGTGTCCGCTGTAAAACAACAATATATTTTCGTGATGTTAAACAACAAAATGACATGAAAACAATAACATAAGGCCAATTTATTGACATACTATATAGGTTCACATATAACAGTAACATGAAGCCAATTTGCAAAGAAAACTCCCATGTTATGCACTTAAGATGTTACCACAATTCTATCTATTTGATAATAATTCATTCAAGATATTAATATATTGAAAAGCTCATATGTATAAATATATCATATCAAAGAGTACCTTGTTTGGGTGTCCTTTGGTAATCACTAATTAAGTATATTTAGTTTTTCACCAACATTTACATAGTATTCGTATGAATCATAGCAATTTCAAAATCATCAAACATATAACTTTTCTAAATGATAGCAATTTCAAAAGTCACTTACCATGTGATTTCCAAAATAGGTTTGACATAATAAGATCCGGAAATTCAATAAAATCAATTAGTTCAAATGCAAAAAAATATAAATAAAAATATAAAAAAGTTGAAAAATAATGTTGTTTTGAAACGGTATTTGGTATAGATCTATTTTTTTTTTATTATTATTATTTTGAGTTGTGGGAATGGAAAACTCAGGTTTTGAATCGGTAGTTGAATTGAGATTTGTGTATATATGTGTTTTAGAATGGAGGTGTTTTTGGATCGAATGAGTGTGAGAGAAGTTTTGTGTTTTGAATGTTATTAAGATGAATCGGTGGTATCATGTTTTGGGAAGAAGGTATTGAATGAGGTGGTGTTAATGCTTAACAAAAATATAGGAGCGTGTTGGAGAAGAATGAATTATACCGGAAGAAACTTGTGAGTTTTCAAAACATTGACTTTCAATATTCAATTTTCAACTTTTCACATTTACCTTTGACCCTTTTTCCATTTAAGATAGTAGAGATATAAAAACCTTTCAAATTCGAATATTTTTAAACTTTTAAAATATTTCAAATCTCAAAAGTTTTACGTATTAAATTTCAAAGTTTTGAAAGACCCAACCTTTAACATATTAAAACTATTGAAAATTATAGTGGGCTTGAAAATTTTAAAATCTTAAACACTTAGAGCACAAGGTAACCTAATAACACGTTATTGATATGTCACTTCAACGCCACATCATACACCTCCAAATAACACACCAATCACTCAAACATCCTCCCTCATAACACACTACTAACATGTTATTGAGTCCCACAAAATACCTCACTAAAAATACCCACTCACTCACAATACAAAAGCAAAAAAAACATACACAAGTTTCATTTGACTTGAGTTGATGAAGTGTGGCTCAAATGCATTTGGCATGTTGGGAAAGTATGGCAATGACATGCCATTGGTTTAAAAGAATTGTTTGACATGTTATAATATACTCGTATCATATGCTCTTAGAATAATTCAAAATTCAATAAAGTACACATTTACACTATCTACAATTTCACAACTATGAAATGTCACTACTTTTTAACTTTCCAGAAATTTCAAATTTCAATGTTAAAATATGATTTTACATTTCGTAGCCATGCGTAGTAATTTTTAAAGTTAGTAAACATCGGTTAAAACAACAGTAGATAATTGATGAGTCACTATCATTGACAGGATTCCTTTCCCACTATCATAGTATCATCTCATGTCCCGAGGTTTAAAGCTTTATGTCATCTTTTTACTTTTATTTTCTAGTCAATGTTTCGATATGTGTAAATTGGATTTCACCCCTTTAGCTCCCGGTTTTCTATAATTACCAAAATTTTCAAATAATTTCAAAATTCCACAAGATTAAAATTCACACTTGGTCAGATCTGTGAATTTGAAGTCACAGCCAAATGCATATTTCAACTTTTTAAGTTTTTCGTTTCATTATTTGTCTTAAGATCTTCAAGCCGAACTCACAAGATAGAAAATTCAAAAAGCCCAAATTTCATCAAATCGTTAGAGATCTTGAAAATTATATACAACAATTTACCCATCAAATATATGCTAATACTAACAAAATTATATACAACAATTTACCCATCAAATCTAAGAATAAAATTATAACAAAAATACAACTAACTTGTTACAAAATTTACACAACAATATTCACAAGCAAAATTACTAAATAAAGATTAAATAAATATACAAGCAAACTTGATATGTGAAAAGATAAACAATAGTCAATCTAGTATGTAGAAATTTTTCGAAAAGAAATTTAGTAGGTAAATAATGCAAGTATATCAATATGGACACATGTCGATAAGAGGAAATGAAAGAGTAACCTTTGTGAGATACATGTCTTCACCTACATGATTTAAACATTTTCAAACAAATAGAAAGGTACGCGTGAAATGAAAGTTGGCTAACAAATAAATTTAACCAATAACCAAAAGTTTTACACCATAAAATTTTAAAAGAATAACCATAAAAATTCCGGCAACATCAAGAGGAGAAGTCCGTTAGCGGCGGCGTAGTTCTACAAAAAAAATAATAAATAAATTAAATCCAAACTTAAGAAACACACGGATCTATAACAAAAATCGTTATAGTTTTAAAACCTCAAAAAATGCGACCCTTTCCGGCGAGCTAACGACGGCTATAGGGGCGGCAAGCACTAACAAAAAAAGAAAACAAAAGTGTTAATGTACATTGACAAAAAAAAAACGTATAGATCTACAATAAAATAGATCTACAATTAAAATTTATAGATCCAAAAAAAATTCAAAACTTCATTAATACAAGTAGATCTATTGCAAAAACTAAAAAAAGTACCTCAAAAGCGGAAGACCCTTTGGGTCTTGGTGGTTCCAGCAGCAGCAGAACACGGTGGAAGGTAGATTTCGGTGGTGCCATCAGTTTCTGTGGTGGTGGTGATGGCGTCGGTTTCTGTGGTTGCCGCGTCCTGTGTGGTTGTGTTTTGGGTGGTGGTGAACATAGTGGAAGAAATGAAAGTGTTTTTTGGTTTTTAAAATGAATGTGTTTATTGTGTTTTATTTAGTTTGATTTGTGTGTAGTGAGATGAGAGAGTATAGTCTCAGTTGTGTGTTGTGATGAGATACAGTTTGTTGGGAGATAGAGAATGTTTTTTGTGTGTGTGTGTGTTTTTAAGTAAAATGGGATGGATGATGAGTATTTGAGGGTATTTGTTTTTATGGTAGGTTTATGTGGTTTTGTTGGTTTGGTAATTTTTTAAGATCGGATGTTGGTTTGGTATGTGTAAATTTAGGCTTGGATATGGGTTTGGGTGGTTGAATCTTAATATTTAGGTTCGGAGTTAGGAGTAGGATATCCATGCTTTATAAGGGAGTATAGATAAAAGTTTATTTAAGCTATCGTTATAATAGAAATAACTTACGTTTATATATATTTATATTCATATTTAGTTGTCAAAATACTTTTATATGAAACTATAGTAAATATTCAACATAGTTTACAGAAAATATAAGTTTTTCAAAAGTTTCCCAAATTTACACATTTAACCGTTAAGTTAAAAAAAAGTACACTTTATACCCCTTCGTAAAGTATTTTACAAAATTAACCTTTGATCTATTAATTTCCCCTTTTTACCCTTAAAATTTCCATTTTATAGTTTTAGTCCTTCGAACAAATCTATTTTTTTCATTTTATTTCCAAAGTTACACTTTTTACCCTTGAAGTTTATACTTTTCGCAAATCAAGTCCAAAATTTGATATTTAGATTTAAAACTCCAAGTTTCTGGATTCTGCAATTTCTACCCCCCATACAACGTCCTAATTTCTGTTTTAATACCACAAGTTTCGCAATTTAACAACTTTTACCCCTAATAGTGAAACGCGTTACATTTTAAGTCCAATATAAAAGTTTTTATAAAATTCGATTTACTTTTCATTTCCAAGGTTTTTCTTAACTTATTCCTAGCTTAACCTACTGCTGATTTGCTAGCTTATTTTGTCAAAAGGCTGTTGGGTTCGCCTGATGGGCTAACAAGCCCATTAAGGGTCCGTTTGATTTCTAAGGAGAAAAACGCGACATGTAAACTATTTGTGATCCTTCTCATGCGAATAGTGCTACATGATCATCTATAATTCAGTTTACAAGTTGGTTAGTTTGTGGAAACAAGTTTTACGTAGTTAAGATTCAAGCGTCGCATTGCGTTTTAAAGAAATGAACTAGTAAGCCTCGACTAAACTAGTTGTATGAGTAAGAAACATATGTTAACATTACCTATTGTTGTAATGTTTAATTTGGGATTCTACACGAGTTTCTATGACCTAGTAACCTAAGATATACGTATGACATCAAACGCATGAATGGGTCAAGTGAAATTTGTACCGTGCGATATATTCATATGATGAAAACGTTAAGTTAAATGTATGAAAAGAGATATTACAACTCTTATAGTATGAAGTGATGAACAAGTTGAACAAAGAATGCACCCAAGTTTTCTCCTAAACCTTTTACACGTTTACTTGCTCTTAAAACCCAAATCATTGTCCCCTTGTTCCTTTCCTTGGTGTAACCGTGAACGTGTGAGAGCGAGGGTGTGTGTGTTTGAGGTTGGTTTGTGAAGTGATGATATTTCCTAAGAGTGTGGTTTATATAATGAAGCAAGGTATGGTTCTTGATTATTTTACTTGTGCTACTCCTAGATCTCAAGCAAAGTAGGAAAAGGAGTATGGTTCTTAGTCAAGCATGCAAACTTTCAGCATGAATTTTGGGCATGTATGGATCGGTCAAGTCATAAGAGGAGAGGGAAACATGTTATTCAATGGGTAATATGGTCAAGGGTGGTCAAAGTATAGTTTAGGGTATTAAATTATTAGTTTAGGGTGGCTAAAGCTTGTGTGGTGTTTTGTGTTTGGGTTGGGGTTACACGCAATAGGTAAGTGATTCGTCCCAAACCGTCAAGTTTTATCACTCAAGCCGGCCACTTGTGAATGGCCAACCGTAAGAAACTTAAAACAGTTCAGACACAAATGCAATGAAGATCAGGAGAGTATAGGGTTTCCCCGGGTCGTTATGTCCCAACGAGCTGTGCGAGAATAGTCAAACGTGTAGTGATCGAGAGGATTTGAACGGATAAAAAGATATGATTGATTATACTAAAAGAAAGAGTGAATAAATTACAGGGGCTTAAATGCAAATTAAAGGAAATTAAAAAGATAAACTATATTAAATAAATGCTATCACTATTTTTAAACTGATGTTTTTGATTTTTCTTTTATAAAATTTAAATTAAAAACTACGTGACGTATACAAGAAAATGTGAAATTTAAACAATATTAATCCTAAAAATATGAAAATGATATTTTTACAAACCTAATGATAAAAGAAAATTTTAAGAAAAATAAAATTATTTTTATAACTATTTATCTAATTAATATTAATTAAAAACTATTTTTAACTATTAAATTATAACCTAAAATACAAGAAAATATAAAATAAAGCTAGAAAAATGAAATTATGATTTGGAAAAATCTAAAATAACAAAAGAGAATTTTCAAAACTATTTTTATATTTTTTCTGATTATTTTTCTATTTTCGATGAATTAAAAACTATTTAAAACTACTTAAATTGCTTAAAAATACAAATTTAACTAAGAAAAATCTGGAAAAATATTTTTTTGGCTTTTTATATTTATCTTAACTTAAGAAAAATGAAAAATTATTTTTTTGAAACTTTTCTTAATTAATTGAATTAAATGCTAATTAAAAAGGTTTAAAAACTGATTTAAATCAAGAAAAATAGCAAACTGACTTAGAAAAATCTGAAAAATTCAAGAAAAGTCTAAAATAATATAGAGAATCTAGGAAAAATGGAAAAACAGGTGGTTGTGTGCAAGAATATGAAACTGCTATTGTAAGTGCTTATAAATAAGCACTTGGAATAAGCACAAGGTTCAAAATGGGCACCAAACTGTTACAGAACCTCTAATAAGCTATAACTACTAAAAATCAACAAGCTACAACTAACCTAAACCTCTGAATTACACAATGCCATGATTTGACTGATTTGAGTTAAGATGCTAAAACAGTTTCTGAGTGCCACTTTGTGGCTAATGAAAATGCTTATTAATAAGCTTTAACAGAAAACCAATGGTTGGAATCTCAAATAGACCTGGCTAGCTACCTTCAAACCAAAATCCAGACCTAGTCAAGCTCTATTGAGCTTGGGACAAGGACTGCAAGAAGCTGAGAAAACTCAGCTTTGACTGAGTTTTGTGAACAGGGCATATAAGCCCGTTTGAAGAGCTTAATTGAAGCTTTTACAAAATTACTAAAATTATGAAAAAATAACAATAAGAAAATAGACCTGATAAAGTTTTTAAAACCAAAGTTTGACTTGATTTGGCCCAGAGATGAATCAAGGAAAAATCATCTTAGTTTGGTGAAAACTGAGATCTTCAACCTTTTTGACTTTTGAGCAGAAATGAAATGTTGACTTTTTTGAGATTTAATCTTGATTTAATGACTGAATATGATGTATTATGTTAAACTAAGATTACATAAGGCTACTCCATTGATTTCTAAGCACAAATCATACTTCTGGTTTTACAAAGTCCTAACAGATATGGACTTAAGACAGGTTAAACATGATTTTGACTTTAGAGCTATGTAAATGCAATATTATGACTGCAATGAGTTCAAATGAGATAAACAAGCATAAACCAACAAATCCTAACTACTGAAATACCTTCTAATACAGTTTCACCTACTGATCCAAACACACCTTTTTATAACTGTTTTGTAAATTTTAACTGGACTAACCACTGATTTAACTCTTTCAATCACTTAAACTAACTCTAATATCCTAATTACTACTAATTAAACATATTTAATGACCAAAGATTCAAATATAAGCACAATATTAAAACTGCATTAAAATTGAAAATGAGAGAAAAGGCTCACAAGTGTCCAAGCTTATATTGCAGCTTAAACCAAACCCATTACAACTATTCTAATCCATTTCCAATCCAAATCCATCTCTGCAACAACCCCATTCCATTTCCAACCTGCTTGAACCAAAATTCTACCAAGTTTGACTTTTGTTGACCAGGAACCAATATTGGTTGAATCTATTTCATAGGCTTATTAAAAGCTATATTAAGCTCAAATAAGCATATTTGAACTAAAATAAAGCTTCTTGGAGCTTAAACATAAGAGTTGGAAATTCAATTTTGCAACAGTGGACCATAGAGCATGAGATGTTAACACAATTTGAATTGGCACTTGAAAACAGTTGTAATACACTTAAATAACTTAGTTTGATATAATGCAACAAAAGATTTCAGCTTAGAGCTTAATTAAAGACATAAACATGAAAAACGACATACATATGAAAATAAAAATTAACTACTGGTTCTTCTCTCCTCCTTCTTCCTCTTTTTATATGCAAAATAGCTTTCCACGTGTCTCTGAGTGTATCCCAGCTTTAATCTCAACCATTGGATGGCTAGAGCCAATTTTGGCCATTTGATCATTTTGGCGGGAAAGCCTATTTTGACCTGTGGGCTCTGAAAACTGCAACTAGGGGGTGGCATTTATTGTGGTGGGAAAAGTGGGTAGAGGTGATGATGAGGGGGAAGGATAAGGCTGAGGTGATGGGAGAGGGTGCAGGCAAGTGGGGAAGAAGATACACAGTGGTGGGCGGGTAAGGATAAAGTTTGACCGGGGTTTGACCTGGCAGTCCAAAAAGGGTAATGACAGGGGGTCAAAGGTGGGTAGATGGCAGGGGGTCACAATTATTTTGACAAGGCTTGGAAGGTTTTTAATACAAGGACTAACTTGTAATTTCTGAAATCTTGAAGGACCATACCTGCCAATTTTCCAAAGTTGACACAAGGACTAAAACTGACAAACTTCAATAGTACAAGGACCAGTTTTGACATTTTCAAAGACTATTTGTGACAATTTCAAAACTTGAGGGACCTTATCTGCCATTTGACAAAAGATTTATTCAAGGACCATTTTTGACAACTTAGAATATTTCAGGGACCTTGAATAACATTTTTCTTTATTTTGTTTTACCAGGGACTGTTTTTGACAACTTTTGAAACTTGGGGGACTAAAACTGCCAATTATGCAAACTTGATACGTTTTTCACCAGATTTTGATATTTTTGCATTTAAAACACATAAAACACTTATTTGTGATATTTTTATTATTTTGATGCATTTCTGAGTGTTTTCAGATGTTTTTGCAGTCTAATTTGTACAAAAATGATGAGTATTTAGATACTCATCAATCCCCCACACTAAGATATTGCTAGTCCCTAGCAATGTTTTGAGAAAAATTAATGGATTTCATCTCTTTACCAAAAGCCATTACTTCTGGAGTAGCCAAATGTTTCAGTTCAAGTAAGAACCTTGGTACACTGATAACCAAGTGATTTTGAGCAAATCACCAGCTTCCAACGGATTTGATTTGTCTTTACCAGAAGCCGTTTGCTTCTGGACTAGCCAACTCTTAGATAAATTATCAATATTATCTTTGGTGAGCTGATTACCAATTATGGTTTTTCCACTGCCTTTACCACAAGCCATAAACTTGCGGGCTAGCCAACTCTTCACTTATTAAAGATATGGTGAGCTGAATACCATACAATTTTGGGCAAATTGCAAGCCGTCAACGGATTTGAGATATCTTTACCAAGAGCCGTTTGCTCCTGGATTAGCCAATCCTTTAGTTTATTAGACAAGGCGGACTGATAACCAATTGAGTAAGTGCAAAACACTTACTCCAAAAAAAAAAAAAAAAAAAAATTGGCCAAAAACGGGGGAATTAGGCGGCATAATTACATGATAAAATTCGTGAGAATTCCCCCCCACACTTAGAAATTAATATTGCCCTCAATATTCAAAGTACCGGCGGTTATGCCGAAACTGAGAACGGAAAAGGGAAATACTACGGCCATTATTTAGAAAGGATTTTTTTTTTTTTTTTTTTTTTTTTGAAACTTATATATATACACAACATGTGGGGCAGCTCCCCCACACTAGGGTGGTACACACGGGTGAAGACCCATGTTTAACTACTGTTTTTGATTACCGAGTCGCTAGCTTGACTCGACCCCGAATTCAGTTGTTCATGGGGAAAGTAACGTGGAAAACCAATCTCAATCGGACTTTCGTTCACAGTGTTAACAAACATATGAACATCAGAAAGTTCCACCCCGACGAGATACAACCGCGGTATTGTTAATAGTAAAAACTATAAGGGATGATACCGGGGTTAAAGATGGTGTCCTCATTCCCGAAAGAGAAAAGGGAAAGAGCAACCACACCATCTGTGAAGAATGGAATAAAGATGTGCATGAGAATGCATGTCCATTCCTCATCAGAAAGAAGCAAATCACCATTTTTGACATTTTTAAGCTTAAACTTGAAGCTTATATGGTGATTGTCAATAAGATGTCCGGGAGGGAGGGTGGGAAACGGTTCTTCAATCAACAGATTTTCTAGAAAAAGGATGTCCCCCTCCGAATCAAAGTAAGTATTATCAATTCCTGTTGGAATTGACTCATCACTAAGAAAGGCATCGACTTCATTCCAAAAGTTGTCATCTTCCTCATCAGGAGTGAGAGAAGGGATGGAAGAGTCGGGAATAATAAGACTAGGAGATGATGGATCATTTTTGAGCAATTCTTCAATGGGAAGAATGTCTCCCATTGGATCACAAGCATCATCATCCAATTCAGATGAAACTGAAGAGAGTTTGGTTTCATCCACAGAGTTAACAAACTCGATACGATAAACTGATTCCGGAGGTGGGACAAGTGGTGTGCTCTTAGAGCTAGCAATTTCCACCACTTCCGATGAAGTCTCCGGTTCTAGATCATCATCATCAAGAACACTCTTGACTTTCCTGGTACAACTTTCAAACCATTTGTTTGAACCAGGGTTGATTTTCAAAGCTTTTAACTCAGCACGTTTTTGGTGACTCCTCTTAACCGTGAAATTTGAGAGTGTTGCATTGAATCTTTCAGATTTTTGATCAATTGTGGCAACACTCTGTTTGGATAGAGGCGTGGAGTTTTGGTTGATATTCAACGTGAGTTCTTCGTTGTCAACCCGTATTGTCAACTCTTCAGCAAACACATCAATCAGAGCACGACTCGTTCTCAAGAAAGCTCTCCCTAAGATGAGGGGAACTCTAGGATCTGCATCAAAGTCTACTACAACAAAGTCAGTAGGAAAGTGAAACTTTCCCACTTTCATCACGACATCCTCGGCTATCCCAAGTGGACGAGTTATGGAACGGTCCGCTAGCTCGAGTGTCATATAAGTGGATGAAAGTTTAGGAAGAGACAGTTTCTTCCATACTGAGAGTGGCATGAGGTTAATGCTAGCGCCAAGATCGGCCAAGGCGGAGCATTGAACCATCCCCAAGAAATCACACGGGATTAAAAATCTGCCAGGGTCTTCAAGCTTTTTGGGAAGCTTCTTGAGAAGGACCGCTGAGCATTGCTCATTGAGAGGAGTTTTAGCCATCTCAGATAGCTTATCTTTGTTGGTCAGTAAGCCTTTAAGCGTGGATGCAAATTTAGGCATTAGAACGAGAGCATCAACGAAGCTTATATCAAAGTGTAGCTCATTGAAGATTTGGAAAAAAATTTCCATTTGCTCTTTGTTTTTGTCTTTGAGCTTCTCATCATTCATTCTTGATGGGTAAGGAAGCTGACTAGACTTTTGAGCAGGGATGGAAGTCATTTCTGGCTCAGGATTTTTCTTCGGAACTTCGGGTTCCGGACTTAAAGCTTGGACTACCGAAGGTGGGACGTGTGCGGTACTTCGTGGGCTTGAGAATTGCACCTTGTCCGTAGTATCCTTGGTAACTTGACTCATTGCTCCTGGTGGAGGAGGCATTGGAGTCGAAGGTCCATTGTGCGTCTTACCACTACGAGTGGTGACAGCTTTCAACTCGGCATTGGGATTAGGAATTGTATTGCTTGGGAGTCCTCCAGAAGATGATGAAGCTTGGTTCATATTCATGTTCATGAAACTGCTCATCATATTCTTCAACTCATTTGTCTGCCGAGACATTGTGGTATCAATTTCCTTTTTTAGCTCAACCCTCATGTTATTGATCTGAGTTTGCATTGAACGTATGCTTGACTCAGTAATTTTCATGAAGTCATTTGGTGGGGGAGCATGAGAAGGTTGTTGATAACTTTGCTGATTTGGAGCTTGATATGGTTGGTTGAAATTGTTCCGGTTTTGATTGAAATTTTGAGAGTTATTGAATTTTTGTCCTTGATTAGGAACAAAGCTATTTTGATTGCCATGGTTTTGCACAGGAGGAAAACCAGGTGGTGTCATACCGCTAGGTGCACGGTAGTGAGGATCAGCTTGTGGTCGGTATTGATTGTGGTTTACAGAAACTATGGGAGCTTGGTAAAAGGAAGCATCGGTTGCTTGACAATCATAATACGCATGTGGACCACTACAAGTTTCACACACCTTGTTTACGGCTTTGATTGGTTCCGGCTTATGAATTTCGCTTTTGATTTCCTTTACATCTTTCATCATACAACGGATGACATCCGTTAGAGCGGCTATAGGAGCAGCTAACTCAGAAGAGTTATTGGATGAAGAAGCAGGAGTGTTTGGAGTATTGACTTTGTTGCGAGAAATAGGAACTTTTGATTTTTGCTCGCAAATCTCAATCACATCTTTAGGCTTACGATTCAAGATATTGCCACCGGCGGCTGCATTCAAAGAATCTTGATCGTTACCGTTCAACCCATTATAAAATATATTAACTTGTTGAAGCTCCGTGAATTCATGATGGGGGCATTTCCTGAGGAGATCTTTGAATCTCTCCCATGCCTCTCCAAAGTTTTCATCGAAATTTTGACGAAATCCGGAAATTTCATTTTTAAGATTAGTCGTCTTTGATGGAGGAAAGAAATGATTGACAAACTTTTGAACAAGTTCCTCCCAAGTTTCGATGGATCGAGGGGGTTCTTTTTTCAGCCAAATCCGGGCTGTCCCCTCAAGTGAGAATGGAAATAGCATCAACTTGATGACTTTTTGTGGCACATCCTTGAAATTGATAGTTGAAGTCAACTTGTTAAACCAACGGATGTGTGCATACAGGTCTTCTCGATCAAACCCGTGGAATTGATTTGTAGACACAAGTTGGATCAAATGTGTCTTCAATTCAAAGTGATCAGAATTGATTACTGGTAGAATGATGGCATCTCCATAACCCTCGGTGGGTGCTTGGAGCATTTCCGCCATAGTTCGTTCGTCTGCCATATTGTTGTTTGAAATAGTACGAATCTCGGGTTCGACTATTTGGGCAGCACGTCTACGAGAACGTCGTCTAGGAATTTCTGCTAGATCACGAAAAGGACTCAATGATCTAGAAGAACGAGTGCGCATGCACTAGAGTTAACTCTAAGGGATCTCAGAGTTAAGGAAGGGAATTATGAAAATGGTGAAAATGGGGTAAGGAGAATCTTTTTGGGTTTTATGTTTTTGACAAGTAGATATCACAACAAATCCAATTAAAACAAAATCGAGGCAAAACAACAGTGAACTTAAACCAATAATCACAAGATGAATGGCTTCTTTGAAAAAGGTACACCAATCACAAGGACACAAAGGCAAGTTTTAAATCTTTGGTTCGGGAACTTATTATGGTCGTACCCCCAGTTAGGTAGTACATTGCCTTGGTTTGCGGTGGTAATCTTTTATGTTGTTATTATTAAACTCAGAAAACGACAAATCTTTTTGTATTTTTATTTTTGATACATATATAGAAACAAAAGGAAAATATTTTTGTGTTTTATACGTTTTTGGCTGTTTTTGGGTTTTTGGAATTTTTTATAAGAAGATATATATATAGATATAGAGATAGATGGTATGAACAAGGAGTGATTATTCAAATCACTAATCTGCTAAACGTAAGACGATTAGCACAGCTCCCCGGCAGCGGCGCCAAAATTTGATTCGTCCCAAACCGTCAAGTTTTATCACTCAAGCCGGCCACTTGTGAATGGCCGACCGTAAGAAACTTAAAACAGTTCAGACACAAATGCAATGAAGATCAGGAGAGTATAGGGTTTCCCCGGGTCGTTATGTCCCAACGAGCTGTGCGAGAATAGTCAAACGTGTAGTGATCGAGAGGATTTGAACGGATAAAAAGATATGATTGATTATACTAAAAGAAAGAGTGAATAAATTACAGGGGCTTAAATGCAAATTAAAGGAAATTAAAAAGATAAACTATATTAAATAAATGCTATCACTATTTTTAAACTGATGTTTTTGATTTTTCTTTTATAAAATTTAAATTAAAAACTACGTGACGTATACAAGAAAATGTGAAATTTAAACAATATTAATCCTAAAAATATGAAAATGATATTTTTACAAACCTAATGATAAAAGAAAATTTTAAGAAAAATAAAATTATTTTTATAACTATTTATCTAATTAATATTAATTAAAAACTATTTTTAACTATTAAATTATAACCTAAAATACAAGAAAATATAAAATAAAGCTAGAAAAATGAAATTATGATTTGGAAAAATCTAAAATAACAAAAGAGAATTTTCAAAACTATTTTTATATTTTTTCTGATTATTTTTCTATTTTCGATGAATTAAAAACTATTTAAAACTACTTAAATTGCTTAAAAATACAAATTTAACTAAGAAAAATCTGGAAAAATATTTTTTTGGCTTTTTATATTTATCTTAACTTAAGAAAAATGAAAAATTATTTTTTTGAAACTTTTCTTAATTAATTGAATTAAATGCTAATTAAAAAGGTTTAAAAACTGATTTAAATCAAGAAAAATAGCAAACTGACTTAGAAAAATCTGAAAAATTCAAGAAAAGTCTAAAATAATATAGAGAATCTAGGAAAAATGGAAAAACAGGTGGTTGTGTGCAAGAATATGAAACTGCTATTGTAAGTGCTTATAAATAAGCACTTGGAATAAGCACAAGGTTCAAAATGGGCACCAAACTGTTACAGAACCTCTAATAAGCTATAACTACTAAAAATCAACAAGCTACAACTAACCTAAACCTCTGAATTACACAATGCCATGATTTGACTGATTTGAGTTAAGATGCTAAAACAGTTTCTGAGTGCCACTTTGTGGCTAATGAAAATGCTTATTAATAAGCTTTAACAGAAAACCAATGGTTGGAATCTCAAATAGACCTGGCTAGCTACCTTCAAACCAAAATCCAGACCTAGTCAAGCTCTATTGAGCTTGGGACAAGGACTGCAAGAAGCTGAGAAAACTCAGCTTTGACTGAGTTTTGTGAACAGGGCATATAAGCCTGTTTGAAGAGCTTAATTGAAGCTTTTACAAAATTACTAAAATTATGAAAAAATGACAATAAGAAAATAGACCTGATGAAGTTTTTAAAACCAAAGTTTGACTTGATTTGGCCCAGAGATGAATCAAGGAAAAATCATCTTAGTTTGGTGAAAACTGAGATCTTCAACCTTTTTGACTTTTGAGCAGAAATGAAATGTTGACTTTTTTGAGATTTAATCTTGATTTAATGACTGAATATGATGTATTATGTTAAACTAAGATTACATAAGGCTACTCCATGGATTTCTAAGCACAAATCATACTTCTGGTTTTACAAAGTCCTAACAGATATGGACTTAAGACAGGTTAAACATGATTTTGACTTTAGAGCTATGTAAATGCAATATTATGACTGCAATGAGTTCAAATGAGATAAACAAGCATAAACCAACAAATCCTAACTACTGAAATACCTTCTAATACAGTTTCACCTACTGATCCAAACACACCTTTTTATAACTGTTTTGTAAATTTTAACTGGACTAACCACTGATTTAACTCTTTCAATCACTTAAACTAACTCTAATATCCTAATTACTACTAATTAAACATATTTAATGACCAAAGATTCAAATATAAGCACAATATTAAAACTGCATTAAAATTGAAAATGAGAGAAAAGGCTCACAAGTGTCCAAGCTTATATTGCAGCTTAAACCAAACCCATTACAACTATTCTAATCCATTTCCAATCCAAATCCATCTCTGCAACAACCCCATTCCATTTCCAACCTGCTTGAACCAATATTCCACCAAGTTTGACTTTTGTTGACCAGGAACCAATATTGGTTGAATCTATTTCATAGGCTTATTAAAAGCTATATTAAGCTCAAATAAGCATATTTGAACTAAAATAAAGCTTCTTGGAGCTTAAACATAGGAGTTGGAAATTCAATTTTGCAACAGTGGACCATAGAGCATGAGATGTTAACACAATTTGAATTGGCACTTGAAAACAGTTGTAATACACTTAAATAACTTAGTTTGATATAATGCAACAAAAGATTTCAGCTTAGAGCTTAATTAAAGACATAAACATGAAAAACGACATACATATGAAAATAAAAATTAACTACTGGTTCTTCTCTCCTCCTTCTTCCTCTTTTTATATGCAAAATAGCTTTCCACGTGTCTCTGAGTGTATCCCAGCTTTAATCTCAACCATTGGATGGCTAGAGCCAATTTTGGCCATTTGATCATTTTGGCGGGAAAGCCTATTTTGACCTGTGGGCTCTGAAAACTGCAACTAGGGGGTGGCATTTATTGTGGTTGGAAAAGTGGGTAGAGGTGATGATGAGGGGGAAGGATAAGGCTGAGGTGATGGGAGAGGGTGCAGGCAAGTGGGGAAGAAGATACACAGTGGTGGGCGGGTAAGGATAAAGTTTGACCGGGGTTTGACCTGGCAGTCCAAAAAGGGTAATGACAGGGGGGTCAAAGGTGGGTAGATGGCAGGGGGTCACAATTATTTTGACAAGGCTTGGAAGGTTTTTAATACAAGGACTAACTTGTAATTTCTGAAATCTTGAAGGACCATACCTGCCAATTTTCCAAAGTTGACACAAGGACTAAAACTGACAAACTTCAATAGTACAAGGACCAGTTTTGACATTTTCAAAGACTATTTGTGACAATTTCAAAACTTGAGGGACCTTATCTGCCATTTGACAAAAGATTTATTCAAGGACCATTTTTGACAACTTAGAATATTTCAGGGACCTTGAATAACATTTTTCTTTATTTTGTTTTACCAGGGACTGTTTTTGACAACTTTTGAAACTTGGGGGACTAAAACTGCCAATTATGCAAACTTGATACGTTTTTCATCAGATTTTGATATTTTTGCATTTAAAACACATAAAACACTTATTTGTGATATTTTTATCATTTTGATGCATTTCTGAGTGTTTTCAGATGTTTTTGCATTCTAATTTGTACAAAAATGATGAGTATTTAGATACTCATCAGTAAGCATGTCCAAAGATGTTGTGTCAATAATTTTTATGGGTGTGTTTTGGTCGTGGGATCAGGCAGACGAGAGACAAGAAGAAAGAAAATAAGACAAGTTAATATTTCACATATGTGGGCTAAACAAATAATAGTTGGAGTGTTTGGGCTAATATAGGATTTGGGTTAAGTGATGTGGGTTGGGTTGCGGTGGAACGACAGCCCAAGGACAAGAAATATGTAGCCCGATTGGTGTTGGGTTGAGGGATCCGGCCCAATGGCCAATTAAATAAAAATAATAAACTTTTACTTTTAAGTTTTTATTTATGAATAAAATAATTATTTGGTACCCGGTGTGTGATTTTGGTCGAGTCGGGATAAACTGAGTTTGAAATGCGAATTTAGAAAAATGTTTCGTGTCGAATGCAAACTATGTCAAATGATAATGTATCAAACTTTATTTCATCTTAAAGAAAAAAAAGATAACCCATAGTTATCGCTAAGTATAGTTTACATATTTAATTATTTGAGAAATTTTCGGGGTCTTACAGAGCCCAACTCTACCGGGTTAAGTAAACACACCATCTATGGTTCAAGGACTCCCGAAATAACCCCTTGACCCATTTACCCCTAGTTATTTCCCATAGAAAATCCGATTACCACCATTGTGATACAACACTTGAATCGATCGCCATCGCAAAGACAAATACAAAGGTTCCCTAAGCCCGCACTTGAAAATTGTTTTGTATAATTGTGTGAAGTTTAATTTTCCAATACCATATTTGTCAAACTTAGGCAGATTAACCAAAACTAGTTTATCATTTATGTAATCTAACATGTGTAGGCATTTAACTTAAAACAAGCTGGCGAATCAGAAGTCCTAAAACATCCCTCATTTGTATGTTAAACTTAAAACCCATTTTATTCTTAATATATATAGCCAATTTTATAGCACTAGCCCATATCAAATAAACCACCAACAAGAATAACAGATAAACCAAACAAAAAAACAAGCCAATATAAAATAAAGCATAAACAATCCAATAAATCTCAACTTCCAAGGCTACCCAAATCGTAAACTCCTGCAACCTAGACACAACAAACTGAAAAATAAAACTACTACTAAGAAACTCACACCCAAGATTAACTTGGATCAAGCCGAGTGAACTAGGGTTGGCCAGAGCAAGTATTCATACCACTCTAGGTGGCAGATCAAGGAGTTAACTGAACCCGTTTGCACCCACTGAACTCAATACCAGTTATCTTGAGAGAAGAAACAGACTTACAGTGCTTTGTTCGATATGCAACGGAAGAACTAACTGATTATTCTAGATTCACTTAGTCTAGAACAATCAATCCAAGAACAAGCTGGCGGAAGAACTAACTGGGATTCTTTTCCATCCCTCATTTGTATGTCAAACTTAGGCATATTAACAACTAGTTTATCATTTAGGTATTCTAACATGTGTAGGCATCTAACTTAAAACAACCTGGCGAATCAAAACTCCCAAAACATCCCTCATTTGTTCTGAAAACTTAGGCAGATTAACCAAAACTAGTTTATCATTCCGGTATTCTAACATGTGTAGGCATCTAAGATAAAACAATCTGGCGGATCAGAACTCCCAAAAGATCCATCATTTGTTTCTCAAACTTAGGAACATCAACCACATATAGAAGCATCTAACTATGTACCTGTTTTTACAAATCACTAGCAACAAACGAAAATAAAATAACCCATTTATAGACACTCTTGAGGTTTTAATTAACAAACCCTAACAATAAAATACATGCCATACACAAACAAGAACACTAACCCTAAAAAACCTTAAATACTTATACAAAAACAATTAAATAATCAGATAAAGCAAAAACACTTAAATAATCCTCCAATAATTAAACAAACTCTAACACTAAAATACAAACGATACCAACCAAAAAACCTAACCCTAAAATAACGTAACCCTAAATCAAACACAAAATTACTTACCCTAGCGAACATCATGTTTTAAACATTAGATCAAAAACAACTTAAATCAAACGTTGTTAACTGTTGCTTTAGATCTAAGTGTGTCTAATTGCTAGAGTTAGGGTTTGGATTGATAAAGGTTTAGATTAGTGGTGGTGGAGGCGATGTCTTTTGGATCTTGGTGGATAAGATGGTGGTGGCGTTTGGATCGCCTTTGAATCTTAATGAGAGGTAAGGAAATGTTAACTGTGTGTTTAAGATTTCATTTTTTTTTTTTTTTGTATAATGTTTATAAATGTATAAATTCTGTATTTAAAATTTTTTAATTGGATTTTGTATTTAAAAGTTTAAAAAGTTTAAGTGTATTTTGTTTTAAAAGTATGGCACAAGTACCAATACAATAAAAAATATATATAAAAGTGTACTCTCCACCTAACCAGTCGCTGGGTGGGACCTAGTCGCCCAAGAAATATGTACTATTATATGATATAAAAAGACTTTACTTTTTAGCTAAAAGACAAAAAAAAAGACAAGTCGCCAAAGAATGTAGGTCTCAGTCGCCCAAGAAATAACATAGGGTAACTTGTACTATGTAAGTGCATGGTGGAGCCAAGCATAGGGACACTTGTCATATATATGTGAGAGTTGTTCAAGAATTTAAAAGTGACAATCGCTCATGAAGTATTTGAAGAAGTTGGATTTTTTTGGAACACATGGTGTGAACCCATTTGTACCTTTAGGGCAAATAAAGAATTTGCCCAAACATTAAAGTGGGGAAGGTGATGAGATTCTTTTGACAACCGGTGTAACATATAGAGATCATTATAGTGTGACATTCTCTTCTCCATTTGTGGATAATTCTAAAATGTCACTCAGAATGAATTAAGCAAGAGTTTCAAATTTGTGAGGTGAAGGTTAATAAGAAATCAACGACATTATAGTCCACCTCATTTAAAATACATCTGAGTTAGCCCGTTGGGGATTAGATCTCAACACCAAATATTTGAAGCTTAATACTAAGAAAGGATGAATTTTAATGGAATGTTCCAAAAGGAAATAATATTGCAAGTTATACTTGTTAATAAATTCTCTTATAGTTTACAAGAATAATAAATGTTTCATTATGATTACAAAAAGAAAATTAAAATAACCTCTCATGTCATATTAAAGAAAAATATAATTAAAACCTCAAGTTCTAATTGTTAAATAGATATTTATTAATTTATTTATCTTATTTTGAAAAAAATAAAAATAAATAAATAAAGTAAAATTCTTTAGTGCCACGAGCAATATGTTTTATAACGAGAAAATAGGCTGCAGCGTGTTGCGATGGAGCCAATTTAATGTCTAAAATAATTTTCATCTTGCTTGATGAGGAAATAGGTTTCTACTCGATTTGCTAATTGAGATATTTTTTCTTTTTACATTTAGTTTTTAGTTTTAAGGTTTTTGTTTCCATGATGTCAATATGTGAACCCATTTTTTGTAGTTTAGGCCCGTAGAAAAAGAAAAGAAAGTCATAAAAGTATTTGTCTTCAAAGATGTTGCACAGGAAGCTCAGAGTAAAAGTTCAAGCCGACAGTTTTTCAGAAGAGAGAGCTTCAAAGTCACCCTCAGATTTATTTGAAGGCAACAATGTTCTCAAATATAGTCTAATCAGTATTTAGGAGGAAATTGTTAGAGCAAGAAATATGTATATGTTGCTAGATACAGTGAGGAAGTACTTAATGATGATAGTGATCCTTGTTTAGGAATCAAGTAGCTTTGGTGTTAGCACTTCACGGCAGTGTAACTGCGCATTAAGATAAGTATTAGGTCTTAACTTGTTATGTAGCTTTACATAATATTGATTTATGGTAATGGATGTATGTGTTAAGTGTGTAGGAAACAAGTATGTTAGCTAGCTTGGATCCATGCAAGGGTTAGCTTAGTTAGTCATAACTAACTATGGTATGTTATAGGTCCAACTTAATATTGGTGGGTGTAATGTTAAAGTGCTTCTTATACAAGTGTTAGCTTAGCTAGTTATTTAACTAACTATAGATAGTTTACGATTCATGGTGTTTGGATCATGTAATGATAACACTATTATTACCATTTACTTAGAGCTTTAGGTGTCATGAAGAGCAAAACCTCTTCATTCGGAGCCCACGGGTGTCACATCACTTCTATATCACCATAACAAACATTCACAACTAACCACAACTAACCCTCCCCCCCACCCACCCACTCACAACAAACCTCAACTTACTCATTTGAGGCCCGCCACTTATAACTTTATTTTTTTTCACATTTCCAAATAAACTAAATTTATTTATTAAAATAAAAATACAATACAATATATTTAAAAAAAGTTATAAATTAATATTTAAAAGAAATAATAAATTGAATGTAAACCTTGTGTCTATCTGTTTTAATCCAATACAAAAAAAATTAAATGTAAACCCAGCCCATTAACTCCACTTAAAAAAAAAGGCGACTTCTTCCTTTTGTCACACACACTACACAAACAGTTGAAATAAAAATGAATAAAAATAAAACACTGACAATCGTACACCTCCTATGCTCGTTGTGCAGATGGCGAAGGCCACGACGACGAGGGTCGGCGAAGGACCACGGTGTGGCGGCGAGGGTCGGCGAAGTTGCCACCGTGGCACAACGAGGCACGAAAAGATCCACACCTAGATCTCTTACAAAGCTTTATACTAATGTGTTAGTTATTTAATGTTTGTAGGTTCAAGTGCCCAAGTAAAGGATAAAGGCAAAGACCCTTGGAAATGAGAAGACGATGTAGATATTGTAACACCCCCAAAATCTTATTGACAGCGGAAGACTAATTTGGGTGTTCCTCGAATGGAGATCATAGTCATTAATTATAGAAAACGACTCGAAAGAGGCGTTTTATTAAAAGTGGTTATCATTCATCGAAAACTCATAGTTGTTACAAAATATTGTAAATTGTTCAAGAGTTTTTCCCAAAATAAAGATCATGAGTTTGAAAGAAATGACAACTTTATGTTTACACCACCAGAAAAGCCTTGCCATGCCCACTCCGCGCCTTGGTCATAATCTTCACTGATTACCTGAGATAACATGCTTAAAAAAGTCAACAAAAATGTTGAGTGAAATTCATAGGTTTAAATAACAGTTGAACACAAGTATAAGAGCATGATCATTGTAAACTAACAATATCATAAAGAAAATCACAGATTATTACGCGCTAAACTCATGCAACCAAGACTCAACTGCATACACCGAATTACTGGTGTACGTAAGTTTTGCCCCAAAGGAGGTAATAGCCAATTACCTAATGCAATTCAAATATGGTGCGCCCCGGTTATTTCTCTATAACCAAGATGGGGTCGTTAATCCCCATAGTACTATTCACGATATCTGCGTTCACACGCGGTGACTAATGGTTCATGATACAGGGGACTTATGGCTAAAAACTTAGGCAATTCCAATAATCAAAAAGCGAACATTTATGAAAAACCTTGTGTTTATGTTTAGAGTATGTAACTCCCTCGCGGGGTTTGTAAATAAAAGTAAAAGCTAGGCTATGAACTCACCTTGATGATATGAACAAGCACAAACAGATCAAGCACAATGTAGCGGAGGTTCCAAACCGAAACCTAAAAATTATGAGATGGCGAGTCTCAGTTATGATGAACATTTTGGTTCGCGACCAAAATAATAGAGCATTGAATATTCTTATTCAATAGATCATTGAATTGTCCAATTCAATAGTGTGCGTGCGTGCTTAACGTTTTAAGTAAATTTTACTTGCTACATTGCCTTAGTTAATGATCCTCACTTACGCATAAGTGAAATATTTTCCCCCGTTGTGATCTCGTAAAATGATAGTGTTGTTGAGTATTTTAGCTTGTTTAGATCCCACGTGCGTTTTATCGGATTATATATACATAATTATTTGCTTATAAATAAATAAATAAATAAATATATATATATATATATATATATATATATATATATATATATATATATATATATATGTATATATATATATATATATATATATTAATATATAACGATATCCGATAATAAAATAATCATATGATCAAAATACTCGTTTTTACAAAGTTACGTTAAGTTTATAAGTTTTTTCTAAACTTTTCCTGAATTTGCACTTTTTACCCTCAAGTTATGAAAGGTACGAGTTTAGTCCTTCAAGTTTGAGAAAATGACACTTTCTACCCGAATATATTTTATATCAAAACTTTCTGTTTTTGACAGTTTACCCCAAACTTAACTTATAACTAGTTTTAGCAATTGACAAGTTCGGTCCTCGTGGTTTTATACGTGCACATGCACGTGAAATCATACCCCTATACTTTCAAAAATGGCCATATTAGCCTTTAGACTTCTCATGCATGTTTATTATACAAAATATATAACCCTTTAACTTTTTAAAAGTTACGGTTTTAACCCAAGGACAACAATATTTGTAATTTAAGTCCGAAATTCATTTTTAGAAAACAAAAACTTTGCAAAACGATTACAAACTTATTTCTAACTCATTTTTATAGCTTATTAGCTTATTCTTGTTCTATTTGGCCGGGTAAGAGCTTATTTAAACTTGGTTCGGGCTTATTGGGCTCGTCAGTTGGGCTTTAGGCCCGTATGGCGTTACGTATGAATTTTGTGTGTACGAGAGGTTCTTAAATATTTGTGATGTGTTTTCGACATGTTTAACAAGTTTTAGAATGTAACTAATCAGTGGCTATGTGTCTAAAGTTGTCTATTCCAAATTACATAATATGATCTTGTGTGAAAAGGTGCGTGTAACGTTTTTAATGTGTGATATGATCGTGTATATACGTGTGAAATAAATGAGTTTGAAACAAAATAAGTTTAGATGACTTACTACACTCGTCAAGAGTGGAGATGAAACAATGAGAAGGTGATTCGAACTCAAAACCCCGTGTTCTCCTTATAACACTATTCGACTAATGTTTACCCAAGTTTCTCTAAACCTTGCTTCTTTACCGTTTTCCCTTGTCTCGTTCCTTTCCCTTTTGGTATCCACAATGGACGATTTATGTGTTGTGGTGTGAGAGTGATATGAGTAAGTTGGAGGTATGTGAGGATGTCATGGGTTTATAAGGGAAAAACAAGTATGGTGTTAGCATTATTTATGCAAAGCTTCGCCTAGCCCTAAGTACGAGTAAGGTTATGTTTGTGTTTGTATATGGCATGCCCTTATGGCAGCCAAAAATGTGGGAAGATATGTGACCATGTCGAGCTAGGTTGGCAAGAAAAGGGACACAATATCCTTTGTGTAATGAAGTCAAAGTGAGGTCAAACTAGTTTTAGGTTATTAAACAATTTCTTAGGGTGGCTAAATGTGCTTTGTCTCCCTTTTTGTCCAATCTTACACGCAATGTTTAGAACTCAAGGGAAAGTTTCTAGTTTTTTATTTAGTTCTCCTTTTCTCTTTACTGAACCGGTTACTAGACAAAGAAAGACACAACAATATTTTTGTAAGTTGTGATTTGTTGGCTTTGATGTTTCATTTTGGACGAGTTGGGCTAGCAGCGAAGCCCAAGTATCCAAAGGTGTGGGTGTGGGCTCGGTTGTGGGGTCGTGTACAATGTCAAAGCCCAAGGGAAAGTTCAAGTGTTTTGGGCTCGAGGCCCAAAGGTAATTGTCAATATGTTGGGCTCAAGTTGAGTAACGAGGCCCAAAGGAAAATGGTGTGGGCTTGGTTCGGTGGTATACGAGGCCCAATGGTAGTTGGGTTGGGTCGTGAGGTGATATGAAGCCCAATAGGTTTCGAAGCCCAATATGATTTTAATATATTTTTATTAAAATTTATTTAGTATTTTTATAAATTTTTACATATGCGTTATGTATTTTAAGATTGTCGGGATCGTGGAGAATTTCATTTTGATCACAACGGTATATTTATGAACGCTCAAACTGCGTTGATCATGCATATGCCAAATGATATGCAAATGTGATGTTTATAAAATTTTATGATGATATAAATCGTGCTTAATTTCTGATTAAGGTCTTAAGTACAATGAAATTTTCCGGAGCTTACAGTACCTACCCCTTAAGAGAACCTCTTCTCGCGGTTTAACTCGTAGAGGTTGTCATGGGTGGTTAGATGAACAGGTGGGGATACTTGGAACGCATTACATCCTCGCGCTCCCAGGTGAACTTTGCACCTCATTTCTTGTGATTCCATTGAACTTTAACGATAGGAATGCGGCTTTGCTTAAGCCTCTTGACTTCCCTGTCCATGATCTCAACGGGTTCTTCGACAAAGCTAAGTTTGTCATTGAGTTGTATGTCCTTGAGGGGTATGACTAGAGTTTCATCCGATAGACACTTCTTAAGATTCGAGACATGGAAAGTGTCATGTACTCGACTAAGCTCTTTGGGAAGTTCGAGCTTATATGCCACTGGACCAATTCTTTGCAGAATTTTGAATGGTCCTACGTATCGAGGTTTGAGTTTTCCTCTCTTTCCAAACCTGACCATTCCTTTCCAGGGTGATACTTTGAGCATTACTCGGTCTCCAACTTGGAATTCAACTGGTTTTCTTCTGACATCTGCGTAGCTCTTTTGTCTATCTCGAGCTGCTTGCAGTAATTGCCTAATTTGCATTATCTTTTCAGTTGTCTCCTGGACAATTTCGGGGCCTGTGAGTTGTACTTCTCCAACTTCTGCCCAGCAAAATGGCGATCGACATTTTCTTCCGTAAATTGCTTCAAAAGGAGCAGCTTTAATGCTGGCGTGGTAACTGTTATTGTAAGAAAATTCAGCCAAAGGTAAGTGCTTATCCCATCCTTTTCCGAAATCGACCTTACATGCTCTTATCATGTCTTCCAGAGTTTGGATCGTTCTTTCACTTTGTCCATCTATTTGAGGATGGTACACGGTACTCATATCCAAATTGGTACCCATGGCGTTTTGAACTGTTTGCCAAAATCTCGAGGTGAATCGGCTATCTCGATCAGATATGATAGAGATCGGTACACCGTGACGAGAAACAATCTCTTTGATTTACATTCTAGCGAGTGTAATCATCTCATCGTTCTCCTTGATAGGCAGAAAATGAGCGGATTTCATGAGACGGTCTACAATGACCCAAATGGTGTCAAAACCATTAGAAGTTCTCGGTAACTTTGTGATGAAATCCATTGTGATTCTTTCCCATTTCCATACGGGAAGTTGTGGTTGGGTTAACAATCCTGACGGCTTTTGATGCTCTGCTTTGACTCTCAAACATGTCAAGCATTTACTGGCATATTCGGCGATATCAGCCTTCATGTTTGACCACCAGTACAAAAGCTTTAGATCTTGATACATCTTGTTAGGACCAGGATGTATGGAATATTTCGATTTATGTGATTCATGCATGATGAGTTCTCGGATACCTCCATAGAGTGGAATCCAACTTCGATCTTTAAAACATAACGTTCCATCCGATCTTCTCACAAATCCATTTTCATTCTCCGGCATGCCATAAATCTTCTCATTCGGCCTGTTTTATTCTTTAAGTGCTTTGATCTGAGCTTCAAGAATTTTTGATGGTAGGGGTGAATTGATTACCATACCCAATGATCTCACTCTAAGTGGCTTAGGGCGATCTTTTCTGCTCAAGGCGCTGGCAACAACGTTCGCCTTTCCAGGATGGTAACGAATCTCGTAGTCATAATCACTGAGCAATTCTAGCTAGCGGCGTTGACGCATATTCAGTTCTTTTTTATCTAAGATGTGTTGAAGACTTTTGTTATCAGTGTACACTATACACTCGGTTCCGTACAAATAATGACTCCATAACTTGAGTGCAAATACCACAGCGCCAAGTTCTAGATCGTGAGCAGTATAATTCTTCTCATGATTTTTGAGTTGACGAGATGCGTAAGCAATCACTTTGTTCCTTTGCATGAGAACAACGCCTAAACCCATGTGTGAAGCATCACAATATACTACAAAATCTTCTACTCCTTCTGGTAGTGCCAAGATGGGTGCTTCACAAAGCTTGTTCTTTAGGAGTTGAAAAGCTGATTCTTGATCGTCTCCCCATTCGAATTTCTTCGTTTCCTGGGTTAACTCAGTCAATGGTTTGGCTATCTTCGAGAAACCTTTGATGAATCTCCGATAATAACCATCAAGTCCTAAAAATTGACGAATTTCAGTGGGGTTGGTGGGTATTGACCAATTCTTTACGGACTCAGTCTTTGCGGGATCCACGTGGATTCCTTCACTATCGATCACATGACCAAGAAATTGGACTGTCTCAATCCAAAAATCGCATTTGGAAAACTTTGCGTACAATTCTTCATCCTTGAGTAACTTCAGGACAGTTCTCAGATGTTTCGCATGTTCTTATTTATCACGAGAGTAGATAAGAATATCGTCAATGAACACAATGACGAATTTATCCAGATATGGTTTACAGACTCTATTCATGAGGTCCATAAATACAGCGGGTGCATTAGTTAAACCAAATGGCATTACTTGGAATTCATAGTGGCCATATCGAGTTCTAAATGCAGTCTTAGGTATATCTTCCTCTTTTACCCTTAACTGATGGTATCCAGATCTTAAATCAATCTTCGAGTATACACTCGAGCCTTGTAACTGATCAAACAGATCATCGATTCTTGGTAAGGGATAGCGGTTCTTGATTGTGAGCTTGTTCAATTCTCTGTAATTGATACACATCCGAAATGATCCATCTTTCTATTTAATGAATAAAACCGGTGCTCCCCAGGGTGAGGAACTTGGTCGAATGAATCCTTTATCAGATAGCTCTTCTAGTTGTTTAGAATTGCATTTCCGAGGGTGCTAAACGGTATGGTGCTCGTGCTACAGGAGTAGCTCCAGGAATAAGATCGATTTGAAATTCGACTTGTCGAGCAGGTGGGAGTCCAGGAAAATCTTCTGGAAACACCTCAGGAAATTCTCTGACTACAGATACATCCTCTAGTAGTTTCTCTTCCGACTTCTTTTCCGTTACTTGAGCTAAGAAGGCATAACATCCTTTCTCCATATACTTTATCGATTTCGCACAGGATATGATACTTAAGTACTTTCTACTTTGATCTCCTTGGATAACCAAAGTTTCACCGTTGATTGAGATATGAACGGTTTTCTCGTCGTAAACAATCCTAGCACGGTGTTTAGACAACCAATCCATGCCAATTACGACATCGAAACTACCAAGTTTGATTGGCAAAAGATCTATGAGGAATGAGTGATCTTGTAACAGAATAGGGCAATTACGGATTACGGTGTTGGTTCCAATTATCTTTCCATCGGCTAGTTCTATCTCATAAGTTGTATCTAAGGCAATTGGGGAAATTTTAAGTAATGGTGCAAAGGTAGTAGATACAAAACTCTTATCGGCTCCAGAGTCAAACAAGATTTTTGCAGAATGATTGTTAAGAGAATACGTAACCGTCACAATATCAGGGTTCAACGGCACGTCTCCATCTCCTAGCACGTACGCCCTTGCACGCGCATTGTTCGGTTGAGCTGCATTCATCTTTGGGCATTGACTCTTGAAATCACCCTTTTCTCCACATCCATAACAACTCATATTTGCCACAGTGTTTCCATTTCCAAGGTTTCGGCAATGCTTTCCTTGATGACCTACCTTGTTGCACTTGTCACACTTCACAATGCACGGTCCATAATGGTGCATCAAACATCTGTTACACTGGGGATGTGGTCCGGCATACCCTTTTCTGGCAGTGGGTGCAGCATAAGCCCTTGTGGCTTCTTGTCTTCGGTTTTGCCTATTGTGATGATGGTTTCTGTTGCGGTGATATTGGTTGTTGTTGTTCCGATTGTTGTTTTTGGACTGATGATGGTTGGAGTTTGAGCTTTTCCGATCATCAAGCTTCCTTTTGTTGTCACTTGAGCCTTGTGCATTTGCAAGCTTCAATATCGGCTCCATAAGGCGGTGGGATACAATGACAACTTCTTCAACAGTCTTGGGATTAGAAGCGATGACATCTCCTTCAATGTTCCAAGGTAGTCCTCCGATCAAAGCTTCCAAAAGCTTTTCATTGGTAGGGAACAAATGAGGACACAGAGCTCTCAGCTCATGGAATCTCTTAAAGTATGTCTTGAGATCATTACATTTAGCAGCCAAGTGGTAATACTCATCTTCAAGCTTCTTTATCTCAGTTCTCAGGCAATACTGTTTCATTAACAGTTCTTTCAGATCTGACCATGAAATCCTACAAGCTTCTTCCATTCTGATTGGTTGAGCATGGGCTTTCCACCAAGATAACGCATCTTCTAACAAAGTTCCAGTTGCAAACTTGACCTTGCAATCATCTGTGCAGTCACTTAGTAGAAACGCAGTCTCAGTTCTCTCAAACCAATGAAGTAGACCAATAGCACCTTCAGTGCCCTTGAAGAATTTCGGCTTGCAGTTCATGAATTCTTTGTAGCTACACTTACGAGCTACGAAAGACTCTCTTTGATTTGTTGGAGTGTTAGTTGCATTTGAGTTTGCCATTTCAACAATTCGTGTTGCTTCTGCGACACGAGTTGCTTCAGCAAGATGAGCAGCTTCGGCCTCACGTTCTGCTTGGGCAACATACTTAGTTTCATCTTTTCGAGCGATCTCCACTTCTTGGGCAATCTCAGCTTCTCTTACAATTTCAGCTTCTCTTGCAATCTCGGCTTCTATTGCAATTTCGGCTTCTCTTGCAGCAACTTCAGCTCACGTGACTCTTGGGCAATTCATTCAGCTTCAGCAATGCATTCAGCTTCGGCTCTAGTAGTGTCAGTGGCATGCTGAGCTATAGCAGCGCTAACGCTTTCAACGACCATTTTTCGAACAGCTGCGGAAGTGATGGTGGATGAGGTAGCTTTCTTCTTTACCATTTTTCTAAAATTACCAAGAAATAAACACCAAGATTAAGAAATCATCGATTGATAATAAAAGTGATTACACATGATAAATATCATGATAGTCAAGATCACCACTTTAAATCAATGATATGATATCGTTATGAATAGCAACAAGTGAATCATGATTTTTCTCAACAAAATCATATTTTTAACATATATAACATATAAGGACATAATGATCGGTTCGGCATACATGACCGATGAATAATATCACAACATAAGAATATAAGAAATACAACCATAGGATACATAGAATACATCAATACATAGTAATTGTTCACAACCATATGTTACAACATCATCATTCTTGTTCCATAATTACAAACCAAAAGGATACAAGCCTTAATGCCTCATATGGTGGCTTTATGATACATACAACAATAAAGATGAATAGAATATACGCATCTCCCGATGCGTCATCATGACGACGGCGAATCTCCTCAACCATGGCTGTCAAATCTCGGATCTGCTGCTCACGTGCTCGATCTCTCGCCTCGAGGTCATCAATCCTCTACTCTAGGATAGCAGTGCGAGCATGAGCGGATGCAAGCTCGTGATGCAAGGCTCTCTCTCAACCTAAGGCAGTGTCTCTCAAAGTACTGGCATCTTGAACAGTAGTCTCAAGCCTCTGGGTTAATCTGGTCACGGCCTCTCTCACCTCCACAATCTGGGCGCTCATCATGTCAAATACAATCTCAATAGAATAGCGGCCTATCACGAGGTTTTCGACCTCGTCCTCCAAGCTCTTTATCCTAACTAGCGGGATCTCATCATAATATTCCAGGAGGTCACTCAACTGGTCCTCGTGTCTAACGAGTCTAGTCGCCAATAGAGGAATGGTGTGGTGTACAGGCTCACTGGTAACTTGCAGAACTGGAGCTGGTGTAGTAGTTGAGCTCTCTCCAAGCTCGAATGAACTAGGTGCTCCCTCCTCTTCTCTTCAACGACGAAGTAGTGGTATCAAGAATGACCATCGTCTATTGCCAGCCTTCTTCCTAGGTCCGGTCTCAACGTCCACTTGAGTAGGCATGTCAGGATCAGATAGTGATGGTGGATAGCATTTAATGCAAAGTGGTAAGGATGGCTCACTAAAAGTTTCCAATGGAGGTGATGCTGTAGGCGGTGATGAAATAGGAACAGTGGTAGTCTGATGGTAGAATACAATAGGTGGCGGTGGTGGTGAAGTAGCAGTAGGTGAAACTGGTGATGACTGAGTAGATGGTGACTGAGCTGATGGTATCACATGAGTCATAGTGATGGATCACACACGTTTCCTAGCTGTGTGTTTGAAGATAGTACCCTTAGGATGCAGTCTATAAGGCACTCTAAACGGCTCAGGCACATAAGGCTTAAGGACACGGATCCTACGTCGGCGACGACAGATCGGTAGGGAAGATGATACAGAAGAGTCTGATGAAGCAGAATCAGTGCTCTTGGATGACTTGGATGATCCATCATCCACAGCGACATCTGAAGTAGGTAGCCATTGCTACGACTCATAATACTGATCTAAGGTCATAGTAGCAAAAGCATTATGCTCTTGAGAGCGGGCAATCATAGCTGGAATAGTAGGAGTTCGGGCAACTTCACCTTCCTCAAAAGGTTCAGTCTCGTCCGAAACAATGGCTGGTATGACTAGACTGGGATGAACTGGCATGTTGACAGTCATAGAGGACATAGTGTCTTCCAGCTCAGTGTCTGAGGACAGAACAACCGGGTGGGAAGCAGACATGGTAGTGTAACAACCCATAAAATAATCATGTAAGTAAAATGCCAAATAGTATGATTAATAAGATTTTAGCTAGTTGCGCACATCTGCCAAGCAAATCTACATGCCTAACTAAAATGAATGCAATTTACTTATGATCTAGTGATGCATCAATCCTAATGCATAGAGCCGTCACGGAAGGGCATAAGGCAGTGGTGTAAAATAGTCCCGTTTTAAAAGTGCGGTTATAGTCCAAATGTTTTTGAAAAACTCTTTGGTTCTCTATAACCTTGGCTCTGATACCAATCTGTAACACACCCGAAATCTTAATGACGGCGGAAGACTAATTTGGGTGTTACTCGAATGGAGATCATAGTCAATATTTATAGAAAACGACTCGAAAGAGGCGTTTTATTAAAAGTGGTTATCATTCATCGAAAACTCATAGTTGTTACAAAACATTGTAAATTGTTCAAGCGTTTTTCCAAAAATAAAGATCATGAGTTTGAAAGAAATGACAACTTTTTGTTTACACCACCAGAAAAGCCTTTCCATGCCCCACTTCCCGCCTTGGTCATAATCTTCACTGATTACTTGAGATAACATGCTTAAAAATATCAACAAAAATGTTGAGTGAAATTCATAGGTTTAAATAACAGTTGAACACAAGTATAAGAGCATGATCATTGTAAAATAACAATATCATAAAGAAAATCACAGATTATTATGCGCTAAGCTCATGCAACCAAGACTCAACTGCATACACCGAATTACTGGTGTACGTAAGTTTTGCCCCAAAGGATGTAATAGCCAATTACCTAATGCAATTCAAATATGGTGCGCCCCGGTTATTTCTCTATAACCAAGACGGGGTCGTTAATCCCTATAGTACTATTCACGATATCTGCGTTCACTCGCGGTGATTAATGGTTCATGATACAGGGGACTTATGGCTAAATACTTACGCAATTCCAATCATCAAGAAGTGAACATATATGATAAACATTGTGTTCAAGTTTAGAGCATGTATCTCCCTCACGGGGTTTGTAAATAAAAGTAAAAACGAGGCTATGAACTCACCTTGATGATTTGAACAAGAACAAACAGATCAAGCACAATGTAGCGGAGGTTCCAAACCGAAACCCAAAAATAATGAGATGGCGAGTCTCAGTTATGATGAATATTTTAGTTCGCGACCAAAATAATAGAGCATTGAATATTCTTATTCAATAGATCATTGAATTGTCCAATTCAATAGTGTGCGTGCGTGCTTAACGTTTTAAGTAAATTTTACTTGCTACATTGCCTTAGTTAATGATCCTCACTTACGCATAAGTGAAATGTTTTCCCCCGTTCTGATCTCGTAAAATGATAGTGTTGTTGAGTATTTTAGCTTATTTAGATCCCACGTGCGTTTTATCGGATTATATATACATAATTATAATCTTATAAATATATATATATATATATATATTTATATTTGTAATATATTTCACGATATCCGATAATAAAATACTCATATGATCAAAATACTCGTTTTTACGAAGTTACGTTAAGTTTATAAGTTTTTCCTAAACTTTTCCCGAATTTGCACTTTTAACCCTCAAGTTACGAAAAGTACGAATTCAAGGTTGAAAAAATGACACTTTCTACCCGAATATAATTTATATCAAAAAATTTTGTTTTTGACAGTTTTACCCTTTAGGAAAACTACTTTTACGAAAACAGCCCTCCAAGTCTTGTTTTAACACGTTTAGACCTTACGTTTTCCAAGTTTACACTTTTCACCCCAAACTTAACTTATAACTAGTTTTAGCAATTGACAACTTCGGTCCTCGTAGTTTTATACGTGCACATGCATGTGAAATCATACCCCTATACTTTCAAAAATGTCCATATTAGCCCTTAGATTTCTCATGCATGTTTATTATACGTAATATATGACCCATTAACTTTTTAAAAGTTATGGTTTTAACCCAAGGACAACAATATTTGCAATTTAATTCCGAAATTCATTTTTAGAAAACGAAAACTTTGCAAAACGATTACAAACTTATTTTTCTAACTCATTTTTATAGCTTATTGGCTTATTCTTGTTCTATTGGGCCGGGTAAGAGCTTATTTAATCTTGGTTTGGGCTTAATGGGCTCGTCAGTTGGGCTTTAGGCCCATATGGCGGTACATATGAATTTTTGTGTGTACGAGAGGTTCTTAAAGATTTGTGATGTGTTTTCGACATGTTTAACAAGTTTTAGCATGTAACTAATGAGTGGCTATGTGTCTAAAGTTTTCTATTCCAAATTACATAATATGATCTAGTGTGAAAAGGTGCGTGTAACGTTTTTAATGTGTGATATGATCGTGTATATACGTGTGAAATAAATGAGTTTGAAACAAAATAAGATTAGATGACTTACTACACTCGTCAAGAGTGGAGATGAAACAATGAGAAGGTGATTCGAACTTAAAACCCCGTGTTTTCCTTATAACACTATTCGACTAATGTTTACCCAAGTTTTCTCTAAACCTTGCTTCTTTACCATTTTCCCTTGTCTTGTTCCTTTCCCTTTTGGTATCCACAATGGTCGATTTACGTGTTGTGGTGTGAGAGTGATATGAGTAGGTTGGAGGTATGTGAGGATGTCGTGGGTTTATCAGGGAAAAACAAGTATGGTGTTAGCATTATTTTATGCAAAGCAGGAGTAAGGTTATGTTTGTGTTTGTATATGGCATGCCCTTATGGCATCCGAAAATGTGGGAAGATATGTGACCATGTCGAGCTAGGTTGGCAAGAAAAGGGACACAATATCCTTTGTGTAATGAAGTCAAAGTAAGGTCAAACTAGTTTTAGGTTATTAAACAATTTCTTAGGGTGGCTAAATATGTTTTGTCTCCTTTTTTGTCCACTCTTACACGCAATGTTTAGAACTCAAGGGAAAGTTTCTAGTTTTTTATTTGGTTCTCCTTTTCTCTTTACTCGACCGGTTACTAGACAAAGAAAGACGCAACAACATTTTTATAAGTTGTGATTTGTTGGCTTTGATGTTTCATTTTGGACGAGTTGGTCTAGCAGCGAAGCCCAAGTATCCAAAGGTGTGGGTGTGGGCTCGGTTGTGGGATCGTGTACAATGTCAAAGCCCAAGGGAAAGTTCAAGTGTTTTGGGCACGAGGCCCAAAGGTAATTGTCAATATGTTGGGCTCAAGTTGAGTAACGAGGTCCAAAGGAAAATGGTGTGGGCTTGGTTCGTGAGGTGATATGAAGCCCAATAGGTTCCGAAGCCCAATATGATTTTAATATATTTTTATTAAAATTTATTTCGTATTTTTATAAATTTTTACATATTCGTTACGTATTTTAAGATTGTCGGGATCGTGAGGAATTTCGTTCTGATCACAACGGTATATTTATGAACGCTCAAACTGCGTTGATCATGCATATGCCAAATGATATGCAAATGTGATGTTTAGAAAATTTCATGAAGATATAAATCGTCTCTTTCATGAAAATTTCTGATTAAGTCTTAAGTACAATGAAATTTTCCGGGAGCTTACAGATATACTCGTCTCTTTTGTATCTAGTTGACGAGTAATGCTTTTGGATCAATGTTTGTAATCAAGTTAAACCCCATATTTTGTTAAGTAATGGTCACTTTTGGATAACTCAACGTTTTCAATGTATTTAAGCTGTATTCATGGGTATTATGTATTTAGATGACATATATATGTTAAATGAAGCATGTTTTATAGTCTTGAATAATCGGATAAAGTCTAGTTTTTCGAAAAACTACAGGATTTACTTCAGAAAGTCAATACGGCGTATAGGAGTTCTGGTTAAAAAAATTGGAGTGTTTATGAAACACGCATGTTGGCGAAAATATGAAGAAACACCATTGTTATCTTTCATTCACCTTGCTCTGAGGCTTGTTCTAAAGGCTTTTGCAAAGTTTTAAAGAGCGAGAAAGTAAGCGTGTTGTGTAGTATGTTTAAGAATGACGTTGATTATAGCAAAAATAAGAAAAGAATTGTTAGTATGACAAACAAAGAAAATGTTACGAATATCTTATCTCTACTACTTATAAAGAGTGTATGTGTTTTGAAATCTTGAAATCTTGAAACTTAAATTAATAGAGTTTGCTTAAATTACCCCTAAATATCCCTTAATATATCTTAAGCTTGATCAATTCTAAGCTTGACAACTTTTCAAAAACACACACTATATTAATTTTAAAAAACACATGCTTTGTGTTGATACAAAAGTTGGACGTTCCTTGTTTGGGGCTCCGGATCTCGTATTAATTGAGTCTTAATTCTTGAGACCTGCGCACTAAGTAACAGAAAACACCGTTAGGCTTATCGTGGGATTGTCTCCCACAATTATCCTCCGGCGTGAGAGTAAGTAATCGGTTTTAGGGTTAAAGGAGAGTTAGGTTTTAGATCGTACCTTTAATGAGGGTTGGGATGCCCTTTATATACACACGCAATCCTTATTGGTTGCGTGTTCCCCAAACTTCGGCGTATCCCGCCTAAGTCGGTCATAGAATACATATCCCCGAAAATAAGAGATATATCTTAGCCCATAAATAACTTTGGGTTTGGGCCTTCGTGGGCCCAAACCGTTACTGGGTTAGCCCAGTCGTACTGGGCTTGTTAGTAGCGGTCATTGCACGGGTTAGAGTTCCGGATGTAGACTATACGTCATCATGTCCCCCCAGTCTAGTATGCGCAGTGACGAACTGCGGATGCTAGACTAATAACTACAGCGAATAAAAAACTGTGAAGCGTAGCATAGAAGCTAAACAGACTTCCCGCCGTTAAAGAGACACGGTGTATCTAGACACAATAATAGTTAAAATGGACGCCTCGTAAATCGGGGGAAAGTAACTGTGGCAATGTCACATCAAAGGATCAGAGCCACATATTAAAGATAGTGGGATCCACGTGTCGCTCATCGCGTGGGTAAGAGAACTTATATAAACACCTTCACCCTTTTACGGTGATTACCACTGTAAAAACATTTCCGCCATTAACAAAGCTTCAAACATTTCCAGCAAGAAAACCGTAATATTCGACAGGTAACCGCGCGTGCGCGTATAGAAAACGATACAATGGTGAAGGTGTTATTTGACTTCACATCCGAAATAACCGAGGGCGAACTTCTAGAGTTCACCTCGGATTACTTTATTCCGCTTGACGTGCATCCAGTTGTTCCAAATGCGCGAGCATCGATTGCGAACTTCCCCGAAGGGAAAGTAGGGGTATACACACGTTTTTTCGAATTCGCGAATCAACGTGTGCCCATATCCCTATTTCTGTGCGACGTCTTAAATTATTACAGTCTGCACCTATCCCAGCTGCACTGTATCGGTGCGGCTAAAATTACCAACTTTGAGGTTAACTGCCGTTTACTGGCGATTAACCCCACTATCCATCTCTTCCGCGCACTTTATCACACGACGTGGTCACACGGGTGGGTATCCTTTGCTAAGCGCGCTGGTAGGCTTCAGTGTTATACTGAAAAACTAGACGCGCTTAGAAATTGGAGGGAGTCATTTTTCTGGGTAGATGACTCGTGTTTCCCGTGGCGTTATAATTTCTACACCCAGGGTTCATTGCCGAAGGATGAGCGCCCCCTTCATGGACTATATAGTGCGGAGGATGCGGAACTGATAAACGCCAACCGCATCCCAATTAGTTCCTATCCTGAGGAATTTTTGGTACATATGGGCATTAGTCGTAACTACTTTGGTATGCCGGATGAGATACCAATCTTCTTAGGCGCTAATGGCCAGGGTGGGTGCTCGTCCTCCCGCATCCCCTTTTTTAGTTAATGTAAGAGCTTTCTTTTCCTTTTGCACATTATGTAACATCTTTATTTGTTGGCTTCTGTTGCGCAGAGATGGATCTTTTCACCGTTGTGCAGCTGGCAAGGCCACGCCAGGTCGACGTGGGAGTGCGCGCACTAAAGGAAGGAGAAGAGCCTATTCTAGAGGCCACTAAAAGGCGCACTCTGGAAATGAATGTGGGATAGGAGGGGACCAGTTCATCAGTTGCGTTGGAAGCGATCCCCCTCCAAAGTGTTCCGAGCCCCAGAGCTCCTTCTCCACCTCCACAAATGAATGTGGCCGGAGGCGCGGAAGAAGAAGAGGAGGAGGAAGAAAGCGCTAAGTTGAAGCGCAAAAGAGCGCCTGGTGGTGATGGCGCAGGGCCCTCCAGGAAGAAGCGTCATGTCGTTTTGGATGTGGAGTCATCCTCAGATGACGTCTCCACCCCCCCCCCCCCCCATCACCTGATGTGACTCTGTCTCCGTAACTTTGTTATCCTCTTCTACTATATATATATATATATATATATATATATATATATATATATATATATATTGCACTCCCTGTTATGTAGATAACCATTAATCTCTTTCTATTTGCATGCAGTGTGGAGCGTACTGGGGATTCACCTCTACGGGTTAGTCCTGTTGTCGAACCTTCTGGGCCAAAGAGCCAAGGTACTGAACCATTGGCGGCTGGGGACGCGCCAATGGAGCACCTTGTTGAGGAGTTGGCGCTGGCTGCTGCGCATCAAGCCTCGCTTGTGGGTAAGCTGAAGAGCAAGGTTACTGGTGAGGGCAGCCAGATTGCGTTGCTGGAGGCGCAATTGGATAGTGCTAAAGCTGAAGCTGAAGGTTTAGGTGCGTACGCTCAAAAGGTTGCAGAGGAAAAGATGGCTCTGTTAGGGCAGATAAATCAGGAGCGTGCTGAGTCAGCTGGGTATAAGGCTTCGTGTCTTTAGGCGATAAAATATCTGGAGAAGGGCAAGGATACATTGACCGCGCAGTTGGAAGATTTTGGTGCCACTGTGAGCAGTGCTCTGAAAATGCAAGAGATGAAGCTGCGTAAGCTCTGTTTGGAGTATGATGAGGAACTATATCCTCATCTCATGTCTGCCATTGCTGAGCGCAGGTGGTTCATCAGCCACGGCCTGCGCCTTGCTGCTCTTAGCACCCTTGAGTCCAAGGAGGTGGTGGACGCATTTGGTGGGGTGGTCCAATGTGCCTTGGCGAGAGGGAAGTCAGAGGCTGTGGAGGCACTGCAAGAAGCTGACTTGCTGAAGGTGCCTGCTGAAAAGGTACCTGGTTATGATGCGCAATCCTATGATAACCTGGTTGCTGCTATGGAGAAGATGAAGGCCTTAGAGCTTCCCATGATTGCTGAAATGGAGCGCGACCAGGATTATCCCATAAGTCTTATCATGGAAGGGTTGACTTTAGCGCGCCATCGTACTGATAATGCAGAAGCGCAGCCAGACTATTTTTTGAAGCCCGATGACTCTCAGCTTCAAGTGCCTGTTTTTGCTCGCCCCCGGGACATTCTAAACCCCTTTGCTTTAGAGAAAAAGATACCCTTGAAGGAAGTGTTGGAAGCGCACGCTACCAGACTTGCTAAAAAAGAAGGTATTACCGGTAAAGCGATTTTGTGCGGGGTTGGTGCAGCTCATCTCCCAAGGTCTGACGGGGTGCCAGTGAGTGTTGCCACTGTGTCGCGTCAAGACTCAGACTTGTTGAAGAGGGTAAGCGAGATTGGAGATGCTACAAGCCGCGTGGGGACTTCATCACTTGAGCGGTCTAGGAGTATCTAGATAGGATCCTGTGTTTATAGACATCCTTTTGTAATAACCTGTAGTCATTAATAAAAATCTCCTTTTGTTAAGTGCGTGTTAATATAATTGCAACTTGTAATGTGCGTACTTATCTGTGTGTCTTTGCGTAAAAGACGTGTTCGTTGCTTAAGGATCAAATTTGTACACAAACGCAAATAATATGAGGAATTCCTATGTATGAAGATCACAACATAATTTCTAAGTGATTGTATCATAGTCGTGTATGATATGATATGCAGCGTACTGTAATTATCATATTAAGGAATCAAGTGTCTTGGTTCCGAAGTTGTTAAACGTGCACCATATGCGTTGTTGCGCACCCGTCGTGGGATGCGTACAGAACTTATTTCAACGTCTTGAGAACAAGGTGTTTAACAAGGATACATGATCCAATGTTGATGGGTTTGCAACCCTCTTACTCAACGAGTTGTTTAGTAGGTTAACTCATCCGTTTACCATCGTGGGTTATTAAGTGCATGCACGTCATGTAGGCAAAAGATCAAGAATGTTAAGACATAAAGTATATGGAGATAACAAATTGAAATGTGTCGCGGAGTTAGCTAGAAACCGCGACGTTTTATTAATACTTGCAAGTTGTTACGAAAGAAAATAAATAAGACATATGCCTAAGTAAAACAAAAAATAAATACACGGATATTTATTGG
Organism: Chrysanthemum seticuspe; assembly: GCA_019973895.1. Lineage (NCBI taxonomy): Eukaryota > Viridiplantae > Streptophyta > Magnoliopsida > Asterales > Asteraceae > Chrysanthemum > Chrysanthemum seticuspe. The sequence continues at coordinate 96,122,684 of BPTQ01000003.1, read as the reverse complement.
GAACTTCACTAAAGTGCTGGAGTGTCCGTGCGCTGGGCCGTAGCCATTCCTATAGGTAACACCTTTTAAGGTTGCAGATGTTCCATGTGCGTGGTAATTCACGACCATCCATGTCTCGTAGCTTGTACGCGCCTGTTCCTAATGCTTCGGTGACCTCATAGGGTCCTTCCCACTTTGGTCCAAGTTTGCCCGTGTCTTCTGCATGGCTTGCATCATTGGCGCGGTAAACGAAATCACCTGGTCTGAATGAAACACTTCGTACTTTAGCATCATAGTATCCCTTCATCTTTGACTTTGATCTTACTTCGCGTATAGCTGCGCGTTCGCGCCTTTCGTCCAGCAGGTCTAAGTCGATGCGCCGCTCGTCGTCATTGGTAGCCACATTGATTTCAGCAGTGCGAATAGTTGGCATCCCAATTTCGGCTGGTATGACGGCCTCAGTCCCATAGACTAGAGAAAAGGGAGTGTCCCCTGTGTTGTTTTTGATTGAAGTGCGGTGCGCCCACAGAACATGCGATAGTTCTTCCACCCACCTGCCTTTGTGCTTGTCCAGGCGTGCCTTAATTCCTTCACCCAGGCTCCGATTTGCCCGCTCTACTAAGCCGTTGGTTTGTGGGTGTTTAACTGATGCGAAGTGCTGTGTGATTTTTAACTTCTCACACCAGTCCTTGAACGGGTTGTCGCAGAATTGTTTCCCGTTAGCCGAGATGATTTCCCCAGGTAGACCGAAGCGGCATACAATATTTTCCCATACAAAGCGTTTCACCTGGTTGCCAGTGATTGTTACCGCTGCCTTTGCTTCGATCCACTTGGTGAAGTAGTCAATGGCGACTACGAGGAATTTTAATCCTCCTGCTGCAACAGGGAAAGGACCTGCGATGTCAATACCCCACTTGTAGAATGGCCATGGTGCCGTATTGGTTGCGTGTTCCCCAAACTTCGGCGTATCCCGCCTAAGTCGGTCATAGAAAACATATCCCCGAAAATAAGAGATATATCTTAGCCCATAAATAACTTTGGGTTTGAGCCTTCGTGGGCCCAAACCGTTACTGGGTTAGCCCAGTCGTACTGGGCTTGTTAGTAGCGGTCATTGGACGGGTTAGAGGTCCGGATGTAGACTATACGTCATCACTTTGCATCAAGACAAAATCACGATTTCGCAAATAGAATTAGTTGCCGCTATAAACCTTTGTTTTACGCGAGTATTCGCCTAGTACAAGTAAGAACGTAAGAAAGAAAAGTGGCTTTATGTTAATTTAGAGCCGATTTTACGATAGAATAAAGGTGTCACAGCATCTTCAACTCTAAACGCTATTTGCTTTCCAATCTAATGAGTCAGCCACTTGATGTGCAACACTATGTATAAAGTATAAACCAATAATTTCGCATCCACGATACCAGCATTAGATATGATAAACTCATAAACCAATCAAGATGAAAATTAGTCACATCAGCAATAATAAACCAAAAAAAACAGAATACCCTCATTATCACAAATTACACTGCATTATCATCGAGAAGAGAATACAAATTTAAAAAATCAAATCAAACCAATTCCATATCACACAATTGGAACATATGCATCCAAATGACACCTAAAAAAACAGCCCCATGAAAGCAAATATGATTTTTTTTTTAAATCAAGATAAAACCCATATGCATGTGATCATACACTCCAATTCCATGAAAAAGAAACCATTATTTAGCCCCCACATTTGCTGTCTTTTCACCCACTATATTCTAGTTCAATCTCAACCCTCATGCCTAATCCGAAATTAGCAAACAACTAATCAAATCATTAATTCAAAAAGTTCAAACTCTTTTGGAACTCACTTTAAAATTTATAAATATATCTTTGGTTAATATTCCAAACCATAGTACTTATTTTCTAGTCAAGCAAATCTTTTTTTTTTTTTTTTTTTTTTTTTTGATAAACACTAGTTTTTATAAATCAGCTATACATAACTCATAAAAACGTGTTATTGTTTTGTCTAAAAATCATTCACTCCTGTCAAATATGATTTACGAAAACAATAATTTTGTTTACAACGAAAAGCCAAATACTTATTCAAAACTAATCATATGTTATATCAAAACGCAATAAGAAACTAACTAGCTAGCGCGATTACTTTCATTTCTTCTTGCCACTAGAGAAGAACGACCCGAACCCCAAATTCAAAACCGGATTAACTCGAACACCAACACCATTAGTAGCATTACCATTGCCATAACCATAACTCGTTTTCCTCAACGGCGGCTTTTGGGAACCATGATGACACCTCTGACTACCACTTTCTTTGGATGATGATCTTTTTATATGTGTATTTGAATTTGTATTCGTATTTGACCCAGTAGAGTTACTCCTGTTCAACAACGTTATAGGACACAAACTTCTTGCATAACCATTTCCACTGCCACAACTGCTACTTCTTTTAAACCCCCAAAAAGATTTTGATGAATTATGGCTCACTGAGGGTGGTGGTGGAGGTGATGGAGGTGGTGGGTGCTGTTTAATCTGTGTTGAAATGAATTTACCATCGGAGAAAAGCTCGTCCGCGTGCTGATGGTTGTTCGGGTTTTGTTGTACGCAGAAATTGAAGTCTGTGGTTGAAGAAGTGGTGGAGAGTGATCTAAGGAGTTGTTCTACAGGAATTGTGTCTGAATTCGAGAGATCGTGTGAGAATGAGATTCGGGGACTAATCTGAACGTTATTTCCGGTGCCAGAATTTTCAGAGTAGAGATCAATTGCCATTTTTGAAGTATGAATGTAGTTTAGGTGTGAAAAAAGTTTGATAAGTTAGTTAAAAGAGTGCCGTGGTCTTTTGTATTTATATGAAAGTTGAGGGTTGAATTTATAAATCATTGTACCTGATTTTTGATTTCACATGTAACATGTTCTTGCCGGTAAAACTTGTTTGTAAGTTATTATAGAACATAAAAATACTCGAAAAACACAAAATCCAAAATCGGGTTTTGGTTTTAGTTAGTGGTATTTTTTCTCAAAGGCAAACGCATGCACATCTAAAGTTCTAAACTAAACATTTTTTACACACATACATAAATTATATCTTTGTCTCTTGAGGTTCATTGATGTGGCTATTGCAAGATATACAACGAAATCAATGACATTTTACATCTGGCAGACTTGTCACGAAACAAAGTTTAACTAATCTTGTGAGATAGACTCCTTGAAATTGGAGATCTAGCGTGCCAAATTACAGTTAGGTAGTATCACACATATCGTGAGCTGAATTCGCACAAAAAGTTATCGTAGAGAACCATATCACTGTTGGAATTATATAATATGACAATCATATATAAAACACATAAAACATTAAAGAAACATGCGGAAGCGTATAGAAACGAATTAATGAATAACTAATTAACATAAACGTAAACGTGCGTACCTTTTGATTCTAGCCCAACAAGAATCAATCCCTTTAAACTAGCAAGTGATTAACCCTAATTAGGGTTTATAGGATTATGTGAATTACCCTTTACCGATTTTGTAATTCAATCCAAGATACTAACAATAGTGTGTTAGTACCACATTCTTGTACACACGTACTATAACAAATTAAAGTAATGCTAGTTTTAAGAACACAAAATATTTTGTTTTTGAAAAACAACATGGATCGACCACCAAGGGAGGTGTACGATCGGTTGGACACAAAAAAACACACAAACACTTTTAGGTTTTTAGTTTAGAAGTGCAAGAGATAGAATACAAAGACCCTAGGCCTTTTATTTATACACAAGATAACTTGGTGACCAAGTTAGATATGGGTTGGGTTTGGAAACCCCCTTGGCCGATCGGTTAGTGTACCCCAAGGGTTTCCGGAACCTTCTCGATCTCTATTTTATTATTTAGTCTTTCCATTTAACATTTAACGATCGTTAATCCATTACACTTAATTAACTTATTGTCCGTTATATATTTCGTGTAAATAATAAATAAATATAACATTTTATATTTAATTATTAACTTTAATTCTCATACGCAAAGTGTGCAATCCCGTGGTCTCGAGTTCGATCCTAACTCGTGACTACTAATTTATATCCATAAAACCAACAGCTCCCAGTTGGATATATCTTAATAGCGTGATCACATCGGTTAGCGTCTAGCAATACTTCGATGCCTCTAGCACGACTCGAGTAAGGCTCCTGGAAAACCTTTTAATGATTTCTCATTATTATTATCCTTTTGTTTCTAATACCATGTTAAATAAAGATATGAAATTAAGTCATTCTTTATTCAACCATTCTGTTTCTCGTTTTAAGTAATTGAGCAAGATTACCAAATCTTCTGAACATATTCAGGGGAGATCTTGGGTGCGGCCGCACCAACATTTTGTCAACCCTACGAGGGGCCCAGCAGTATTAAACTCCAAATAAATTTGAATGAACATTATATCTTGACTACAAGAATAACCCACAAACTTTGTAACACTTCTGGAAACAACCCTTATGACTACCAGTTACGTATAGCGTTAAATTGTTCCACAGAAATGCACTACATTTATGACACTTATCTGGTATCTAAAGTCTGAGGATAACTATTCACAATTTACTTAACAACAATATCCATAAAGTAAATTATGTAGTTAGGATAAGTCTTATATTCAATTAATTAAATATCATCTGAAATTGGTATGCTTTCTCATCAATATACTTTCAAGTATATTCTACCACATCTCTTAGATTTGTCTTAGTTTAATGATACTCCCATATCATTAACTGACAACGGATAATTTAGAATAACTTAGTTACTCATGGATTAAACATGCAAATATAGGACAAGAATATTATAAATGAAAATAAACATAATCAAAATTTTATTTCATCAAAATAATAAATGTTTACAATATCCTTTATCCAAATACTAATCACAGTTATGCATGAAACTATTAGCCAAACGAAGTCAAATGTCATTGGCAAGTCCAATAAGCTTTTCTCAAGGTAAAGCCTTAGTGAAAGGATCAACTAAGTTGCCATCTATGTAAACTTTCAATAGATTAATGTCACCTTCGCGGACTTGTTCCCGAACATAGTGATACTTCCGTAGAAAATGTCTGGTGCCCTTCATGACTCCAGGTTCATTGGCAAATATGATTGCAGTAGAATTGTCATAATACATATCAATAGGCGATCAATTGAAGGCATAACACCAAGCCTTGAAATGAATTTCCTAATCCAAACAGCTTCCATTGCAGCTTCCGAAGCAACTATGTATCCGGCCTCTGTCGCAGACATCGCAATCGTGCTATGCTTCTTGCTCTTCCAGTCTACTGCTCCTCCATTAATGACAAAGACATAACCCATCTGAGACTTCGTATCATCTTTATCACATTGCCAGGACGCATCACAGAAACCTGTAATACCAAGCTTTGTGTCTGGATTTCCACCATACACTAGAAACATATCTTTCGTATTCCTAAGATACTTTAGAATATGTTTAATAGCAATCCAGTGAAGTTCACCTGAATTCTGTTGATATCGACTGGTCATATTCTGAGTGAACGCCACATCTGGCCTTGTGCATCTCACAGCATACATAATAGATCCTACTGCCGAAGCATAAGGAACTTTCTGCATGCGTGCCACCTTTGCAGGTATTGAAGCACGCATATCGCTACATAAGCCATGCTTTACTTCCATCGGCAAATATCCTTTCTTGGATTTTTGCATATTGAATCTCTTCAATATTTTATCAATGTAAGCGCTTTGACTTAACCCAATTAACCGCTTTGATATATCTCTGTAGATCTTGATTCCCAGAATATATGCAGCTTCCCCTAAATCCTTCATGGAAAAACACTGTCCAAGATATGCCTTAACACTTCGCAAACTAGAATGTCTTTTTCCATAATTAATATGTCATCGACATAAAGGATAAGGAAAATCACATCACTCCCACTAACTTTGTGATATACACATGGCTCATCAAGATTTTGAATAAATCCATACCTTTTGATTTCTTCATCAAATCTCTTATTCCATTGCCTCGATGCTTGCTTCAATCCGTAAATGGACCTTTGAAGTTTGCATACACGGTTTGGAAATTAAACATTGATCGCACCATGTATAAAAATGATCGCACCATGTATAACAATGATCGCACCATGTATAACAATGATCGCACCATGTATAACCATGTATAACAATCCGTAAAGGCAGAGTAGTAAGATTAAACATTGATCGCACCATGTATAACAATGTACGATTCCTTCTCTCAGGTACACCATTTTGTTGTGGAGTATATGGAGATGTGAGATTCTGGACAATTCCATTCTCAGCTAAGTAATATTTAAACTCTTGGCTTAGATATTCACCGCCTCTATCGGATCGAAGAGTGATGCGTGTGCGAAGCGCGTTCGGGGTGAAGGAAACTTCATTTTTGTCGACCAAGTTTTTAAACCTCCTAGGCAGTGAACCTAATCGTTGTAGTGTAGTATTGGGTAAGCCTCGGGGATTGATATCGTTCTCTAGGGGAATAGGAATGCTAGTAAGAAATGTATGACGAGAAGGTGGGGGTTGAGGAAGATTCTTTTTTTTATCGTTTTTATGGTTTTTTAGAAAGCTAAGGTAAAATCTCGGGGCAATTGGTTTGGGGGGTGGTACTTCTACCGAATACTCTACTTATCTAATTATCTAGTTATCTAATTACTACGGGTAGTTTATATCTAATTGAGGTGTGCTCGTATGATGGTTAAAAATGTGTTTACCTAGATACTATTACTCCCTAGTTATCTTTTATTGGTAGGTTGAGTTGTCACGCCTTATCTTAACGCATTGTATTCCTAAGGTCGTAGGGTATGCGTGCCCCCTAGTTCTTTGAGGTTATCTCTCGTATGTGACCTACGAAGTCGGCAAGCATAAGCTATTTCATCCATAGACCACATCATCATAAAGCATACTCAAGCATTAAATACAACGAATGATTCCAAGTTACACTCCCAAGCCAATTTACAATTAAGATAAGAAACAACCTAACAATAATCAATAACTAGGTTTCATAGATCTAAGCAAACACACAAGAAATTTAGCTAGACATGGTAAACAAGCAAGCATACACACAATCAATCGAATACGGGATTGACATAATGATACTTTGGATAAAAATACTTATCTCTATATGTAAAATAGGGTATGGGACCCTAAGATACTGTCCAATTCGGACTACAAACGATTTAGGGTTTTTTTTTCCAAAAGTCTACCTCCTAAAATACAGAAAAATCGAATTCTATATATAGATTTACAACTGCTACGGGGTCACCTTTTGCATGGGACGCCGTCAGCTCGCCGCCATTAGGGTTTCATCTAGGCCAAGTCATCGATGGGACGGCGTTAACTTAGAGTTGTGACATCGTCGGTCTTCAGTTGAGACGCCGTCTTGATTCTAGATCTGGGCCGTCTGAGATGAAAACTATGAGTGACGCCCTCCAATATTAAAGTGTGACGTCGTCAGGTTATGTGACCAGAATTTCCACTGAGCCGTCGCGTGCATGTTTTGATCAAGTCTTCATAGAGGGACGGCGTCGCCCTTTGGTTAGGACACCGTCAGGTACTGTTGATCAGCTTTGAGTGGCTTCGATCTTGACTTTGCCATTTTCTTCATGTATTTGCTCCTTTTCGTCCAAATGTGCTTCATTCCAACATTTTGCTTCCAAAAGACCTAAAAAGTGAAAAGGAACGAAATTAAGCAGTAAGGGATATAAAATTGGTAGATTTATGGCTTAGATGACCCCCTAAAAGCGTACGTTTTAAATCCTTATCAAAGAGCTATAATCTTCTTTCCTAATTGCAGCTCTACTTCTGCTTTATAAACCTTAAATGTTTCAAACACCTCATGTTTATGCTTAAGTAAATAAACATAACCACAACAGTTGAAATCATCAGTAAAGGTTAAGAAGTAGCTAGCACCTCTCTTTGACACATGTCTAAGTGGTCCACACACATCAGTATGAATAAGACCAAGTAGATCAGACGCCCTCTCCATATTGCTTATGAAAAGGTTTCTTCGTCATCTTCCTAGATATGTATGACTCAAATTTATCAAATGATTCATCATTGATATTTTGCAAAAGCCCTTCACGTTGTAGCTTTTTCATGCGCGTCTTGCCTATATGAGCAAGTCTACAATGCCAAACATAAGAAGAATTCAAGTCTAACTTCATTTTCTGATTGATGCTAAACATCGAATTATTATTGTTGTTAGATACATTTCCAATCATATCAATTTCAAACATACCATTTACAGTAATAGCATTAAAATAAAAGACACCATTTAAAGAAACCAAAATTCCATTACTTGTGATAGTATGAGTAAAACCAAGATCCAACAAAACTGAAAAGGAAACAACACCTCTAATTATAGAAGGTGCATAATGACAATTATTCAATAATAGTACTAAGCCCCAAGGCAGTAATAAAGTAAACACTCCTATGGCTTCAACAGCTGCAGGTGCCCCATTGCCCACATGCAGATATTGCTCTCCATAAGACAGCTTCCTTTCCACTCTAAACCCCTGCAGTGTATTACAAATGTGAATACCACATCTAGTATCATATACCCAGGAATTAATTTTATGATTTAGAGTAAATAATTCAATCATAAATAAGTTACCTGAAGGACCGGCGCCCGAGGACCCGGAATACTTCAACTTATTTTTCCGCAATTCATCAAGATAGAGAGTACAGTTTCTCTTCCAATGCCCAACAAATTTGCAGTGGTGGCATGCTTGATCCCTTTTAGGATTTTCCTTCTTCTGAGGAGGGTACTTCGTTGGTTCTGGTTGATAGGCCATAACTTGTTTACCCTTGTCAACCTTATCTTTCCCTTTACCCTTCTTATTGTTCGCACGTTGCGGTTTTGGCTTGTTAATCCTACCACCCTGAATAGCAAGTACCTTGGGAGTAGGGGCCTTTTCAGGTAACCCTTTTTCATAATCAATGAGCAATGCGTGTAGGTCAGTAATTGTCTTCCCCACGCAGTGCATATTGAAATTTCAACAAAACCATTAAAATCCTTGTTAAGGGATCTGTTGATCAAGTTCACATCAATGTCATTTTCATAAACTTTGCCAAGTGCCTGTAGTTGGTCCATGTATCCTTTCATCTCCAACACATGCGCACTTACGGGTTTATCCTCTCCCCGCTTGCAACTGTGAAGTGCATCAATCAAATCATAGATTTCTACAGCTTCAGGTTTCTCAAACATAATTCTGAGTTCATTGAGCATGTTGTATGGGAAGTAATTTTTGAACTGCTTTTGAAGAGCAGAATCCATCATTTTCAACATCAAGCAAGCCACATCATTATGACGCTTGTACTCAACCTTCCACGCAGCTTTTTCCTCGTCAGGGGCAGTAGTTGCAGGTTCATCAGGGCAAGGCATGTACAGATAATCCAATCGATCAGCAACTCTACAGACAATTCTCAAAGAGCGATGCCAATCATTGAAATTCTTTGTGCCAGTTAACTTTGCTCGTTCAAAGAAAGTTTTTAACGCAGAACCTAGTGTAGTGTTGTCGTTGTTTTAAGGCATTTCTACAGAAAAAAGTTCAAATATTAGTATTTTCGATAATATAATATTTCAAGAAAATAAAATATACCCAAGGTAATATAAACATATAACCATATAATTTTCTCGAAAACTAGGATCCAAATTATCATAGGTTATTACATCAGTTGATCTGCTAGTAACGAAAGCATATAATAAGGTATTTTGCCGAACAATAATTGGCAAACATTTTCCAATTCCTATATCATTATGGGATTTACATTTTCCAACGCTATTGCAAATGTAAACATGTTTTATCCCCATCTTGTGCCTTGAGTCCAGTTCTCACTTACTACTCAATTTAAGTCGTCTAACTTAAAGAACTGCAAAAGTGTCCGTACATCACAATCTCGCCAAGTTTCCACATGACGTAAATTGTAACTTCAAGTGTTCCTTTAACTAGATGGCACTAACTTAATTTTAAAAGGGTACTAGTGTTGATTAATGGTGTCAAATAAAATATGTACAATGATGTCATGCATTCATCTTTTAGTATATAAATTTTAATAAAAAACATTTTTATTAACCAATTCGTAAAGATTAAATTATCAAAGTTTTGATTGAGGTATTGGTATCGCCAATCAAGGAATTTACCTTTAATTATCGTCCATTATATCGTAATTTTTCATAAGTCTAAAGACTTAGTGTTTCGGATAATTACCACAAAAGTGGCGCATGGAATCAAAGCTAATTCGCCCTTAAGATGATTTTGTACATTTATAGACTACTTGGTAACTCCAATTTGACTCGCAAAGGAGCGGAGAATTTGGTCAGCGCGAAGCAATTAACCTCCTTCTTTCGGGACACAATTTAATGCGCTCCTCTCCTTATACCCCTCTTATAGTTTGTCAAAATTGGATCCGCCGTTCTCACTATTTGTACAAAAACTCATCAATCAATTAAACTTAATGAAAATTTAATGTTGAAAACTCTCAGACCTTGACAGATCTTTAGCACTCGTGGATCGTTAGTGTTGCCTATGTAATCATAAGTAAACTAATAGACAGTCTCTAACACTCGTATTCTATAGCGGAATGTAAATACAAGTTGTTATAACTAAGAACACTTAGATCCTCTATGGATCTTTTATTAACTGAAACACTATGTTTCGGATGAGTTATCTATTACAAACTATGAGGTTCCTTTTATAAACAAGGAACCCTAATCTATTACTACCCAATCGACTAAGCATGCAAGCATGCATTTAATGACTAATACACTAAACTATATTGAGCAGTACAATAAAACCCATGCTAACCTCGGGCCGTTCAAAGATAATAATGAGTTAGCATTTAATTCATAAAGCGCATGCTGATCCTAGTCAGCTTTCACCCTTCAGCAGTAACACGGCAACGCTTGTACTCTTCAGTAGAATCACTTCTTCAGCAGATTCTGCTTCTACTTCAGCAGAAACCTTCGGCAGTAATGACAGCAGAAATCCTACTTCACATAATTCCCAACAATCCTCCCCTAAACTGGAACTTGATTTGGTTAAGTTCCAGTTTCCTGACCTTGAAAGATCTTTTGATACTTCAGTACTAGAGGATTGTTTTCACACATCATTAGCAAAGAACCAATAATAATCTCATCTCTATGATGATCAAACTTTGAAACTCCAGATCTTTGCAGCAACAAATGACATAATGTACATCAAAACTTATTAGTTGCATACTATTCTCATCACTTCCAGGTGTGTGAACTCCTGAGAGAGGTGAATCATTGAAAATAATAGATTTGATGTCTCTTTACCAATAGTCATCTCTACTGGAGTAGCCAAATGTTTAAGTTCGAAAACTATGGTACACTGATAACCATCTGATTTATAGGTAAACCAGAAACCATATAAACAGATTTGACTTGTCTTTACCTGTAGCCGTTTGCTCAGGACTAGTCAATTCTTAGAATTGGTGAATTGATAACCAAATATGGATGCAGTTGCCTTTACCACAAGCCATATACTTGTGGGCTAGCCAATTCTTGGATTCCAACAAGGAATAGACCATGGTGAATTGATGACCATACAACACTCAGCAATTAAGCATGGGTGGTTGCAGACCCTATGATTTTGAGCAAATCATTACAGCTATCAACAGATTTGACATGTCTTTACCAAAGCTGTACCCTTTGGACTAGCTAACTCTTTGATACACACAAGGTATATCTTGTGAGTTAAAAACCATCAAAAGTGCAACAAAACTGCAAAAGAAAGTTTTTTTTTTTTTTTTTTTTTTTTAACTAAGAAATTAACAAACAAACAAAGAAAATAAACAACATAACAAAAAAAATCAGTACAAATTACAAAAGACAATGTATATTACCACATTCATGATGAAGATGGAGCTTGAGCTTGCAGAAGTTGAGTCTTGATCAATCCAACCAGTCGTTCAGCATCTGGTCTTTCATTTCCCACTGGATCTGGAGGAATTTCCAACTTCTGACACAGCATCCTTTCCATAAGTCTCTTGGGCAATGGATACTTTCTTTCAGCAAACATGCAGACTGTGATTCCACCCTTAGTCTCAAGCACATGCACACGAGGGAGAGGATAGAGTCTCCAGGACACAACTCGCCATAAATGTGAGTTCTCCCAAATGGAATGTCCTCTACTATCGGGAGAATGAGAGTTAAACAGGACTTGAAGATCTCCTAGTAAGAACATCCCAGAACCTTGTGGTGCAATGTTGCAGTAATGGTTGGTAACGAGAGAGTACAGAGTAAGCAAATCTGCCATGTCTACCAAATGGAGTATTTCCTTCAAAAAGGTGAATTCCATTGAAGTTTCATCCTTTCGATGAATGACATTCATCTCATCATTCTTCAGAGTCCAATTGACCAGCACATTTTGATCTCCCTCAGGAAAATCAGTAGCAGAACCTTCTATAATGAATGTTGCGTCATCAGCTTCAAGATCCAAGAGAGTGATTTTGGCCATCCTCTTCTTCCTTCTTCCAGGCTTATAGATTCCTAAAGATGGTGCATCTTCACGAATGGCATTCATCCTTACTAGCAAGTTTCTAGCCTTCCTCGTTTTTATACTTGTTATATCAGCTTCTGAGCAAACAGATGCCACAGATGGAGTGGGAGCTGGTACATTAGGTACTTCAGAAGAAATGGCAACTGGTTCAGCAGATGAAGTTTTGTCAGGTGAGCTAGCAAACTCTGTAGGAGTTTCAGCAGAAACCTTAGATGGTTCAGCAGAAAGAACCTTGTTATCATTCCTATCCAAAATATCTTTGTCTGCCTCAGCAGATGCTATAGTTGGGGTGGAAGAGGACATGACTATTGCTTCAGTGGAAACACCATGAGGTTCAGCAGATTGATCTGCTTCAGTTGAGTGTGTAGTCTCCATGGTAGCTTCAGTAGAGACTTTGGAGGAACATGACATATCATCAAAATTTTCCACAATCTCAGCTGTCTTTGTCCTCTTAGTCTTAGGAGCACCTGAAATACCAGCAATCCTTTTTAAGCTTGAAGTGTGCGAAGAAGAATACTTCATGATTTGATTATATTTTCGAATCAAAATATGATCGGGGAAAGCCTTGACTTGCTTCATTGACAACCCAGAGTTATACAAAGATGAGCTCTGGTTTTTCACCACAAGCCTCATTTCAGCTTTAGTAGGAGGTCTATCTTTATTCCTTTGAGCTGTGATGGCTCTCCTCTTTTCAGCTGCTTCTTGCTTCAATTGTCTTCCACGAGCCATCATCAAATCCACAAAACTTCCACTGTTGAAGTCTGCACCTAAGATACTCTGAGCAAGTGAAGGGTTTGCTATGACTTGCTGAGTGTAAGTATCCCAATGAGTGTCAGGAAGCTTAGTACGCATTTCATCTAGCTCCCTTTTTCTTTCAGGAGGTAAATCAGACGTAGGTAGAGCTGCAAGCTGTTTAGCCATTTCTTCATCTTTCTTTCTCTCATTACACTCAGCTAGCATTCTGTCTTGTTCTCGCCTTTCCTCTTCATTTACCAAGTCTGGACCAAGCTCATCTTCTACCAGTAAACCTTTTCCTTTATCAGCAGTCTCCTTAGCACAATCATCATCAGCAATATCGATAACAGGAATCTCAGTAGAAACACCCAAGTCTTTTTCAGAAGAATCATGTTGTGATGGTGCTTCAGCAGGAGTGGACACTGAAGGTTTTTGTATGACTGAAGACTGACCAAGTTCAGTAGCAACATCCTCCATTGGGGTATCAGCAGATGCAGCTTTGACATACTCTGGTTCCTTGGATACTTCAGTAGTTGCTTTATTCAAGTAAGATCTCTTTCTCCTTTTGTAAAGAACAGGTTCCTTCTCCTTTGAAGATTATGTAATTACTGATGAAGGATCATTAAGAGACACATCAGCTAACATATCAAGAGACCCATACTGAGGTTCATGTTTTTCCTCCTCAGAAGAAACCACAAACTTCCTTTTGGTTTCCTTTTCAAGTCTGTTCTCTAGGTCCTTAACGTTACTCTGTAGATCTTCAATCTTACTACCAAGAGTAGACTTGGTCACTGCAAGTTCCTTTTTCAGACTGGACACCTCAGCTGCATACCTGTTCACAAGATCATACACAGATGTGAGAGTAATGGGGTCCTTAGCTCCACCAGCAGATTGCTCTGTGGTAATGGGAGCTTCATTGGACCTTTCAGTGGAAAACTGGTCATTCTCAACATGAGGAGGTACCTCACCAACAGGTACCCTTGGAGGACTAGGTGTGGTCATCCTGTTCAGATCAGGCTCAAAATCATCAAGAGGATCATGTGCTGGTGGAGGACTAGGACAATGTGCTAAAGTTGGTGTTGGTGGAGGCTGCTCTGGAGCAACATAAGAAGCTTCAGCAGAAAAGGAGGGGCCCTCGTCAATATTGACTGATGGATTGCCATCAGTAGCAACAGGTGAAGAGGGTGGGATGTTGGCAACATTCTCCTCATCAGCAGCCACATTGCCTTGAGGCAACATAGCTTCTGTCAAGGGAAAATGTGCCCCCTCAAAGTTAGTTCTCATAGAGGCAAAAAGTTTGGCTGACAGAGCTCCTACGGCATAAAAGGATTGGTCTTGGGTAGTGGTGTCTAAAATCATTTGCAGAAACCTAGGGTACATTAAAAACTTAGTCTTTTTCCTTTGAATATTCTCAATCATGTTTTCAAAAATAAACTTAGAAAAGTTATAAGTTACCCCTTGGGAAAGACACACAATACCACATCCCAGTTGGGTAGAGAACTGGTCCCATCCTCCTGACTTGTTGCTTATGCACTGAAGCAACGTGTGAATCAAGAACCTCCACATTGGGCAAAGATGCTTCTTCAGCCAAATGTCAGTCCTCGTACCTCGATAGCCAATCGCTCTCAGCCCAGTAAGCACCTCCATCTGTTTAGAGTGATATACTCCATCAGCATCTTCCAAGCGAAGCTTCCTCCTTATCATCTCTTCCGTAACCACATGCTCTGTTCCGTCAATCGTAGCACCAATCTCTGTTTCACTTCGTTTTGAAGCAGATGCCCAAAACTGAGTAGCAAGTGATTCATATATTGCATTCGGAGAATGTGTTAGAGCATAGCAAATCTTGGACCTTTTTAAGAATTCCACCATTGGTTCATACAACTCATCATCTTTAGCTTTTCCCAGAAAAGCAACTTTGTTGTGATCCTTCTTAAATTCAAGTGCCATGTGATGATTTGAGATTTTAGGGTTATGATGCTCGTAATGAAGTGTTATTGGATGAAGGAGAGGGAATCGGTTTGTTTTGAAGTGGAAGAATGTAAATGGTGGAGTGGTAGTTGTTGCCCAAGTTATAGTCAAAAGAATTAGACCGTTTGGTTGACCGTAGCTTACGTGTATTTCAACTTGACCAAAGAAAGTGTAACGCTTCAGCAGAAACAGATGGTCAATCTGCTGAAGTTATACACTTCAGCAGCAACCATCAAAGATAAAAATATCTTCGGTAATATTCTAGAGAGTTACTGTGCCAACCACTCGCATTAATTTCCATTGAACCTCGAATCCGTCTATAAAATGATCCCAATGCACACATAACTCTTCATCAAAGATCCCCAAAAATCATAATAAACCCTAGTTACTTCAATGTCCCAAAATTAATCACAATCAACCATGAGTAATTCCATCCCAATCATTCTTTCATCAGATGACAATGAAACCTCCATAAGCAGTCTTGAGAGGTGGAAGAAGAATTATTTGGCAAGCAATCCAGGGGGTGGAGAAGACAACTCATCCTTAAGTTCTTATGTATCACCTTATGAAGACTCAGATGAGGAAGCAACTTCAAAGAGAGTGAAAGAGCCTCCCCTTGCTGTTGTGAATGAGCCTTACCTTGCTGTTGATGATTCTGATGACTCCTGTAAGGAGAGAACATCTTACTCCCAACCTCCAGCACCTCAGCCTCCACGAAGGCCACGAGCCAGAAATCCACCACTCCCTAAGGATAGAGAGGTGGTTCTCGGTCTTTCTGCACCAGGTTTTGGTGCATCAACACACATCGTATAGAGGAAATGCTTATAGATGGTGGATTGATTGCATTTTGGTTGAAATCAATAGATGAAGCACAAAGGACATATTATTTTTCTTCATCATCACGATTTGCATCAATCCATCCTTTCCATTTTGATCCTTAGCATCCTCGTCATAGTAGTTATGCATCTCCAGCCATCGAGATAGAACGAATGGGTGGTTATGCAAGACTTCACAAACGCATATCCAGCATCTAGTGTGAAAGATGTGAGCGATCATGCATATCCAACATTATGTTAGATGTTGGAATAGATGATATGTACTAGATTAGGATAAGTAGTAAATCTCTTTTCTTGTAGTTGCATTGAAGTTGATTGTAAGCTGTAAGCTGTAATTTGAATGAATGAATGAACAATTTTAACTTCAATACTTGTCTTCAGTATTATGTCTTCAGTGGAAACCAATTGCTCACTCCATTACTTAGCTTTCGGAGGAAACAAGCTTTGAGCTTACTAGACCATATACCAAAGGACCACACTTGATGAATCTTAACTGAACAGGGCATTCTGCAAAACAAACTCAGAGAAACACAAGAGCAAAAACAGGGACAAAACAGACTAAAATTATCACTAAAACTATGAACAATTAGGTGTTAGCAAACAACATATACACAAAGTTTACTATGAAATCCTCCCCTGAGGCATATGCCTCCCCTGAGGCCTATGCCTCCCCTTAAACTTTGCAGTTAAGGGAAGAGAAAGATCCACCATTGTTCTTGGGTTTCCAGTAAAATTTTGGTCTTTTATCCTTCCAAGAACAACCTGTTGAAGTTTTGACAGATTTGTCAGAAGTGCCCCAACATCCTTTCCCATTTTTCATAGAGCCAACATATGCAGGCCAATAACCATGTTTAAAATATGGGCTAATAGGTTGCACATAAGGTCTATTGGCTGACCTCCTCCAAGAAGAGTCAGTATAATTAGCTTGTGGGACATGAGGTGGAATATTGTTAACATTGGTCCACACTGGTCTTGGTTTCTGCTGATTAGCACAAACACCCAATCTTTGCTCATAAAAATCACAATCCTTAATAAGATGAAATTTACTTCCACACACAAAACATGTCTTCCTTTTGGAAGATGTATTCAACAAAGAAGATGTTCGATTACATGTAGAAGTACTTAAACAAGAAACATTAAAGGAATTGTTTTTAATAGACATATTATTCAAAGATTTAAAAGACAAGTCTTCAGGGGAAACAGGCTTGGAAGTGGATTCCTCAGCAGCTATCCTAGAAGGCTTGGAGATAGACTTGGGTGCAGGCTTGGGTGTAGGCTCAGGTGAGGGCTTGACAAGGTCTGACTTATCACTTGAATCACAGTTGTAAGTAGATCCTTGATCCGATGAATTGTCACTGTCAGAGAAAGAGACAAAGTCATAAGATGAAGCATCATTGTCTGGCAAGTCTTTTGACTTTTTGCCATATAGATGGTGTGATCCATCAAAGTCAGTAGTAATGGACAGGTCAGTGGGCATAAATTCACCTCTAATAGGTCCAGGGACAGCATGTAAATCACCTTCCTTTCTAAAGTGTTCTAAGCATGCAGGTGTAGATTTACGCCCATCTTGCCTAGCTTCCAGTCCTACATACTTCTGAAAGCCTAAACCTATTCCGGAGTTCACTGATTGACTACTATAAAGTGCTCTAGCTAGATTGTCACCTGATATTAACCATTGTTTATGTCTAGCTATTTCCTCAGCTAGTTTCTCTTTAAGCTCTAGGTTCTCAGCACTAGCATCATCTTTTTCTTTTTCGGTGCGTTTTAAGTTAATATTAGCAATATCTAGATCAAATTGTAGCACCTTAATCTTTTCTTCATAAGCTATCTGATTCTTTTGAAACCAAACCTTTTGTCTTTCTAATGTTTTTAACGAAAGTTTATAAGCTTCATTATCAACATAGTATTCATTGTATTTAGGTTTCATAGTATCATAAGCTTCTTTCAGTTCATTGTATCTTTCACTACAACCAAATATACAGTTGTGTACCTGAGAAAGTCCCATCAAGGCAAACTGATCATGCCTATCTGCTGAAGTGCACCTAGCCAGCAATCCAAGCTTCTCTGTATCAGCAGCTTCCTCAGTCACAGGTTCATGTGCAGCCCAGTTGACCTGTTCATCCATGGTGATAAGAGCTGCTGAAGTGCTAGCTCCCTTCTGATTCTGCTGATATGAATGGTAGTCAGCTCCCTCTCCACTCTTCCTGTCTTTGCACTCCCTTGAGAAATGACCCATCTGGTGGCAAGAGAAACATTTGACCTTTCTCCTGTCAAAACGAGCTGGATCCTTTCCCTTGAACCCAAACTTCCTTCTTGCCTTCTCTTCAAACCTCTTGATATCTACTGAAAGCATGGCCACCTGCCATTTCAGCTTCATCTCCTCCATCTCAAGTGGGTCCACTTGGTCAAAATCTTCATATACCAGATGCTGCTGAGTATCATAATCAGCAACAAATGAGTAAAGAACATCCTCCAATATACTGCCAGTTCTAGCTTGAGGATGTGATGGAGTGGGACGATAAGATGATGATGGCAAGTAAGATGGACTTGAAGCATGCATCATCATATTCGAGTGGGATGTCCCAACAAAGGCTGAATGACCAGAAGAGGATGCACGGTAGGGAGATCTGACATCAGGTTCAAGAGATCTGAGTTTGTTGTATAGCTCATCAAAAGTGAGCATGTCCAGCCCACCTTTAGCTTTCAGGGCTATACTCACATGTAACCATGATGGAGGCAGAGATCGTAGGAACTTTGAGTTGCAATCATCATTGTCAGGCTTTGCATTCAGCTGGTTAAGCTGACTCAGAATCTTGTGAAACCTGTCGTATCCCTTGTGGATACCTTCTTCTTCAGAGATATTGAACTCTTGGAAGTGTTGTCTCAGCATGGACTTCCTCATTCTTCTGGACTCTTCATTCCCACCAAACCTTGCTTTCAGAGCCATCTAGATGTCCTTTGCATCAACCATGTGGTGAAAATCACCCAAGTGATCTTTAGGAATAGATTAAAGAAGGATGGTTCTTACTTTGTGCTCTCTTTGTACTGCAAGAATCTCTTCAGCAGTTTTGGGAGGAGCAATGGTAAACTTACCATCAAGATCTGGGATAGTCTTCTTCAGACTGTTGCCATTCTTCACAATC